>KN834752.1:0-600000 GCA_000827265.1 Collybiopsis luxurians FD-317 M1 | reverse complement strand
TTTCGAAAGAAATTTTGTATGGATACGTAGTCTTCCACGTTGCTTTTCACTTTCTATTCCATGAGAAGATCGAACGAAATGGTTGGCACGGTATGTCTATATGTCAAGATCGGCTGAAGTATAGCAGGAAACATGAGTAGAGTATGATATAAATATTTGAGCGTAAAAGTGCTGCGAGCATAGTATACAATACTGATAAGTGTTCTATATAGATAGTAAGTTATGCTGGCTCAGTCCACCGCAAACCATCGGATCTATTCGAAGAACGAACGTCACTGCAACACCCAAAAAAGTCGCATTCTAAGAGCGAGAGGTTTTTTCATTCAGCGTTCCAACCGTTCAATTTAGCCTGTTTCCCATCCATTACACCGCCGAAGGCCTCCTCTGCGATCGAGGTCTCCAGCCTCAATAGTCCGAAGCATCCTAATTACACACGCATACTCATCGCTTCCCTATCATCCGCGCAAAGGCGAGCCCATTCGAGAGCAAGCCGGTACACATAAGCTGTAAAAAGGGGCAATTCAACGCGAATCAGTACGGTGAACGACGAGGGGGCAGCTAGATTTCACGAAATTATGCCTGAAAGGAACCCGGTTACTCACATTCCAAATCCAAAGTTCTACCAATTGTCTTCTTCCACTGTTTTCCGGCTCTTGCAATTCTACGTAATCGGGCGTCGCCATCGGGTGCTCCAGGAATGGCACTAAGCTTGGCGCCTTCAGGGAAGACGGAAAGTAGGGAGGAGTGAGCGGAAGAGCTGGAGTTTGCTGGGCGAAAGTAGTTAGCAGTGCTGTCCAAGGAATGGCAACAAGAATGGAAAGCGAAGAGTAGAGGGGAAAATGGAGAAGGAGTTGTGATTACGCATGGTGATCTGAGTGGAGAGATAGGAAAGAAAACAGGAAGCAGAACGAAATACAGAAGGAAAAAAGGGAACAGGCGTAAAGAAAAGTGTGACACTCACCATAAACAGCTTCAACAACTTCCGCGGGGACACCTGAGAAATATGCAAAGATATTGTATATCTCTTCGTAGGACGCGGAAAGAGGAATGTAGTGTAGCCTGCGAAACAACGCATAGTCAGTCCAAGAAAGAACCACGTCACCGGATATCATCTCACCAAGGTTCGATCCAATCTCCGAAGAACTCTTCGTAAACTGTGCTTTTCACAGGTACACTGTCCGACGCGAGGAAGGACATGAACCGACCGGAATAGGACATGCCGTCGAGATCAAGGAGATATTTATATTGCCAATGACCACCTAGATAGACGAGCGCACGAAGATAAGTTAACCCATCAGCTCATTGAAAAGTTATGTAGTATACGTAAACCCACCTAGATACACCCCTCCACTAAACCTATGCTCTTCCATCAATTTTTCCAAACCGCCAGGATACTGATCTGGATTCGTGGCCTTAACAAACGCAACGTCCATTATGGCTTGGTTGAGAGTTGAGAGAGGAATACGAAGGTGAGTTAGAGGGATATCAGGTGTCGGCGTGACCGTTTCAGCTTCCGCGTTCGTTGAGGTTTGACTGGAGGAGTCTGTGTAATATGCCTCAGCTCAGTATAGAACGCAAGAAATAGAGAAGGCGGATCCAGAGGCAGACGTACAGTTTCCCCGGGCAACGGGAACCCATAAATCGATTTCCCCATCCGCATCCCACCCTGCCATTCGCACTGCACGATGCCGCTGGTAGAAGGGTGAGAATCCAGGGGGCTCATTTCCGCCGCCGGTTGTTGCGCCACGCCAAAAGATCTAGTTAGGATGAAGGAGAGATCAAGGATTGGGAATGGGTTGAGGAAATGGCAAATAATTTCATGGAGTGGATTGAAGGAGAATGAAACAGAAAGTCGTCAGTGACGCTGATAGGAAGGATTATCAAAAGATAAAGAAGAGTCATCGATATAAGCGAACTTCCAACCCGGAAATTCATTTCATGGGCTTCCACTCCGAAGAGGCATCGAAACACCGTCTCTCGACTGCCACTCTAATATACCGGTTTTCCTTACTCACCTTGTTCCTTTTGCTCACTCTATGCGTCTTTCGATTCTTGGGCGGATTGACAGTGTTGGTGTGACCGTCGAAGGCGGGGTCTATGACTGTTGAACGTAACGAAAAGGAGTGGTTGGATAGGGCGGAGCATAAAAGAAAGAAAGTAGAAGTTGAGAGAGAATGGATCGTTAGCAGCATACACATCATCACCGAATATACACCACCTACTTAAATCGCGGTCATCCACACCTGTGCGATGAAAATATACCCATCGTCAGCACACAAATGCGGGCACTCATTCTCAAATTCAGATTTCACGTACCTCCCTCCGTGTCCTCCGGCCCACCCAGAATACCATCTGTCTCAGCACCCCACGCCACCTCCCCCCTATCAACTTCTTCCAATTCAAGATTGACCTCGTCCCAACCATAAGTGTACCTGTCGGTAGAACCGTAGTAGTAGTGCGAGGGAATCTAACGTCGACGAGATGAAGTGAGTCAAAGTCAAGGGGTCGACAGGAGAGCAGGAAAAAAAGGTGGGGGAGCGAGGGAACAGCGCCACTCACCTTGATATCTCCGAATCCTTTTGCTCTAGCGGGACTAAGAACCGGATACAATTCTCCGATTGTCCTCCAGTCTGAAAAGAAATGTCCCTGGGTGTAGTGTAGATGTGGTTCGTCGCAGAAGGAGGCGGAGTGAAATGCGTTGGTCGGGGTATAGGAAAAGGAAGGAGGCGGGCCTATGTATTTACCAAGGACAAGTTGGTTGGATAGAATGACAGGAAAAGCAGGAAGGGACTTACCGTCTTCTTTTCTACTGCCAATTCCTCTTTTGCTCTTCCCTTCCAGGCTGAGATCCATATTTCTGATACTCGAAAACATCTTTCTTGCCGTGGAATTCGGGGGACAAGTCCTTCTCCACGCATCCCAGACGTTGCCTTCCCCGCGCCAGTCAGGTTTGAATGTTGCAAGGGGATGAGAGGCATTGAATTCGGGATCAGCAGCAGAGAGGGAGGGGTCCATGACGTCTGAGAGGCGTCGGGTTAGGGTGAAGAGAAGCCATGAGCTGGAAGAAGCGCTTACCTGAAACATACGAACGATTGCCGTTACCTAGCGCTCCAAGTACCACAGGACCCTCCTGCCCTTTAGCTTCAGAGCCAGAGCCTGCGCCGGCCCCAGTCCCGGTCTTTCTATCATCCCACCTCTCCCATCCAACGATCACCCTTCCCTCCGCTTTTGCATTAACGGGAAAATCCAAGTCCGGTATCATCCACTTTCCCTCCTTCTTGGCGCGCGCACCAACGTCGTGCAGTGTCTTCCCCAGCATCGACTTGAGACCCCTCGCACGAGCCGAAACCTCGTCGTCCACGAAACCGTCTTTATTGATTGACACAGTAGAGGGAACGCCGTCTCGAATACGAACTAGGTCAATGGATGACACACCCGCAACTTCCGCAATACGTCTCCGCATTTCAGCACCTCCGCCCAAAGCCCAGCCGTGTTCATCGACTCCCGAACCAGGATATCTTGAGTCTTCGTCAGAGGGCTGGTAATCTTCTCCGCGCTTACCCCGTAAGGCGTAAAAAGGTGCCAAGTCCCTCATCAGCAAGTCAAATTCATCTGTCATGATGACATCGTATTTCTTGACATAATCCCACCACTGGTCGAAGCCTTTTGGCGGGGGCATACCGTATCGACGCTTATACTCTGCAATGGCGTCGGGCAGAGTTTTACTCTGACGAGCGAGTTTTGCGCGAAAGCGCTCTTCGGCGGCGGACATGAGGAGGGTTATGGGGTGGGTCGCGTAGGTCAAGGTGGACGGGTGTCCAGAGGGATTGGTAGATGCAATGGAAGTGAGGGATAGTCCAGGACTTCCGGACTTTAACCCAACTCTGAATATGCCAACCAGGAAGCAACCTAGCACCATCCACATAAACAGAGGCCTCCAACGTCGTTGCTGCAGCCCGAGACGATGTTGCACGCTATTTTGTATATTATGTACGGTCCATGGGGTTGCTGAAGGTGTCCGACGATGGGCAGTGGCCATGTCGCATATAGGAAAGAGGATGAAGAAACCGGAAAAAAAAGATTAAGCGGAGAAAGAATGCCGGGTTTTGTGTTGTTTTCGGTGCAAAAGAATTGTACAAGGCGTCAAAGTGGAGTTGTACCTCAACCGCTGTCGTTGGCTTGAGAAGAACAGTCAAAATTATTAATTTATTTCCAAAAAAGGTGATCATCAATTCTCACTCTAAAATAAAAAAATTTGTTTTTTTTGTTGCCCATTCTACAGCGTAAAGAGGGGCAGCTACATATTCTACAAACGAATAACCACCACCATTCTACGAGCAAACCATAATTTCACCGAGTTCATTATGCGAATGCGGCCTCTGCCTTATTGCCCGGAGTAAATCCGTAGTTCTCCCCTTTGACGAATGAACGTGTACACTGAGCCATGGTAACAGAGCTAAAGAGTGTAGATGAATACTACCGTCTGAGACTAGGAACATGAAGCAACTCACTTTCGCGAAATAACATCGGTCTGATAAAAGTTTGTTATCGGTTTCTTGAAAGCTCCGCCTTGGATTTTAACGCCGCTGGTCTTTTTGGCAACAGCCTTGAGTCCAGCCAAGGCAACCTCGACCGATGTCGGCTCTGTGATATCATATCTCACTAACGACGGAGAAATTTCCCATAGTCGATCCCTTAAGGAAAGAACATCATCGTAGGGAAGAGGTGTGCCGACGACCTCAGACAGGGCACTCGAGTCAAGAGTAAGTCAAAAGCTGAATACAAGCCAAAGAACAGACTCACCGGATGATCTTCCAATCCTCTCTACTTGCGCCTGGTGGAGGAACAGCGGCTCTTCCCAATTGACTCCTTCCCTCGGCATTGATCCACGTTGAGCTCTTTTCCGTATACGCCGCACCAGGTAGACAAACATCCGCCAACTGTGCGCCGATATCTCCATGGTGTCCCTGGTATACTACAAAGGCATCCTGAGGAATGCTTGCTGGGTCGACCTCATCCGCATTAAGAAGGTAGATGAATTTCGGCTTGGTTTTGGAAGCCGCGGTGGAGGGAACGAAACCAATATCATAAGCTGCAGGACGGGAGGCAACACGTTGGAGAACATTGAATCCGTTCCATTCCGGAGTAACAAGTGTGCTTTTATTGATTTCCACGAAACGAGAAAGTTCATTATACACCGCAGCGCCATCAGGATGTTCAGCGAGCGCGCTACCGACAATGATCAAAGGCTTTTTGGCGGATTTGAACTTCTTCGCAAATTCGCCTTTGCCAGTAACAAAATCGGACAAGGCCTTGGCATCTGCACCAAGATAGTCGTAGCCGTAAGTGGTATCTGCCCGTTCACCGATCAAGCCGACTTCAAGACCCGTGTGCAGCCACGACTTGCGTATACGCGAGTTGAGCACTGCGGCTTCGTGCCGGGGGTTAGTGCCGACGAGGAGGATCACATCAGCTTCTTCGACACCGGGTACAGTCGAGTTAAAAAGGTAGTTTGAACGGACATCAACGCCGTGTGCTGGGGCAGAGGATCCACCCACTTGGTCGAGAGTCAGGTTGTCCGAGCCGAGACGGTTGATTAGATCTTTGAGCGCAACCAGTGACTCTGTGTCGACGAGATGGCCAGCAACAGCCTGGATCTCATTATCCTTCGCACCCGAGGCAGCGAGACCATCGACGATCGTGGAAAGGGCCTCCTCCCATGTAGCACTGACAAATCTGTCACCCTGCTTCACAAGCGGTGTGGTCAGCCGTTGGTAACGCAGTCCGTCATATGAATATCGAGTCTTGTCGCTAATCCACTCTTCGTTCACGTCATCGTTTGTCTTTGGCTGAATGCGCATGACCTGCACACCGCGAGAGTCGACGCGGATATTTGACCCAATTGCATCATGAACATCGATCGATTCAGTATTCTTAAGCTCCCAAGGTCGAGCCGTAAACGCGTAAGGTTTGCTCGTGAGCGCACCGACAGGACAAAGGTCAACGACATTTCCAGACAGCTCCGAGTCCATCGTCTTTTCGACGTACATTCCAATTTGGAGATCATTTCCTCGGCCAGTGGTGCCTAATTCCTCGACTCCTGCGACCTCATTTGCGAAGCGAACGCAACGAGTACACTGAATACATCGGTTCATTGACGTTTTGACAAGCGGTCCGAGGTCCTTGTTCTCTACTGCGCGTTTTCCCGCAATTTCGTGGAAACGAGTACGGTCAGAGCCGTAACGCATAGACTGGTCCTGGAGGTCGCATTCTCCCCCTTGGTCGCAAATAGGGCAGTCCAGCGGGTGGTTCGATAACAAGAACTCCATAACTCCCTCACGCGCTTCATGTACCAATGGAGTGTTTGTGAATACTTTAGAACCGGGCATGGCTGGCATTGCGCTACACAGGCGTTAAAATAACAGACAGTTGGAGTTCGCCAAAAGACACACCAAGATGCTACTGGTTTTGGAGACCTCTCAACTTCGACAAGACACATACGACAGTTTCCAGCAATCGCGAGTCTTCACAGCACTTTTCTGAGAGATAGCTCGGTATAAAAAGAAGGTTCGCAAGTACCTATCATGGTAGCAGAATCTGTACACATATAGTAAGGATGACGTTCGAAATCGAAAGTTGTGGGCCGTACCTTGGTATTGTGGCGCCTGCAGCTTCACAAGCTTGAATCAGGGCAGAGCCTGTATCAAGAACACGGCATTACAGAGGTGAACAGAGTGTCCGGTAAAAAAAAAATCAGACCTTGAGGAACGGTTACTTCCTTTCCGTCCACAGTCAAAGTGATATCCGCCTGTCTAGCAGAAGTTGTGGACAGCGAGCGTCGGTCTATAAGAGTTCAATAGTGATAATTTTGAAGATGAAGAGCTGGCTTACTGCTGGACGTGGCACTTCCAACCTTTCCGACCAGACTCGCTGCGCTTGGTCGCGACGCTGTCGTAACGAGCCTGAGCATTGCTGCTACGATATACCCGCGACTGTGAGGTATTTAATTCTAAAGGCAAAGAAGAAAGAGAGCGGGACTTGTGCCGCGAAGAGGTTATGAGGAGAGGACAGACAGACAGCGACGAAGCTCAACGTCCCCGCTCCAATCAGATTCCTGCCATTGGCTCACTTTCCCACATCGGTCTGGATCGGAAACGGCGTCCGGACCTCGAGGCGCCTAGGCAAGCGCTGACTCCGGCCATGGCTCTCACGCCACTTGGAAGGATATTGGGCGAGTCTCCCTGAGCTTGAGTGTTTATCCTATCGTATCCTACGAATTTTAATGGTTTTTCGTCTTTGACAGTACATCTGGGTATCATCCGATCGCCTCTTGAATTGTCGTACTATTCGGCAGTTCACCTGCTCGGAGCGGAGCACGTAAACACTCGCCCATTGAACTCAAATATCAAGTTCAAAATACGCTCGAGCGGGTAGTCCGTCTATGTTGACTCTCACAAGGGGGTACTGGACCTTGACGCTTTCTCTGTTTGCTTGGTATATATGCTGGGCTTCAGAGCGCAAGTCGATACACATGCCACCTGAACACACAAATATGTATTACCTTTCCAAGTCGGTCAAAGCTGAACGTACGAATACGGTGAATAGACTAGTGTAGCATTGAGCACAGCGAATTACACAGACAAATACATAAAGAGCCTCCGCTACAAATAATTACACAGGACACGCTGTAACCTCCAAGCATCGTATCTAAATAGTACAAATAGTATCTGGCAATAAAACAATCCGGACTGTCGATACGTCAGTTGATAACAAGTACACTGCACAGTACGGGTAACCGTAAGTTTTTCAAGCATCACGGGCCCAGAGTCTCCGTAACATTCGGAAAGCATGGTAAATGCGTCTCTGTACAACGTCGTTGTCAGGGAAGTGCCACCATCAAAATGCGAGTTTCACCTCTAGCTCACCTGCCAAGTACGACGCCAACGCCTTGCTCTTGCAGGTTCTCTCTTCCTCTCGAACTGGAACGGCCGCTGATGATGATCTCGAAATTCCACGAAGCTTGGAAGCGCCTGATTCGGTGGTGGTTCATAGTAGACCGCGGCAGGACTATTCCACGTAGAGTGAGTGCCAACTTGATTGGATCGCATCCCGTCACTTCGGCCAAAGCTCGGTGGCGGAACAGTACCCTGCACCGTATCCCATCTCATATGTCGTTTGCCCGACGGAATTGATAGATGTCTAGTCCTTGAAGCTGGGGAGCTCATCGTAGATGGACCGAAGGAGCTCGCGAGGTGTGTTTGTGTCGTGGAAGGAGAGTGTATGGGTGTTGATTCGTCGCGGTCATTCGGATACTTGACCATTGTCGGTAAGTAAGATAATAAATCATGACGGAAATAACGAACTAGGAAGAAACCGTTCACGTTGGCGTAGGCGCCAGTCTCCGAGATATCGTCGCGGTCATGCTGGGAAGCAATGAGCTACTGTGGTGGTTGACAGGCAGAAAATGCTAGTAGTAGTACTTCACTGGCATAAATGTAGCTAGCAGCGCCACTATATGGATGATTCATTGCTCTGGTTAGCTTTCGTACAGTAGTGCTCTGGAAAGATTGATTTCCAGAACTATGACGGTGCCAAGGAGCGAGCACAGGACCCTCTGAGACTTGGACTGACTAGGTATCCTTGTCGGCCGGGGAGACCTTGGTTACGGAGGAGAAGCGGTCCAAAAGTAAGGTGCGAAAGGGAGGCGAACGAACTGAATCTCTGTTGATTACTCCATTCAAAGTTCATACGGTCACTGGAAGAGAAGGATACAGAGTTTCGGCAGATTCGTTCCGACGTTAATACTGAAAGACTCGAGTGCATCTTTCGCATCTGTTGCAGAATTGAATTCATGTCAGAGAAGAAACAAATGCGGATGAAGCGGCTGGAGGGACCCACTTCATTGTAAGTAATGAACTCCAACTGGCGTGAATGAATAGCGGCAAACGGGTTAATTTTGCTCGAGATCACCAGCCTGTACTGTACATAATGATGGGAATAGATGACGCTTGATTTTTTCCCTTTCAACCAACTCGTGAGTACTCAATGGCTATACTGACTGACTTGTTTTCATGCATGATTCTGTAGTAAAGCCTTTCTCGAGGACTATCAATGTGCACTGTTGAACGGTTTCCACCTGAAATTTTTGATCTTTTCATCGATCAGCTTTTTAGTTCCATATGCGACCTCAAAAACTGCTGTCTCGTTTCCAAATCCTGGCTTTCTCGGTCCAGAAAACATCTCTTTCGTCGCGTCTTTTTAACCTCGACCCTTCTTCAAGCTACAACTGCGCCGATGCTTGCAGACGTTCGGGACGAACATCGTGCTTCATTTCAGCGCTTCTTTTGTTTGCCAGAAATTTCCACTCTTGTTCGAGGTATCTCGATTGTAATCGGAAAAAGAACAATGGCTTTCGAAGGTGCTTTGCCCAACAACATTTTGGGTGTCAGTCACAGATCGTATCCTGTTTACTCTTTTCGACATTTACCATTTCAAAATATCACCTTCCTGAAGTTCGACTTCGTCGTTCTCACCCTTCCAGAAACCAACTCTACTTTTGAAGATGCTCTGGTTGGTTTGCCGCAGCTAGAGCGCCTGATGCTCGATTCTGTGAGACTCGAAGGCGGGCATTTTCATGATGGGACGGCCATAATAGACGATCTGTTTGCCTCTTTGGCTGCCCGCTGTGCGAGGTTGAGAACGTTATGTATCCAGGGGCTGACATGCCCCCTTTACTTTATCCCACCAGATTCTTCTTGGGCTGAGATATTCTGCGACATTGTTGAGAACTGGAAGTTGGCGCGGCAGCCTCGTGCCCTGTCCTTACTTGCACTCAAGAGTCTCTATCTCGACGAGGTAGAGCCCGAGGAAATGGAAAACATTGTTCTTCCCGGGGGACACTTCCAGACATCGCTGTTGGAGCGTATTTTCATCCCCGCAATGCAGGTCCCCTTTCTTGAGCCCTATGATTTCTTGAATATCACACATCTCACATTGAAACAAGCGAGGAAGGATGACTATTGTAGGTGCTTCTGTCTCTCCACACCTTTGTTGTGATTGTAATGATTTCCTATCTGCAGCGACTGTATTGAATAGCAAAATATTCCTGCCATCGCTCAAGCACATACAGCTTTTTGTACAGTCATTGGAAAATCTCGTGCCACTTTTGACACTTGCCTACGAAATAATCATTTTCAACACCGCGAACCCCGAGCTCGATCAGAAAGAGGTACACATCGAAGGTCCCGATGACCTTTTTGATGCAGTTGCTTCTACAACCACAATAGACACTCAGCTAGAGATGCAGTTCAAATCATGGATGACTTCGGATTCACCGCTTTTGCCTGTCGTCACGTTCAACCGTGGACAGGAGGAATTACAAGCAAGATTCCCGCAGTCGACAGCGGCAGGAATGTTCAGAAGCGGGCGGGGTGATATCTGGTGGGATGTCAACTACTGGTGACTGTCAGGTCCCCCTCGTGTATATATTCATCTCCCATCTCAGTCATAATGGTCATCCAAACCACCTTGAAAAATACACGCGCGGTTTACCAGCGCATCTCACACTTAACGGGATCTTCGAAATCACCGTGCTAAGGTTTAACTGTTCACTCGCTACAGCCGGATTAGATCCTTGGAAGATCGACTTGTGCCGCTGTGCCAATCAGGCCAACAACTATTCCTGCCTTCATTGAACATTGAACAAGATCAGCGTATATTGTGTTCGATTAGGTGTATCAATATGTTACATTTCCTTGATGCCTAAGGTCTGAGAATACAGAGGAGTCCACAACTAGAGTCCTACAGCTCTGCCTGAAACATGTAACGATGAATGATGAAAAATATGAACGAGTGTAACGAAATTAAATTAAGAATCCCAGGTCTCCTGGAATTATCCGCGACTAAAACCTTCCCAACTTTCAAACAATTGATTCGTGCCCATACAACCCTTTTGGGACAATATCAGTGCGGCCGAGCGCCCATTCCGAGGTCATCAACTCCTGCAACTTGTCAATCTGGTTTCGCCATTTCAACACACGCACATGATGCGTCATGTCGGTCAAGGTCCTTGAATCGGGGCGTCCAACCGAAGTCGGTGTACTTTGCTGTAGTAGAGGAAGCTTCCCTTTAAGTTCCTCGATGCGCTCCTCGATTTCCATTTGACGTTCAGTCTTTGGGGAGAATCGCATACTGCTGAGTGAGGTTGAGGTTCCGTTAGAGACTACGGTGCTACTTCCGGTGTTGTGGGAGGGTCTCTTGACGACGGCTTTGGGCGGAGGACGGGGAGTGTGATAGAAATTGAGCGTGTCCGGCCAGCTGGTGTCCTCATCGGTGCCTTTGCGCGTCATATCTATGGAAGGCGGAGTATCTCCAGAAGTATTCCGGAGTTTTTGAAGTAGCCTTGCTCTGGATGGAGCCGGAGACGGAGCAGCAGAATTCGTAAAAGCGTAGCGGCTGTCCAGGTATGTAGTGGCGAATTTGCGACGCCGTCTACGCAGGATAAAGTATGCGATAAAAAGCCCTATAACGGCAAGGAGCGTTGTTCCCAAGCAAGCTGCAATAATTACGGCGGTTTGAGATCTAGGACTATTTATTAGTTACTTAGGTCTTCTTTGAACGAAGACTGTAGCAGCATACGGATGTCCATTGGACTTGGAGTCGGAATTGGACTGGGCAGCAGAGTGAAGTGTTTGAGAAGGTGTTGTAGCCATGCTGGATGACGAACTTGTAGGGTATAAGTAATAAATATATATAGCAGTAGATGATGTCTTACCTTGAAACTATTGAACTTAAATTGCCCTCCTCAGCATTGACAGTGATTTCTCTCAAAAGCGATGCTTTTGGGAGTTTGCTGTAGTTGTAATGAATTAATTTGAGCTGTTCGTAACAAAAGACAGCCTTCAACGTACTTCAGATCGATTTCGGTGCTATTGTGCTGAAAAATTTTGTGGTCGTTTAGGGAATTATGGTCAAGGGCCAGTACATGGAACTTTCTACATATGATTCTGAGCAAAGGATTGCCTGACCTATCAAGTACTTGCTCACCCGTTCGTTTCAAAAGAAAATTGGATTATTCCATGAGTCTTATTACCTGCATGCACATGTTGCAGCGTCATCGTTGGTAAAGAGTTATTTCCGTGCATCCGCTTGCCCACAACGAAATCGTTAGGGTCGTGACTGTCTCTCGACCACCAAAAGGTAGAGTTCGAACCCGTCAGGATGTGCTTCTGGGCCGGTTTGATCTGGATCTTCGCCCAAGCTACCTGAGCCTGAATTGCCAGACAGGTCCATATCCTAGCGGACGAAGAATCAAGTATGTACATTTAAAGAGATGGAAGTAGATCATACCAAAGAACAAAAAGGAGACCCATTGGACCAGCCTTAAGAGGAGGTGAAGGAAAACCAAAAAGCGTAGCTCACTGTCAAAGTGAAAGCAAGAAGGGAGGGAAAGATGCAAAGATGGGCAATGCCTCCATATGATCATCGCCTCCGAGGGGTCAAGACATTGTCAGAAATGATGATGAGAGAGTGCGTATCATCTCATTCCAGCTGTCTTTGGCTTTTACTTTAGTGGCCTAGCTTGCACCAGGTCGCTTCGAGATCGGCAGAATGTTGTGAGTTATATCATCCAATACATATTCTGTTGCAACCGTTGTCGCATGGCCGTATCGCGTTTGAGAAAATAGCAGTCACCAGCACCGGGATCCGGGAATGGCTTCAAGGATCAGGAGGCAGAGCAGAACAATTCAAGCTGGATGATGATGGACTGTCCTCATGGAAATGGCCGAAGCTCCTAACATGGCATCTATAACACGCGGTTCAGATACGGATACACAGTTGAGATGGCTTGTAAGAGTTCAGGTTTGTAAACCGACAGTGGTGGAGAAGAGGAAGCCGCCGAGTTCGAAGCGCGCTAACGACTGTACACCGTTTGATTTGCCGCCCATCAACGAATATGCGTTTTCGATGTAATACGGTGCGCAAACTATTCGCTTCATCTGTCTTGTAATCTTAAATTTGCTTGGCTTCTAGGTCACAATTAGCTTTCCAAGCTGAAGAAGACTGCAGTATACTTTACGTTCCATGTCTCTTTGTAGGTGATGCCCATTGTAAACCTCTGCGGCCACGTCATTCAATCGGCTGTAAACCTCGGTTGGACCCAACTAGCCTTATCATCTGAATGCATTCACATAACTGAAGCCATCCTTGGTTCTCATTCTCATAATAAACCGGAACCAGTTTCCTTTATACACGAGGCTTTTGCGTGTTTCATTCAACCAACACATCGATGGTTGAAATCAAAGTTTTCTTGCCAATCCGGGTATACTTATCCGTGGATACCATCCCACCTTACTTTGTACGCCGCCCCCACTCAAGTTCCTTTCTCATGAATCCGATAGGATCGTTTCATCTGACACTCAAGTAAAGGCCTCTAGCTCCCCGCACCACGTTGTGTCAGCATGGTCTGTCCTATCTTCGTAGACTATATTCTTATTACAATGCGTCATTCGAGAACTACCAGTCCTTCTCATCTCTTTTCTGACCATTGTCTTGTTCGCGCTCCTCCCTACTTTTCGCATCCGAGATGTACGCCTCCGCCATGACTATGGTTCCCAATATAATGCCAACGGCGTCAGTAATGCCCCCAACACCTCTCAGTCGTCCTGTCAGTCCATCGGGGCTCAGCCGAAGCTCGGACGGTCTACCTTTCAAGACTAGTCCCAGTCTTTCCGACTTTCAAATCGAAAGGTCCAAAAACTCTCCGTCTTCTACGCGGAGAAAAGTAACGATGATGCCGGTAGCGCAGGTCAACGATGATTTCGCTTACCGAGATGCTGTCTCGAAACTGTTGGCGGCCAGAAGTAGGTTGTCGACGATATCAGGACTTATTCCAATGGATTCCTCCCAGCTGGTCTTGTTCTTTCGCACAAAGGTAAATTCTACGGAGAGGTTTCTGTCAACGAACTGACGAAGCTGTAGAGCGGTATAACTCATTCCCTTGATTTTCCCATCGACGTTGAATTCAACTCCCCGCCGGCTCTTGATGTCCTCATCGCGGCCTGCAGACCACATCAAACATCCGACTACGATTATTCGGACACAGAATCCCTTTTTTTCCCATCCAACTTTCCTTTGACCACATCCCTCGAGATTGCCAATCTCCCCATTCTGGATGCAATTCGATCGTCCCTTTTCCCTCTCCTCCAACCAGGCCACTATCTCACCACGATGCGAGATAAACTCGAAGTTATTGTTAAAAATGGACGTATGGGACCGCAGCCCCGACCAAATGATGGGAGGGTAGCTACCATCGCTGTCACACTTCCCGTACGCTTCCGTGGTGGCAGTCTGATAGTTCGGGACGCGGAGGGACACGAAGAAAAATACTTCGGTCGAGGTGGAAAGTCCGATCTGGAATGGCTCGCTTTCACAACCGACTGCGAATACGAGGTCGAAACTGTCAGTAAGGGATGTCGCCTCACGATCTTTTACGGGGTATATCTGAAGACGTTCGGGCCAACCGGAGTCACGGAACCGTTGATTAACCCCAGCGACAAGTTCTTGGATTTATTGTCACCGGTTCTCAACATGTGTACGGGTCGTAGGATTGGTATTTATCTCACGAATGATTATGGTGTGAACCCGTCGGAGGTTCTAGCAGAATCGTTGGTCCCAATGGTAAGTTTCTGTTCAATGGCCGAATGACTGTCTCAGTCATGCATTTCCTGCCCAGCTGAAAGGAGGGGATTCCCTAATCTACCACGCCATCAAGTTATACAAGCTCGTACCCGAGCTTCATTGGACCGCCGGGGGGTACATTTGGCCTGTGGACCGCACCGTTGAGATTACGGAACAGAGCCCAACTCTCCTCGATGCTCCTCGCGGACATAGAACAGGCTCTCCCCCTGTCCGAGGCCTCTTCTCTCATGCTGGCTCCGTTCGCACTGGGAGCGTCAGCGGAAGTGTCTATTATGATTCTGACGAAGAAACTTTAGTATCTAGGGTCCAACACAGTGGAGCGATACCTCTTGCGGAGGCCGACATCACCATTCTGACCGACTGGAATGACCCTACACCCGTGGTAGGCAAGGAGAGGGCACCCTTCGTCGTCGGCGGGGAGTTGGACAAGCTTGTTGTGAACGCCTTGATAGTCATCTGTCCTTGAAGTTGTCTTTCTGGTATATCACTACTCATCTATCTTTCATTTTTTTTTCTGAGCAAGTTGTTCGAGTACCGCGAACATAAACATCTTTGATCATAATAGGTTTGTCGATTGCACATTGCTAGGATTTTTGTTGTATTTGTATACCTTGTAATCTGAACAGAGTCTTTACCTAAGTAGGAGGCATGTTATAATCCTGAGCGCGTAGGTAACGACTGAGACCCAAGAGCGATCGTCTTACAACGGTTCAAGCATCTACTTTCCTACGCTCTCTTTGGACGTGTGTGACCCTCAATGTTGGCTATGGTGTAAGGCTTAAGCAGGCGTATAATCATGATATTTTATTCCGGTCTACCACTACAAGAACGGCCAAAAGTATACAAACACGGAAGATAATTATAAAGCCAAACACTTTACAAGAAAACTTTGAGAGAGAATGAGAACAGAAAAGCCGCCGATTTATTTATCTCCTCTTTTGACGGTCACTAGCTCTTGGGGTCCCTCGCTTCGCCTTGCCATCCTCTCTTTCCACTAGACCGACGATCTCCCGGGCATCTTTCGCTGGTAGGAATTGCCTGAGCTTATCGTATAGCGCTGGCTGGGGAAGTGGTATCTGATCGATCTGATCCTCCACCCACAAGTGCAAGTTGCGACAAATCCACTTCACCACCAACGCAAACCAAGTCTCTGGTTCCTTTTGAAAGTCATAAGTACGCTGGAACAGAGAAATTTATGCAGGAATAGCTTGCCATTGTCTTAGGTTCGACATCCCGACATTGTTGAACTATCAAGTCCTGCAGGGCTTTCTTGGATTCATCATACCGTGCCTGGTTCTCAAACTCCCCATTCTTCATCTTACCGAGCGTAGCGGTAACGCAAGCATGGCCATTAAAATGCACCTCATGTTTCATAAACACTCCATGATTCTGGTCCCACCACTCCTCCATACTCGGCTCCTGGTCTTCGAGCCCCGTCACAACAAGCCCAATAGGAACAGATTTGCGGCAGAATCCATCGTAAAAGATGCTATAGTTTCTTTTAAACGTTGGTCCACATCTAGGCCCTTGTACACAGTAAACAAGAAGACTAATGCCATCTTTCAGGTTGTAGAGGAGGTGATACAGTTGACTCAGAGCTTCATTCGACGTAACGGTACCGGCTGTACCCTGATCGAGTCCCACGGTGTCGAAGAGTCGATATTCTCTCCCGTCGAGGACGAAAGAATAGTCGTTATCGTAGGAAGTGCAAGCCTTCGCACCATTCGACGTAGGGGCGTCTGATCGACCAAGAAGCATATTAATGATGGAACTTTTACCACATCCAGTGGAACCGAAGAAGAGGATGTTTCGAGGTTGGGGATTAGAGGACATTGGTCGTGAAGGGATGAGGTTGAATACTGCACCACTAGGTTTAAGTTCAGAAGCTACTGGCTCGTCTTCTGTCCTTGTGCAGGGTGTATCGGGGTTTCCGGGGACCAGGGCAGTAAATGTTGCATAAGGACTGAGTGCGTGAAACTAATGTGGTTGATCATGAGCAAACAGCTAATTTGATCAACATTACAGTGCCGCTTCGCGTGCGAGATACATATATTGGGGTCGGAGATCGGTTTGGCCACTAAAGGTGGCTCTCTTGACATTGTCATGCATTGCCGTCGTTGTGATATAAAGCGAGAAGGCATAGCGGACAGCGGGTACCAAAAGCTTCTCGACATACTAGAGGTCGTTGAGGCAGAAAAGGACATGCTGCGCTGGTTAGCCAAGGAATGGCCGTACTCCTACAGGACTATCAATATTTACACCGCACCGTTGTCGTTGCAATTTCCTATGACATATATTAGCTCTTAAATTTGGGCAGACAATCTTGAGAGCAGAAATGTATTGATTTCAACATAATTATCATTTAACCGGTTGAGTATGGCGATAGTCAACGATTGCCTTGAAACGCGCATTCAAGAGCGCCCAGAATCTGACCGAGCGGAAACTACAGTCCGTGCCACAAACGTGACAGCGGTTATGAGCAGAGACTTCGAACGGATCTTAGCAAATATCTACAGAACGAGACAGATGAAGCTACACACCATTCCCAGCTTCAATAGCTACTTGAAGAGCACCTGGAACACCAACCATCAATAGTCTTCCAAGTTATCCAGTTCTTTTCCTTGTCGTTCCCCGATGTCGTGTATCGAGAAGTAGAGCATCCGTAGCAGTTCCGGTGCAAATATAAGGATTTGGACTGTGTTCTCGCCTCGTTCATCAGCAAGCCAGTCATCAATATGGTGTTGAGCAAGCTCCTGCTCCTTGAACAGGTCAGGGACACGTGCTCGAGGAACCACAGACGCTTCCCGAAGCTACTAATCAGTTTCAGCGTCCACATACCCGGAATGACTGGGCAGGCGACGGGGCATTCATTCAATCATCAAGAAAAATAACAAAACTTTAGGGAACAGGTGAGATGAGGGAGGCGACATCTAAGATTGAAACGATACGTACCGATGGGTTGCAAGTTTGTCCTTGTCAGCTGCATTGGGATTCAAAACCCAAGGTGGCCTGGAGAGAAAGGGATAAGTACGATGAACCCAATAGCGATATTGTTTTTTACCATTGCGTCAAGGACATTCTCCACACATTGATCCATTTGGATAGTTTTTGGTTGGCAAGATGGACATCCCTGTCTGTCGCCGACACGTCGCGAAGTTCGCCGGTGGTTTTGCAAGATTTTTTGTGCGTGGGCCAAGCGGCGCGCCGACAAGCCCTCGAGCGATACCTAACAAAACTACGGATAATAGTTAACGGCCATTCAAACCGCCAAAGACCCAAAACTGACCGACACTGGCTGCAAGTTCACAGATTATCCTTGCCAGCAACTTTCATGTAGTAGCTGCAGATATCCTTTCCATACGGTGTTTCAGACATTGAACTTGGTGAAGGGCCTCGCAGTCACCAGTGGCACTGTAGCCTCACTTTTGTCACGTCGGTGTGATTGTGATTGTGACACGTGGACGCGTCGTCGTGATTGTATGCTACTATATATATAGGTCACGATCAATCCCAGAAAACCTCAACGTCTACACAACACTCACACATGCATTCAGAATAGGTACTCAAGTCCGTCTTCACGATCTGGACGACTAAATTAAATCCTCATGTCCTCCTGCAGGTTTTTCTTGCTCAATGGTCCCCCGGATACTCTAGAGAGAACGGCCAGTGGCTGGTAAACTTAAGTATAGTATTCACCCACAATTACAATTAGCCCCGCGTCCCACAACAAGCCATGTCCTCTACCTCCACCCCTCTCAATGTCATCTTCTTTGGGTCCACTGGATGCGGTAAAAGTTCTGTCGTCAATATGCTCCTTGACCGTCAAAGTGATATTGCTCCTACGTCAAGTGGCGCTAAGGGATGCACCTTTGATAGCACCATCTATTCTGCCACCATAGACGGAAAGAAATACCAATTCTTTGATACCAGTGGACTCGATGAGGGTAGTATGGGTACAGTTGTGACGAAAGACGCCCTCGTTAAACTGTATCAGCTCCTCCGCGACCTGCAAGACGGCATTAGCCTACTTGTTTATTGTATGCGGGGCCCTAGAATTACAGAGACACTCGAACGAAACTATCGAGTCTTCTACGAGGGATTCTGCAACCGAAACGTCCCTGTTGTGATTGTTGTGACGGGGCTCGAGGACCAAGAACCGGATATGGAAACCTGGTGGGACCAGAACAAGAAAGCATTCGGGGATTATGATATGCATTTTAACGGTCACGCTTGCATCACTGCTACGCGGGGTAAGATGAGGAATGGTCAGTATAGAAACCAGGCAGAGTATGATGAATCCAAAGAGATCTTGCGAGACTTGATAGTCGACCAATGTCAGAATGCCAACCCCTGGAAAATGGCGAGTCAATCTACATTTTTATCCTTTTATTTGCGTTGAACGATGAATTCTGCAGGACCCCAATTCCTGGTTTGCGAGGATTTTGAGATGGCTCCATCACAACCTGCCACATTGGATAGATGATCATATTGATCCACGGCTAGGGGATTTGTACGAAGCCTTGAAGCAGTATCTTCCTGAAAGTGATGCTAGGTATATAGCATCGCAGGCGGATATGAAGCCCCGGAAACCTTCAAAGAGCCCAAGCAATTCGTCAGATCCTCAGCGCTTAGCGATCGTCCCAACGCACAAGTAATTTGTGCATTTTCTGTTTTCTTTTCTTTTTGTAGCTTTCAAGTTGATTCACCTTATACTCGATGCTTGTAGCTAGAGCCCTATATTATATATTCCTGAGTATCTATCTATTCGTTGTTGCCGCCCGCAACCTGAATCACTTATTTACTACCTCGTGTTTTGCTCGGATTGTTGGTACTTATCGATCAATTAAGACCCCAAAGACCATCCCCACCACATGTTTTAGGTGAATAAATACCTGATTCTCAACGCAGCCTTTCTCATTCTCTCTACGTCTTTTGTCAAGCAAGGTGGATTGGGCTTTGTAAAATGCCAGACCATGTTCGGCCAATTTCTTGAACCCTGTTTATTTTGTTCTTATAAACTTCTCAGCTCAACATCATTCTTTGCGGCAATTCACGAAGCGGCAAGAGCTCGGTTGTCAAGATGTTATCGAGTACAAACACGGGTGAAATCGTACACCAATCTCTATTTCAGGCCGAGAGACATAGAATCACACTAAGCAGCCAATTATATTGCTTCTACGAGATTACCGCCCTCCATGGAGGAAAAGTAAGAGGGAGTGAGTCCATCACTCATGCCTGTGTCAAGGAGCTATCCCAGTTCGTTCATGAACTAGAAGACGGAATCAGTTTGCTGGTTTTCTGTCTTCGAGCCGCAGAAATCACTGATACAGCACGGGACAATTACGATACCTTTCATAGACGAATTTGCAAGGCGAAAATTCCAATTGTGCTGCTGGTAACTGGGCTCGAAAATCAAGAGCCAGAAATGGAGCAGTGGTGGCATGAAAACTCTGCATTTTTCAAGGATAGAAACATGCTATTTCAGGGGCATGCTTGTATAACGGCGACGAAGGGAAGAAAAGCTGGTGCAGGATACAAAAATCAGGAGGAATACGACAAATCAAAAGACGCTGTCCGGCATCTGATAGTAACTCGAGCAATGGAAGACGGAATACATGTTCCTGCTGTCAGTTGAATTCCTCTTTCTCACCAATTCCCGTGATGAATTCTTGAAATATTGCAGGACACAAACTTCGGTATCTTTCAGCGAGCATTTAATGCGGCGGGGAAGGGAGGATGGCCACCGTTTTTGAAAAGGTTTTTCAGAACAATATCAGGGTCCTCCTGTGTTGGTGGTGATCAAAAGTCAATTGTATCGCCGCCGTCGAAGGTGGACTTCCATAAAAACATTTGAGCTAGGGATATAGGCTGACCAAAGTCTCACTTCTAGCCTTTGATTACACCCTCCAACGCACTCATGCAACAGCAGCATCGACGGAGTCCTGAGGGTGTTTCCCGAAATGATGCAGTGCCGAAATCCAATTTAGTTTTGACTACACCTTCAGTAGACACCTCAAAAACAAATTGTCAAGCTCATACAGTAATGAACGCAATCACCTCGACTGAGGTGAATCTCATCTTCCGAGTGCGAAAAACTGCTCAGAATTTTTTGTCCAGCCAAGTGGAACTGTTCATAGTCCACGAGATGATGAAGGCATAAATCCTCTGTCAAACGTAAGCACTTAAGATGAATCCTTTCCTTTCAGCAAATCTAATCCTCCGCCAAGTCAAGGGTAGAAAGCCCGGAGCCTGAGAGGCCTCATAGAGCTGAAGGTCAGACCCACCAGAGAAAACGCGATTCTAAACCAAAGATACACCGCCACGGGACTTCGAGGAGTCGTGCTCGTCGTCGGCAAAGTCCGAATCACCGCTAACAAAGGCTTCTCTTGTGGCCCAACCACACTCTCACATTGACATTATATGTCTTCCTTCCATCCTGATAACGCTACAATAGGTTACGCTTGGGTCAGATTAAATCTATCGCTGTTTAAGTGCCAGCTTCACCGGTCTATACAGATCAAGAGAGTCTGAGGTGAATATATCCATGCCTTGTCCTCATGTTGTCCTCATTTCACTCGCCTGAACCCCCGGAAACTGAGGATATGCGCTGCACAAGAATAATGACTGGTGAACAGTATACGTTTCAACTACATCCCTTACGACAAATGCCCTCTAGTGTGCAGTCTCAGAATATCATTGTTGGATTAACTGGATGCGGTCAAAGCTCTGCCCAGATGTCGGGGAGCCAAGGTCTGCGCCCGAGCTTCCGGGAGTGCTGAGGAAGTAGCTTGAAGGGGGGGGGGGCGACGGCGGGATGAGCCAGATCCGAATTTACTGGTATTGAACAGAGAGGCAGCAGAGATTTCGCTTCCGTTTTGGGAGGAGGAAATGAAAACAGTATACTGCCGTTCTGGTGTTCTCGAGAAACTAACGGGAAGAACGAAGCTGGCAGTGAAGGCGTATAAGAGCGTTATAATCGGGAGGTATATCAACCGAACCTGGATCAGGATTGTGTATTGGAGGATGACTAAGTAAGCTACGGAAATGGAATCCCGGGTACGGACCTTCTCGGGCCGCTTTAGCGCTCGTGTCAAAAAGATTTCTGCATTTCATCGATTTCACAAACTTGGATTCAACAACATAGTACTTAGCTTACGCTATAAAACTGTATCATGTTCAACTTTACAGACTCATATTTTGGCAGTCTGTGATGAACGAATCCGTGCTTAGCGCTTAGTCCTCGTGTTAGCCTCATTTAACTCACTCACCTCGTCCCCCGGAAACTGAGGATGCGTGTCGTGCAAGGATAATAACTACCAAACACGAGCCTTCAAGTAGCGCGCGATTCACCCTCATCTATTTACGACCAATGCCCCCCAACCCGCCTCAGAATATCGTCTTCTTCGGATCGACTGGATGCGGTAAAAGTTCTATCGTCAATATGCTTCTCCGCCAAACAGACGCTCTTACGTCTAATGGTGCGAAGGGCTGTACTTCCGACAATAAAAAATATTCTGCCATTATAGAAGAGCAGACTTACCATCTCTATGACACAATAGGACTCAACCAGGGTAGTGCCGGTACAGTTGCGTCGAAAGATGCTATTATCAAACTGTTTCATCTCCTTCGTGACCTGGAAGGTGGCGTTAGTCTTCTTGTGTACTGTATGCGGGGACCGAGCATCACAGAGGCGCTGCAACAAAACTATCGCATCTTCTACGAAACGATTTGCCGCAAATCTGTCCCTATCGTAGTTGTTATAACCGGGCTCGAAGACCAGGTTCCTATGGAGTCCTGGTGGCAACAGAACAGTCGAGCGTTCGAAGAGCATCAAATGTATTTCCACGGCCACGCTTGCGTCACCGCTACGCTCGGTAAGATGAAGAATAGACAGTACAGGAACCAGGCGGAGTACGATGAATCGAAGATTGTCTTGCGAAACTTGCTAAAGGAGAGATGCCAGGGAGTGTCGCCCTGGAAAATGGTGTGCTCTTACTTATTCTCATTGAGTCATTTCTAATTTATAAACGATTCCCTCGTGAAGACTCGGGAGATTGCCAGCGGCGAATTGGAAGGATTGTTGTCCCAGCAAACAGCTCCTAAACGGAAGAAGAAATGGGTAATTGGTGCTTCATTTACTCTCTTCCATCCTTTGATCTTTTCTTATCAGTTTTTTTGGTGATGAATCGCCATTGTATTCGACATACACTCACCTTTAATATATTCATTCTCCACGTAAACATGAAGGGTATTTAATACTTACTTATAGATTTGTGCGCGAGCTCGCATTATCATCCGTCAGAAAGGAAGAGAGTGGAACGTTCTGCCATTCTAATATGTAATGGTCAACTGTACTGTAGCGTAAAGACCACGATTGACGCCACACACCCACCATAGGAAGTAGCTAAGCGCCCAACGAATGTCTCGTGATCAATGCCTATCTCAGAAGCGGACATCGAGGAAGGTGAATTCCTGAGTTCTCTTTTTCATTTTCAGCTGTCAATACTCGTTTTCAGAACAACGCCATTTTGCTAATGTGGTGACAACCTTCCGGAAATATGTTCCTTATCATGTTTGTGTATATCTCAACCTAGCAAATCGACAGCTGATCTCTGGTCGGTGCAGTTGGCAGCCAACAATCGACGCCGCAAAGACCTCTTTACCCTTCCGAAAGGTGACCAGGAACTACTGGAAAAGCTGGGATATAAGGAAAAGTTAGATCAAGTTGACAAGGCAATATTGGCCAATGAACAGTTTTTGAGCAAGATCATCGTCGATCCCGAGATTTTTGGGGAAGAAGACGATGAAGACGATGATCACATACATGAAGAAGGAGAGCAAATAGCAGACGACACGAGTCAAGTCGGGCCATCAGGTGGTACGCCTCTTTATGTTTACCTATGCCTGCGCTTTATCAATACATTTTTCAGCAGGAGGAAATTCTTCGCCTCATCCTCAATCACATTCACATTCTTCTGCTTCCCAATCTCATTCTCACTCCCACAGCCACTCCCATCCCTACAAGCCGACAGATTTTGACATGGACAAGCTGCGGAGCACACTGAAACAATTTGTCAGGGATTGGAGCCTTGAAGGCAAGGAAGAACGCGAAACAAGCTACGGCCCGATGAAAAATGCCTTGTTAGCTCACTTCTCCGACATTCCGAAAGAAGAGAGGTTCATTGTCCTCGAACAACCGATTCTGCTCAAGCTGATCCTCTAGCCAGGCGAAACTTCCGTGTTCTCGTTCCAGGTGCAGGACTAGGCAGACTTGCGTATGATGTGGCTAGCCTCGGTACGAATTCTTCAGTATCTGTGATTCTACCATTATTAAAGTAGCTGCTTAAACTCAGGTTTTGCATGCCAAGGGAATGAATTTTCACATTACATGCTCTTAGCATCATTTTTAATCTTGAATAAGTAACTTTGGCCATTCCGCATACTCTTCTCGCTCTCAATTCGTCACCCTAGAACGGAACAAGCCAACATGCACACGATCTACCCCTACGTTCACTCATTCTCTAACCTCTCCGATCGGCCATCCTTACTGCGCGCGATAACAATCCCCGACGTAGAGCCGACCTTACCAAGGGGTTCATCCTTTTCACTGGTTGCCGGTGAGTGGTACCGGGCCCCCTGCTCCCTCTGTCTGTCGCATATTATATTTGAACTAATCGATTTTGCTTTAGGTGATTTCGAAGAAATATACGGCGGAGCATCTGATCCCAACGAGCCACAGCACGGTCTATGGGATGCTGTTATGACTTGTTTCTTTATCGATACGGTACGTGAGAGCAGCTCTTCGTATCCGTATTCAAGCTTAATCTATGCTCTTGTTAACCTACTGTTAGGCAAAAAATATTGTGAATTATCTCCGGATCATCTACAAGATACTTGCACCTGGGGGTGTTTGGATTAACCTCGGTAGGATCCTTACTATTTCATGACCGGCTAATCACTGATTTTGCCAAGGTCCTCTCCTGTGGCATTGGGAAAATAATAATACTAGCGATCCGTCGATTGAGCTTGACCTTGTCGAAGTGAAGGAACTTGCAAGGATGGTGGGTTTTGAGATCGAGGTAAGTACATCATCTCGATTTCTGCCGCATCGAGCTCAAGGAGTATTGACAGAACGAACGTACCATCGAAGCGACGTATACTACGAATTCTCAAGGGATGCTGGGATATACTTACCGCACGGCGTTTTGGACCGCCAAGAAAAAGATATAAGATAGATGTTCGATTTCGTAAAAAATAATCCTTTACGGAGCTTTAGAAACGAGCTCAACAAGATTTATGTCAGTATAATAGAATTTCTGAACCAATTGGGCATGTCGAATCACTAACTTTTGTTACTAATTTCTTCAAGAAAAAGTGAGATTTTGCCTGCTATTTTGATGAGAACGGAACATGACCGGAGCATACATTAGCCTAATTAACTCGAAACATCCTTCAAACTGAAGAGAGAAAAAAGGGAGTCTATCGCCGTAAAATCCTAGCGGGGCTATTTCCTCGTATGTAGATAAGTACAAAGGTCCTGTTTCGAACAAAAATCGAAGTACTAGACGTGAGAAAATACATGATACTTTCTTGTCCAGCCATGACTTTGATATCAAGGATACCTTGCTTTTAACAGCCTTGTAATACTATGCTCGAAACACTTTATGGGCGCAGTATTCGAAGTTGGCCCCAGTGGCGGACACAGCTTCGGCGACCTGCTAATTCCTAGGCTATTTCCTAATGCAACTCCTTTAAATCAATTAATGCGCTCAGGATGATGGGCCATACTGTATTGGAATGTATACGGTATATCTGTAGTCCTTACCTTTCGGCCGTTTCAACAAGACTATTCGAAGAGAGGCAATACATGAATCTCCAAGGACTATCCGTCTTTCCAGTCAAGCGCATATGAGATGGTATAAAAGCCTATGTCCGGGAAATTCTTCCCTTCGTAGTAGCTGGTCTCTACTTGCAATCCCTAGCGGTGTCTGACTCTCGTTCCCTGGCTGGTCCAGTATCCAGATTCCTAAATCTTTCAGTCCCACAGCACCTCCAAAATGCGCTCTTTCTCAGTCCTGTGTACTGCGATTTCTTTGTTCCTTTCGATACAGAGTATATGCGCTCTCCCCGCTGCGCATAAGTCGTCCTGTATGTCAGATCTACACTTCTGACCTTTTGATATTGATGTCCGGCAACCAGCCACACCTTCAGGAAACTCGAATAGTACAGCGGCGGGAAGTTCAAGCGTTCCCTCAGGACCGCATTATGTCGTATATAATGATGAAGCATCACAACCTGCCCCAGATCCCAAGGATATCCAGGTTTGCAGGACGTTCGCTTCGTTTTTGATTTCGTGCTGAATGATACTCCACTTACTCAGGGATTTAACGTCCTGTAAGTTTTCGTCTGTACTTTATGTGCGTAATTCCTTCATTCTGACTCTTTCAACAGCAACCTCGCATTCCTTCTGAGCTCCGGGAAGGGAGGGGATGTCGCGGCGGAGTGGGAGAAACTTGGCGACGCGGATCGGAAGAATACCCTGGACAAGTACGAGCAGGCCAATATCAAGATTATGGTCTCTGCATTTGGCGAAACGGAGAAGCCCACTACGCAGGGCCTGAATGCTGAGACACTGGCAAGTACAATGGCTGACTGGGTTATCAAATATGGCGTCCATGGAATCGGTAAATATCCAACTATTACTTGGTATGATGCTTTCTAACGGACTATGTCGTTGTAGACGTTGACTACGAGGTTGAAACTTTCCATCTTCGCCATGCAGAAGTAGCGAGACTGATCATCCGGAATGGCCTTTCTAGGACTTTGATGCCATTGATGGCAAGGGTGTACAATGGATCGTAGACTTTACCAAGGCCTTGCGCAAGAAACTTCCCCAGGGGAAATACATCCTTACCCATGCTCGTAAGTACATCACCGTCGTTCATTGTCTGATGGCATCTCATCTCATGTATCCGTTTGGCAGCTGTTGCTCCATGGTGCGTGAGTGTCAAACTACATTTATGTCACTTGGATATAACATTAGTTCAGGTTCACGAAGAATAATGGT
Source organism: Collybiopsis luxurians FD-317 M1 (assembly GCA_000827265.1). Taxonomy (NCBI): domain Eukaryota; kingdom Fungi; phylum Basidiomycota; class Agaricomycetes; order Agaricales; family Omphalotaceae; genus Collybiopsis; species Collybiopsis luxurians. The sequence goes on along the minus strand of KN834752.1, from coordinate 573,233 downwards.
CCATATCTTCAAGTCCATAAACAAGTTGGTGACCTTATCGATTGGGTAACTTTGCTGTCCCCCTTTTCTGCGACATAAGCTCATATACCTATTTTTTTTTTATTACTTATCTTCCGCAGTATAACCTTCAGGCAAGTTTCAAGTAACAGACAACCGGCGTCGACTGACAAAAACTGACCGAATTTTTATTGCTCACAGTTCTACAATCGTGAGTCCTCGCTTCTCTCCCTACCTACTTCATCTCATTCCTTCAAACTCAGAGGGAAACAATATCTACAACACCTGCGAAAACCTCATCACAAAGATGTCCGACGAGAACCCGGCCCTTTTGGAAATCGTCGCCAACGGAGTCCCAATGGAAAAGCTTGTCATAGGCAAACCAGCGGTAGCTAAAGACGCCTCAAACGGGTTCATATCCCCAACCGACTTGGGAAAATGTTTGGCTCAGGCTAAGCAGGAACATGGATACAGTCAGTCGTCTTTTGTCGTTTTTTGAATTTGTATTGACAACTTCGTTCCAGATTCAGGAGCTATGACTTGGGAGGTAAAATTGTATTCATGCACTATCACTTTCTGCTGGCGCTGATTTTCTGCCTAGTATCACACTGACGGAACTACGAAGACTTGGATTCAAGGCGTGCTCGGTGACAGCGCGAACTCGGGCTCGAACCCCAAGCCGAAAGCCTCGAAAGACTCATCGAAGAAGTCGCGACGAAGCGCCCGGCTGAATCGGGTAGAAAGGTGGTAATAGTAACATGTATACACCTGGACCGATTGTATGTTATGATGCTTCATGGAACAATGCTAGTGAAAATTAAGTATATCATGATAAAGCAGCCTCGAGATTGCCAAATCAAGGATCTTGACTTGATCTTCGACTGTTTGTCTATGAGCTTGCTGATATCGGAATAAATGTATGAGATTTCGATTTCGATCTCGTTATTTCTCGAAGTACTTGCTAATAACGGATCTCGACGCGCTTGGATCATATCACGTTTTATGTTCGTGACCGCTATCGCGCAAGTGACGTAACAGTTTTCGATCAAGTGCGTCCGTCAGAAACTGAAAAAAAAAAAAACCAACTCCCTCCCCGACTTCATATCGCCAAACGAGGGCACGGCCCAATACCTACAAGCGAAAAGCATACGTACTATGTACGGGAATCATATGTAAAGCGCTAAAAACGCGGACGAAAAAAAAAAGAAATTAAAATAAATTAGCAAACAGTCCGAGTTCTGTTCAATCATCCTCGACATAAACAGATTTTTCTTCTTAGCCCCGAGCAACTCCAACCGTAACGTCCGCCTGTGTCATTGACGTTCCCGTACCATCTTTCACGCCGATCGTCAGCGCGCCGACACATTTCTCCCAAGCCCATCGCGTGAGCTGAAGAACATCTTCATCTGGAAGATCACGCCTCACATGCAACTCGAGGGTGACCACAAGCTGCTCAGGGGTTGATACCCTTTTCGGCTGGTTGGGATTGTAAGATAAAGAAAGCGTCGAAGTAGACGCGGCCGGTGTTGGTGTGAATTGCCAAATGTGAGGCGCAGGAAGGTGGAGGACTTGTGGATGGCGTTCAATCTATACCTGCTTTAGAAGACGTAAAATGTCATGAACAAAACGCAACGTACATCCTTCATGGCCCGTAAAAATGCCTCCATCCGTCCAGCTCGACTACCTTTCGGCGCTCTATGTGGAGCAGTCTGGAGCAGGACGGTCCCGAGTACAACTGATGCGCTGTAGGATACACGAAAAGTAACAACGGTTATGACGGCAGCGAGGACAAGATCAAACAAGGCATGCTGAGATCTATGAATTGCAAAAGCAAATGTAAGTAAAGAATTGTACGAGTGCAACCTGTATCAACTCACGGATCCAGAACAACCCCTCCCCACCAAATGGCTAGACACATTCCCAGAGGCGAAATTACGTATGGATTTGAAGCAAGTCTCCCGAGTGTTGTTGTAGGAGGAGCCTCCTCGGTCGTTGATAAGGATCGTCCGGAGAAGGAAGAAGTAATGGAACGTATGAGACTGGGTACAGAGGGTATTCTGTTTCCAGTAACTTGGAAAAGAGATTAGAGATTTCAATAGAACAGTCGACCGTGAAACTTACTATCGAGCAACTTTTTATGATTCTCAAACACAATCGCCGATACCAAGAGTGTGACGAAGGCGAGCAAGACAAGAAGATACGGAAATTGAATTCTGAAAGTAACACAGGTGTGTGGATCATTCGAACTGCTCTGATCTTCAGATCCACGTACCCTATCAATCCATTCGGGTCCTCGTCCCCCGCATGATGGTGATGCCCATCACCGGTCCCCGCCGTCCCAGCACTCAGCAGGAGATGTTCGACCGTCTCTTTACACACATACACCGAAGAGAACATTAGGTAAACACTTTGAGCAAACTGAAGTACTGTTTCAATGCGCGCATTTCTGCGAGGACAGTTGAGTCAAAGGCTATACGACAAGTAAAAACTGAGACTCACCCATATGGTCTCCTGAGCCCATCGGTACCGGATCCACCTTCTCTGTGTCCGTTCAACCACTTTGCAAACACTCCACCGACACCCATTCCAAAAGAATCAAACACAACCCAATACCCCAGCCCAGTCGTCCCCAAAGAACCGATTTGCTGTCCGGATGCCCACAGGGATGCACCTATCAGGAACTGTATGATTGTAAAAGGCAATGCAAACGGGGGAGCACTATCGACAGGACTGGTTGAAGAATGTAGAGAAGCAGCACTGACGGGGGTCGGTGTTGAGGGGAAAGGAGCCTGGGATTGAGTGCGGGTGTGACTTGAGAAAGATGGCCGAGACGGCGAAGGCGAAACCACACCCGCCGAGTCTGGGGGCACTCCAGCACTCTTAGGAAAGGGTGAAATTGGATTCCAAGGGCTCATGGGAGTTGGTGCAGGCTGCATATATAATTCTTGCTCAGGACTTGAAGTTTGTGGCCCTCCCGTACCAGGTTCCAGGAACGAGAAAAAATTGTGCGATAATGAATGTTTATGATGATGGCCTCTTCTTGAACTGGCAGAAGAAGGTCCATTCGACATCATGGGTGGTGTGGGTCCGCTAACAGCCGGTGGCCTACCACCGAATGTGAATCCCGCGCCTAGAGGTGCTGAGCTCTTCCCATTCTGTAAGGAGGTTGCTGTTCTTCTCCCAGATGGAAAGCTAACGCTCGAGCCAGCAGAAGGTATTGGCATGGCTTCTACGTCGGAAGAGGTTGGAAATTCCAGCTCCTGCGACCCGTCTTCGGAGATGGTATTCGAGGGCAAGGAACCTGGGCGGGGGAAAAAGATGGATAGATTACGCGAGTGCAGCCGAGAGTGACGACGGGTGTGTTTCTGAGCCTGGGTTTGGCTTTCTAGGGCCGTTATTGCTTCAGATGATGAAGCATTGTCCGGAGCAGATGTGGAAGTAGGAAATTTGTTCAAACTACGCGGCACCGGCGAATGCGACTGGGCTTCAGCAGGGAAGGAAAAGGATAAAGGAGAAGGTAATGGCGGAGAATAAGGCGTCGAGATTGAGCGAGTTCTTGAGTGACCATCCACGCCGAGATTCTGTGGCGACGAAATTGACGTTCTGAAAGGTGACGATGGAGGCGCGTGAGTAGGGCCATTAACCTTGAACGACGTCCGGTATGATCCCGCAGAAGCTGGAGCACCAGGAAGCATGTTAGGATTGAGACCGAATGGGGATGTTGAGCTTGGGGCAAACCCAGCAGACCGAGGACTTGGAAGAGAGATTGACAGGGACCTATTATGACCCATCACCGGAGGGGGCGCGGGGGAAGAATGGACGCGGGAACGTTGGCCCTGATCCCGAGATTCTCGAGGTGGGAGGGGGGAAGTTGGAGCCCGGGCATGTGCGAGTACGGGTGAGCGAGCGGGTGAAAGAGGAGAACGGGGCGGGGGTGGTGCTGGACGGGTAGGCAAAGGGGATAAGGATAAAGGGGAGGTAGGTTCGTTGGATATTGGTGGAGGACTTATAATGAGTGTGTTTTCATCGTCGCTCTGACTGGACTTTCGTCGATGAATTTTCGATGAAGTAGTCTCCATTGCTGGCTGATCCTGTTCAACAACTTGGTGGATTGAAAAGAGCGGGGGGAGGTCCAATGAGTGTCTGTAAAAGAACATTAGCCGGTGCGATTGAAACGTGGAATACCTGGGCCAAAGTCTACCTGCTTCAAATGTTTAAAATTGCCTCTATTAAAGCAGATTAAAGCTTGCACAAGCAATATTATCAATAGTATAGTGCTGTAGATATCCTGGTTGATACCCGGTTTGGCTCTGCAAGGTGACCGTAGTTGAGTTGAGTACCTGGTCCTCACTCTCTTCCAGCTTGATATTTCAGGGTCGAACGGCGAAATTAAGGAAGAGAGAAAAAAAAAAATCAAAACAGAGCAGCCTTCCGTGATGTTCAGAGGCCGAGTTCGCTGTCCGTCGCGTCCCACTGAGAAGGAGTCAAAGGCACGTGCGTTATTTCTCTGAGCGCTATATTCGACGCGTCCAAATTTACCGCCAAGTACGCTACTCTAAAATATCTATCTTTTCCCCTTCCCTTTTCCAAACGCCTTACCTTCAAACCCAGGCCTTGATTTACCTTTACTTCCCTTTCCCATTCCTGGCTTCTTCTTATCATTACCTTTCCGTCGTTCATTCCTCATCGCAATATTATCCGTCCTCTTCTTTTGCTTCGCCGCCATTGAAGAGGTGAGCTGGTTTTTGCGTTCGTCCCTGTGTAGAATAGTGTAAGCAACATGTCGTACGGATAACACTGAACATACCAAGTCTTCCGACTCTTTTCCTTTTCCTTCTCCTTTCTCTTCACAGCCTTCTTCAACCTTCCTTCATCATCTCTCACTTTCACGCCCTCCAATCTTGCTTCAGCTTTTTCCAGCCTCTCCCGTTCCTCGATCTCCTTCCTCTTCTCCTCAGGCAAGGAGGCTAATTTTTCTTTACGCGTAGAGAGCTGGGAGAGCGCTTGTGTTGGGTTGGACGACGTTTTCAATTTTGTATGGGAAGAGCTTGGTGCAGAGGGTCCACTTTGGCTCACGGATGAGAAGGTGACAGAAGTGAGTTTGGAGTTGGGTCCCCGGGAGGCGAGTACAGCAGTGGTAGGGTCATCAACGAAAAGTTGAGCCTGACATACCAATTAATGTCATTTGTACAGAGCGAAAAGGAGTAGATATACCTTGGTCGTCTTTCCTTGTGCCTGCACCGCGTCCTTCTTCTCCTTCCCCTTTTCCTTTTCTTTATCTTTTCCTTTTTCTTTCCGTATCTTCTCCTTGGTCTCCTTCCTTCTCCTCTCTCGCATCGCAGCTCGCTGCTGACGGCGTTCTTCGAGAAGGGAGTCGCGGTCGTCGGACTCTGTTGTTTTACCACCTCCTCGCCGCAAGGATGCCATTTTAGCGTGAAGTTTTTCTCGAAGGGCGGCGATGGAGCCGGTAGAAGACATCGGGACAAGAGATTCGGCAGTATCTGCCTTTGCATCGATACCCATATCCGGTTCTGCAGCATCTGAATCGTCTAAACGAACATCCACCTCCATAGCCTCATCATCTTCAGAGTCGTCATCCGTATCATCAGCTTTCCGCTTTCCCTTTCCTTTAGCAGTTGCAGACGATCCATTTTGCTCGTTCTGAATGTCGAGTACCGTTTTTTGGTTGGCTGGATCGAGCTACATGTAAAGTATAGGCAATGAAAGTGAAAAGTAGTAGATGGATAGCAAACCTTGTCACGTTTGGCTTTTTTTGAAGCCTCTTTGATTGCTTGCTTTGGAGCTTTCTGTTTTTTACTATTTTTCTGAAATTTCGAGGCTGCCTACAGGAATGTGAAAACAAATAGATGGCATTTGAATGCAAAGGTACCTGTTCTTCTTGAACTAGATAATATTTTGCAGGTATGAGCTTGAGCAGATTTTCAAAGGTGTCGTTGTGCTGCTCCAAAGAAGATTTCAAAATTTCCATGACTGTAAAAGGCGAAGAAGGCGCCCTTTGCCTAATTTGGAAAGAATGACTTTCTTTCAGCCACGAAAAGCCTTGCTCACATTGCCCCAGCTAGAATGGTTCCAATCCTCAGAAACTCATAAATCTATTCTAGATTTCATTCAAGCTCTGAATGAAGCTGTAGTCAGTGTCAAGTTGTCAGATGGGAACAAGCTGGATGAATCTGCGCCAGTTAAGGCCATTCTCAGCATCCTGGACCGTGTAGAGGAAATCGCAAAATCCATTCCGCCAGTGGAAAATTCAGCCTCGCGGTTTGGAAATCCTGCTTTCAGAACATTTTATGACAAGATCTCAGAAGTACGCGAGGTATCTATTTATTCGGACAAGTTATAAATCTTGGTTTCTTTCAGACCTCCGCTTCCTTTCATTCAACTATCCGGTCTCTCCCATCGGATTCCATTCCAGAAATATCTGTATACTTCAACGAAGCTTGGGGGAATAGAACTCGGATAGACTATGGAAGTGGAATGGAACTGAACTTTCTCTGTTGGCTGTACGTTTCCCTGCGCTTCTGATTCCATTTTACAGCCTTACCCCGTTGACAGAATCTGTCTCCAACATCTAGGTGTTCTGCAACAAAGCGATCATAAAGCTTTGGTCATACGTGTTTTCTGGAGGTACCTGCTATCGCTCCACCTACTGCACGCCTCGATGCTGACATCGTTCGTAGATACATTCAAGTGATGCGCATTCTCCAATCAACATACTGGCTCGAGCCCGCTGGATCTCACGGCGTATGGGGCTTGGACGACTACCATTTCCTCCCTTTTTTGTGGGGAAGTGCCCAACTGAGAGGCGAGTAATCCCCATCGGTCGTTGTCCTTGTACTGATCTCTCTTTCTCATCAAGGCCACAAATACATCCGACCCAAATCAATTCACGACCCAGAAATCGTAGAAGAATACGCCAAAGAATATATCTACTTCGCCTGCATCCAGTTCATCAACTCTGTGAATCCCTTTCTCTCTTTGTCTTCGTTATCATTAACCAACTCTCCCTGCATAGATAAAAACCGCCTCTCTCCGCTGGCACTCCCCCATGCTCGACGATATTTCTGCCGTCAAAACATGGGACAAGGTCAATTCGGGCATGATCAAAATGTACACGGCAGAGGTTCTGTTTAAACTACCAGTAATGCAACATTTCCTCTTTGGAAGTATACTGAAATGGGATGGACCTCCACCTCCGTCCGATAAAGATTTTGCCTTGGATGCACATATGGGACACGCCCATCCACATATCGCAAATGGCGATATGGGCGGAGCAGGTCAGAGGGAGGTTGGATGGGGAGATTGTTGTGGAATTCCTGTTCCGTCGGCATTTGGTGCTGCAGCTGCAGCAAAGGCGGACACGGAAGGCGCTACGTTGCGGTCCGTACCGGGGCCAGGACTATCAGGGCAAGGAATTCGTCCTGTGCCGTTTGATTGAGGGCTCGTAGCCTTCGATGGATTTGTATTTTTAAAGCTTGAGGAATGTTGTATATGTATCTACTTTCGATCAATATTACTCAGTCTCTCCTGGACCACAGGAGATGAAAATTTCATTTATTCTACATTCAGGTCCGAGGACTATGTACATCCAGGGTCGTATCGTACAAAACTTCACCGATTACAACATCAACGCAGCCAACCCCAGTATCACGGCAACACTGGTAAAGAATACTACACCTGTTCCATATTGTACGTCCGCCGCTGATGAACTACTGCTAGCTGAGGTAGAAGAATTCCCAGTACCATTCGCACCTGAGAATAACTGTGCTATCGTCGACACGTCTGACATATTCCCGATATTCATAAACGCCTCGTAGGCCTTTTCCGCTCTCGCAGCTCCCAAAACCAACTCGGTCTGGCCGATAAACTTTGACTTCAACTGCGCCGTCGATAATTGGTTATCCAAGCTCCCAATAACATGCTCAATATGTTGCGTGATATTTGTTCCGTCCTTGAACAGCGCACTGATGAACGCCTCGTCCTCATTCACCGAAGGATCCGTCGTCACGTTGACCAGCTTCCTCAACGCGACGACGGTCGAATTGGTTACGACGGCGTCGGTGAATTGAGATGGAGTGGCTTCACCGAATAACAACCCAACAGCAACTCCGTGGTACACACTGAACTTGCCTTCCAGTCCTGTTGTCGGATCCGTCTCACCTGTGAGAACCAATACCTCTGGGTTCACCCTCGCTTCAACTTTTGTGATATCGGAAATGCTCAGGTTCTTTCCCAGTGCTGCGGACTGAACCTCGATAGCTCCTTCGATTGAGGGATGCATGACAACTGCAATGTTTTACAGACACGAGATTAAGGTCTCTGACTAAAAGGCACCAAAAAGACGTACCTCCACACGGGTACGGCTTCCAAGTATTAGCTAGAATTTCCCAGCTCTGCCCTAGCGTACCAAACTCAGCCGAGGTGTTTTGACCTACAATATAGAACAGGCTGAATATGATGTTTCACGGGCAGATTCGGGTCGACTTACGAGTGGATACTACATGTATCCAACCAAACTGCCCTTCGAGTCCCTCCAGACTACTCGTGAAGCCAGCTTGCGCAAGAAGAGCGCCTAGCATGCCAGATTGCGCGGCACGTCCAACATGGAAACTCTTGGTGTCGCTCCCAAAGAATACCTGCATACCAATGACCTGCGTAGCTGCTATCCCAATCGCCTGCTGCATCGTCGGAACGTCAAGCCCCAGCAGTTTCGATACTGCCACCGCGGCTCCGATGGATCCCGTAGTGCTCGTGTCGTGCCAACCTACGTCATAGTGTTGGGGCCATACTGAGATACCAAGTTTCAACTCGGCTTCCACACCAGCTATAAAAGCTGTAAGAAAGTCTGAGCCATTAATTCCGCCTTTCCATTCCGCTACTGCTAACAGCGCAGCAGCGACTGTTCCCGTGGGATGTATAATGGTTGCAAGATGGGTATCGTCGTAATCATCTACATGCCCTGCGATTCCATTGATAAACGCAGCAAGCTGCGCATCAGCGCGAACCGTATTGTTCGCCAGACCGAATATCGTAGCAGTAGGAGGTCCACCGAAATGTTCAGCGGTCGCATTGAGCGCAAACTGAGGTGCAGTCTGCTGAAATCCTCCTATTGCGCATCCAGCCCAGTTGTAGAGCGCAGTTACCGCAGCTCCGATGATAGGTGCAGTGAAGTTGGAAAATTGGAGATTCACGGCCCAAGTAGCGAGTTGTTGGGTGGCGGCCATTATGATCAAGTGCAGGGAGTTTCTCGTAGAAATGTGGACACTCCGATGCGCTCAATTTATTGGTCCCCTGGTCGAGTGAAACTTTCTCTCGTGGGGATTCGAATGGGGGTAATGGTTAGGTGAACCTGACGGAGACGAGTTATCATTGGATTGATTGTAATAAGATGAGAAAGCAGGAAGGGCCTACTCAACATCATCAGACTGCTCATGGGACGACCGGGAAGTGGCCATCGAGCCTCGTCAGTGGCTGCAAAAGAGGCACTATTTATAGATATACGTAATTTGAGATACATTCAAGTACCTCACGGCGGAAGTAGGATCCGGAATCCCGCGTGTAAAGTTAGCCTCGCAGCCAGAAAAAGAACCTCAAAGGTGGTAGGACAAGTTGTGGGATCTAGTAAACCTCAGTTCAAGTTAGTCTTTAGCTAGGGACCGTAATTCTGGTCTTGAGGTATGTCTTGTGCTTCAGTTGTGCTAGAAAGATTCTTTGAAGCTGTCAATGACCGACGTGTTGTTTGTAGCAGTGAATGATTCTTCCAAGCATCGAGGCAAATGTCGGCGGACGACTAATGCATCGCATCGCATCCGAACCGGAGCCCCGGTCTGTTCCAGTCTCATTGCAAAGGCGAAGCATTCTGCGAGAATATCTATTGGCCGGAGAGCGTGTAGAGATACTTTCTCAGTTTTGTAAACAGTTAAGCAAAATGTATGTAAGATACTGTCAATGTCGAAGGCAAATTATCATTAAGTAGTTCATGAGAAAAAAGTCCAAATCTCTAGTCGAAACCGGCAAGAGAGTGCATCGAGCATGAAAGAGTGAAAGGGTCAACAGCGATAATCACTAACACAGTCCAATTCGTCTGAAGGAAAGTAGGAGTGACGTAACTCAAGAGTCAGTTGCCCGCCCGAAAGCATCAGTAGATCCAGGTCCATTGCCTCCAAGTAATTTGTTATGATACGCCCGAACTGCGGGAGAGGTAGGCAGACGCGCCTCCGAGTTCTCGACAGGTACATCCTCTCCATAGTGTTCTATCTGAGAATCCAAGGTAGTAGGTCGACGGAAGACGATCTGTCGTGATATCAGATGCACTGTGGATCAGGGAAGAGCTAAGGTTACTTACGGAGCTGATAGGCCTCGTATAGTCAACATAATCGAGCAAACTTTCAGATGAGTGACTTCCTCTTCCTCCCTCCGCGTTTCCACCCAGACTTGACCCAGATTCCAACAATGTAGGATCGAGCAAATCATCCGCATGATACGAGTCGATGGATTCCCCAGGAGACGCAACAGGTTCTATCGGGGGAAGGACGGGAGGCTCAGAGGAACGTATGAGATCTGTTAGGGTTCCCATGAACTTTGGTCGCCGTGGAGGGTTGAGAAGAGATGAATGACCCAGTGCAGAAGAAGAGTTGGAGTCGGTATATGGGTCAAAGGGAGATTCAAAGGGAGAAGCTAGAGAAGCAGTAGATTGTATGTCTCCAATTAGGGCTGCAGTGGAGCTTTCCCCACCACGAAGCCTGTTGGGTGCTTCAGACTGGACTCCAAGACGCGGACTGGAAGATAGCGGAGATGGTGTGGCAAGGGAAGAAAATAGCTGAGAGGAAGAAGCACCACTCAGCGCCACATACCTTACAGTACTAGGCGTCTCCGATCGAATCATTGGCATCGAGTCAAATGGCGAATCGATTTGGGGATCGGCGAAGGGGTCTGGAGTCAAAACATCGGCTTGAACCCATCCGCCGCTCCCACCCTCACTAGAAAGATTGGTGTCGCTTTGAGACCGGGATGGAGTGTTCGTCATATCATCCTCGTCAAAGGATATCAAAAGTCCGGATATTCGACTCGAACTCGTGCTAACTACTTCCGGGTCACCACTCGCTAGTTTTGGAACAGGTATACTGCGAGAGGCGGGCCTTGGGATTGATCCTTCACTCGGTATGGATGCAAATTTATGGACAGCACCCATGAGACTGCCATAATCCTCCTTCGGCACAACAGGCACTACCATCGGAGCATGCAAGAGCTGCCCAGGCCCCGGATAATCCTCCTCCTCATCTATTTCACGTCCTTCCTCATCACCAACCTCTTCGACCAATGGCGGACGCCATTCCTGGCTTGCAAGAGGTCGGGGCGATGCAGCGCCAGGTGAATGTCCTGGAATCAGAACACGACCTGAGCGTTCAGAATAAAGTGCTTCAGGTGATCTGCTTCGCAGTTGCATTCGTTTTCTACGTCTCCGTACTGCGTAAATAAGGACCAGAAGCCCGGCAGCGATGATAAAGGCCCCCGTAATGATTACCCCGACGATGGCACCTTTGTTTCGAAGGAATCTGTATTGAGGAGAAATTTCATTAGTGCGCTATATTAAGTATATATGGGTGCAATAATACTGACGGATTGGGCGCAACCTTTCCGGTAGGAAGTACAGTTATTACAACAGTTCCAGTGTAAGTAGGTATCTCGGTGACCTGGCCATCAGAAAGAGTAGAAGTTAAGAACTCGGTCGTCAAAGTTGTCAAAGTTTCAACGCCTGATGCCGTACTCGCTTGAGCAGAAGCCGTCATTACGACTGCAACAACATTGGCTGAATCCGACGAGGCGATTGAATTCAGGGTAAGAAGACTCGTTTCAGGGGCAGCCGTTGTCGAAGGAGCTTCCAAAGTAAGCGAAGAACTAATAGAAGAAATTAGAAGTTGTCAACTTAGAGAAAACGAACCAAAACTTACAGCAGAGAAATGGAGTCAATGGACAATGTAGTCAGCGACGTAACGTCCAAAGTAGTTGCGACCAAACTGGAAGTGGAAATAGAGGAAATTGTAATTGTTGAAGAATCAGTAGAAGATACTCCAAGAAGAGATGAATCGGTTTCAGTAGAAGAAACGCTAGCACTAGAATCAGTCAATGATGAGGAAAGGGTTATTATCGTAGTGGTAGAGTCCGATATTGTTGTAGGTGTAGTAGTTGTGTTGGGTATCGTTGCAGAATCGGATGGAGCCGTTGTGAGCGAAGAAATCGAGCTGGTAGATTCTACAAAAGAAGACGTAGTGGTGGCATCATCAATACTCGTGATCTCGGATGGGGTGAGAACCTCGGAAGAAGAGATAGAGGAGGGAGGCGAGGGCGTTGCAATCACCGTAGATGAATCCGTTGTCGGAGAAGATGTATCGGAGGAGGTGAAAGAGGATGCTGTAGTCGAGTCCGAGGGCGTGGTTGTTGAGGTGACAGCCGTTATTGTCGTAGAATCCGGCGGAAGTGTGGATGAATCCGACTCCGTAGAAAGTGATGCGGTTGAAGAATCTGAACTGATAGATTCTGCAGGAGGGGATTCAGTAGCAGTAGAATCACCAGTCCCTGTCGAGGTAAGTACGTCTGAGCTAGAGGGAGGGGGGGAAGTCGGAGTCAATGTAGGCGAATCCGTTCCAGAGCTTTCGTCTGAAGAAACGGTAGTAGGTATAGTTGTAGATGATGTGAGGGTGTTGGAATCTGACATGGCTGGAGACGATTGTGACGTAGCAGAAGATGCCGTAACCTCAGCGGTTGTGGATGAAGGACTCTCGGATTGATTTTCAGAGTCGGATGAAGGAGAAGAGGGAGTAGTCGTATTAGGAAGAGTAATTATAGTTGTAGACGGGCTAACAATGGGTGTAGTCGATGAGGAGCTGACAGAGACCGAGCCTCCCGTAGATGCCATCTCTGAGACGGATGAAATACTTTCCACAGAACTACTGACAGAGTTCGACTGCTCGGAAGAGGTCGCAGGGGTGGTCAGTGCTGACGAGGAAGTGGTCGCCAGAGACACCGTTGAGCTGAGGGTACCAGAAGAGATACTACCAGTCCGTGTATTTCCATCCAAACTGCTGTCCGCACTGCTACTCGACCAGATAGTTGCAGAAGGAGGAACAGAACTAAGTGTTACTGTTACACTGCTGTCTGAAATCGAACTCTGGAAAGTGCTGGTCGACGGGATCTCTGCTATAGTATGAGTTCAATCAAGTAGTGTTTACTACAACGAGTGGGCGAGGACGTACCAGTTTCCGAGTTGAAGGAAGATAAGTCAGTCACAGGGCTCGAGGTTGAATCAGTCGCGTTATTAGTTTGACCACTAACAAAAGGCAAGAAAAAAAAAAAACGGAATTAGGGAAGAAAACCAAGAGCAGAACAATCACTCGCCTGCTCATAAATTACCGCGCAGAACTCGACATGAGAGATAAAAACAAGAAAGGACTAGTGTGAGAAGGGTTTGAATGTCGTCTTCAATGGAGCGGCTCCGCATGTCTGCTGAAAGGATATGATGATTCTGAATTGACACCGAAGGTGGAGCTTCCAGCGCGCGGCTGGCGGAGTGGAGCAAATATGTACGGTATGTATAAGACCAACCCTGGCGAAGATGATACAATGATAGACACCGTTACCTTCGGTTCCTGGCTAAGAACAGAGACTAGGCACATTTGCAAGTCGTATAATCTGCTTTGGCCTCTGAAGAACAAGTCGAGTTTCCGACGGCATACGAACGGAAGGTACCTGAAAGATAATTTGAGAAACCTCATTGGCCTAACACATCCAGTGTGGTGTGATATTGATCAATTCTTACCTGAATATATCCATGACGCATTTGCGATATTACTGTGGGTGTCGGTATGGAAACATCGGCGGAGGGATGATCCATTCGCAAGGATGCTGGCTTGATGCAGCTTGTTGTGGAATTGCGTTTAGTTTAGAAATGTTGACAGGGATAACATACATAGACGGCAATAAAATGCTCACCTCAACTTGCTATCGTACACATTGCAGTTGAACACCTTGTAAGCCTCCATCATAAAAGCATCATAGAGAAGGAACGATTACAATGGAAAACGAATATGGCAGCGGATAGGATTCTAGGGCTAAACAAATACAAGTTTATATATTGGGACATAATTAGGTCCTAAGCCATGCAGTCTTTGCAATCTTCTTTTGCTTTTTCTGCTCCTTGAACCGTTCCTATGCAAAACAATCATTAGCCAACGAAGATGCCGTCCGATTGCATAAAGAAACACAAACCAAATCCTTCTTAGAGGGCCTCTTTCTCTTCTTTTCATTCCCCCCCGCCGCTTCTTCCGCCTGCTCCTGATCCCTCTGCTTTTCCCATGCGTTAACGTCAAAATAAAACTCGCTCATCCTCTTTGCCCTTTCAAACTCGGACAAATGAGTTGGATCCCGGGCATCGGCACGAGTAAACTGGCCAGTGCGAGCATTAAACTTCGCTGTAGCGCCGTAGGAACCGGAACTTGACCCCGGAACAGACCCAGCTAGAGAAGGATCCAGATAGGCCAGTGACGGGTCGATGCCTTGAGCGATGGCAGCAGCCTGTAAGACATTATACGAAGACGTTGGTGCTGCACTGGACGAGCTTTCCTCTGCAGAAGGTGCCGTTTCAGACGATGAAGATGCTGAATTTACCGGATTTGCTGAATCGGAAGGTGTAGCCAGGGGGTTCTCCCAGGTTGTCTCATTAGTTACTGAATTGAAGAAATAGTAGGCGTTGTACTGGGGTGAGTAAATAGCCTGCCATGGGGTAGATGAAACATCTGGAGCTGGGGTGGAAGACGCAGGCTCTGAACTTGGGTCGTCCTTTTCTGAAGGCTCTCTGGAATGGATATTTTCTTCATTGTCTTTACTAGATAATGGAGAAGAAATATCTCTGACAGTCCCTTCTATTTTCCCTTCTGCTTTGGGTTCACTCGAAGGCTGAGGACTTGGTGATGTTGAGGTAGAAGGCGACCCCGAAGACATGGTGGTGGTCGATTTACAAGGGAACGGCTAGCAGCGGGCCGCTTAACTTTTGCATACCAAAAGAGCGTAAAATACAGGTTATTATAAGAGTAATACCCAAACCATAGTCTATCCATCGTCGTCGTATGTAAACCCGATGATTCATTATAAGCCTACAGCGGCGTGCACCTCCCTGCGCTACTCGCACTACGCGCACCGTTCACGGAGAATGGCCTTTTTTTCACCCCCCCTCTCCAATCAAACACCCATTGCAAGTTCAGCTTCTGACGCTCGTAGACGATAATAATGTTATTAGATAGATGAACTCGGGAAGATGAGTCGGGCCAGCTTGCTCTGGTGGTAGAACAAGCAACAGGCATTTATGAAGAGAATATGCCGATGATCTTGAATATGGGTACGCCCTGACCCTCTTCACCCATCAGTTGGCATTCCACAAAATGATTTCCACGAGAGACGAAGTGGTCGATCATAGCCAGCCTAGTTCATTGGACAAAAGATATTGGCGTGAGTTAGGCCCAAGCAGGGCATATCTGAACGTACCTTGGTTGGGATTCAGTGACATCTCCAGCGTTTTCAATGATTTTCGCGCCAGCATAGTTATCGTCCACCCAGCACTGGACACTGCTACCTTCTCCAACCTCCTTGATAGGTTCCACAATATAATAGACACCAATGTCGCCGGCCCCAGCAACGATGGGAATTCGGATTCGACTTGTAGGAAGAGACGAGTACCAATAATGCGCTTTGGTTTCGAGAGCAGCTCCACCAACCGCGGCAGCACCCGTGGGGTGATACGAGTACCATCCGGTCCCAGAAAAGAGCGAAAGCGGAAGAGGGTTGACTAGATCGTTTGCACTGACACAGTATGGCGCAATCTCCTCATACGGACGTGCATCGTTTGGTTTCGTGTTCATACGGCCAGGAGGGACGTGCAAAGGCGGGATATACGCTTTTGAGGTATCAGGCAGCTCGATTTTGATTCTGTTCCCGTCCGCATCAACATCCTCCCTGTCTTTCTCCGTTCCTGGCTCTGGAACAACTCCTTTGCGCTGACCCATACCTCCGAAAAGACCGTGGGCGTTATCCCCGGCCACTGCAGGCTCTGCATGTCTGTGTGGTACAGTATCATAAGAGTTGCCGGTAACGACGGCCCAAGCTTGGCATATTTGGAACTGGAAATACGCAATGAGGATGTCTGCAATTAAGTCATGGCCGGTGGGATTGGCTAGGATTGGATCAACGTAGTATTTGCGAATGGAAGAAGGGTCGTTCATGTAGTCTGAGAATAGGGCGGATTTTACAGAAACGTGAGGAACGTCATAGAATTGTGCCACGACATTGTGCCAATGGTCAGGACCAGCGAAACCATATACTTGGTGTACCTGGGGGGAAAAGTGGCCTAGTAAGAGGACAGCCGGAGCGTCTGGACGAATTAGCAGCGACCGGACGAGAGTTTCGAAATGTTCCGTCGTTTCAGGATCGCTAGATTGAATGAGAAGGAGAACACCTGATTCAAAAAAAGGCTTACGGCGTGTCATCTACGTCTAGTTCGACGATAACCAAGTCTGTAATATCAGGGACGTGATGCGTACTGCAGTACGCAAAGTAGGCAGAAGATGTACGGCGAACGGCTCCATTTGTGAGTTCGGAGGCAGGGTGAGGGAAAACGCTGTTCCACCACTGGAAAAACTTTGAAGGATAGCATTTGGGAGAGATTGGATCGTCTCCAGCGCCATGACATGCAGATACTTTTTTATCTGGATTAGAAAAGAAAAAAAAAATGTAGACGCTGCTCACCTGAACCTCCTAGAATACTTATGGTAACAGGTTGTCCAGCTAAAGCTCTGCTCAACACTCTCTGAATCCTGGCACCGCTTCCAAGGTGCATACGGCTCTGCGAGAGCACTAAAGCACCGTATTTCGCCCCAATTGCATCCCCGGGTCCGTAAGCTGGACAAAACTCGAAAGGGTTTATTTGAGGTTCTGTTGTATTTAAATAGTTCTTTGCCTTCAAGTTGGAATTTGAGTATGGGTTTCGATTTGACAGTGAACTGTGTGTTGAAGGGAGAATATAGCGTGTTAAGCCAAAGATACAGAGAACGACACCGACGATAACCCATATTCGATTGGTTACGCCGAATGAGCGCTGGTGAAGACGCGAGGATTTCTCATTGTCGGAGCCCATTCTGGTAGGTGAAGGAACAGAGATACGGGCTTGAGACTTGGGCCGTCGGTGCATTGACGGAGAGGAGGTCAATGAGCTGGAATATTAGGTAACGTGATCTCACGGACGCGCGAAATATTCAGTCTAAATTACTCCAGTCTACCCTTTCAACGTCCCTGCACTGCCAATCCCCATCTCTACTACATACTTCTCCCTCCCAATCTTCCGCATCTCTTCTGTCACTTCTCCAACTTTCTGATATTCTTTCCATCGTTCCTTAGAGCTGCCATAACCTGATCCTTGATCCTCAGGAACAGGCTCCATAAACCGTAGTTTCAACGCAAGCCACTGCATGGCCTTCACATTATCAACAAACTCTTCGACATTTTGTCGCATGCCTTCTGCATATATCACTCCTGGATAACCAACTTTTGCAAAACCAGAGATGAACAGTGACGAGGACCACTGTTGCAGATTTCGTCGTTTGGTTGGCGAAACAAGGTGATGAGAAGTGAAGAGCGCATGGTGTAGAGCATCAGAAGAAGAAACAGATTTTGAGTCTGATATCAATTCTGAAGAGACAGCCTCTGAAGCTTTAGCTTTGCGGGAATCAGCCTCTTCATGCAGCATTGGCAGGAGGTAGAGAGAAAGCAGCTGATACATCGGAAACCTTCAGGGAAACAATCCCTTATGAGGAAGAATGCTCGGGTGCGTAAAAATAATCAACCTACTCCGAGTCTCCAATTTCTTCGAGCTTACTTTTTACAATATCCTGCCATTTCTGGTGCTGAGATCTGGATATATCTTCCCCTTTCACCGAAATGTTCATGGAGTTTTCTGTTTGAGTCCTTGGTCCCGCCGACGACGATAAAGCGGCTTCGAACCAAAGATTGTGATCCTCGATGCCAATCTGAAAGCTCGGCGGAGGGAGGTCGGCTGCCCAACTGGCATGAAATCCTGAATCACCGTAGGTTTGAAGCGCGTCTTTCCAACCTTCACATTGCTCGAGAAAAGTAAGAAATTCCCCTGGAAGAAGGGAGCAGCTGATGAGTTGGAGTTCTTCCAACAAATGTTCCATGAACGTATATAGGATATGAGTCGTTCAGAATGTTCGCATCAAGAATAAGAGATGTCGAATATCAGGTGCTGGAAATGAATAGGTATAGATTGAAGCACAGTTGTAAGCGCCCGCGGGCGCCAAATAGCTATCTTATCTTGATCTTATCGAGCCAGAAGCAAGTCCTGGGCATCCTTCAAACTCCCTGGCGCAGTTTCCAGAAGTTTTCTTACTTCCCGGAGACTCTAATTAAGTGCCTGATAACAGTATTTGTCTAACATCTAAGCAGGATTACTTACACGTCCGCGCACCTTCCGTCAGGCTGTGGAGAAGAGCAGAAGCGGATCATCTATATAGCTATCTATCTTAGACTGTGCGTGGTGGATGAGTAAGTAATCCCAGCAATTCCTTACACATCCGCGCATCCTCTCTTCCGGGTCAGGGCTGGAGAATGGCCGCTTTTGAGCGACTAGGGCTCATCTATCTACCTAAGACTTGTCTCCACTCCGAATTCGCTCCGATGCGCATGCACAACGGGTGAACAATCGGACTAAACGATAGGGGAGCCAATAACCATATATAAGCAACACAACACACCTCGTCAATTTCTATTACCTGCCTTCTTGCCCACAGTAAGCACCTTCTCGCCTTTCCATTCAACCCCTCTCATGTCCGCGTAGATGTCCAAAGAAGTCAAAGCCTGGGGTGCCACTTCCCCCGAAAAAACTGAACCCATAACCATCACACGTCGGGCTCCAGACGATGACGACGTCGCCATCGACATCAAATTCGCAGGCATCTGCCACTCCGATATCCACACCGTTCGCGGCGAATGGCGCAGCATTGACTATCCTCTCGTGTCTGGCCATGAAATCGCAGGAGTTGTCAGCGCCGTCGGAAAGAATGTAACCAAGTATAAAGTCGGAGACCGCGTCGGAGTAGGATGTATGGTAAGGTCTCGAGGCAAATCAACGTCCCACATAGTTTTCTGACCTTGGTTCCTCTCCAACCTTCAAGGTAAACTCTTGCAGGGATTGCGAAAGCTGTAAGGAAGACGAGGAGCAGTACTGCTTGAAGGGACATACTGGGACCTATAATTCGAAAGATCCAAAAGACGGAACCGTCACCCAGGGTGGATACTCGCAGTATATCGTAGTGGATCAAGCGTTCGTGCTGAGGATACCAGACTCAGTCCCATTGGATAAAGCAGCTCCGTTGCTTTGCGCAGGTATCACAATGTACTCGCCCTTGAATCATAAGAACGCTGGGCCAGGAAAAAAGGTTGGGATCATTGGATTCGGTGGCCTAGGACATATGGGTGTCAAGCTCGCAAAGTAAGTTTTCAAAGACTCTTGCTTCGAATATGGAAGTGACCAATCTTCGATAATATCTAGAGCTTTAGGATCTGACGTAACCGTCTTTTCCCAAACGGACAGCAAGAAAGAGCTCGGATTACGACTCGGGGCAGACGAATACGTTGCAACGAGCGACGCCAAGGTCTTTGACGAGCTAAAACGCAAGTTCGACATCATCATAAACACCGTCACTGCCAAGATCCCTCTTGAGCTTTACTTCTCAACCATCAAGATGGGAGGGTCTTTTGTTGAAGTCGGTTTACCACCCCATGCGCTGGAGATATCACCATGGAGCGTCATGCCTCGTATTTCCTTCAGCGGATCGATGATTGGTGGCATTTCAGAGACGCAAAAGATGCTAGATCTTTGCGGAGAGAAGCAAATTTTCCCAGAAATCGAAATCATTCCAGCATCGTACATTAATGAGGCGTATGAAAGAGTGTTGAAGTCGCAAGTCAAGTTCAGGTTCGTAATTGACGTATCCACCATGTAGACAGAAGTATATAACCTAGCACCGGCATAATATGCCCATAGTAGAATAGACATAACATAACAGTAAACACAAAGAATTAACTATAATGTACTCTTTACTGGATTTTGAGTCTGCGGAACGTATCCACCACCAGCTCAATATCCCCTTCATGATCGTTTTCGAAAAAGGCGCTAAGATCAACTGTGAGTTGATACGTATTTGAGCCAGTTAATGGCAGCTGGGTCACGGAGGTGTACGTAGCGTAGCCCAAACCGGCTGAGACATTGCTGGAAGTGCTTAGCTGTAACGTCGACGGCTGTGTGGAGATTTTAGGACTCTGCGTTCCTGGATAGTTAGCAATGCAAGTCAGAATCATGTGGGATAATCATATAGAAATGTTATACCTATCTGAGGTGCTGGGTACGATAATACCGCTGAAACATTACGAACCGCTGTCGTCGAAGATGTAAGGATCTTTTAATCCGTATTACTTTTTCATGATTCCTGTGAGAACGAGTGATGCATCTTACCGCAGCAGTGACCTTCGTTACTCCATCCTCATCCACGGAACTTGCAGTATTCATCACAAACGCGCGATCCTCAATGGCATAACTATGGCCGATGTTGTTAAAAGTCGTCGTTTTTGACACTCCGTAATCGTCTAGGTCCTCAATGATGATTGAAAAAGCGGAGATCCCCTGAGATGGGTCGACAGTAGTGTTGAAAGCGTGAAAGAACGTGTCACCGAACATTCCAGTACCCTCCTGCTCGGATGGTATGTACACAGCCGTGGCAACAAACGCAGGGGCAGAGTGTCCGTCTCGAGCGAGCCAAGAGAGACTAACAAGATTAACTCGCGTTGAGCATTCCTGCAATGATTGAAAGGCCAGCAACTCACGATACATTGGCGTTTTCCGTAAAACTGGTAGAAAGAAGCTGTTCGCTTGTCAACCAGGCACAGCAGGAGGCCAGATAGAGGGCTGGCATCTTACCCGGATATAACCAGCAAATATGATTCGGACTCCATCTTCATCGTCTACGAGGTCCAAAGTAACATTCACAGGTTTGACCTCTAACGGTGTGATGACGTCCGACAGAGTGGTCGTGCTAGGTACGGTGTCGAGCATTCGAGAGAATAGAGCGACGCATCTGGAGATAAAGTGGTCTGGTGAAGTTGATAACCTGCTCAGGAAACGAGGTAAAAGCAAATGCATTAGTCTGGTATCACGGGTGTCTATAATTGACCTACTCTCTCATAGTCGCATTGCTATCCGATGCATAGATGCGAAGGTCAGAACGAACGGTGACGTTGTCAGTAGTCACCAAGGGACCTGCAAAAGAGCCACGGCTCGTAAGTGAGTGTTATACATCCGAAGTAATTGCGGATTGTACCTCCTCGTTGTCCAATACCTTCCAAATATTCATTGACACTGTGAAGGAGAAAATACTACGTGAATAATAATGGGCGAGCATAGAACAGACACATACACGAGAACGTCGAAAACATCGACCGTGGAATCGAAATGAACACCTCCGCCAGTATTGTTAGGTGTTACAGCTTCTGGTCCGACTGAACCGAAAAAAAGGTTGCAATCAGGGAGAAAACTTTAGTATGCAGCGAATACGGATGCTCACCGACTTGAGGAAACCCACCATGGTGCACGTTCCCAAGAGTATGGCCGCACGCCGTTAGACCCTGCAAAACGTATCTTAGCAAATTTCTAAAGCAAGCGCAAAAATTTATACAATAGCATCCTGCTGGTTGAACCCTGTTTGCGCAAACTGCTTCAGAGTAGTCCCGATATCCGTCTCCGGTTCCGGAACGCCAAAAGTTCCTCCTTCGCTTGCGTCGATGCGCCCTCCACGAAAAGGTATGTGTATGCTCGGAGAAGAACATACCCCGACAGAAGTGACGACACTCAAGGCGATCATGTCAGCCACTCAAAGATTCAAAGGATTGTCAGGGAGTATTCATTTTGACCGCAATGATAGAGAACTTACTAGAAACATATTGGTTCACAAACGGAGCAAAAAAGCTCATTGAATCGTTAAAAGCAGATCCCACATTCTCCGGTCTTTCAGTTTCCCAGCCAATTGAAGCATCCGTTCCGCCCGTGCCGTCGCTAATGTTGGCTGTAGCATAGTCATCTGTGTACGAACCATAACCACCGAGTAAACGGACGATTGACTACACGGAGGAAGAGAATGGGGCTCACGAAAAGCCGTCCGTAACCATTGTGCAGCCGTCATCCGTCCCAATGTCTGATCCCCATTCACATAATTGGTGCATGGTGTAATGGCGCGTCTGAAATACGCGCCACGGTTGAACCCTTCCTGATCTACGAGGAGGTGCTCTAGCTCGTCGTAGAGATGGTCGGGCCACACGTATGCACCTAAGCTGGAAGTTGCTGTTACAAGGAGAGTTACGACCAGAGCAATAGCAGTGTCAGTCAGCATACTCGGAGAAATGAGGGAAAGAAGTAGAGATGATAGGAAGGATACTCGAGCTTATAACATACTTTTTGTTATTCATTGAACGCCGAACCATTGAAGCTCAGCCAGACTCCAGGCTTCGAATATCGCCGACCTGACAGCGATTATGAATAAATTTCAACAAACACCAATGTTAATGTGCATCATGAGTTCGGACTTTCTTGTCATACGGACCCAACTTGAAACAAACAAAGGCCCTAGAAGTTGATAGTAGATTCGTTGAATACAGTACTTATCAGGCTGTATCAATTGATTGCAATTGTACCTCAATCTCGATAATAGCGGTTGCCGAGTCTAAAAAAAAATCCAAGCACTGAAGTTTTGCTCACGATCGGGACTCTGGGATATGTCTGCGCCTTGAACCTTGATTACGACTGAGAATGTAAAGAGGAGATAACAGTCGAAGAGGTATGTATTCCGAGAGATATGCAATATCGATACAGCAAGCTAGAGGCGAGTAAATGACAACCAAAACAAAAAAAAGCCCAACAAATCAACAACCATGTGACCCATGAACCGGAAATACATCGTCGAATGCATCATAGAGAGAGTATCGGAAAAGTGGCATTTGAAAGACTAAACACACCACTAAACCCGGGAGTGAAAACGAGTGTAATGAACCAAAAGAAAGAGATGCAGAGAGCATTTCGGTCGTATTCGACAGTGTAACAGTCCTAAAAGGGCGCTAGGAAGATTTTTACAAGGCTACAGCAGCGACAAGCCCAAAGACAGCAAGGCTGGCAAGGGTGTTTGCTCCGCTGTTGGAGAGAGCGCCGTTGGAGGGTGACGATGACGTAGCGGCACTAAGGAATGGAGTGAGATAATGAGATGAGGGAAGACATGGGATACTAACGCGGCAGAGGATGTTCCGCTAGCAGAAGAACTTCCGCTCGCAGGAGATGTGACACTGGCAGAAGAACCTCCAGAAGTAGAAGAACCTCCAGCGGTAGAAGATGGGGTGATGGTGATGGAAGAATCAGTCAGTGTGACGCCCTGTAGAACGCGAGCAAAGCCTCAGTCACTACTATGTTAATGATGAAACCGGAAAAAAACCTACGACAGCGAGGCACAACTGTTGAGCGGCCTGGTTGGCTTCAGTTAAATCATTTCCGGTGCAGGAGCTCGCAATGCAGCTGGCGGTGCTGGAAATAAAGGCAGGAGATTTGCACAGACATGTATCGTCGGTGGGATTGCAGCTGCCAAAGTCTGCACTAGTGAGACAGCTCTGAGAGCAGGCTGGGGAGGAGTAAGGAAAGATTTGAGTGCCGAGAATGGAAAACACATACGAGGGAAGGTCTGGCGGGGAATTAACGCATATGCCCAAGTGCTAGTGATAGCAGAAAGAGCAGAGAGGGTGACAAAGAACTTCATTGTTGTAATATTAAAGTAAAAGAGAAATGAGAAGGTCGAAGATGCAAAGACTTGCAATAAGAATAGGGAAAACTCGAAAGAGAGCTGGGGAAAGCTGGAAGGAAATTGGGTAGCTTATATAGAAAAAATTTACTAGCATATACATTTGTACGTCCAACCACATTTCTTCTGATGGTACCCTATGGCACCATTCAGTGAACAATGGACCCTGGGGACAATGGACAAGCAAACCGTCAAAAAGGGAACAAAGATATTTTCCTTATTCAATGACGTAAGCATAAGCGTACTTCCAAATGCAGTAACTGCAAGGTGCCTAGGATTTGCGTTACTTTGTTTGTAATTGGATAGTCGCTCCCGCTCGTTTCATCAACGTACAAGGTCAGTCCAAATCCTCACTGATTGAGGGACCAACAATGGCTACTTCCAAGGCGGGCATCGGTGATCAACCCTGACGGGCAAGTTCACGACCAAACATTGATTTAGTAGATGCAAAACTTCTATGATACAAAAATGCGACAAATTCAAATCAAAGCAGCACCTCATGCAAGTCACATCTGTTGATCCAGCAAATACTCGGGCAACTGGTTTTGACCGGGATTACTCCCCTTTGGTGCTTTGATCACCAAGTCGGCTTGTTGTCTGAAAATCACCCGTTCAGTCATTTCGCCAACACAAAACGGACTCGACTTACAGCTTAATTCTGTACAGCAACTTCTTATTCGTCTTTGCAATCTCCACACCTGCCTTCATTGCGCGCGCAAACAACTCCGCTCGGTGATCCGTCTTTTTCACTTGCAAAACCTTGCCCCGACTGTCGACTCGGCCGCCAATGTCGCCACTTCTAACAAGACCAACGACGTACTCTTCCGTCTCTGCAACACTCCAACCAAAGGCCTGTGCCATGCGGTCGAGCTTGATGCTGCTAAAAGGTGCAAAGTAGAGGGATACCAGACGGTTGCGAGTAAGTGCATTAAGGGTCGTCAAGTGCGGTAAGAGATGAATGTCAATGGAATGACGGGTCTAGCGACGGCAAAATTGCATTGAGAGTTCATATCGAAATCCAGACAGAAAAAAGACCTACATGATACTTGCTCAAGGTTTCCAAAACACCCTTGAAATTACTGGCCATATATGCTTCAATCATCTCTCGAACATGAGGTTCTTGTTCAATGTACACTCCAAACGATAGGTTTTCTAGAACCTGAGCCTTGAAAGCTGATCGCGACAGGGATGCTAGCGCGCAAACTGAGCCATAGATGGCAATATCACCAGGAGACACCAGCTGCGAGTTTACATGAGAACGGGTTGAGAGGTAGATTCTTCATTCGAGGCTCACCTTTCCAAACCAGTCACCCAAACCTCCACCGCTTCCTGTCCCAGAACTCAATCGCAAAAAGTGGTAGGCCGCCCTTTCGTAGTTGGACTGTGATAGCTGAGCGAGAGCCGTGGCAAAATCCAGCTTGGACTGCATGATTTCGCGATCCGGGGTCATAGCTACTGCTGACGTCTTTCGAGAGCCGCCTACGCCTGTTGCAGCATTTTCGGCTTTGGCAGCATTGGCAGCGCTAGTCGTAACTGATTCGAGAGCGGCTTCAGCTTTGAATACATAAGTTGGAAGATGAGAGTAGTTTCTTTGTTCGATGAGGAGCTGAAAAAGGAGGGTGTAAGATTCAAGGTTCAAGATGGGGATATCCTAGTTGCACCTCTATCGTCGATAAACTGACATCGAGAACATGCTGGCTTGTTGTACAAAATTCGCGCGATTTTGCCCAGTGCTTGAGAGCAGAAGGATAGTCTCCCACCGAGCGAGAAAATTCTGCCAAGTCCCGATGCCCAAGCTAAAACAAGCCAGTGTGAGTGTGTCTAAGAAGGGTCAAGGTTGAATACTCACCCTAATACTTTCTTTAATCATATTATTCGAGTAATTTTTCAGTTCTGCCTCCAACTTTATCTTTTCAGCATGGTTACTCTTGAGTGTGTCGTCCGTGAATTTGGATTGGATAGCAGGAAGCGTAGATAGACTGGGAAGCTTGACATCGGGGTAGCCAGAAACTTGCTCGTACGCGTGGCAAAGAGTTTGATAAAGACTTGGGTCGCGCGATTTCTGGATCAGTTTGACGGCCAAGGTAAATGCATCTACCGCCACTGAGGGACAGACCGAAACGATATGGGTGAGGCGATCGATGGCAGTTCGGCCGGTGTAATTTGAGATGTATGAGTCGAGGTCAAAGGGATGATTGTCATCTACAAAAACCAGTGGTGAAGAAGTTCGAGAAGTTCGAGCCTGATTGGGTTGCGAGGAAGCCTGGGGTTCATCTACGTCCATCATTTTCAGAACCCGAGACCGAAGGCTGTAGATGAAGATTGTTGTAAACGAAGGTTGCAGATGAAGTCACTAGGCAGTTATTCCCAGCATGATGTACATAGGCGCGTGACGCCATCTTCCTACGCGGTCACTCCAGAAAAAAAATTCGTATACGATTAATAAATATCGAAATACCAGTATCGTATAGCAGTTACTCCTCATACAACCTTGCCAATACTCTCCTCGCTTGACCGAACTTGGGTCATACCACTTCCGGTCACGCTTAACGTTGTACCCGTCGTACCAGTCTCATTCGTTTTTGTGGCAGCTTTATGTAACTTGTCCAGACTCCTATTCTCCGCGAACATTATTCTCCTCTCCATCGCTGGGCTCTCGGGATCGTATGAATTGGTCGAATGCATATGCATCATTTCGAGCGTATTCGTTTTCACCAGTTTAGGATCACGGTCAAAGCTCCTGCGGTCCATTTGGGAGGTTTGGACGCGAGAATTTCGCTTATAGTTTATTGTAGTGAGTACTTCTTCGTGTTGTGTAGCTGCATCGATGTTGCGTGAGACTAATATCACGATAAGCGCTGGGACAATTCCCTGCAGTGAAACCGCTTCTTCAGATCCTAAAGTTATCAAGTAACAGACCAACTACGCACCGACAATTGAGAAATGATATCCAGCATTGGTATGATGGCGGATTCATTGATCAAGTACAAGAGAATTGCCGCGATCCACGCTACCAGATACAAGGCTCCGCTCTTTGGAAATCATCGGTCAGTTGTTAAGTTCAGAGCTCAGATGGGCGAACTGACCTCCAAAATCCCAAGAAAAATCGTTCGATATCTATGCGGCATCCCATTGATCCCCATAGCTTTCTGCAGTTCACGATTATGCCACCTGTAGATATCGTTTAGACGGGCACCCTCGGCGGATCTCAAAACCTACCAGATTCGTCCAGCGATCATCCCCGTACAGATGATATTCGTCAGAATGATACAAACGGCAAGCAATATAGCCCATTTCTCAACCTCAGGACCAAAGAGGTCACCGAAATTCGATGAAGCAGATTTGTTGGCCTGGTTCATCGACCAGACAACAAGGTAGCCTGAAGCTGGAAAGAAAGAGTAAGTTTACACTCCGACGATGCATAAAGACTCCTTACTGGTGGACAAGATGACCAGTAGGATGGGCACAATGACCGTAGATATTCTCTTGCCCCAAAGGATCCAGACCCTCCATATCAGAATGGAATCGGCGCATGCGCACTGGGCAGACAAAGCATGTTAAAAAGGGGGTTTTCAATGGACTAGAGGTAAAAGCGCACATTGGTCCACTCGATAGCCAACTGCGACAGTGTGTACGGCTCCGCCCCAAGTCTATTGAAGGCTTCTTCAGCATCATCGTACACGGTGAATGCCATATAATTCTGATAGAACGCCAGACATATATGCACCGTCACCATACAATATTGAAAGATACTGATGGCTCGGATGATCAAGATAGCTCGACTGGCGGCTGGTCTTTCTCTGTGATATGGGAAGAGGCGGAGTTAGCTCCAACTTGAAAGGAAAATTGAGCTACATACGCACCTAAAGTTCACGATTAACGACATGAATAGGATCGAGTATATTCCTATATTGTACTCAGAAGATATCCAAAGAGTCCAGTCATGCTGAAAAGCGCACCGTAAAAGCACGTCTCACAGAACAACGAAATAAATTGCCCTTGGACTACAGAAACGGCCATGATTGCAAAGTTCAGGAGAGTGGATGGAAGTCTTCCACCCAACTTCAAGCCTTTGGGGTGTGTAGTTGCAGAGTATTAGGACGCCCAGCCCTGAGGTACGGACTTATCGTACAGGAAATCTTGAGATGAACGCGGCCGCCATGGTTTTATGAGTCCGTGCGCACTGTAAAACCGTTTTAGCGAATCCGAAGCTCGGCCAAACTAGACGGTACGCCACAACCTGCGATTTCCCTGAGATAAACATCGTCCTATCTAGCCAGTCTCTATGTATCGTGCAAAGTAGATCGCTTGGAGCTCAGAGAGAAGGCATATAGTTACCCTTAGACCAGCACGGCTCAATCAAGTCTGAAGAGGTTCAAGGTCGAAATCGGTTAGCCTCTGGTTTCAGAAAAGTGGTGAAACAGAAAATTTGATGCGACCGGATGCGTACCAACGGGTATCCACAAATATCATCCGCTTAAAAATGGCTCAGGAGAGCCATTGGGGCTTGAAGAGGGTTGAGGAGGATGTTTGGGCCTCAAGCAAGAAACTAAGAAAAATTGGAGTGAAAAGGATGAGGATTCACAGAAGAATGTCCAAGAAAGTGGAACAAGCGCCCAGACGCATCAAATTTTGACGCGATATCTTTGCCGCGGTCAGTCGCGGTCAGTCCCTTAACCTCTCACAGTCACCCAGTGGACCAGTATATGCAGTTCGAAGCTTCATACCCCGTTATAATTGCTGCTTCTCTTGTTCTCTTCTCCTCTGTAATGTTTGGACGCTTGTTCTCCAAATCCTGGGATCCCAGAGGAAGGGTGAACCGCTCCGCTTCATTTTGACCAATTCGATCGTGGACTAACAGACTTGGCTCTATAGCATTGCTATGTGGTTGGTTATCTCAAACATACCACTCGCTCCACGGCGCATTAATTGTTTTAACAACTCCAGACGGGAGGGTCTTCAGGTTTGGGTTTTGCCGTCGCGAAACTCTTGGTATCAAAGGGTGCCCATGTATCTATTGTATCTAGAGATACTCAAAGACTCGAAAATGCAATGAAGGAACTAGAGGTAACTATCGCACACATCATCAAACTCACGACTCAAGTGCTGAAAGATTGCTTCGCAGGCCGCCCGCATATCTCCTGACCAAATCTTGAAATCCTACTCCTATAACCTCATTACAGCTGCAGGTGCCCGGCAAGCCCTCGATGCAGTCTGTGATCCCCATGGAGGCAAAAATCCCGATGCCATTTTCATGCTTGCCGGTTCCTGTCATCCTCGGTTTTTCATTGAGGAGACAGAGGAGACGATGAGGACGCAGATGGACCAGACATATTGGGTACAAGCTTGGACGGCACTGGAAGCCTCAAAGCGTATGGTTCGGGACAAATCAAGGGGAAAGATCATTTTCCATTCTGCGTATATTGGGTACATCACTTTGATTGGTTATGCCGCGTATGGACCAGGAAGGATGGCTTTACGAGGTTCGATCGCTCCCTTCCTCCCTCACCTTCCTTTCTCGTTGACCGGTACCTCGGCGCATTACAGCTCTCGCAGATACTCTACGCCAAGAATTTCTCTTATACGACATTGACATCCACATCGCTTTCCCCGGAACAATGTACACTCCCGGTTATGACATTGAAAACGCTACAAAACCCAAAATCACGCTTAAAATTGAGGAAACCGATCCTGGGGTTACGGGTGACCAGTACGCAAAAGGCCTGCTTCGTGGGGTGCAGAGGGGCGACTTTCACATTTCCCCGGATTTGCTGGGGAATATATTCCGTGCGTCTATGAGAGGTGTTGCACCGTCAGGCAATTTTGTGGTGGATTCGCTGTGGAATTTCATTGGCTGGGTTCGTCGACTTATTGACCGTTGCTTCCTGCCAGTGCTAACGACTATTCATGAGCAGGTTGGATTGCCGATATGGCGTATGACTGTCGATTCGACTGTGAAAGGGCATAGAAAGGAGCATGAGGAGTATCTAGCGAACAAGGACTTCTGTATGTCATTCTGCTTTGATGTAGATGACCCCGTTCGCTGACCACAATCTCTTTAATCAAGATGTCCGGACTCAGTAACGTATGGTTTACTAATAAGTATTTATACCCTGCACTCATTGTGGCAATACTTCGTCGTTAAGAATTTTAAGGGAAGAGCTAATCCGGTCAAGCTTTCAACTCTTCCAATGCCTTCAATTGCGAAGACGACCTCATCACCCTTCCCTGTTTTACAACTGCTACCAAATGATCCTCTGGACGGTCAAGTATGGTAACGTCTTCCAGGGGATTAGCGTTGAGAATGAGCAAGTCGGCGTATGCTCCAGGGGAAATGGTACCCAGCAGGGATGTTTTATTAAGCATTTTTGCTGCAGGGAGGACAACCAATGAGTATCAGAGAGAAGATATGAGAAATCTAGCTGTTACAAACCTGCATTTGTAGTTGCATGCCGCAAAATATCCGGTGAGGGAAGGACACTAGCGCGAACCGCAAATTCTTCCGTTTGCAAGGCTTGCATCGAAGTAAGAAGGTCTGATCCGCTGAGAAGAGGTCAGAATATTGGTACGAGCGGCAGACCAGGCACCCCAAACCAGCATAGTCAAATGAAAGGAACAATTCGTATACTCACTAACAAATAGTCACCCCTGCCGCCGAAGCAATTTTCAGTGCTTCTAACCCTTGTTTCATTACTTGCTCATTTTTGACTTTTCCGGAGGGCGGGAGAAAGTCCTCGAAGGGTGGTCGGACCATGATACCGTAGCATGACAGGGTTGGTGTCAACTACTCATGATTACGAAAATGAGAAAAAGAGTGGCGAAAACGGGCATACATAGATTCCTTTCGAAGCCATTCTACAGGCGCAGGAATAAGAAATCAAAGGAGGAGAGGAGGGAGGATTGAACGCACAGATTCGCTGTAGCCTCATCAATCAAATTTCCATGCTCGATCCCCTGAACCCCATTGTCTATCGCATGTCGAATGGCCTCGATTGTGTACGCGTGCGCTGTGGCTGGAAGAACCAAAATACTTGTAAGCACAGTACTTCCACGGGTGGACACAAAACCTCACATAGCTTTCCACCCATTTGCTTACACGTCGTTGTAATTGCCCGGACTTCCTCCGCTGTGTATTGGACAGTTTCAATGGCGTCGGTTTCGGAAGCGACACCTCCTCCAATCATAATTTTGATGACTGCAGGGCCGAATAATGGTTGGGTTAGTGGTAATCAGATTAGAATGGTATTCGGAAAGGAGACGTACAATCAGCACCGGCCTTTAGCTCCCCTCTCACCGCGCTCAAAACGGCAGGAACACCATCCGCTACGCGCCCGAACAGACCTATATCGCCTCCGCCGCAGCAGCCGAGTTCGTGTCCGCCGGAAACTGCAGGTGAGAAATCACCGTGCCCACCTTAAAGGAAATAAATGTCAAACCGACCATCAACTGGACGATAAGGCGGTCAAAAAAAGGGAGGCTAAGAAGAGGAGAAAAACTTTCTTTAAAGACAGTGAAGATGAAGGAAGAAAGTTTCTTTTAAGAATTATTGCAGAACAGGCAGCATCAACATACCAGTCTGCGAAAGCGCCTTCCCGCACTGAAACAGTCTGGGCCCTTCGATAAGACCCTCTTCGATAGCATTCGCCAGGACTTTTGTCGCTCCACCAGTGTCACGGACGGTAGTGAATCCTCTCGAGAGCATTTCTGCATATTGAGACGGATGTGGATAAGCAATGAAAAGGTGGCCCTCAGATACATACCCTTTAAAATGTACGTCGTCCGAAGATTGACTTCCTGAGGATTGACGCGCATTAGCTCGCCCATGGTCTGCAAGTTCGAACTTTGAGTCAGTCAAAATGAGAATGGAACATGTACGGTGAATACCTTTACGCCGGGAACTGCTGTAACGTGTACATGGCAGTCGATGAGTCCTCTACGCGATAGCAAGCCATCAAGGGTGGATCAGAGTAAAATACATCGACTCACGGGCAAACATAATATTCCCCAGCGAGGTCAACCACATGGGTTTTCTCCGAGTTGTCAAGGTCTTTATCCTGGTCAGCCGTTGGCCTCACCTCGATAAACATGCCATCCTTGATAACTACGGTGTGTAGTTTGGCGTTATTCTCACTCCCAAGTAACGATCCTGACTTGGGATCGACGATCATCACGTTGATGAGCGCGATAGAAGGAGGAGGGGCGGAGAGCCACGGTTTTATGGCTAATTTAGGGAGCCTATCCGACACAAAGTTTGGCTATGAGAGTTAGTAGATACGGATAAACTCACAAGCTCGGTCTGGTTTCTGTTGGTGCTCCTGGATAAAGTGGCGTAGTAGCCATGGTGAAAGGCGTTGGATAGCTGATATCTGATTCTCTGGGAATTGCTGTAAAGCTGCATGTCAGTAATTCAGAAAAAGAAGCGCCCACTTCCAAATAGAGACTCCAGTTTCTTTCCGAGTTTCCCTGACCGCTTTACCCGGAAAGCCCTTTGCTGGCCAACGTTGACCATGGTCTTACAGCAAGCAAGCGTTCAAGCGAAGCTGCGAAAAATTCCAACCCCCCTCGCCATCGCAATTGGTGTAGTATGCGGCCTTTTACTCGCCAAACTCA
Organism: Collybiopsis luxurians FD-317 M1; assembly: GCA_000827265.1. Classification (NCBI taxonomy): domain Eukaryota; kingdom Fungi; phylum Basidiomycota; class Agaricomycetes; order Agaricales; family Omphalotaceae; genus Collybiopsis; species Collybiopsis luxurians. The sequence continues at coordinate 540,657 of KN834752.1, read as the reverse complement.
CTTCCTGGAATTCCGTCCGTAATATCTTGGTCTTTTCATTGCGTCTTCTCATTTTTTCTGACTTCAGAATCCAACGCCGCAATGGAGAAGTGCTCACACGCCAGCCACAATACGCCAGCACAGTAAACAACCTATACAGTTACCAACGCCGGACCAGCGATACCGCGTTCTGGATCTCTTGACTACTCTTACTCCTCATTATACCAGGGAATGTTCCACTTCATCCAATGTCCAGCCTCTTTACGCCCAGCAAATTCGTGAACGATATGCCCCTCTTTTCGGCCACAAAACTCCCTCACAGAAATCCTGGCTCAATAGTCTCGGTCTCTCATCCGATGAACACGTCGCCGAGCCTCTCAGAAGCGACCTTATTCCAAGCGAACACAAATATTTCTTCGCCATCAATCTTTACAACTCTTTCGACATTATTCCCGACCTCTTTGCTACCCTCTTCCGCATTGCTGCCATTCTCGGCTATCACAATGTTTTTGTATCTATATACGAGAATGGCTCAACCGACCAGACTAAAGCTCTCCTACGAATCTATGATGCTCTCACTCGTTCCACCGGAATGCGTATCACAATTCGGACATCCATGCGAACTCGCGGCGCCTTCAACCATCGTATCGAATACCTGGCAGAAGTACGAAACGCCGCGTTTGTTCCATTGCATGAACTTCGGGACGCAGAAGGGGAATATTTTGATACCATTGTTTTCATGAACGACATTCTGCCTTGTGTAGACGACATTCTTGAGCTCATATGGCAGTCCCGGCGTAACAACGCTGGTATAACTTGCGCTGCTGATTACATGTTCCACGAGGAAATTGGTGCCCCTGTATTTTACGACAACTGGGTCGCCAGAGATATCAATGGGACTGCACTGGAAAATGCACCGTTTGAGATGATCTTCCATCACCCACCGTCGTCCGAGAGATTCCAAGCGCACTTGCCGGTGCAGGTTCAGAGTTGTTGGAATGGTATCGCAGTATTGGATCCCGCTCCGTTCTACACCCCACCGCATGTCAAGTTCAGGATGGCTAGGATTGTAGAGGGAGAATGTTCGGCTAGTGAATGCTCGTTGATTTGCAATGATTACTGGGAATCTGGGTACGGACGGATTATGATGGTGCCGCGAGTCAAGCTCGCTTATGACCGAGTGCGTATTTTTCTCTAGTCTTTGTGTCCTCTTTCACAATGTATTCCCTACAGAAAGTATATGATATCATACATCCTCAACGACGAAATTTTACCGCTATTCGAGGATATGTTCGTCTGGGTGGACTCCCCGATAACCCTCGTACCGACCCTCAGGATCGAACGTGGTTTGGCCCTCATGATAGGCTATTTACAGAAGAGGAAAGCGAAGCGCTAAACTTTGTTCCTGGCCCTAGTCATGGTGAGTGTCCATATGTCTTGAGCGAGCACGGGGCTTCGTACTCCGTGCCTCGTTATTTCTAACTCAATGTGTTCACTCGCATCTTACAGTGTGGTGCTGGGGTTGGGACGGAGCAGGAGACCTCGAAGGACCTGATGTCGACCCTATTTGGGAGGAGATGTCGAACAAGTCCCGGAGACAAGACGCGGTTCTCGTTCGACACGATCGCAGTATTGTTCTATGATATGATGTTGAGTCCGGATTTTTTCGTAGCGATGGAAGTGGGAGGCCTGTTCCAAGCTCATCTCAGCCGACTCGAATATGGATTTGGCTTCTAGGGAAGTGCTTATGGATCTTCGCGAGGAGATGATTGCTTGTTGGATAGGTGTATGTGTTCCCCGCAGTAAATGCAATCCAAAACTGGTTCGAAATTGTTGACTTTGCTGGGGCCTTGCAGGTTAGTCTGTCTTAAGGACTTTATGTCAGCCTAGGGTTTTAATTGAGGTAAATTATTCGGTAGAATAACTGTCACCTATGTTTATATAAAAGTACTAGTGAAAATAATTTCCTGCTGGGGAACAGTGATGAAAGGAAATCAGACAATTGGATGGTCTGGCTTGCAATTAGCCTTTCCTCTGCCTTGTTTTCACCGCCTATGGTTTGACCTTTGGACTTTGCTTTGACTTTTCTCAAGAGTTTAAAAGATGATCCTACAGCGCCCTCAAACTCTCCTTGACGCTTTCACAAATGGCTGCAGCATCAAGCCGTTTTTCGAGAGCTGACTTGCAAGTTTTACTCATGCGGGAGGAGTTCGGAAGGACAGACTTCAAAGGCTAGGTTTCTATGACGAGCAGAAGAAGTTCGAAGAACCCATGATTCTTCCTCCCCTTCCGAAGAGCTCATTCCGAGATTTTCTTGCACTTCTGCGCCGGTTCTGCTCATATTCCTCCCAAACTCATTCTTACCTGAGTCTGTGCTTAGTGGAGAGCCGTGGCTCACGCATAGCGGGAAGACTTTACCACTGGATATCAGCATAACGGTGCCCGAGGGAAGGGCAGAACAAGCGAAAGCCTTTTGAACGCCGTCCTGCCTTTCGACGATTCGAAGTCGATGCGCCACTTCAAGCCCTTCGTCCTCTGCTTTGATATCTCCATGCATCCTTACTCGAGCACGTCAGCATCCACGCTCGACAGGTCACAGAACGTGCTCTCGACCTTCACAGATGCTCTCCCGCTCTTCACAAGCAGGATGCGTCCATCGGACGCAATTCCGGTAGCTCTGCTTTCTGGTGCTTTGCCGCAGCCCCCAAGCTACATTCATTCAAGACTGGGATCTCCTACGGTCCTAGGACGAATGGATTGGATCTCGGGGTCTTATTTTTTTGCAATTAAATCACCCCTTTAACAATCGACGAAGATATCTTTGTCTTAGCGAGACACGCCTCTCGTTTCTCCAACCGTCACAACACTGTTCGGACTGAGGCGGTCGCAGGGATTATTGCCAACAGTAGGGTTGACGCGACTCCATATAAACCAGGACGTGGCGCAGTATGAAATATCTTGCTTTGAATTCCATCCTCTCATGCGATGGCTTCAGCGCCGTAAAGATAGTCAAGAAGACAATCAGGAGAGCCGGCCTGTACGATATTTACTACGTATCTTATGAACTAAATGCAATGTAGTTAAGTTGCATGTATGTCATATTTTCCCAATGAATAAGTTTCGCCCCATTTCACGAATAGTCACCCGAACTGTTTGGTACAGGGTTGGTACATCCAACGTCGATGTAAAAACATCTGCAAAACCAAATGGGACCATAAACGGGATCCATCCTACAAAGGGAGTTTAGATGCTAGTTGCGCATGGAATAGGAAAGATAAAATGAAATGAACCTCGAGCATATTCTAGTGCAAAGCACCCTTCATGCATCTTGTACTGTTTCGCAGCCCCTCTAGGGAGATGATGAACGCTTCCTGGGGGGTAGCGTTCCATTTTCAATTGACCAGGACTGAAAGCCCATTGCTCTCCAACAAGGATATGGAAGTAATCGTCAACAGTGTGACGACCAGTATGCCCCTCTGTGCCCAATGGTGTGCCGAAAATGAACAGGTATTCGGTGACACTGGCATGGATGATGTACATTGCACCCATTGCTCCACCAGCGTTGTTGAACACCCATTCGTCAGAATTTGTATTCAAAGCAATGGTGGTGGATGGATAGGTATTCGTGAGATTGGTTACAATATGGCGAATCATTCCGTCCAAGTCATCCGGCGTAGAGGCTTGCGCAATCGCTGACTGCGCTAGCTCGTGCAGGATTTTTGGGTCGAGAACATACCAGCGGCTCTATTAAATTTTTTCTTCGAAATATGTGCGGTAGCGGAAATGGAAAGTCTCACTTTGATGGCGTCAAGCCACACGCATGCCATGGCAAGGAGTAACGCGAATATAAGGCGCGAAATCCATTTTCTGAATGTGCGTTGAGGATAAGGGGGAGCAACCCCAATTTTCTGTTGACCTTGAAGGGTTTTCAAGCTGGAGGCCATTTAGAGGATGGATCAGGGACATTACAGCTGCATGGATTCTATATCAAGGATGAGTGCAATCGAACGATGTTTTACCTTTTTTTTTTTTTTGGTCGCGCTCACATGATTCTGGATGTATACAGCCCGGGAGTCGTTTGATTGTCTGTGACGATGCTTGACCATGAATCAAACGCAATACTCAGGGACTATACAGGATTCGAGCTCGAATTCCAGGGGATTGGGCGTCTGCCCTCATCTTCTACACATCCATTACTGAGCTGATGACTGCATATCGTGCAAAAGGCACCTTTTCGACTTCCGTGTGTCTCGGTAAAAACACCATTCTGGTTTGAGCAGGGAAACTTCCGCGCGAACAAACAACTGAAGTTGTGTTCATTGATCAGCCATGTAATCCATGCGACTCTATGCTCGCACTGGAAGGATCGCCGGAGCTTCCAGTTTTTCTGGTTATACATAAGTGCTTGAGAGTTCGATTAAGTCCAGAGACACGTTGAAACAGGCCGCAGTTCGATATTTTGGGCAGCAGTCTAGATGATTAGATCTCAGTCGATAATGATCTTGACCCTCCGGAGGTCAGGCCGCAGGAGCAATGAAAGGCTGGTCGCAGTTACAGCGGAGTCGGAGTTAAGACCAACGACGAGATCGGTGGATGGCCGCGGGGTAAGAGAATCGTCAATCTAAACCTGGAGCAAGCCTGGAGTACGACTTGCAGGTGGACAGAACATATTCAACGATCGAAGCGCCGGTTGATAATCTAATCTCACATCTTTCCATCCGACCGCCATCATCGCTATGAGCAGTCGCCTATCGACCCCAAGAGATTATGCACAATTAATCGATAATTATGAGACGTGGATGTTCGACTGTGATGGAGTGTTGTGGCATGGAGACACACTCATCGATGGCGCCGTTGAAGTCCTGCGACTTCTTCGTGAGCGCAGTCAGTCAATCATTCTCATCTCCTGAATTTACTTCGTGTTTCACACATTCCCCTTGACTTGCAGAGAAAAAGATTCTTTTTGTAACCAACAACGCCACCAAATCTAGGAGAAGTTACAAGACCAAATTTGACCAGTTGGGGGTTGAAGCACATGTGGTGAGTCTCCTGTCATTACTCGGCGGTTTCGCGTCAATCCAACTTGAAATCTCCGTGGACTCCTAGGATGAGATTTATGGATCTGCATACGCGACCGCTGTGTATATCTCTTCTGTGATGAATCTTTCAAAAGACAAGAAAGTATATGTTATCGGAATGGCAGGCTTGGAAGAAGAATTGCGTGATGAAGGTGTTGCATACGTCGGTGGCACCGTAAGCTCCTTCAATCCCGGATCGAAATTGCATTCTTCGTCTGGTTGATATTTTCCTCGAATGGTTTGGTCTAGGACCCTGCTGACAAAACTTTGGATACTTTTTCATTGGAAAATTTTACTATGGACCCAGATGTGGCTGCAGTTGTTTGCGGCCTGGACACTGCAATCAATTATACCAAACTATCGAAGGCTTTTCAATATCTCACGCGCAATCCAGGCTGTCAGTTCATTGCAACGAATGAAGACAGCACATACCCGAGTGCACACGGGCTCCTTCCCGGGGCAGGCGCGATAAGTGCACCTCTTCGGTACGCCCTCGGAAAAGATCCTGTCAGTATTGGGAAACCAGCCAAAACAATGCTCGACTGTATCAAGGCAAAGTTGGTCCCTTTTTTTTCAGTCATGATTGCCTTGTTGATATGCAGTAGAGTTCAATTCGACCCGACACGCACCATAATGGTTGGTGACAGGCTGAACACTGACATCCTGTTCGGGCAGGCCGGAGGTGTATCGACGCTGCTGGTTCTGACAGGTATGTATCATTCGCCATTGAAGATACAACGAGCTCAACAAGGCCTCAGGAATTACGTCGGAAAATCAAGTCTCAGGCCCGAACGCATCTAGCATAAAACCCGACTTCATCACGGCGTCCATTGGAGACCTTCGTTCGGCCGAAAAGTAGACAGGAACTGTGTAAATGCTTCCATTAGAGTTAGAGTACATAGAGATAAGGTTGATGACGGAGTCAGAAGTACACGCTAGCTTTGCCTGTTATTGTTCAAGGCACGGATATGTTCATCGGCAAGTGCTTTGATACCGCTTACAGTTAATGCTGCCATCGACGCAGTAATGTAGCCAATGAGAGCTCCATATGCGGGAGTCAACGGCCACACCTACGAAAACACCATTGTCACATGTTCAAGAAGAAAAAAAAAAATTCAGCGAAGCCAACCTGCCAGGGCCTGTCCCAGTCCAGGGCTATGGGTATAACCCCGAGCCAGCTGCCAATAATTGTCCCAACAGCAGGATATACCATTGCTCGTTCAACGGGGCCGCGAATTCTGTGGGATAGCATCAAAGTCAGGATACTCTACAGGTTGGAAAACACCGACTGGAATTCTGCAAAGAGTCTGGTCCACGACAATCTGATTAACAAACTTTCGGTCTCGGAAGACACAGATATCGGCCCAAAGGTGTACGCAGGGGGAACAATAGTCAGGATTGCGAGGAGGAGTGCGAGGAGGTAGGTCTGAGGTGCACAACTGGATGTAATTTAGAAACAGGACAAGGTTAGATTTGAGGTTTGCCCACCTCAGGAAAGGAGCGCCAAGGAAGACTAAGACTGCGTATAAAACAATGGAGGTACCCAGTACAAATATCCAGGCTTTTAGGTATTGCTGCCACGAAATTACCGACGTGCTGTTGCAACATAAGAAATCGATCTCACCGCAAATTTCCTTCCATCTAAATCCCGCCTCTGCATCTTTTTGTCCTCTTTGGTTCCCTTCAAGTTTTGATCAATCCACCAATGCCGCACCCATCCACCCCACCATGCTTGAAGAATCATGATCCCAAAACAGATATACGCCAATGTTGAAACTGGGCTGGCGGTTAAAGGATCTAAGAATGGATGCTGCGGCCTGTCACGGGAGGTCCTTTGGGCAGGGTAAGTATCAGAGTTCAATAAAGTCGTTGAACGCGGGAAGAAGAGGCCAACAAAGACCATCAAGCTGGAGTTTACACCGACAAGACTAGTGTAGCGTGCAAAGGGGAAAAATGGAGGATCTTCATGAGAGACTAGACTCTCCCCAGTAGGCACATTGGATTCAGATGCTATAGGAGCGCCAGAAACAGGCTTCTTGGCTAACTTTCGTTTCATGTCGTTCGACGACGTTGTCGTGAAGTTGCACGTTTTACCGAGTCTCGTGATTCCTTTCGCGTTCATGTGACCCTCGACCACATCGAACGTTGAGCGCGTCTGTGGCGCAACACAACATTCATGGCATCGAGAAGTGCATTTATGCCCTCAATTGGAAATTAATAACAAAGCTTTCCACACCAAAACCCAAGTCTCAATGTGCATGGTAACTTACTTCAGTCGGGTGTCTCTTACCGAATTTGCGAGGAACCAAAAATATCTCGCCGCAGCTTCAATCGTCGTGACTCTGATAGTGGGCAAAAACCCAAGTGTCAATGTACATGGTAACTTACTTCAGTCGGGTGTCTCTTAGCGAATCGCAAGGAACCAAAAATATCTCGCCGCACTGCTTTCCGTTGCAGCTTCAATCGTCGTGACTCTGATAGTGGGCATGCCTGCCCGAAGTTGATCGATTCTGATTCTGTGGCTCTGGAGAATGTCATGCTCCATTGAGCGACGATTTATGTGGATTCCGGATAGATTCTTCATCCGAAGTTCATGAGATGCGCGCAAATAAGCGGTCAGAGCTAGCACGTTCATAAGTGGATAGAGATACGGGTGATAGTTGGACAGCGTACCCGAAAGATGCCACAATCATGATGGTTTATCCCGCTATGTAATTGGTTCTGTTCATGTTTATTATCCAGCACAGTGATGCATATTCGCTATTTGCCGGACAAAATGTACAAGATCTCGGGCTTGCATGGATCGCAATTTTCAAGTTATGACGGAGAATTCGAGACGGATTCAATCAATTCTAGGAGAGAGAGATCAAAGTGCATCTACTGCACATGTGGAGCTCCATCCAGACTTAAGTACATATTTCGCAACTGGAAGTTCTTAAAAACCCTTGAATTAAAAACGTCCTTGTCAAAAATTTTCCGACTTCCCCCGGAGGATTCATAGACTCAGGCATATACATTTCGAACTGGGAAATTACTACAACCCAATGAGGGTATATCCGTGACTCTTAACTAGAAATAATCACCGCAAGGTATTCAAAATCGATTCTGTCAATATCAATTATGAGACCACTTTTTAGCTTTTCGTCCATAAATTATCCTCTGATGAGTGACATAGACAAAAATAGGAATGACAGACTTGAAGTAAGTTGCTGAAAGGTGCGAATATATGACAAATTTAGGTCAAAATATGCATTATAATCATATGGGATGCACTGTCGTTGCGATGCTAAAGCTCCGGAGACAGTGGCTGCAGCTTATGGGTTCATCATATGGGCGCGCAGGGGATAGGTGGAAAGATTTCTGAATATAGAAGGATTTGTGTTCGAAAAGGGAATCTGAACGACATGCTATTGACAGAGGGTCGATGTAAATGGATGCAGACAGGTGTTGTGACGCGTGGATATCAAGCTCAAAGGGACAAATGCACTGATTCCGCCCGGTCGTTAGATTCCGGTAAGGAGCCTTTTCCTTTGGTTTAGCTTCTGGCAAATCACCAGAGTTGTGGTCCTCCCGGCCTAAAGCTGTTAAATGATGGCCCCAGGAAGGTTTTTATCGTTCTGTGAACGACTTGATAGATTTGTATCAATCTGTATATTCGAATCTTCGATTTGCTACAGCAAAATTTCATTTCACTATCCTTTGGGTTTGACGTGATGATTAGAACCAGATGGGTGCATGGAGCACGGTCTTTTTATGAAGCATAAATTAGCGTTGAAAACGATGTGAAGACATGCCGACGGAATCCGAATGCCTCTGTGACTGGAATCGTTATCGATGGTAATCGTTCGGCCGTTGATGTGCTAAGCGCCCGGCTATGTCCAAGCGCCCCGAACCATATACGACTTGCAGTGCTCCTGAAGCAGTAGTCCACAAAGTTTGGTACTTTTCCGAATGAGACCAGGTTGCAATTTTCAGATTGCTGCATGGATTCGCACGGTAGTGCTGGCGGCTGGAAGTTTCGAGGAACTAGCCTAATGAGTCCGGCAGGACGTAGGTGAATTGTACCTTTGTACAATTTATCAGACACTCTCCGTAGAAGTCCGTATAGCTATCTACGACAATCGAATTTGGTATGCTGCCCCTCACTCCTAACTATTGTTCTGTTCAGACAGTGTTCACACTCGTCGTTGATGAAAAGAATGACCGGATATAGCACAGCCGGCGTAGCCTGGTAGGTGCGTTCAGTGACCGAGGGAAGCAAAAGCTACTGTATTGCTGACAGGATATTCCATTTTGCCTAAGCTCTACAATCTCTTCCCTCCTTCGAAGCTCAATCAACCCTGAACACCTGTTTGCAAACAGAGTGATCACTGCGGAAGGTGGCTATATCTCTTCGATGGATGAAGGACGCTTGAGTTGCAACCCAGTGTGCCTCTGTCCTTTTTTTTTTTGGCAGACGCTCCGGGCTTGACGTATGTCTTTGGCTTTCGATTGGTCACCACGATATGACTTGCCCCATTCTAGAAGACAATAGACAAAGTAATTGTGCGCTCTCGCATCTTGGCCGTAAAAGGAAATTCATTGTTCATCGGCACGATGCTCGAAGTACCTTGAGGGCTTACCAGCGGTGGCAACTACCTTCTGCTTCTAGTATCTTTCACCCAAATTGCGAAATGCCAGGCGTCGATTTACTCTCTACCTCAGCAAGCGCTCGCTCCGACTCGAGGCTCACTCGAAATATTCGTTCATTGCCTCAAACTCTCCCAAGCGAACGTCTGAGGTTTCATCAACAGTCTCGGATGCAGGTCGGTGTGCCAGAATGGCAAGGGACACTCTTAGGATCTATCAAAATTTCCAAGACGCATATCATCGGAGAAGCATTCGATCACATAGGTTGGTTCAAGGGAACTTTACTCTACGACTGAAACTCACCAATGTACTCTACAGCTTTGGCAGAACGCAGGCCGGATGCTTCAGAACTGACTCCTAAAATTGTTCTCAAACCCGGAAGCGGCCCTCGCCTATCCCGTTCATACCACTTATTTGCTGCGACTGAAAGGGTGACCGACATGTACGAGAGGTACGACTCGAAATGAAACTTGCTGAACACGCTTTTATTCCTTTAATCTGATAGTAAGAAAGCTTTGAAGAACGTTCTTGAAAAAAACTCGAGGCTCTCTCGGTTCAAGCAGTTGGTGTTTTGCCACTTGGTACGCTTGGCTGTATTGATTTGGTTGATAGCGATCTCTGACCCTGCATCAGCTCGTCGAACTAGGCGTCGAAATGATGGATCGTGTTCAGGGGCCGCATTTCACATTTATAGATCCACTCTGCGCTATCCCGAAGAATCCAGAGCGCGTTCAAGGGCCAGAAGCTACCGATATATTTACCACTTCTCCAGAAGAGGAGACGAGCCGGACTGTCAAAAACATTATTGAGCATGCCAAGAGGTTGCTCTCTGTTTTTCTCAAAGCAGGTATTGAAGGAAATCGTGTCGTCATCGGAGTATGTACTTTTTTCCCTTCTTATATCGTCCTCTCAAATTTCCATACCAGATTCCGGCAACACAGCCTGGTGTCATCGCCGCAGCCCAGCTGGAAGCCCAGTTCAGCATCCGCACGAATTTATATCTGGTTTCAGGATTGATGCACGCGATTGCATGTGCAGAGGCTAATCCTACATGCATTACCGTTGATGTTGGTGTTGTGGGTACATTCTCATTCTGTAATTTGACCTAATAATCATTTGAACGATCAGATCCTATCTTGGCATGAAAAATCTGACATGCAGGATGTCTTCGTGAATTGGGTGAATCTGACCGCAGAAGATTTGGTCAATCACCCTGGCGTCATAGCGATTCTGTCAATTTTGCGATATTACAAGCTTCATGCAATCAAGACCACAGTCGTCGGAAAGAATTTTCGAAGTGTAAGTGAACGTGATGCTCACTCTCAAGGTCTCTGTCTGACGGCTGTTTCCAAGGCGCATGAAGTCTCGCTCCTCGCTCAGGAATTTGATATGTTGTCATTATCACCATCTATGATGTCTACGCTATCCGAATCTCGTCTTCGTCTTTGCGTCCCTGGATTTTCGCCTGCTAAGCCAGCATACTTTGATCCTCAAAGTACAAGATCGCACTCTCTACAATCTCCAGCTGACTCAGAGGGCTCTCATTTAGCTCGTGCTGCTCCTCCATTTCCGACCTCAATTATCCGGAAACAGTGCCAGAATCCGGACAGCTCATTGCCTCCGGTTTGGAATTTTGAATGGACTCATTCAGAAGTTTTCTTCAATCGTCCAACTATGCGTGAAGGTTCTCCTTCACCTCACCCCTTCATCCTCTTGTCCACCATTGTATTTGACTCATGCAAACTTCTGAGGACTCACATGCACGTTATTCATGGAGCTATAAGCAAGATCGTTAGGCGTAAATTCCATGCACGGGTACTTCCCGATCGGGTTCTCTACAGGGGCAGTCGCGATGATGTGTGGAAAGAGATATATGCGCCAAAAGAAGCAGAGGAAGAAGAAGCAGTGACTGAGACTGAAGAAGCTTCACCTGCCAGCGAAACGGAGGCGGAAATCGAAAATCCACCTAGAGGGCTCGTGCCAACAATTCCGTCTCGGCCTCGTTTGACAAGACAGGATTCTTTCCGAGCCCTTGGCAATGGTCACCCTTCCACCTCCACTGCACCCATTTACTCTCCTTCACCTCGCAGACCCTCCTTCACATCCGCTCACGCTCCCTCTCCTCGTCGCCCTTCTACTCGTCGTTCGTCATCTACTCAAGCAACTTCTCGAACTCTTATCCGTACTCCAAGCTTAAGCGCAACCGAAATGGCGACTGCTACTGCTCCGGGCGGATATGCATCTGACGACGAAATAGACAACATTATTGCCCTAACTCTTGGTGAACCTACCGGCGGTAAGACTGCCAGCAAAGGGAAGATGCAAGCCAAGCCGGAACTTGCTAAGCTGAAGCATAAAACTCTGGCTCCCTTCTTACCGGGCCTTTCAAGAGCTAAAAAGGCCAAGATTGCGTCTGCATCGCAGCCATCAATGCCCGGTCCTAGTGGGGTTCCGAAGGAGCAAGGCAAGGGACAGGGCCAGGCGCAACGCCAGGTCCTCGCTTTTACCGTCCTGTTGAATCAGAGGGAGGAGGCGAAGAAAACGAAGGCTCCAAAGGGCGGAGAACCCCAAGACCATCAGCCGATGGTTGAAGACGTTGATTTTTTCTGAGTGCTCTGCACAAAAAATATTTTTACGGTGCGAGTATACGACTACAAAACTAATTGACTGTATCGCTACTTCTATGTTTAGTATGTCCTGCAGGTTTGTAATATGCTGTAATAATAATAATTTACACGGCGCCGCTGGAAAGGTTGTTTCATGATTATTAGGTATCCTCGTACATTGTTTCATGGTGCCGACCAACGTTCATGTCAATGGTCGTCGAGTCGTCGAGTTCTCGGACCCGGTTAAGCGCACTTGCTCGAATCAGCCGCGATCTCGACAGCGTCTTTGCACTTTCGTTATCGTCCCATCATTTTCATATTAATTCCTTCAGTCATCGTTTCGTAAAGACTCTATTCCAGTCACTTGTTGTGGCTTTTGATCAGCGTGACTTGTGTTTCAGAGGAGCTTCTATCTATACTGCTAATAATAGTATTTCTTTCTTTTCTACCACATAGCTTGGTATTCTATTTTACTCAGAGTAAAGCCGATAATGTGAATTCGATATGTATGGGTTTTTCTTTTCCTTATTTCCAGGCACCTGGATCCTGGGAGTCGTTGCGACATACCCTTCCCTTTCCTCCCCCGAATCCGAATCCGCCTTATAACAGCTTATAACCTGTGCCGACATAATACATGAGATTTCGTAAAAAAAGAATTGTTGCAGAGTTTTTCGCACACAAATGTATATACTTTGTAACTAAATCAAAGCCTCCACATTTCGTAACCGCAGGGAGATTTTGACTCGGGAAGTTGTCTATCATCAAACCATCTCAGATACATTTCTATGAGTGAGGTGAGACCTGTTCGTAAGCCCTCAATCGTTGATCTGCAGATGGAGATTGCGGTCTGTTAATTGCGGTTTCGTTGTCATTCCAGTCTGCCCTGCTTACGGCTCGCAAAGGGGCAAGGTTTCGAAGATCTGCATCGTTACGCGAGAGAAGACTCGGCAGGTCGTAGGAGAATCGATTTCCGGATGTTTACTTTCAAAAGTGGTAGGGTATATCGCAACCGCAGCCCAGCTATCGTCGATGAGATGGAATTCTATGCCTTTCAATGACTACAGGTAAGACGGTAAGTGTATTGTGCAGTGTTAAGTAGAAGCATATATGGTATGTTGGTATTGATATAGTATGAGGTAGAAAACGAGTAACAACTAGAGGGGGCCAGAACAAGTTACACGATAGCATGAGAGGAGGCAGTAAAAGTATTGCAAAGCACAGACCAAGGCAGAAGTAGACAAAAGACTGGAGAAATATTGCCACACAAGAGTATAAAATGACGATAAGATATGCAGACACACAGAGTGAGATTTTGAATGTGAAAGTCCCGAGCGAGCGAGCGAGAATGAGCGGTGTGGATACCAGCACCCACCTCTTCTCCCCCCAAGTCCAAAAACCAATATGACATATGTACTCCGCTCCAAATTAAATGCGTCTAGAGTCCGTCGCGTCCGGTGGAGAGAGCGAAAAAAAAAAACTCTGAGGCCTATGCCAGGATTGCGGAATCCCGTACCTCCGTCGCATGCCGCCAGTCTAGAAAGTTTCCTGATCTATACACAGACATGGGTCTACAATTGAGCTTAAAAGGGCTCTGGGCGACATAAAAAGGAGTGGGGATTCACCGGCCTAAGCCTCCCGAACCAACACGTTCACTGGTCGAGTAGACTGATCCTCCTTGCCAAGACTGACCTGGGCCAGAGAGAGCTGGGTCCATCGTGTCGAACGGTGGGAGAGAGTACCCGGAGGAAGGAGGGGTATTAGAATGAGAGGAGGGATGATGAGAAGAGTTGTGATGCGACGTATGATAATTGTCCTCCTCAACTTTGACATAGCCATGGTTGTAAGGGTGCATGGAGCTCACAGAGCTGCTTGTCCCCGGACGGCTAAGACTTGCTATTTGAGAAACGGGAGAGTGGGAGACAGAACCGGAAGGGGTTTGCATTTGGGCAGGCTGAAGTAGTACAGAGGCGGAATAAGCAAGGTGCACATACGGGACTCGTCAATACACCGCGATTTTTCCAATCAATGTGAAAAACTCGCCGAAAAAGGAGGACTGCTCGTCGCACTTGACGCGCTTGGGGGTTGGAATGGAGGCGGCCCCAGACTTGGGAAGGCATGATGTGAGGGTGGGCCGTGAGCTGAATTAGGGTGAGGAGAGGACAGATGTGAAGATGGATGTGAGGATGGGTAATGATTTGACGAGGAAGAATGATGCGGAATGGTAAGCGGTGGCGGTGGAGCTCGCAGGGAGCTGAGATCGGTGTTCTCGGACGGGAAATTCGAGTCCAGATGTTCTGAACTCATTTTTCTCCGTTTAAGCCCACCGTACGAGTCTGTAAGATTGCGAGCATCGTGAAAAGCGCCTGCTGGAGCATTGCCATTGACTGGGCTGCCACTAGTAAGAGATCTGTTGAGTTGCATACCTCGTGCAGGGGGGTTGAAGGAGCTTGGGGAAGATGCATAACCTGCACCATTGGATGAAGCGAGACCAGTTACAGGAATTCCAGCGTCTGCCAGTAAACGACGAAATTCATCGTTTTCTTTCGCAAGACGCGCGTTTTCTTGCTCCAGCTCTCGAATTTTTGCCAAAGGAGGTGGAAGAACGGCGACCTGTTCTGGAGTTACACCCATAGCGGTCTGGAGCTTTGTCACCGTTTGTTCCAGCTGATTGTTGGATGAAAATTAGTGAAAAAAAGAAAGAAAAAAACTAGACATTCTGTAGCTAGTACCTGCTCAATGTAAGCCTTTCTTTTTGCTCTATGTCTAGCTTGAGCTTTTGCATTGCGACTTCTTTCTGGACGGTCAGCGTTCTGAACGTTCTGGGACATTGGCGGGAGTCGCGTATAATAACGTTGACGACTATGACTTCGAATAACGTAAGGGAAGAACCGTGGGTGATAGGATGAGGTTATGGATAGCTTGCGTAGCTGTTTTATGGGGTCAACACAGATATCTAAAAAAAAAATACAATTTAAATATAAAATTAAATTCGTCGGCCGGTATTCCCCTTTTTCCTAATTTAGTACTAGATTTACATCTAAAAAAATTTCCGTCTGTATCGCGTTTCCCTCGGTCCTTCTGATTAAGTTATAGAAAGGAGAAAAAAAAAAAAAAATTCACCAATCTTCTCAACGTTCGCCGTCCACTGTCTCGCGTTTGACGGCTTTTTCCTTGCCTCTCCTGGAATCTTTTCTGATTCCATCCAATGAGCGCTCTGTCTCCGAACTTTGCCCTTTTATGGTTATTCTCTCAGTGGCTTCTATCCCCTGCTCTAGACTTTCTTTTCTTTTCTTTTTTTTCTTTTGACAATTTCGCGACAGACAGCCTCTGTCTTGAACCACAGTCTCGGTTCCCTTCGAGCGCGCAAGAGCATATACTTGTCACTTTTTTTTTTTGTCCTCGTTAAACCCAAAAACCTTGAATTTGATCCCGTCGTCTGCCTCTGCTTCCTCTTCTAGACTGGGGCTACATTGTACATCGCCGGTTCTTGGCTACCAGCCTCAATAAGTCATATAAACTTATTCGGGTAGCTTGCTCCTTCACACTCCATTTGTGGTACTTGGGCTATAGATCTTTTCCCTCCAGTCCCCTTCTGCCTCGCCCGCTTCCCCGTCTGTCCTCCTCAGTGGCGTTCCATCCTTCCGCGGAATATCTGCGTGGGGCCTTGAGGATGTTACTCTTTGTTTTTTTCTCTTTCTTCCGATGCATACTTTCTATTCGGTGTCACCAAGCTTGCCCTAAGCAAGGCTCCGGCTGCGCTGGCGATAAACTAAACTTGACTTCTCCCTCTGACCCACACCGTCCTGCAAGCAATCTTCGAAGGTGCCTCATGGCCTTGCAGCTCGAGCTACCGAGTATACCATGCATGCTTTCTGCTTTTTCCTTCCCGAATCATATCCGAATCCATCTCCGCTTCAAACACATTTTTGCGACACACGAGTACTAACCCCGCGAATAAGAGAAGTTGCGAAATTTGGTCCCAGCGCGGCATATGCCGAGGAGCTCTCCTAAAATGGAAATGACCGAGGGAAATTAAATTGGATTATCTGATCGGCGATCAAGAAACTAAATGCTTCCGTTTTTACCAAATACAGAAGATCTCGATACAACGACAACTGTACGCGTTGGCGAGTCAGGTTGGCGCGACTGGCTCTTTTAACGGAAAAAGTCGCGTCCTTGACCCGGTACATGTATATGTGACATTTTCAAAACTTCTCTTTCCCAAGCTCAGTCTACCTCCGTCTCCCAATGAATACATCAACATGATCCCACACTGGGCTTCCAAGTACAAACGAATGGAAGCTGCGAACCAGAACCCACCAAAATTTAAAAGAGGGGGCTATTCAATTGAAACTGTCAAAACTTCCATCCCGTAATGGAAGGCTTTGACTTCTACTTGTGGAAAGTCATCGATTCAGCACGGAACGACGAGTTTCTTTTTACTCAGCACTAGAGGCTTTAGAGAAAGAATAAAGGAAAGAGATATCTGAGACTCCGCGATTTCACACGTCCCCGCGGCCCCGTTTGCTCTGAGGCCTCGAGGCAAGAGTATTTTTGCTAGCAGACGAATCTCATTTATCATTTCAAATTTCAAACTCATTGAATTTTGGTTAAATTCCGTGTCCTCAAGGTCAAACGCCTCACTGGAGCAGTTCATTGTCTCCAGTATGAACCGCAAGTCGGGAATCCCTATGTCTGCATTGGGGCCCCTCCTCTTTACTACGTGTCCGAGAGATCAGCGCCATTTTGGAATGGTGGCGCCGCCGCCTCCTCACTTTTCAATACATTCATCATTCCTTAATGATGGTTGACATTCAGTCTGCTCGCTCTCCGAGGCTCAATGCGATGCTTTTTGTGTGTTATTTTCACCCGTGATCCCCTTTCTGCCTTTTCATTAATGATTTTTAACACTTTTCGTCTTGATAGGAAGCACTGGGTGACTCAATGGAACTCTATCCTGATCATGAAAGCAGTAACATCTCAAACTCCTGTCAGCACTCAAAACGTCTTCACTCTTCACGAGGATTGGGGACTGCAGCTCGATCCGCTCAAGCACGGACGCATATAAGGAGCTGGCTGCTGATATTTTATCCCCTTCGAGCCTCTGAGCGGCTACAGGCTTTGGCCGAAAAATTCATTTGTTCAACTTTTGAATTTAATTCTTAGGAGCTCATACATATGCTCTCCATATGTCAGAACAATATTTAGAGATTGGGACACGAATATCTGGTATGGCAGAACGTCGACATGACAACCGAGGACCAGTGCGCCTTAGTCTGGAAGGTTCGTCCCAATTCCAGGCTAGTCCCATATCGATGCGCCTTGATGCCGCCGGGAAAGCGTAGAATCTCGACTTTGTAACCTGCTTGTAACTTGCCGCCTTGTATTCCCTGGAGTTTGATCACTTTCTGGGGGTGGTTAGGAGTTGAATAAAAAAGCACATCTCCTGCTCGCACTTCTCAATTGATGTTTCGACGGTTAAATTCAGGTTGAGGAAGCTTCCTCTCTTCCTTTGACACGATCTAGTCCTCCGTGCAAATCAAATTGTAAGCATCTGCGGTTCAGCGTTGTCGAATCAAGCTGCGCAACGGAAATCAATGAACCCGTCGCATTGTGCCGCAGAGGTGAGTGATTGATCATCTTCGGGCGCAATATCATTCTATCCATCTTCAAAACCTCTTGCCGTTGGCCGAGCTGTTCAATGAGTATAATTCAATGCTATTGGCATTGATTAATAACGTTCTAGACGATTGTCAGCACACTTGACAAGAATTTTAACATTCATCGATTTCCGTCGGAAGCCCTCAATGGTATAATTATTGGACAATGGGAACGAATGAAGAAACGTCGAAGGCCTCCAAGGCTGCCAAAAAAGGAAATTCTATGACACTTGTATGCATCTTTCAAAGTCCGTCATTCCGAGGAACGATTTTAAGAGGGCTCTTAGAGGATAAGATACTTACAACTTCACATATTGTCGACCTAGAAGCTGGTGGTCAATATCCATGGCGCAAACAGACGTGATAAATGAATATCTGGAAATTGCTGTGGAGCCGCAGTCCCTTGTTTCGAAAGCTACTTGAATGTGGCCGAACTCTGGAGAGCCTTCGCCAAAAGGGGATCCCTTGGGCTTATTTGACCTGGCGCGATCCGAAAAATCCCTAAATCAGGAATTGACGAGACAAGAGCGGGAATATGATGGTTATGAATCAACGACACTATATGAGGATGCCCAATACGGTCTAGGTGATCTACCAAAGTACCGTGTATCTTCCATGGTTGGAGATCGAACAGAGCCCGCACGCGCATACATAGCTCCGATAGCGGCTTTGGCGGACGCAATTCAAACCAAGCATACTCGGCGGTTTCCGAGCTCTGCCAGTCAACAACATCTGAAATCGGGATCATCCCTCGTTCACTTCGCCTGCTGGACCCAAGTGGCGTCATCCACGATGGACCCGCAAGCTTGAGCGCTGGATCTTTTAGAATCCATGTTGGGAAGGATTATACACGAGGAACCTAGGACTTGCAGCTCGACAGCACAATAGAGAGAATCAGAAAACTCTCTCCGATTATTATCGGAGAAGCTTAAAGATCCAAGTAAACAAATTCTTTGACTTGCCACAGAAAGCGTAAAATCGCACGCAATGGCTCTGAAAATGGTGGATATATCCGCGAACACGAGTAATGCTTCACAATGGCGCAAACTGGATTTTTGCGGCCAGAGATGTGATTCCCTCCACATTCGAGTACATGAGGAATATCTCATTTTGTCGGAAACCGCACTCGCTTGAATGGAAATATACGTGGAGCGAACCCCAATCTCTGTGGGGAGAAAATGCTTTATTGGATTATTCTATACTTGACAGCTTAGACGAAGGGTGGTTCATACAATCGAGAAAGAGAAGGGGGTTAAATCTGCGGAGGGACCCGAATTAGGGGCGACTATCGGCGGGCTGAGGAGGAGAATGGCTTCACGTTTCTTTGCACCCAGTGCGAACGAAGTAGTCCGTTATTTTGTACGAAGTGTAAAGAAATTTCCAAATCAACACATTGCGCGGCAAGGCACAAAACGCAGATACTGTCCAAGTAAGGGAAGTCAACGACCGAAGCAACTGGGGTCGATGTACTATAGAGAGATAAGAGAGGACATTTATATCCGATGCAGGAGGGCGGCGGAGAGCCTCGAAGCTAAAGTCGGAAGGCGATTCTTAGAACGTACAAAGAGGACATTGGATGCATCAAGACCTTGATCCAGCTACTCGTCACTCACACCTCGTTTCTGAGCATTCTGGGACTAGACAGGGAATTGTTCGGTGTATTCCCAAGAGTTTTGAGCCATCAAGAAGAACGCCACCGATTCGTAGTGTACAATCTACAAATTATGGTTTGTGGCTCTCTAAGCCGATTTCTTTGTTCGCTTGGGTTCTTCTTACCTAGTTTTGCGGTCATAGGCGGCGGTTGTAGGGTCTGAGTTTCGCGTAAGGACGAGCGAACAGCGACATAAATCATTTCGACTTCATTTGAAGCGGCAGGATCCGGAACTTTAGAGGCGTAGGTGTCGCCCTGGGCCCGCCCTCATACAACCATCTGCAAGAAAGCGATCTTCAGAAATCGAGATTCAACCCTTTCTTACTCACACGACCTCTGAACGGTAGTAAAGAGACCCTCCCAACGAGCGAAATTTGCACTTGACGGCGCTAAGAGTCTAGATAAACAGCAATTTGCCTTTGATTTTCATTGGCCTGCTCATATCCTGTTGGACGACTCCGAGAGCCGCCCAAAAGCCGAACTTGATGAAAAGCTAGAAGTTCAGGCTATGTACGATTCACGACAGCATCATTGTTCAAGTGCATATAACGCGACTATATGTACCAACACTGTAAAGTGGGTCAGTGTATGTATGCCATTGACATTGATGTAACTGTCATTATCAATGACAAGGGGCGGAACAATGACAGCACGGTTGGCAAACATAACCGAGAACTGGGACTTCAGCCACCAAAAATTCAATGGGCTCTTTTTGAAACGTCAAAGGAGTACTCAGTAAACATGAGCGTTCAACTCAGTCAAGCGGAGGTCCCCTCGGAGGCAATCACGGTCACGTGAATAACGAGGTTCGACCAACTAACTCGAAGTTTCGCTAGCGCACTCACTCCCTCCAGTTATTTCCTCTTGCAGCTTCCAAAAAGCTGGAGAATCAATGTGAAATCCCTTCCGATACTCGGTGTCGCCTATGATCTAGCACAGTATCCGTCTACTTGTACTCCACTAGGGATAAATATTAGTAAGTATGATTGATTCGGAACTTGCTGTGGCTGTAGTAGTGAAGCGGGCGTTACTTATCTATGCATGAAAATACAACTCGTTCTACATTTTTCCCCTCCAGGATTCTTATAGACGGCCGCTCCCATAAATTATGGTTTGTAAATACCTAAGTCGGCGGTATTTTTCTTTCACCGGCGATACAGTAGTTGCAACGTTGTTGTCGGGTTTGCAGCCGCTAGTCTATGGCGCCGATCTCCCTACCTGATATCGTGCTTGCTCAATCTTGGGAGTGGAGGAACTCTGGATTTGTCGCAACTCGCGACTCCTTGGCCGCTCTACATATAAATTGTTGCCTAAAAAATAGGTAGCTGTGTTTACACTGTACTGAATTGACTTCTGGATCTTCAGCGCCGATGACATTGGAGGATCGATATAGTCAACGCACGAAAGTCTTTTATATCACAACCCCTAGGCTCTAGTTGAAGTCGGGTTTACCATGACGAGGGCAGTCGATCGAACTCTCTGAGGATGCAAACTGAGGGAGCTTTCCAAGTGTTCAGATCCGTAGTTGAGGGTGTGATTGACGAGGGACTGAACGGCAAACAGCTGTTGATTGAATGGCGCTAGCACTGCAGATTTCCGATTTGCAATCTGTCGCAATAGATTTTTTTCTTCATTGCATAGAATATAGCTTCCCCGCGGCCTCAAGTTTTCAGGTCGTGTCCTGCCCTGTCCCCATATGTGCTTGAGGCGCTATTCATCCGGCATTTCTATCCTTGCTTGATATTCTGGTACAGACCCGATGCAAAAATTTATTCCACTGAGACATGACGGATTGTGCGGTATACCCCATCAACTCGTCTAGGAACACCGCATGGGCATATTGATGCTGGATATGTTTAAACACAGTCTCTTCGGCCGACTACCAGGACTTTCTGTTTCGAAATCTCTAAACCACTGCTCAGTGTTGTATTGAGCAACCCCTAGGCTAGAAGTTTGTGCTTAGGAACTTCAAAATTACAGGTTGCACCTTTCGCGACGCACAGTCCGGAGCCGTGTAGTGTCAATGCCAATGCTCGACATTCTTTGTATTCTCTGTTCGCCGCCTTACTACCCTCACTACCCGATCAACAGTAACAACATCTCAAACCTTGAATTCTACAGACTGTTTGCAACAGATGTTTGACCAGCTACCAGGAAATTCTAGGTTACGCCGTCATCCACTTTATCGTCCGACTTGCAGATTCTAATGCCGCATAATTAAATCTACACAACGGGCTTCATTTCCCATTACGAGCTGTAACAGATTGCGGCTCAGAGATTCTTCCTGCTGGTGGACGTGACGAATCTTTGGCGCATTCTCTGAATGACATTCAGTCCAGCATCTCAATTCCTGCTCTCATGGCTCTTGTTTGCAATTCGAGCCATAACACTCTAGCACTCCTAGGACTCTTGGTCGGAAAGATTAATTGCATGAAAGCCTCGTGTAACTTTTTTGAGGCTAGAAGGTGCCGAACTTCCTTGGCGCCGGAAGCTCAAGAGAAGGCGAATACAGGCATTCCTTTTCGGTCGGCGCTCAGCATGGCTTAGCGCAACGCTATGGTGGAAGGAATAGAGTAGGGAAGATGCGAATACCCCCTAATTAAATCTGCGTGTTGAACCCAGCAAAAGCCAAGCAGTCGTAGAAGTTCAATCCACTCCACTTCCCGTACTTGCAACTCTTTCAAATGATGCAACCTTGACTCTAGCGCGAGGGATGAGAAGAATCGCCAATAGCCGGGATGAAAAAATTCACCTGTCGTGCATTTACGTACTGCCAATGTCCCCGCCAGTAAATGACACCCGCCCGAAGCTAGGACAAGGAACTCTTCTATGTGGCCGCGTAACGAGGCAAGATCAAAGACAGTAATGTGACAGTGTCGAGGGTGGATTTCAGCAATCACCGTTTTCGGTAGTGGACACCTCCTTCCGATGTTGAAAATGAGGAGGAGAGTTTAAGCCACAAAGACGTAACGCAAGCAGTCAGAAAGTCTTTTTGTCTGGGACCTACCTCGGAGGGACAATCAAAAATAGTTATGAAGCTGGAGGGAATTCGCGCGTATGAGGGCTCAACGCAGTCATTGAGGGCAAAGCCGGTATATAAGCGTGTGCACGCAATAGGGACAGTATCTCGATCTCCTTAGGTCCTCATAACCAACAAACATTGTACATTTATCTTTTCAAATCAAGACCTTGATGTAATGCTCAAATGACGATATTTTCAACCTACAGCTCAAGTCGTCAATATCATACCACCGTTCCGTGAAACCTTTCAACTTGAAAGCCCACCTTACCAAGATACATTTCATTCATCCTACCCTCATTCACAGGGCAGACGTTTCCCTCGCTATGAAGCGGATTTCTTCTTCTTCTTTGCTTCTTCTTTCGCCTTTTCCTTCTCTTTCTCCTCTTTCTCGCGCTTCTCCTTCTCTGCTTCAGCTTTGGCGAGCTCGTGCGCCTTGTCGTTCAGACCGAGTCTGTTCCTTGAAATCTAAAGAGACAGGTATTAAGGATGCAGCGTACGTCTCAGTATATAGAAAGCCAAATTCAAACCTCAATGGCGTAGAACTAGGGTAAGGATGATCATGAGAAACCGAACAACGAGAAATGGCGACATTCGTACCTGAATACGCGTAACTAAATCACGTCAAGAATGAAAAGTCAGAGGGAAAGGTCTTGCACCATCATAACCATCACTTGAATGCGTACCAAAGATCGTATTCTTCTCAGCATACTCTCCTCTTGCATCCGTACGAATCAGAGAGCCAAAGTTGTGATCCTTGACTTTCTTCTCGTACCTATACGCATTTCATCTTGTTCAGCAATCGGAATCGCCCTTAAATGAGTTCGAGACGCACGCCATTATAAATTGTCTCCACCGCTCCTTTCCGTCCGCGCTCTTCATCCAATCTTCATCCAACTTGGTGAGATTGTCATACGGTTCTTTGGCGAGCTCGGGGAACGTCTCCATGGTGTGATTGAAAATCTCGTCATCGAGCCTGGAGGGGGAGGTTAGCTGAAGGAGGCGATTTCCATGGATACATGATGTACTTGGTGAGACGCAGTTCTTTAGGAGGAACCAATGCTAAAAGATTCCAGTACGTCTGTAATGGCATAAGCCATCTTCCATCGTCAAGAAGAATCAGCCAAGTCACCTGAGCCTGTTCGACCGCCTTTACAGCGAATCTGAGGAATGAAATCAACCCTGGTTCATTCAGGAGAAAGCAAGCTCACTGTTTTTCAATCTATTTCCAGTCATGACCGGCATCAGCGAGTTTGTTCGCATGCAAAGCGAACAACGTTCATTCACCTCGACAAGGTTTTGCGCATTTTGGGGATCAAATTTGCCAGCCATGATTCAAGCGTTCTGCAGGAAAGAAAGGGGGGCAATTAAAGGAGAGTGGATCGTGTCGACAATGTGCTGGCAAGTTATGAAACGTGGAACGATGTGGTCAAGTTGATAAATATGAATGTTCAATAAGACGCGGACCGGACGGGAAGGTACCCAACTCGGGCCAAAAAAGTTTGGATCTCTGCTATGGTAAAATTCTAATGCTACATGAATTTGAACTGATTCGAGAGTACGTAGTAGTAACTGAATGATACTGATAATGTTATCTGTGCTGTAATCTGTATGTAGGAAAGAGCTAGAGGGTATATTGAGGTGGGAGGCTTATGTCCGAATTTGTAGCAAAAAAGTCGACGACGGCGTACGGGAGAATTAAAGATTATACAAATGGAGACTGTCAAGTAAGACTCAGTTGATCCCCAATTTCTTCAGCCTTTCAAAGTACTTTTGTACTCGACTGGCTACCTGCCTGGGTGTGCGCCGCCCGTTCATCGCCTTGGATATCTTCTTCCATCTGCGTCACAAAAATCAATGTGACAGTATGACACATCAGCTGAAATCCCGCTCACCTGTTTTTCTCGCCTTCGGGAATCTGCTCGAGGAGCACTTCTAGCAGCTGCTGCTCCGATGTAGACCAAGCCTGCTTGTACGTCTCCGACTTTGGTCTCATCCGCTTTCCGAGAACCTGTGGGGAGCTCTCATCCTCCTCAGGCAAAACCTCAGGCTCCGGTTCCAGGTCTAAATCGGGTTCAGGAAGGGGAAGCGAGTCGGGCGTTGGAGGAAAGTTAGAATCTACATCCATATCATCTGTGCACGACGATACAGTCCTAGATGATCTTCGGCGCTGTCGTGTCAAGGGAAGTAGAGTCGGCGGTGCTGACGGTGGCGCAATTTTGATACCCGACAATTTTTTGCTGTCGTCATGGGCCGGCTTTGAAATCGAATTTCTGGTGCGGGAGGGTCTATCGAGCGCCAGAGGGGACGTTGATGGGGGCTGTGGCGACGAGTGAGATGACGAGCACGGTACTGATGTCGTGGTAGAATGGTTGGCAGAAGCCTCTACATCTTTGAAATTACCTTCAGTATCCGCAGATATGTCTACATCCATGCTTTCGTCAACTAAATCTCGTCGGATAAACACACCTCCGGGGCCTCTGTTACGAGGTCCCGATGGAGTGAGAGTCAAACCGGAAGGCATGATCTTGTGTTTCTTGAGCTCTTTTATCTTTTCTCGCTCCTTGGCCTTTTTCAAAACCGCTGGGTCAACCGGGATAGGGTGTTTTTCTTCGGCAGTCTCCTTCACTGGATTAAACGAGAGATTCCAAGTTGAGAATACCGGGTCCAGAATACTGGCTTTGGCTTCCCTTATGCGTTTCTGAAAATCGGAGACATTTGGAGCAGGAGCGGGTGGCTGTTGTGATTTTGCAACCAGAGTTTGTAGAGGCGTGGGGTCTGGAGCCTCTGGTCAGAAAATATGTTAGATAGTCTAGAGCGTGTCGCGTACCATGTTTAGCAAATAGAGACCATTCAATTCCTTCTGGGAGACTTTCTGCAGCTTCGTCAAGCGCACTAAGCTTGAAAGCGTCATCATTCAGCTGTTGGGGGATAATGAGGACCAAAATCAGATATTCCAGGAAGAAACGTACCTCTTCTTCAAGATTTTCTGCAAATTCTTCAGGCTCGGCCTCAGCTTTTCTCCTCAGCTCGTTCAGACGTCCGATATCCGCTTGTGTTCTGGTCAACAATGCTCGTTGCCTGTCGATGAATGTTGAAAGCGCCTGGATACTGTCCAAACAATGAATTGTCAGAAAATTGGGATGGATAGCTGGCCGTTGAGCGTACGTTCTGGCGCGTTTATCCTCCATGAGACGACGATAGTCATTGAGAGACTCTCGGACCCGCGAGGAAAAAAGGAATTTGCACAGTAACAGCCCAGATCCACTGCGCCTGGGAAATTGGAAGGAATGATGACTAAGCACCAATTTGCTCTTGATCCCATGCCACCACCCGATGTCGACCTTGAGCAGCTTCCAACTCATACCCTCAGAGCTATTCTATCAGCAGAGCAGGCCAACATTCGCGTTCTTAATGCCCAGATCTCTGTATCAGAACAAAAGATAAACAGAATCAAAACAATTTTGTCTCCCTTCTCACGTCTTCCCCAAGAAATCATATCAGAGATTTTTCTTTTTTACTGTGACATCCAGGGTCTGGTCTATAACGATTTTCAGAAGCGAAATGCGCGTACTCGTCCTTCAAAACTTGATCCCGAACGAGTCGTCGATGGCATCAATACAATCCCTCCGCAATTGATTCTCACCCAAGTTAGCAGCTTTTGGCGAGCTGTAGCCCACGAGACGCGTGCTCTCTGGTCCACGCTCATCATATACGTTCAATCGGGAAAGTTTCCTTACCACCAAGACTTGATTCTGGAGTGGTTGGATCACAGCGGTTCCTTGCCTCTGGATATTCACATATTTGTTCCCAAGAGCAAAGGACAGACGACAAAGTCTCTCTTGGACAGTATCGCACCGTTCTCAAACCGTTTACGTCGTCTCGAAATATCTGCCCCTCTCCAGACCCTCCGAACCATGTTAATTTCCGCGCCTATTGAGGCTCCCATGTTGGAGCATGTTCGCATGGATGTTTGCCATATCACCGAGTCGTCGATGCGTGCGTACGAGACGGACAAGATCTCGTATATGGGCGATGATCGTTTCACCGTCTTCGATAATGCTCCCAAATTGCACTCTTTTGCGTGTAAAGTCTCGTTTGATCCGAGTCATGACCATGAAATACTATTTGACTTTTTGGACATTATTCCCTATAAGCAGATTACTGACCTGGTCATGGAGGGAGATGCTTACGTTCCTTCACCAAACGGAGGTCTTCGTTTTATGGCCTCTTTCACTGAAAATTTGGTGTCCTGCTCCGTTCAGGTACCTAACGGGGTCCATTACGAAGAGGAGCCGCTTCCTTTGACTTTCCCACGACTTCGCTCTCTATCCGTTTCCGTTGCAAGCTACACAGATTTGCCTTTTTTCTTGCAACAGCTGACGACGCCGTCACTCAACTCAATGAAGTTAAAGATGCCAGGGGAGATAATGGCCGTAGGTCTCGATACCTTCCTGGAGTTGACACGCATGCAAGCGAGATCATCGTTCGTCCTCGAGGAGCTCGTCCTCGAGGAGTGTGCCAAAGACACGATTGATCTTTTTCGATTCCTATTGACCGCAAATTCTTTGCAGCGTCTCACCGTCTACGAAAATCGTGCGCTTCACCTGAATCATGTTATCTCCTGGTTAGCATATCAACGTATCAGCCATCTGGAGCAGGATTTACAAGCGACGCCAGACGTACTGCCAAATCTGACAGAGTTGCGTTTGCACTCTGGCAAGCTCACGAAGATTAACTGTAATGACAAGCCTGTAGACGGTCTTGCGAATCTGATTGCCGCCCGAGGGCGTTTGGCTGGTGTTGCTCCAGAAGACGGAAGTTCGTCTCGGAAGCTCGAGTTATTGGAAGTTCAAATCACGGAGACGGCGCTTCAAAGTATGGATGAGGCCGAGTTGGAGATACTGGACAGCTCTCGCGATTTGGGCTTCAAACTTGGATTCAGTCTGTGGCTTGCGGATGGGACTCTACATAAAATTGGAGACCACTGCTAGATCTACTGCTATCGTTTACTTTATCGTAGGTTTTCAACAGCCCGTACAAGTACTTATAATAGTGGCTTTTGTTCACTTGTTGTCCACTTGTATCACGTGGAAATAGTGACAACGCGGTGTGACACTGGTGACATAAGTGACGATAAAAGCATTTTTGGTTTTTCGAGTCAACCTTGAGCCTGTCCATCCTGGTACCAGCCTCACTTGCGCTTACTTCTCGTACCTCGAGGCTTCCTTACGATTCATGCCTTTACTGTAAGCTTTTTTTTCGGCTTTTTACCAAAAAACGGCCTTAAAATCGACATCACTCTCAGACCGCTAACTACGCAAGATTTCATCCTCCGAGAACTTCTCCCCAAGAACGACTGTACTATGCCTTGATGGACAACGAAAGCTCTCGAATAGTCTCTTCTTTTAATCGGCGTGCGTTTCGTATCGAAAAAGTCCTTTTACCCTACTTCAACCAGACCGAAATCGACGAGTTTCGTTGATTGCAATATCGTACCGGAACTCTTATCTCTGGATCCACACCCTTGCAGTTCTTCGATCTCACTACCTATGAAGGCTCTGACCTCGATCTATACGTCGAGCTGAGGCACTGCCTTCCACTTGCAGAACTCCTTTTGAAGATCAATTACGAATTTGTGCCCATGACTCAGCAGGATCCAGCGTTCAAACAAGCGTTAAATGATATTACGCTTGATTTTGGCCAGTTCCACCAAGACTTGGTCGACGAAGGCTTCGAGGGCTACTCTTTTTATGGTATAGCCGACGTGTTCAATTTTGCTCGAGGCGAGAAGAAGATCCAGATGATTGTTTCTCATACTTGCGCGATGGATGTTATTTTGTGCTACCACTCTAGTAAATCTCTTATTCCATGTAGGTTGCGACTCGCTGACGCGTCTTATATGTTATTCAGCGGCCGTGATGAACGTTATCACCTATTCTCATGCGTATTCGATCTACCCCGCTACCTTCTTGGACTGAGTATCGTTGAAAACAATGAAATTCGATCATGGGAGGGATGGCTGTCATAATCTGGCGAGAGAAAAGTACAGTCTGCGCGGGTGGACTTTAATTGATAGCCCTTCCCCCTCCATGATCTTGCATGAACGTTCAGAATTTTTTGAATACCGATGTATCGGGGATGCAGCCTGCTGGGTCATCTTTCCAATATTGAGGGTATACCATGCCACACATTGGATCCTGTGTGCTTTAATCACTGGTCGCACTCCTTCACTCCACACGAATCATCTCTTCAAAATAACTGGAGAACTCATGAAAAACTCAAATATGGGTACTGCTTTTCATTCGAAGGTAATAGCACCCCACGGAGAATTTTTGAAGAGCTTAATTGGGTAGAAGATGAAGATTTGTCTGTTTTCTTGAATATCTATTGCTTTACGCTTGACTAATGAACTCATTTCAGTCTTGGCCATAAATGTGCTTCAGGTGTAGTCGCTTTTGTCAATGGGACCCTCAGAGCTTCTGAGAATACAGTCTCTCGGTCAATTCGGCTTGAACTCATGGACCTCTACGGAAACAGAATGCCATCCTATCAAGTGGAAGATGTTCTGATGCCCAATGGCTCGGCGGTGTCAGCATTGCTGGAGCTATTATTCAAATTCCACGTCCTTTTCCCAGATAATCTCTCTGTAAGCCTCAATGTTTTTTTTCAGCTTCACACTCTAAACTGATTGGATATCGGTGCCAGTATGATTTCACATTCGCGGTGAGCGAACATACCGGCCACGTTTGGACAAACGTGAAAGTGATGTTTCCTCCGGATTGGACTAAGGACAGAGACTGGGCTAGAAAATTCAAGTTTCTGACGAATAGCACGATGATTAATAGTCTGAGCAGCTGCAAGGTTGGTTTGTCTGTTGACGGCCTGAGAGCATCCCGCTAGAGAGATCAGGGAAAGGGCTTACCTTTTTGCCATCCTTCCTTACTCGGTCCTGTTCTGTGTTCATTGTAGATTTTTGATAGCTGCGACACCATGCTTTGTGCTTGACCAACTGCAATGCTGATACTGATGCATCTTGTTCGTTCATATCACTCCTATGCAAGATTTGATCCTCGCAAAAGTTGTTCGAGATTCCATCGCATTTGATTCGACTATCTTAAGTACGAATCTCACTATGACAGGCTGCAGGTTTTTGTTTTTTTTTCTTATTCTAGAACCAAGTCAAAGAACCTGGTCGACCTGATGTCAGATGATCTTTGACCACTAAACTTTCTATGAAACCGGAGTTGGCCTCGACCCATGAACACCTAAAATGATAGCGGGCATCAAAAGGAAGTTGCCAGGTGAAAAGCATTGTATGCTGCTTAGCAAAAGCTTCCATGCACAGTGTAACCTTACTTACATGCTACTGATTCCAAAAACTTGCCGATTGAACTACAAGACATGAAAGTTATACTACCTAAGCATACTTGCCCTCCGAACTCGCACTGTACAGCGCTTGACCGTAAGGCATTTCATACGCAAAGCCTAGGTGACCGCCACCATAACTCGGTGGACCAGGAGACAAAGTAGCAGCAGACAGCGAAGACGAGTTAAGGGACACCCTACTTTGCGTTCGAGCGAACCAATTGACTCTGGCCTTGCGCGCGGAACGTTTGCCTGACGAGGAGTGGTTGGTGGAAAGACCGCTTCGTCTGTTTCGGTAGCTATCACCCGACAAACGAGAGTCAGTCGCGCGGCGGTTGGACGAATGAGTGTTGGCGTTATTACTATTCACATGCTGTTGCGAGTGAACGACGTTTACGTACAGCGGACTAAAATACGGCGTAGCGTATTCAGCTGCAGGGGGTACGCGGGTGTAACGTCTACCAGTCTCAGAGGCCATTTGTGCGCACAAGGTCGCTGGGTGATACGGATCGATACACTGTCGATAGTAAGTGTACACGAGGAGACAGACGAATGCCGAAGGGAGAAAGTAGAAGGCGAACACGTAGAGAATCTGCGACGAGGATTCTGATGCCCAGGCGTTGTAGCATTCTGCAGGAGGACAGTCAGGAGGAATAATAAATGATCGCCGATTCGAGGGTAAAAAGACTAACGCATTTGGGCATCGTCAGCGGTGAAAATTGCATGATTTGGTCCCTTTGGCAAGTTTCTCTGCTAAAATTGAGATGTTAATATAGACACAGCATGGCGGAAAAGGGATAAGCTCACATAGAGCAACTTGACTACAATTTTCCCAGTGTTTGCAATGGAGATGCATTGATTGACGACGTCCTCCTGCGGGGATCAACTTGAAACCCCGTTGTTGTCTTGAAATAGCAAGAACGTACCGCAAACTCAAAATAAGCAAAAGCGACGAGGATTCCCGTTCCTGTCACCACCAATGCAGACGCAAACGCCAGATGGACGTAGATCCGTATGAGGCGAAGTCGCCGCTATTCCCATTGTATTAAGATGAGGCAAGTTGCGAAGCGTTTCTGATAGACGCACCAACACTAAACTCACGATACCGAACACTTCGGTCAGACTTGCTCCAGCATACATCAGCCCCACGGTTGCAAACATGGCGGTGCGTTTCCTCGAGTGAACTGACAGTAAAATGGTATTGGAAGATGTCTCGTGAAGGCAATAATGATCAACATACGCAGTTCGTCAAGCTGCTCCCATTCACTGAAGGAGAATGCCTGATAGGAGGCGATGGTGCATGAATGGTTTGCCTGTCAGATGAATGTAAAAGGACATACAACCAGCAACGCTCTGTAGAGAATATCACTTTAGGATATCATTCTGACGAAATAAGGAATGCGTACGAAAAAAAGTATCGGATCAAGTTTATGGAGGCGACTGGGAGGGAAAGCGATTATCATTTGTTGCTTGTTGCACTGAAACTGGGTATATCGTACCAATAATGATGAGCTTTCTCCAATCCGTCTCATACACCTGTGCAAAGAATGAATCCCTCTCCACTACGCGGGATTGCAGGACTATGATACGCAGATGATCAGGGATATTTTTTGACAGAGGGGTAGAATTCTTACGATGGCGCCCATATCGAGTGTTGTCATCTGGCAACGAAGAAAAAAGATGAGCACGATTGAATGCGAGAGCGGCTGATTATGTGTGTACCTTCAAGATGGAGAGGCGGGGGAATGCGGCGAGAAGCAAGTACCATCGTTCAACGATGTTTGTCTCTGTACAGTAACCAGTACCGTATGAGGGAGAACATTCTGCTGAGCGCCCTGAGGTATTTAAGAGACGCGCTGCTGCGGCCGTCGGATCAATAAACGGAGATGGGTATGTTTCGAAGTATGATACGCGACGCCGGAGTAACCATTGGAGGGGAGCCTACACTCTGAATGGCGGTACTCACTGCATCGTTGCCCACTGAGGCCGAACTGTCTACTAATCCAACTAACAGATAAGATGCTAGTCTTTTTGGCCAATAGCATTTTCGAGACTCGATGTACTTAGAATTTATCTATTGTCTGTGAGAACAATGCTACGGCAATTACCGAAGGCGCTGAACCAGCGCCGAACAATGGACACACCGTTGCACCTCCTCCTTGCAACCGTACCACATTCATCTTTTAATCTTTTTCTCTAATCCAGCTAGTCTCACCTTTCAGTCATGTTCAACAGACCGCCTCCTACAGGTTCAGTCATTACAATCACAATTTCAATTTACACCTTCCTGACCCCCTTACGAACAGGCGCTCAATCATCCTATGTCTCTCGACTTTCTGCTGGCAGAAACTTGAGGTCTATCGTTATGCTTTGTAAATCTGGTTTTCTTGCTTATCTGGTTCATCTTTCTGAGCTTTTTGGGTATCTTTAGTCGCCTTTCTAAGCGCAATATACTCCCTATTTTCGTGCGTTTCATTCAAACTCATATCCTTCCACTTCATCTAAATTCAACTTTTAGAGCTGTTGGTAAATCACCTTGCTTACACGAACCACACTCACCTTGCGTTAGATTGGAAATTTCCGATCCATCAGTATCGACAGAGGCCGTGCGTAGCGTCCTATCACTTCCCAATTCTACTCCCTCAGGCTTATTGCAGAACACGAGTCCAAGCTGGCAACCTTCTCATTAATTATGGGCATCCTCTTCATCACAGTATTCGCCTTTGAAGTAGGTCCTTTGCCGCTTGTGATGTCGTCCCTGCTCATAACGTTTGTTTCCAGGCATTTGGTGTCGCCGCCACGGCTTCTGTGTGTTTTCGTCTTTGCCATCTCTTACAAAACCAATCGCTCACCCGTACTTAGCAACGCCCTCAACTTGTTCGGATATACGCTATGCTGTCTTTTGTCACAGTTTTAATTGCCACCGGCGGTGGCCTATTAGACGTTATTGTGCATTTTACGATGAAAGTACGTATGCAATATGATTCCGCAGTTCGCCCAGAGTATCAACGCTCTTCTCCCAGAACGATATCATTGGCGAATGCACCAATCTGGTTACTGGAGATGATGTAATTTACTATCCTTTTGGGTTCTTCGGACCCATCAGCCACAGTGTCATTGATAGGGACGACGCAAACAGCTGTAAGTGAAATTCTGGTGTGGCCTTGATTTTTTCATCATCATACCTGCTTTGTAGGGTGCATCAGTGAATGGAACCATGACTCTTGGGCTGATATTGTTGAATTGCTGCTCCTCATCTGTACGTATCTAGTTTTGATCATGCTGTTTCCAACTAATCACTTTTGGGGGACAGTCATTTCCTCGATGTTCAGTTTATTCTCCTATGCCTACTATCGTCAACTGCTGGATCCCACTAGCGCCGCCAATGTCGTTCGCGCTCCCATCCGTGGCCCACCATCAGGGTTCCCTTCTCACTACAACCCTGCCTACAACGCTTCCGTACCAAGTCTTGGATACCAGTACGGACCCGGATACGGTCAGCAACCCTATGGACAGTATGCACCTCCTCCTGGCCCACCTCCCGCCATGGCAGGTGCTGACGGAAAGCCTCCCGGCTATACCGGTGGGCCCACTTACGGATACGAAGTTGATGATAGGGCCAAGGAGAATCCGTTTGCGGACTTTGATGAGCCTGTTTATAAAGCAAGTGGGTCTCAGGAGGAGCATGATGTTACGAGTCGTCCAGCTCCTGGTGGAAGGGATACTTTCCATTGAGTGAGATAGAGAGAATCTATCGATAACTGTTATCGGACACGTTAATGGACTTTTAGAAGTATGATGTACCCTTAAATGACTCTACTTTTATCTGGTGTATACTACAATGCTACTGTCAAGCGCCTGAACGCGTTGAGCGTCAATCGATTTACAGAACCTAAGCTTTCAAATTTCAAAACCGATGGGCTTTTCATATATTATAGGTGATACCCAGGGAAGCTGTATGAGGTATCCATTTCATCCTAATTTCTACATGCAGAGCACATGGAAGAAGACGATGAAACCTCCCAAGTCGTTCCACCATGGGTCGAGCTAGAGTACGCGGTCTGTCTCGCGCCAGATCTCAAATGATCAATGATACTGATTTTCAAGGGTAGCATATGCTTACACTGGCTGGACCTAACTCTCAAGTCCATTTTACACATCTATCAAAAACCTCGACGCGATCATTGACACTCAAGTTTGCAGAACTTGCAAAAACCACGGACGACAAGGCAAAATCCCTGGCCTTTTGCCATGAAGCAGGCGTATTGGATTTAATTAAAGAAAGATTGGGTGGATCCTTGGAAAAGGTTTGTTTGTTGGATCCTAAGGCGGAAAAGGAGCTGAGCCCGGAAGATGGAGATGGAAGATTTGAATGGTTTCTGTTTGGAGTGCGCGAGATTTTTTGTTTAAAAAATTGTCTGTTACTGATTGAGAGATTTTTCGGGTTTAGGGTATTCTGGGTACGCGTATCGTTTTTCAGTGCCTCCTGAGGATTTTGCTCACATACGTCGAATTGAAGGTGACGATCCACCCAGGGATAGAACAGGCGAATTGCGAGTTATGGGGTTCCCTGGGCGTCATCTTGGTCCGACTCAGATGACTACTGATACGGCGTTGGGTGTAACGAAGCGCGTTGTAGAGGATAAGGGTATGTGTCTCGTATGATAATCGAATCACACAGATTCATCTGTCATTATTAGTTCCTTTAAACCAGATACCTTATATCGTGAGCAGAATCTTTTGTTACAGCTTCGTTGCTGACTCTGCTCTCTTGCTTAGGACCATCCAACGATAAAATTCAACGCCAAGGTAGGTTTGTTTCCCTTTGACTCCATTCTCGAATCTAATATCGCGTAATATTCTTCTAGGAAAGCGTTGAAATGCCCTTTAGTTGCGCAATTTTTCTTTCCGCTTGCAATTTCCTTTCTGACTGGGTTGACTTTTGCAGAGTACATCGCTGAGAATGATCAGCCACTACTTCCACCTGGAATGCGACAACTTTTGTATGAAGATATGAACAAGGGATTCGATTTCTGATTGATTTCTGAAGTAGCGTAGATTGGGTGTAATGACTTTGATAGACGCTGGCTGAGTCAGCTAAATTAAGCAAGTTGCTGCAGTCTGCCATTTGCCCCTCATGTCCACCGTTCAGCCAACAGCCACCTCCAGTTCATAGCCTAGCTCTCTTTTCTTTCTACCATCACATCGAATGCTTTTACCCGCATAAGGGCTCAGCTTAATATCTCTAATCAATCCCATATCCGGGATCACAAATGGCGGCTCCGATGCCAACCAGAAATAAATCATCCGCAGGTGCCTCAAACGACGATGAGGTTCGGCCTTATGTTATTGTAGACGAAATTGGAAAGGGAAGTTTTGCTACAGTGTTTAAAGGTTATCATGAAGTGCGTGTTCATTATTGTTGCAACGCCTCCACGCTCATTCTCATTCTCATTCGCGCTGACAGGAAACGCACAAACAAGTTGCTATAAAGACTGTTAAACGAGACAAACTTACTACGAAACTGTTTGATAATTTACAGAGCGAGATTCAAATTCTCAAGCTCTTGTCCCATCGTCATATAACTCGCTTGATAGACATTGTCGTAGGTGTTCTACTTTTCCGTTTATCACTAATCTTTCACATATAATCTGCATTTCTCCAGCAATCCCAGCGCAACATCTATCTGGTCATGGAGTACTGTTCCGGTGGTGACTTGACTCACTACATCAAGAAACGAGGTCGGGTCGAGACCTTGGAATACATTCCAAGTCCCGGCGCGGCTCCCCAGTACTATCCTCATCCGCGAACCGGAGGTCTCGATGAGACTTGCGTTCGCAGCTTTCTCCGACAACTTGCCCGAGCTCTCAAGTTTCTCCGACAAAGGAATCTCATTCATCGAGATATCAAGCCTCAGAATTTACTTCTGAGTCCTGCTCCCCCAGAAGAACTAGCTCGTGGACATCCCCTCGGTGTACCTATTCTCAAAGTTGCAGATTTTGGGTTCGCTCGTTCATTACCCAAAACCATGATGGCAGAAACATTGTGCGGGTCCCCGTGAGTTGACTGGTTCCTATTTCGGTCTCGACTTATGATTGACACCATGCTTTCAGACTTTATATGGCTCCAGAGATTCTCGGATACAAGAAGTACGACGAGCGAGCCGATCTTTGGTCCGTAGGAGCAGTGCTGTATGAGATGTGTGTCGGCAAACCGCCCTTCCGCGCTCAGAATCATATCGAGCTGTTGAAGAAGATTGAACACTCAAAAGGAATCAAGTTTCCGGACGAGGATCCTACATCCTCTGCTGCCAAGAGCGGCGGAGGAGGAAGCGAGGCCCTTCCCGTTGCAAACGACATCAAGAAGCTCATTCGGATGTTGCTAAAGCAGAGACCTCTTGAGCGAGCTAGTTTTGAGCAGTTCTTTGGGAGTACTGCTGTGGCCAAGAGCAAGTTCCCTAGACCAAAAGAGGACGTAGATGAAGAAGTCTCACAAGTAGCATCGACGATGAGTGGGGCTACCAGCGCAGAAGGCAGCAGGTACAATGGGAATGGCAATGACCCAGTTAAAACTCCCACCTGGCCTGCCAGACCTGTCACCCCCGAGGCTCATAAAGTCATTCCACCAGAGGTACTAGACGACAAGGCGATGATTCCTCCGAGCAGATTTAATTTCCGTAGAACGTCGACGCTAGGTGAACCTGGAACTACACCACCTACGGCTGAGTCTCCATTACCGAAAGAAGGGTGAGGTCATTTTGGATATTTAAGATGATGTTATTGAACATCCTCGTTTGTAGGCCCTCTCAACCTGTGCTCAAATCTAGACAATCCTCGACTAGTTCCAACCCAGCCGCTCGCCCACGGATGGCATCCCGACCTTTGTCCATTGAGAGTTCTGTTATACCGGGAGAAAGTGAGGAAGATGGATTGCTACGGAAGGAATATGTACTTGTTGGAGACACTCGTGCAGTTGAGTTTAACCGAGCGGTAGATGGTGAGCGCGTCAAAATTAAAGACGGGTCCAATTCAATTGACCCTGTCCTAACAATAGAATTAGATTCGGTCCCAAGGCGACCCTTGCAAGAACGACGAGTACCACCGTCACCTTCCGTCGACGAATATCCTCCGCCTGACGTCAACCAGGCAAACACCACTTTCCCTCCTCCGCCCAGCGCGAATCCTGCCCCTCCATTGTCATCCTCTCCGTCTAGCTTAGCTTCCCGTGCAGCATCGAATGCTTTGAATCGCGCCATTAGCCTGGCATCAAAGACGCTATTTGGTACAACTCATCCACAACATCAGCGAAAAGCGTCTTCGTCTAAAGTTCCGTCTCGATTACCCAGCTCACCGTCATCTCCACGCCGACCGCAGATTCTTTCATTAGAAACAGAGGGAGAACGCGACCCGCTGGAAGAAGAATTGCTTAGGTTGTTGGAGGAGCTCGCACAGAAAACTGAAGTGCTTACACATTGGGGGGACGAGATGTACGACTTTGTGAAAGCTGTACCGCAGAGTGCGCACCTCTTGACATACCTTGCGCATGGATGTTTACCCTTCTTTTCTGCAGAACCTCTACCCGATCCGAGCAAGTTTACGAAACGCGAAGGCGAGGCAGACAAGATTGCCAAGAAAAGGAAACACGCTGATATGGAGGCAGAATATAACGCTGTAACTTGTGTCGCGGTTTACATGCTGCTCATGTCTTTTTGTCAAAAAGGCATCGATAAATTACGGAATTATCAGGAGCATATGAATATGCGCTTCCCGGATGGCAACTTCGTAGTTAGCGAGGGCTTTGATGATGGTGCGTTTTGTTTAACTTGACCAAAGTTGTGCTTATATATTCTATTTCTTAAGCATTATCATGGTACAAAGATCGATTCATCAAGTGTAACGATCGTGCGGCACTGGTGAAAACATGGCTTCCTGCACAGTATGATGGACCTAAGAGCTGGTTGGACCAGCTAGTATATGATCGTGCGCTGTTATTGGTACGTTTTCAACCTCTACTTGCCTGGACTTTATCACCGAAGGCGCCAAATACAGAGTCGAACAGCTGCAAGAAAGGAATTGCTTGATCAGGCTGCAACTCCCGACGAATGCGAGAAGTTATACGAGGAATCACTGTGGTGTCTGTACGCCTTACAAGATGACCTACTTCAAGCCGGCAACCCATTCATGAAAGAGGATCAAGAGACCATTGCAACTTGTAAGGTTTTTAAAACGCTCGTTCCAGGCAGATAAACTGAAATTTGCTACAGGGATCAAGAGGACAAAGCTTCGTCTTTTCAGATGCCGAGCGCGAATGGGTATGAACGATCGAGACCGACTCAAGGATGCACGTGCAGACCAGAATCTTGCTGATGTCGCCCGGATACCTGCCCCATGGGATGCAAAGCCTGAAGACAAGGCGAACAACACGAATAATGCCCCATCGTCATCATGATTACCTTGACGCTTCTTTCTCATCAATTATCTTTTTCCAGTACTTATCTCTTTTGTCATCTATCTTCTGGTCCGTCCATTTCTAGGAGCTGCATACTCTAAACTTCCTACAGTTGCACTTGCAGATATTTTACCTTTTACACTCATCGGTTCATTATCTTCCACTCTGACGCTGCCTTCCGTGTATTTTTTTTTCTCATTCTTATCGTTTCATCGCCATAGTCATTGAAGCATACCTACATATGTTAAAGTTAATATTTACCACATCATCATATCCATCGTGTACACTACTGTACTTCATACGACTCGTTCTTTAGATTTTGCAACTTTTTGTAGCACCTGGTAACAATCGAGTGGAGGCTGGTTACTCTTTTGGACTTGGTATCAATCTAACATTCATTGATGACGGGTGGATCCTCTTCGGCAATGGTTCGACTGGGGAAGTTGTCGACGTTGTTTCAATCTCGAGGAATATTTGAGGATGGGCGGAGCGATTAAAAAGCTCGAAGAAGATGAGGTCGAGCTCGTCGACGACCTTTGATACCGTAGAAGCAGGAACATCCGCTCCGCCGCTGATCGAATGATTTTTTGGTGGCGTTCGCATGGAGATGAATCCAGGCAGTGACAGCTTCAGGATGAGGGTCTGAAGCTCAGCAAGGGAGTTGAGATACACCATGTCGGCCTTGCCCGTGCCACTTTGAGAATATCTTTTGAGAATCGATAAAGAGCTGAAAGATAATGTAAGAGAAAGGATAGAGGAAAAGCTCCGAGCGATGAAAGCAAACAAACGGCCTACTGGATTCAGAGTCAGCGGGGAAATTTTTCGCTCGACGATTGCTGCTTACCGTCAGAGGGAAGGGCATTCATCTTCAATGTACGGACGAACTTTCCCATCTGCTTCATCGCCAAGGGTCTCGTAAAGGACTCGACAAACATCATATCCCAGTCGATTATTCGACCGTCCTCCATCAATTCTACAAGCGAGCTTTTCCCTGGTATTTTGGATGGAATGGACTCGCAAGGGCCCAGACAACACCAGCTAGGAATTTCGCATATCATAGAAGCCTTCGTAAAATTCTCATCTCCGTATGCGGCGACTGAATTCATCTCCAAGATAAGGGAACCTGCATTGTCACGAGAGGTACTAGCGCGTTTAAAGAAGACTCTGAGGATCCATGAGCGAGCAGATTGAATCCCTCCGCGAAAAGTGATTGTATGCAGTGATGGAAACCTCTCCGAGCCGCAGGCGAAGGCATTCGAGTTACTCTTTAAGATATTTTTGAAGTCTATTCCAGAGATGTCTTGGAGACCTTCGAAGCTGATAACCTCAATTAATGCAAAAGACTTTCTGGCGATTCGGCCGAAATTAAAGAGAGACGGGAGGGGAGGCAGAATCAGCTGGCGAAGATTTGTGAAAGGAAGTTGGTCCAGTAGCTTAGAAAAGTCCTTACTCGCGAGTTCGTCGTAGCATCGGAAAAGATGTGGGTGAGAAGCAAAATTGTCGTCATTTTCCGCGCTGCAAATGACCAGTCTAAGTGTTTTGACGTTCTTCACTATGAAGGGAGAGGCCACTGCACCGGTCGAAATGAACTTTTGAACAGTCCGACCTAGGTACATTTCACAATCGCAGTCTGATTCCAGAGCATTCTGGATGGGAGCATCCTGCTCGCGACGCATATATCTAGATATAATACCGAG
Organism: Collybiopsis luxurians FD-317 M1; assembly: GCA_000827265.1. Lineage (NCBI taxonomy): Eukaryota > Fungi > Basidiomycota > Agaricomycetes > Agaricales > Omphalotaceae > Collybiopsis > Collybiopsis luxurians. The sequence goes on along the minus strand of KN834752.1, from coordinate 500,522 downwards.
CTCGAAACTGAAGGGTCGATTCGAATCGGATTGTCGCTGTTGCGAAGGAGTACAGAGCAGAGTCAACGATGAGAAAAGCTCTCGCGCAGCAGCCTCTCGCCAAGTTCCCGAAGCTAAAGCGCATGCTTTCAGGTCGGAGATACTGCTGACGTGTTGCAGTATCAACTCTATGAGCTCCTGGGGAAGATGACGGGGATAATTGTGCATCGCCATTGGAACAACCGTTGCAAATCGATAGCGGACAGAGGTCACAAGCCTAAGCACAGGCGTGGTGCAGGATACAGGATCCCAAGAGAGATACAAACGTCTCGGAAAGGGCCTTTAACTACCTAGGACGAGCAATGCCGAGTTCGTCTATTACTAATAATACAGAGATCGAAGCTCGAACTCAATTATGGACCAATGGAGGTAGTTCTGAAGGTGAGATGAGAGATATTGCGCCACGAAGTGGTCGGGGAAACTAACTATGTATTTACTGACATCACTCACCTCAGGCCCTTCTCTTATAAGGCTTTAACTTGCGGGTAAGCACATTGAAGTTGCCCTGGCGTCGGGTGAGGGTTGATCTCCGAAGGATTACTTCGTTATGCTATTAACTGCATATTGACAGCATACATTCTGGCGCGACAATGTCTCATTGTAGTGTCGGACGGTCCCTGAGCTTGAGCTGCAACAAACGACGCAACGCGCGACAAGTTCAAACCTCCAAACATCATCGGGAGGCTTGGATACCCGCTCATACGTTCAAAATTAGAATCAAGAAACCACATACAAGCGAGATATATTTAGTCGACTGCAGGTTTTCCTTGCAGGACGCCACAATTGATGAGACGATGCTGGTCTCGTGGAGCAGAAGACTCTGCTGAGCACAGACTTCTGCGCCTTCGAGCTTCGAATGTCGCTCAGGATGAAGAATTGATAGCAGACATACTCTATTATGTCCACATTATTCTACTCAATCAAGAGCTCTTCAGCGGTGTTATGACTACACCGGTTCGTGACAATCGCGGTTTCATTTACTCTTCGCGGAAGGTGGACACTCGGATCCAGGTTATAGGAGAAGCCAGTCAATCAACAATGCCAGTAGGCACTGCGACCAAAAAAGCATATGGACGGGATGAGTAGGCTCCAGATGGAGAAAATGCCCGGGAGAAGACCATCGTAGAAAAGAAGTAAGTGCCCAAGTTGCTGGAAATTTCTTGTCCTGAGAAGACGGAGACACACAACAAACTGGGATATCTAATGAGCGTGTGCAAGCTTTCGACGGTGGAGAAAAGCTACTAATGGTTAGTACTTTATTGCGGACTAATCGCGGTCATATCCTGGTTACCAAGTCCTCGAAGAGGTTGACGTTGTTTATATAACAAGGAATCTCGTTTAAACCAGGCTATCGCGGTCATATATAAGCTCTGAGGACCTATAGCTACGCAGGTATCCAATAAGTCACCCCATCGAATGTTAGCTTTATTTTTCCTGGAAGGGGCGCTTGATAGATCAAAGAAATCACCAAAAGTAATATTAATTATTGAGTACGCATTAAAAGTTGGTAGGGTATGTACTGTAAGTTAAAAGATATCAAAGCACGAGGTAGACGATAGGAAAGAGTAGTCTCCAAATACCAATGTTTGTATGCAAGTCGCATGGGTCATAGGCGATGCCGTGTAGCACGTACGCAAGTTATGTATAATAAAGAAAATGCCAAAAGTTGAAACGGAGGACGAAAAGGAACAAGAAGTATTACACCGACGACTGTCGACCTTCGCTGAGGTCCCCCTTGAAAAATCTCTAGACCCACCTCACCACTTTATCATTTGAATAATCGTAGAAATGCTCGTTGAAGTCGTTCCATCTCCAGGACGTAATCATCGATTAATCGTCATCTTGACAGGTCCCAGTCTCTCCTTACACCTAGAAATCAAGAATTCGCCATACTCTTCTCAATGACCTTCCTCATAGGATTTTGACTTGGAGGTAATGCACCCGACCTCTCCAATCTGTCAAACAACACAAATAGCTTTTCCATTTCTTGTTCCTTTTCCTCTTCCGTCATATCAGCCGTGGCGGACGCAGTCGATCCGACTGGGGCGTACGTGCCGGTAATTGGATTGATTTCACGTCCATCTAAATTTGAAGTAGAGGCTTCAGAGTCAGAAGTAGAAGAAGGCGGCGATGGTGCAGACATAACGCCCTTGTTGAACAGAAGGCCTGCGACATGACCGTAACCAAAAAGGCTCGACAGTAATGAGGCTGCAGAAAACTCAGTCAGTGTGAAAGGAACATATCATGAGAAAAGAACTCGCACCATTAGAATCACAAGCGGCATAGAGCATTTCACCAACTGCATCCTTCAGTCTCGTATGATAGACACTTCCCAATAGTCTGATACACCTTCCGAGAAAGTCCGACCTCTCGTCCAAAGGATTGGTTCTATCCAGATCAGGAGGAACTATCCACTCCCTCACCTTTATGCGAGTTCCTTCATCCGCTAGACATAACCGGGTGCATAGGACTACCAGTGGTGACAAGACATCGTCCAACGAAGTATCCGCCGGAATCCCCTGCTTTGTTATCTCCTTCTGGAAAGCTTCACGAATCTCTTGCGAGTCTGGATCTGAATTTCCGGGGAAGTGATGCCCAAAGGAAACTTCCAAGAGATCGCGGGTGCGCAAAAGAACATCATGAGAAGTAGTCGGAGGACTCGGAGAAGGTGAACGGGAAAATGATTTGCGTCCAGCAGATATCATGGATAAAGCACGGTCCAGCGTACTCGGTTTGGGGGGCGTGCTACCACGTTTAGGATCAGGGGATTCAGTCGGTGAAAGAACGGGACTGCTTATAACGGGAGAATTTGAAGCAGAGGTATTAGTCTGAGACGATTTGCGACCAGAGGAGTGGCTCGAGGTAGAGGAGCGGCCTAACGGGGGAGGAATTGTACTGAACCAAACAGGGCGTAAGGAGGAGGTGCATGGAATAATGATGAGGGCATGGATAACATGAGTTAAGGGAGCGACTATAGGCGCGGGGAACGTAGGTGGAAGAGTGTGGTAAGCTCGAAGAAGAGGTGGCAGAAGACTGCAGAAAAAAACTTCGTTTGTAGGCCATACCGAATAGAACGACAAACTTACCCGTCCAGCTTCGGACTCCAAGAATCATCCAACTCTTCATCTGTCGTGCCCGACGATTCAGTATCGATCATCTAGAATCTATCTAAGCGATCGGCAAGATGTCAAGGAAGATAATCAGTACCTTGGGGTAGTGGATTAAGATATTGAACACCACTTTGAGAAGATCCGTCATTGCGTCTCGCGCGAACTTCGCGCCTGCTTGAAGGCCAACCATGCTCGCGTCCAGCTTGGTTGCGATAATATCAATCATGGTACGACCGTGTCGTTTGTCGTCGACGAGGTATTGTATGAAAGGTGTGCGAGAAACGGTCACAAGGAAGAAGATTCGAGAAAGAGTGAATATTTGATCTGCAGCCGTAGCTTTCTAAACAGCAGATGAGTGGCAACGCAAAACAGAATCTATCGAAACTTACATCCAGCATGGATATGCAAATCTCGCCTCCGCCCACTTCTTCCGAAATTAAAGTCGATCTCGCGTGATCAAACAGTAATAGAGTATTTGCTATACACCGAAGAGCTTCAGTAGATGCGTCTGGATCGTCTTTCAACGAATTTGAGAGAGTCAAGAGGGTAGAGATGCTTTCAGCCTCTGATAAAGGCTCGGCGCCGGAAGGAATTCTTCCTAGCATCTTGATAGCAAGCAGGGCTTGGGCGGCATCTAGAAACGCGATGATGATCATAATGAGGATTAGAATGAGAATACAAGAATTTCTTCGCACCTTTGTGGGTTAACCGAGATTTGGGACCTGCAGATTTTAAATCTTTCAAGAGGAGCCTGATGAGCTCGGCACGAGAGGACTGATCAAAGGTGAAAGGAGGAGCTTTTGATTGGTGTTAGAACGGGTCTGTATTATACACTCTTCTGGATATTTGCGCTTACCGTTGCTGATAGATTGAAGGACTGTTGATACCTGCGCCCTGGGCGCTGCTGAAGATAATGTAGTATAGGAATTGAGAATATCTGCCATGGCAGACGAAGGCAAAGAAGGATGAAATAACAACTCGATAGAAGCGAAAAGCCACTGCTGCACAAGGGTGTTGCCGGAGCTGCGGCAACGACAGTTCACGTGCTCACGGCGCAGTCTGAGCTTCTGACTTCAACACCTTTCAGGAAATATTGGTATCACGTCATTAAATTAGCAGATTTTAGAGATACACAGGTAACAGAATTGAACTACAACAGCTATCGACAAGAGTAAATGCTACATTTTGGGTGTTAAAGTCTATCGGATGCTAAGGAACATTGAGAGTAGTAAGCATGTGAGAGGGGTATGGGTGGTAAGCGATACAGATATCTGACTCTTGATACAAAACGTTGGCGACGCGCCATTACCAGAAATGAGAGAAAAATTTGTAGTCCACGGTGACACAGTCATCGGTGATAAACGAGAAAGAGCTGGGCGCAGGCTCATCTCCTCATAACAGCCAAGTTCATGGCGCCAATGAGAATATTCCAAGCAAGGTCAAGGGTGTCCCACAACTCGACGTCGAATAGACCCAGAGCGACCATGTCCTGCCACAAATCTTTGACATGTGAGGCATGCGTCGTTAAGGTCTGCAAATCGTGGCCAGAGGCTTCGCACAGATATAATGACAGCCGATGAAGCGCCTGAGGCGACTCCGAGGTTGCTCGTACCGTGCTATGCGAGAGATTTGCAAGAAAAGTGGACGGAAGAGGGAAAAGGTTTTTGAGAACACCGTCTAACCGATGGTCATACATGAATGCGTGGAGGATAGTGAATGCTGCCGGAGAGGGAATGGTCATTGGAACGACCGGAAGATGAAGCGAATGCGAAACGGCAGTTCTGGGAGTACGGAGCTCGGGAAGACGAGCACATTGGGCCGCTAGCACGAGGGAATGAACTGGAACCATGGTGGCTTGGGAATCAGGTGCAGATCTGGGTGCAGATACGGCAAGAACATGGGTAGGATAAGTTGGGGCCGCGCGCGAGTGTGAAACCCGCACTGGGATTGAAAGGGAGGGAGGAAGGTGCGATTTTGGTAGCGATCTCGGAACATGGGACGGAGCAAGCGAAGATAGACCAGCCATCATCCTTTTAGTAAAGAACGTGTCAGACTAGAAGTCTAAACAAAGTGAAAGACGCGTGCTTACTGAGGAGCCTCCGACCGGAGTTTCTGACGAACATAATGAAGGGGAACACTGACAAGTTCCGGAGCAGCAGCAGCAATAGCTGATTGGGAAACCTCCACAAACTCTGGACGCGTCAAATGTTCTGGAAAAGTCACATTGGAGGCAGGGGTTGAAGGAGGCGCGAGCCGAGCGTGGGTAGTAGACCTGCCGAAAGAAATGGGCTGCGGGGGCATCTGGTGAAGCATTTTGTAAAGGGGAACGAAGATTTAAGAATGAGTATCTAGAAGTGCAGAAGAACGAACTGCAGACGAAGTGAGGACCCATTGTGTTGCACGACGCGGTTTATATACATTACCTTTGGCGCCAATATTTTTAAGTTTGAATCTTGATATCGCATCAAGTTTACATTTACATACCTGCCATTTTAGTGGATCTGAAAGGGAAGTACGAAAACGGAACTTGGGCAAACCATCAACACACGACTCAAAATCCAAAGTCGACTCACCTGAAAATCCTTCTTTGGTCGTCCTTGTATATCACTCATTTACTTTGCTCCTTCGTGGTGCAAATGACCGTTTTCCCTAACGATGGCGTTGTACTCGTTCTGGGTAGTCTTGAACCAACGAATCCAAGCCAATAACATATTTCTCAGTTTGCCGATAACCGACTGGGTCATTAGTAGTCATTCGGGTATGCGATTCCAAACCCAATACGTATAAATGGGGCAGAAACGTACGGGCGTCTAGGGATGTTGATGGACGTGTGAATAGAAAAACGTCGTGTCCTAATTTGGACAAAAGCCCGTATCTTTGTTCCATTCTCTGAATCGAATTGAATTTTTGGTCCTTGTTTTTAGCTTCTAATGACTCAACCACTATCTTTTCAGCAGTTCATACGTATTCATCAGTCATCCATTTGTTTCCACGGTGAAACTTGGGTGTTCCTAGGACCCCTTGGACATTTGGACCCACAAATTCTCAATACATGCCGTTGGCGTGTCCTTTTGTTCTACGCGATTATCTATCGATGACCTTTGTGCCCATTGTCCTACGCGCCTCGAGGACTGACACGAGGGCAGAACAAATCCTTGCAGACTCCAGCCCTTTTTCTAGTTCTCCTATTCTCAATCTGTGGCGAATGATACCGCTTACCTTTCCTGCGTAAGTTTTCTGAACGTCAATCACAATCCAGCAGGTATCGACCAGGTTTCTGACAATTATTCCTACTCCGCGTTTTACAGCTTTCGCCCCGAGTCAAGTCTAGGGTGTTACTTTCCTTTGAAAATCCCTAATTCGTCACAGTGGCCCTGCGTTTTCGGCCTCGAACGACTTATTGTCAGTATACATGCACGTTTATCCATACAAGTCTTTGCCTCCATTCTGTATAGACGCAGCTCAATACGTACGTTTCCAAGTGGCATGCCCGCTGCTGATGAAATCTCTCATTCACAGAATGCTTATTGTTCTTTTCGCGGGGAGGAGGCCGCCGTGCGCATGCCCGTTCAACGAAGATGCTAGGGTGATGCGGCCCGTCTCCTATATGCGGATACATAGGTAATCAGACCGACGATGACTGACGCTTGAAGATCCGACACGAGGCTATCAACCTTCATTTATCCATAGGTTCAACGTAGGTTCAACGTAGGTCCCAATATAATTTTTTTCTACTCTCCATTCTTTCGTTCGGGCATTTTGGGAGTTTTTCTGCCTCCTTATTGTTTTCATCTGCCTTTCACAAGTACGGGTATCTTTTGCTCCAGGGTGGACTATTTTACTTCTACTAAGGGTTTTTCAGGCAGCAGTGCTCCGCATGGTCAAGGCTCTCCATTCCCAATCGATTCCGCGGTGTAAGGAATTCCACGCTCGGAATCTTGGGTTGTGTGTGAGCCCAAAGACGCAGATACTTGTGAATTGGAGGAAGGTTCGTCTTAATGCCGGTACTCGCGAATTAACTCTTTTGCCGGTAGGTAGTTCGATCATAGTGGAATGCAACAGCTCAAGTGTGAAGGATTTTTCATCATCCAAAATCGGCGACTGGTATTCAGTTCTAGGCGGTGCAAACCCAAGTGAGACTCAAACGTCCTCTTTCTCTCGCCGTCTGCATTCAGAGCTACAAGCAGCATATGCTCGTCTAAAGGAAGATGTCTAGATTTATTTTTTCATCATTTCATCAAGGATCTGATGTCTCTGTTTTAGTCGCCTCTTGCTGATTTCTGAACGTTGAAGCTGAACGCTTCGGGTATTTTTATTCCTCGCACCGGCTCAATGAACCCCTGTGTACTCATCATCTTCCTCGAATTCGCAGGAACTCCCTCCAGCAATTCGAGTCCGAGGCATCGAGACGACATTGCCTTTCTGAAATGCGCCACACTCGCCACAAAACTTTTGACAATCATTTCAACATATTCATCTCCTAGCTGAAACAGTCAACTTCGACGCCGAGCAGTGTTGCGATCCAACTAGTCCTGTGGGGCCCGGATGATTTCTGCCGGGCTCAGCTACCTCTTTCATCCCCTACACCTAAGCGCCAGTTGGCTCCTTAGTTCCAGCCACTCGGCTTGAACTATCCAGGCCAACTTTCAACAGCTTTTGGCCCACCCTTTCGGACAGTCTAAGGCGCATTTAGTTAAATTCGGACGTGTCAGGCTCCAGAGGGGAGCTAAATTCGGGAGTAAATTCAACTGCTTTCTATACGGTATGATTGGTTCGATGCTGGGAGCATATACATCTTTCTTTTACTCCTATCGACAGGTCTTGACTCGGATAGGGTTTCATTTAGTTGGTTGAGTCAACTTTCGATATGGGGAAACCGAGTCTGCGTTCAATTGAAACGCAGAATTAAAAATCGGCGGGGCGCTTATCCAAATGTCTTCCATCCGACTTTGTCGACCTTGATGACTATCACCGATTCGCAAACAGGAGGACTACCCCAGCAAGGAAAAATTGTCACTCAGAGTCATAAAGATACACATTTCGCGAATGTATACAATTAACTCCCCTGATTTTCCCTCCTCGCTCAACGTAAAATGGTATCGCGTCACAGTCCGGCGAGATACATATCGAAACCAAGTTTACCGCGGCCGTATGTAGAGTTCTAGTTCGCTCCTATGTACGACGCATATTGATGCGATAAGAGTTCGGGAAGAGTCCATCCTGAGTAAACCTCAGAGACTACGATGGGGCAGTTCAGATGTACAGTAAGCAAGGCTCGAGGTAGAATTACAGTGGCCCGCAAGACCCATAAGATGGCAACTCTCGGAGCGACTGGCAAGAGCAAAGTGGGGCACTTTTGCAAATGATTACATGGACTGGGGCCAAGGGAGTGATGAAAGAAGGTCATACCAGGTATAGGAACTATATGTGTATTAAATATATACAGAAGGCAAGTTGATTGAGCCACAAGAAGACAAGAAGAATCCAATTCATCCCAAGCGAATTCACGCGGCGTCGGCGACATCACTGAGGGGCGGATCCTCCCATCCCCTGCATGCCATTCATAGCAGACATAGCTTGCGAAGGGTTCAACATCATCTGCGCCATCTGCGCCTGCAACATCTGCTGCTGCTGGGCAGGTGATATCTGCGACATTTGCTGCATGTGCATTTGGAGTTGTTGCTGCTGAGCAGGGGTCATCTGAGATTGCGGGAGTCCATTGAACATAGGATAGGACATTCCAAACAGCTGAACGAGCTGGTCGAAGCTCATTCCTTGACTCGGTTGCATCTGGGGCGTCTGCGATCCGTTTACGCCCGGTTCCGTCTTGACCACAGCCTCAGTGGGCCCTGGCGAAGGAAGACGCTGGGGGTTCGGTGGGGAAGAGGTCCGTTGGCTAGCACGAGCTGCACGGGCGGCAGCTAGCTCGGCCTTCGCAGCCCTTGCTTTTGCGAGATTGTCTACACGTGAAGAGGCGGTCTTGGAGCGGACACCAACCTGAGCTTTACTTCTTTTTGATGTAGACCGTCTGGAAGGGTGATAGTCCTCATCCTCGCTTCCAACATTCGCCTCGGAAACCCGTCTTCGTTTGCCTCTCGTCTTGGTAGTAGGGGCTGGTGCAGATACTGACTCTTCATTGCCGGATATTTTTGGTCTGGACTTGTTTCCTCCTTCGAGGGACTGGATGAACTCTACCATCGTTTTACCGACCCGATCATTCATACGAATATCCTTGTGCTGTTCACGGACATCTGCGCGCATGTCTGAAATTGCTCGACTGAGTTCTGCCCGATTCATCCTATCAGCGTTGGGTGGCAGGACGCCATGAACATAGACGAGAACCGCGAAGCAAATCATCTCGATCGGTGAGAGCTACAAGGTCAAGTCAGCGTTGACCAAAATTAGACGTGGGAAAACAAGGCACCTTCGCGTAGGAGGTGAAAGGGTCTGAGTATTGCTTGTGCGTAGCAAGTTCAACCATTAACGAATAGGCCTCCTTCACCTTCCTCACAAAACTTGTAGGTACTTCTACCTCTCCGTAATCGGTATCATCGCGAGTTGATTTTCCTGCTTTCTTGGTATCGGACCCAGCATTCAGCCATTTTTCGACTTGAGGTAGACTGCCTGCGTTCTTTAGCGGTGTATCGCTTTTTGAAGTAGGCCATTTGTCCATCAGATAAACAGCTTGGGAAATGCAACGGAAGTCTGAACCACGGTTCTTGTCCCAAGGGATGGAAGACGAGCCCAAAGTATCCTCGGAGACGTATTCTAAGAGTAGATCTCGAATGAATCGTGCGCGAGGAGTGTTGATGACATGAAGCTTCTCGGCAGAAGTAAGCGCCATTCCTAATTGAACTCGCTACGCAAGTTTTACTGAGAGGCTGGCGATATATAGATAGAGTAGAGACATACCTGAAAAATATCCCTCTCATCGCCATCCGTCAAATCGGAATACTCGACACATACAACCTGCTTGTTGGCGAACATAGTGCGATATTTCTCAGGCAATAGTCTACGCTTGGCTGCGCTACTCGACGATTCCGATGGGTCGTTTTTAAACCACAGTTTTTCGCCGGTTATTCTGAAATGGCACGTTAGCTGAATAAGTTCAAGAAGTGGTGTCCAATCTCTTACGGGTCTCGATCTAAAGAACGCTGCAGTTGAGATAGTGAGGTCTGATACAAAATATCAACATGAACGCACGTGGGATCTGTGAACAGCAGACAGTGAGCCAAAACTGTTTGAACGCGATAACAGGTACTCACCAATCCGTCCATAAAGCTGACCCAGGCAAAGGAAATGAGTGCTACTGCCTACGCTGGAGAGGTAGGAAGCTCACCGATGAATACTTGTCAAGCGCTGTTTCCCGTCTATACAAGTTTTGTTTTCTGTTCCATCTTCAAAAGTCTTGACCGCTGAGGAACGCGTAAGTTGGAATTGGCGAGTTGAGAGAATGAAAACGGACCAAAAATGATTGGAGGAATATAAAAGTTTCTGAGAATACTGTCGATGAGATTTGTTTGTTTTTCCTTGGTCCATACAACGTCTAAACAGTGTCAAAACATGTTAGCTGGAGAAAGACAAAGAACTGAGCGCACCCCGTTGGTATTCGGGATCGAGGTCAATATCGGAACTGTGAATTTGGTCTGTAGATGTCGTGTCAGTGTTTTTCTTGCGCGCAATTGGACTCGCGGTTTACCATAAAGAGCCTGTGCAGTATATGTGGTAGCTCGAGGGGGTTTTAGGGCTTTTTGTAGATTGTAGGTGGGTGGTTTGTTATTTCGAGAGCTGGTGGCTTCGTTGACGAGCTCATCTTCTTCAGATAGTTCGGATAGCTCTTCGTCGTCGTACATGGCGTGTGGCGAGTTTGAATTGGGACCGACAAGAGATACTGGTGGTCAGACTCAAAACAGTAAACGAGCAAATCACTGATTCTATCCCACGCTATAAGCGCTCACTGGGCGCTTGTTTTCTCTGCCTCCAACACTAATGCTGAAATGTAAAGAGCTCAGTCAACTCAGAAAATCTTCTCAGTTATCTTCAATCCTGGTATCTGACTTTTCTTTCTATTTCTTTCTCTTTGATCTAACTGCATTCTCAAGTTTCGAAGGCAGAGCCCAGCAGCTTCCTCGGCAATCATTCCTTTCCACCGTACAGACTCAGTTTTGGATCCAACCCATCCAGCTGCTAAAGCTCCCAGGAGATTTCTTCCTCAAACTAGTGTAAACGCGTTTAATGTAGTTGCCACACCGTTTGGGCTACTAGAACCTCCTACGACCTCTCTTCAGCCCCCCTTCAATATTCCTATTGAAACGTGGGCCGAACGCATCTCTCGTTCTCTTAACCATCCTACGACCAATAAGATTGATAATGCAGTCCTTGCACCAGTCAAGCTGATTAATTTTCAGCAACCCAATCGGTTGTCAATGTCACTGGTCACAGTGGTGGGCAAGAAAGCAACGAGCAAGAAAAAAGTAGTTCGACTGAGGATTATCAACAAAATAAAGAATGCATTCAACTTTGCAATAGTTCGAGGAGCCAAAATCGTCGATGGAAAGGTTGTATTGGACAAGGAAGCTCCTAGACAGCATCTTATTCATCAGGGTAAGCACGCTCATCATTGTAACTGATTTGAACGCTATCTTACGCTCCCTCAGGATGGACCTATTCTATATATCCGGTTCTTGACGTCTATCGAATGCCCTTTACCCAGCTTATTCCAGACGTTCTTATGGCCATGGAGAGGATTCACAAGAAAATCATATCGCTGGAGACCAGCTGGGCACGGGAATCTTTTGTACGCTCTTGCTGAAATCGGACCTGATGAAAAGCTAATTCTTGAGGAGCGGGCACACGGGTACGAACTGAGCACCCAACAGGTTCAACATACATTTGCTTCGCAAATACCTCGAGTGCGGCAAGTCGCAAGCAAGCAGCAATTGACAAAACAGCGTCTTGAATCTAAAACTGAGCTCAGAAATGTGAGTACTGTTATCCTGCTGGAGCTCGTTTCTGAACCCATGGTTTCTAGCATAAGTTCCTAGAAGCAGAAAAGAAAGAACTGGCCGCTGTAACTTCTATACCGCTGAAAGAATTACTGGCTGGCAAATTTGATTCTGATTTTGATACCGAAGTGAGCAGCATTTTCTGCCAATCTAGAGAACACTCCTTGAATATAGGATTTTCGTCTACATGGCGTCAGGATGCACTTAAACCCCAGTCAAGCGTAAGATATCTATTCATCGACCCCATGAACTTAAGGGTCAGAACTTCCATCCTACAGGACAATAGTTCGTTAAGTGACAACAGCTTTCCCAACTATCTCTCATTGCCAGGATCCGAACCAAACGAAGTCAGTCTCGTAAATCTTTTTCGTCATTTATTGGGCTTTTGTCTCATCCCTTCATTCTGAGCAGGACTCCGAAGGCCATTCTGATCCCGAAAGCTTTGCCAATTACCCATCGAACTCTGGCACAGCATCAGAAAAATCGAACCTCCTTCACGTTCGGCGCTCTCGTGAATCCATCTTCGCTGGCTCGGCAGCCACAGAGAGGGTGTTTTCGGCTGTGCCCATTACAGGCAAAGTTCCTCTGGTCAAGAATAATTATAGGTTCAGAGACAGTGTCACCCAAAGAGATCGACGTAGACGGGAGATGGCGAAAGCTGTCGCTTCGGGAAAAGCTAAGCCCCTTGCCCTGGAGGCTCGGACGGAGGAACAGAAACCAAAGCAAGAGTTTTTCAAGCTGGGGACGGAAAGGAAGCTGGGTAGACCGAAGAAAACCGAGCCCAAATCAGAGGATGAATAAGAAGATTTACTTTAAGCTATAGAGAACTCGGAAATATTTAGATCCATGTAGCGTTATGCAAAAGAAAACCGCGAGCGTGACATCGCGCTGTGACATCAACTTCTGAGACCTTACCGTCACATTATTGTTCGTTCATCAAAAACTGCTCGACCACGCTCGGTATCATTATGGTATTGCTGTAAGTCTTTTCCAAGCCCTTCAAGGAATCCTTCGAGTTAAATTTCAAAAAAATAGCCCCCTGACCGTCCAGGACTTCGTTTTACGAGAACTTTCTCCCCAAGAACGATTGAACTATACCTTAATGAACCGGGAAAGCTATCGAATAGTCTCTTCTTTCAATCGGCGCGCATTTCGTATCGAAAAGGTCCTTTCGCCTTATTTCGACGACGATGAGATCAACGAGTTTCGCATACTGCAATATCGTACCGGAACTCTCATCTCTGGATCCACCGCCCTGCAATTCTTCGATCTCACTACCTATGAAGGCTCAGACCTCGACCTATACGTGGAGCTCAGATACTGTCGTCCACTTTCAGACTTCCTCCTGCGTATTGGCTACGAATTCCAGCCCATAAACCAGCAACCTTCAACATTCCAGGGAGCGTTGGAAGATACTCTTTCCCTTGATTTTGGTCCATTCCAACAGAATATGGTAGACAACGAAGACAATTTTGAAGGCTACGCTTCGAATGGGATAGCCAATGTGTTCAATTTTGTTCGAGGCAACAAAAAGGTTCAAATCATCGTGTCTCATACATGTGCTATGGATGTCATCTTGTCGTTTCATTCAAGTGTGTTCTCTCTTTCCAATATGTCTTGGATGATTCACATCCACTCACCCCCGGCGATGCTTAGCATGCGTGATGAACGTTATCAGCTACTCTCATGCATACGCTCTTTATCCCCGCGCCACTTTTGTAGATCGGGTGTCCATGAAGGTTCTCCGATTCGCCGTGAAAGACAGTCGCCATACTCCGGCTAGAGAAAAGTATAGGGAGCGGGGGTGGACCATCATTGACCGGCCCTCTGTATCCATGACCCTGCGCAAATGTTCAGAATTTTCAGAGGACCGATCTGTTGGAGATGTAGCCTGTTGGGTGATTCAACTGCCTAATGCCCAGGGCTTACCAAGCCACCAATCGGATTCTGTGCGCATCAATTCCTGGTCCCACTCCTTTAACATGACCGACTCATCTGTCGAACGCACATTTACGACTGATATCAAGCTCAAATATGGATACTGCACCTCAAGGAACAAGCGCAATCTGGAAAAACTTTTTGGTCAACTTCACGGAATCGAGGTGAAGCTGCCAGCTAATCAGGAAGAAGATCCAGATCTGTCTGTTTTTATTTCCTTCCAGGTGCTATCTTGTTGACTCAATCTCAAACTGGCAGTGTCGACCGGGAATGGGCTTCGTGGGTCCACTATCTGATCAATAGAAGTCTTATGCCTCCGAAAAGTTCTGTCTTCGAGCAAATCCGTGCTCGGCTGGCGGAAGTCTTTGGAAATGAAATGCCGTCTTTCGAAAACCATGAGGATTTTCAGATGCTTATTTTCCCCGATGCTTGTACAGTATCAGAGCTGTTAAAAAGACTCGTTAAATTTCACGACATTTTCTGTGGTGACCTTAAGGTAAGTATCAGTGCTACTCGAATATACGTCAGGTCAATCCATCCTTGATTTTAGTACGACATCACTTTCCGAGTGAGCGAAGTCTCAAAACATGTGTGGACCAATGTCAAGATTGTACCTCCTGCCGAATTACTCCAGGAGCTAGAGTGCAAATATTCATTGACCCGCGATATGATCAAGGTTCTGAAAAAGCGCAAGGTTGGTGTAATCATTGAGGGGCTTCTCGGAATAAGGGAAAAAGCGAATCCAGGAAATATAGTGCCATTTCCGCCATTATTGCTTTCTGATTAATTTTTTTTTGCTAATGTAACTGCTTTTAATCGTACACTTTACATTGCTTCAAATAATTATGAGAGTAGGTATTTTAGCAAAGTCCCATTGCTTGTTTCATATGTAAAACCTCGACTGAGTCAAAGCCATCCAAAAAGTGCCAGTCTTGAGCAGCTCTGATCCTTGGGAGGGCCGTTCAAAGCTGTGATTATTCTGCAAGTAGTCGAAAAGTTTGATAACTTTTTCGGCTCGTCCAGTCACTCCAATGTTACCGCAGTACAACATTCCATTGGCATGCAATTTTCGCTCCTCCATCGGATTTCTGTCGCATTCCAGGACAACATCGCGCTCTTCAGACGTCCACAAGTATGTCTCATCATTAAACAATGGACGTCGCGAGGAATGACTGGTTTCGGGATCGATGGCCGCGAGAGCACAGAAAATTTCGAAACTTTCGAAGCTATGAAAACCAGCTCTTCGAAGAGAATAAAACTCCCAGCTTCTTACATACTCGTGAGCTATACTCACTTTGCAGCAGACCAGTCCTTCCACGACCAGTTCTGGTCGAGATCCAGGGTTGGAGGTCGAGGTGGGTTCTTGTGGTGCCGGTTTTTCAACTTGACGTATTTCTATAATAGACGTGTTTCGACGGGATTCCAGCAGATTTCTAACCGTAGTCCAAATGCTTACCTCTTTCCCTAGATCATACCGAGCGTCGGGATGGCTAAGGGCTACCTCTCGGAAGAAGTGGTTAACATTATGAAGCAGGAAACGGCGTGTTGTCCAGGACGCCGATAAGATAATATGGGGCCATAGGATACCATAAAGATTGGAATCTCCAGAAAGAGCTTCAATAAACTTTGGATGAATTTCGGCCCCTTCTAGAACAGGAAACGACATAACTGCGCTTCAATTGCGCACGTGTTGTCTGGGCGGTCTGCGCGTCGAGACAAGCTTGAGAATCTCAGTGGTAAAAAGCTCACAGGCACAGAAACAGCCGACCTTACAAACTGTTTCACTCATTCTACTCGCTTTACTATTTACGGCAACAGTTGTTCCAAATTACAAGTGTGGTGTTTGCGAGGCGCCTGACAATACTAGTACCATATAATATAAATCTTCCCGACAAAAACCTGACCCTATGTTATGGATTCGGAAAATTCAACCACTCCCCATACATGTTCGGCCGTTCTCCTCGAATATACGACTCGAACGTCCTTTTTAGAACAGCGGCCCAATCTAGATCACGCTTGTCGGACTCGACAGTCTCATCTGTTCCAAGCTCTTCATTACTCTCAGCAAGAGCAGCACTGAAAGTAAGATTTTTGCCCTCCAATGCTGCACGCGCCAGTCTTTCTCCGACACTGAATCTTGGTCCCAAGTCGGGCCAGTTTCGTGTGGGATCAAATGGTTTCCACCTGCAAAAGGAAATCAAGTCGTGATCGAAAAACAGAGAAAAGTGTCGAACCAGAAGTTATGGAAGTGATACGAGTACGCTCCCTTAAAAAATCCGTTGAAGCCGAGCGCTTGGGGTGCAGCACTGCTCTGTTGCGGTGTGTCGAAAAAGTCGGCGAACCTGAGAGCAAAAAGATTAAACCTCAGTATGGATAGAACAAGAAACACGCACTCGACAAAGTAAGGCTGGGGAGGTCTATCTCGCTGATAGTACTCGGTGTTCAACCAAGCAGAGTCAAACAAGGCGTCTGGTAACCGTAATAATAATCCGTCCAAATGTGCGTCGGCTATATATCGTGAGACCGTCATAGGATGAAAATCAAGACCGTTCTTCAAGGCCGTTCTGAACAAGAAAGAGCCCAACGCAGAGCCCTTGTTCATCCTCAGTACTGCAGTGTTATACTTCTCGAGCCGTGACCAACGGTACGCAAAAGCGCCCTTCCATCCCCAGAGCTCTTCCCAATCTCGTAATAAAATCGTATCGGCATCAAGATATATTCCACCAAAGCGGTGACAGAGCACAAAGCGCGCCATGTCAGAGAGAATGACAGACATTCGGTCATAAGCTGAAGCTGAGGTAGAACCAGTACGATTGATAATGTCATCGTCATCTGCCTTCTTCGTGGACGTCTCATTCGCACTGCTCTCTTCCTCGTGCTTGACGCTGATTACATATCCGCCAGAATTGAAGAGCGAGTCTTGCAGTGTCCTCCATTCGTTCTTGATTTCTGGGACGCCGTCAAGCTGTTCTGTAGTATTCCACAGCTTGAATTTAATGACGTCCTTGAATCGGGGATGAAGAAAGGGAGCAGCCCACGGACTGACCTTCAGCTGCTCGAACATGTCACTCAAGGCGTTTGGATTAGGTACAGCAGCCGCAGGACCAGGATTGATCCAAAGCCAGAACTCGGGCCGGCAAACTTGCGCGTCCTTTGGCCAATCCTCGAGATGAATTCCAGTATTCTGTGTATGAAGGAAGGATAGAAGTGCAAGATAGGGTTTGTCGGTGAAGGGACCCGTCCAGAACATATGGAATACCCGAGGGTTTTGAGGATCACAGGGGGCAGGGAGGGCGGCATTGGGGGTGTGTTGGAGTGGGGGAGGGAGGACGAGCTGAGGTTCCCAGTCGACGCCACGCTTCCTGGTAAGTCCTGCATCGGGATCCTCCGCGACATCGGCTTCACCTGGGGCAAGGGGGCGACGAACAGGATATGGATGCTCATCTTCCTCCTCTGAGCTGGAAGGAATTTCAATGGTGGCATTCGCCTGCTCCATGTAAATGTACTTCCAATCGTCCATTTTCCCTCTCCGTGAGCGCTGGCCATTATCGAGGCCCCCACCAAGCCGTAGAACTTCCAGACAATCCCGGACATACTATAATCCAAAGTTGAACCTTACTGTAACCAGATAAGAAGAACACTCGCACCTTGTTCTCCGAAAAATCACAGTGGTTCATCACAACATCCATGTCAGCGACACTACCTGGTACAGGACGTGGCGGGTAGGCAACGCTTGGTGGAATGCTTTGAATATCCAGGTAAACTCTTTTAGATCCTACGCCTAGAGTGTCAGTGTCCGTGTTAGGTGTGACCAGTGAAGGTGGCGGCCTATAGCGTGAAGGCACGAGATTTCGTTGTTTCGCGGGCAAAGCGGGATTATACGGCGGAGAAGTGAGGCCTATCATCTTTGGAACTATGGATACGTTGGATAAATGAATAAGAAACAGAGTGTGGAGGCGAAAAAAAGGAAGAGAGAAAGAAACGCACTGCTACGCCGTGAAGGATAGTGCCCACTGGCTATTTCCCAGCGATATATATTCTGCAAATCCTCCCTTCTAAATACAAGCGTCGGAGGGTCACCGGGAGGCCAAGAATCAGGCCATTCTGGAGTCCCAACATTTCTTGAGAACAACATTACAGTCATGACCATTGCCATACATGCGAAACATATGAGCAACAGAGTCCGTTTCCTTCCCATTGGCTTTGGAAGTTTGCCTTGGATTTGACGCCACGAAGGAAGATTTGGCACAAGAAAACGTAGACGGCGATTTTGAACGCCTGGTATCGGTACATATACTTGTTTTGTCCAAGATGCCTGAGATTTGTGGTGCAATTTTTCGTACACGGCTGAGTGTGTAGGGAGTGTAGCGCTGGGCATCATGCCAAAAGAAAGGGGCCAGCCGTGAATGCAATGGCTAGCGCAGCGCCGATAGCAAGAAAAAGTAGAGACTAGCGATGGAAGAACACAGAGACGTGGCGGGCACTGCCGTGACTTGGGCGTCTACGTTTCACCGTTTTTGGTAATTGGACGTTCCTAACAAGTTCATCCTTACTGTATGTTCATATTGCAAATATATTCGTGGTATGTATCGCTTGATAGACTTACAATGTCATTCAACATGCGCAGTAACTCGATAGGTAATGTACACAGTACGTTAGAGGGCAGCCAAGTGTTGATAAAAGCCATCTCGGTCCCAATAACTCAATAACTTTTCACCCCCAAAATCGCGACCAAGTCTGAGAGCCGTGAGCCCTGCAGCTCTGATGAACAAGGTCCCATCAATCTTATTCGCTCCAGGTAGCTCCGTTTGCTTCTCAGAAAATGATCCAGCCGATTTCCAACCGTACAAGGTAGAGTAATGCGCTAGCGTGCGCTGTAACTTGCAGAGATGGTCATCGGGATGGAGGATAGTTTGATGAATGATGGGGAACCATGGATTAGGGCTGGAAGTCACTGAAGGGGAAGTCGGAGGTAGTTTCAGTATTGGAGACGTGTCGAATGCATTAGTGTTGGTTCTGGGACCGACAATGTTTGCGTCGAAAAATGCTTCGACATCGAGATCGGGACATCCGCGAGCAACGTAGACGGACAAACAAACTGCGAAATAAGCACGAAGCAAGGCCTCTTGAGATGCGGGACAGAGATACGCTGTAAGGGTAGGAAGGAAAATGGACGTCGTCACCAAGTGCATACTGCGCAATCGTGTTATTAATGAGATTGGAGTTATGAAAGGGCCTTACTAAAAGAAATCAGCGTTAAAATTGCCTTTCCCGGCCTTAAACCCAGCGATGGCATAAATAAGAACGTTCATCCATTGCAGTTCTTCAATTTTGCGTTCCACCTCTTTGGGATTTGATGTGTCCAGACTCCAAGAATTTGCGTATTTGAAGATAGCATCCCCATTCTTTTCGATAACGCTGGCGAACAAGTTAGTTTCTTCGGCTTTCGTCACTTTGAGCTCTGGGTCCTTCATAATCCGAGCGAGGACATTCAGTGCATGCGTATCCCCAGCAGCACCTGCGCTTGTCGAGTTTGAGAGTTTGACAGAATGTATGAAAGAAGTAAGTTTTCCCACAGAAGGAACGCGGTCGTTCGGGAAAACGGAAGGTGGAATAAGAACAGTATTTGAAGCCGAATGTACAGCTGTTTGTGCGAGACCTGAAAGGAAATGAGATAGACATGTTCATGCGAAAGATGTACTAATATTACCTTCAGCAATGAGGCCAGGAATCTGAAATTCCACGCCGTACCCCGTATGGATGAAAGGATGAATCAAACCTCCAAGGAACCGATTTAACATTTCAGGTCGTTGTCCTGAGTTGCTTTTGGATCCGAAGTTGACTTTGGATGAAAACACAAATTCTTCCAACACAGAACCAATATCTCTCTTGGTAACGATATCGCAAAAGAAAAGGAGGTAGGCATTGTAATAACTATGGAGGTCGATCAATAAAGAATGTTGACCTTATGGAAGGACTTACTTTTCATCTCCAAGATGCTCGTTGAAATTCGCCATCGTAATAGGTTCAGGCGATGAAAATGCTGGTCTTTGTATCAATTTATCTTCCTCGTAGGCAGCTTCAATGACATCTTTGTTGACCCCAAAAGCCCAAAGAGCGAGGATATGGTGGGCAGTGTGGCTGGATTGGGGATAAGGACCATTGATACAATACGAAAAGATGTCAATACATACTTGTGAAATCCCCTGTCATTGAAAAATGCGTGCCATCTCTTGTGATTGTCCTGCAGCACATCTTGAACAACGCGGAGTAATTCAGGAGTGCTACCTGCCCAGATGGTCGGAGACGCTGCGTACAGAGGACGGGATGGAGGAGGGAATAGCTCGTTCTGGTTGTTCGTGGTCATGAGGCCAGGATGGAAGGAGCTCAGAGCTCAGAGCGAAGGCTTATAAGTCAGCGGAATACATTACTCCAAAATTGACTAGTATACTCCCACATGCAAAACATCTGCATGTGAAGCCGTTGGTGCTCAAAAATTTGCTGAGCCTCGGCTGACTGACTTGTGTATAAAGCCAGGTAGAGCAAGATTCCTAAAAAGATTGAAGATTCAATCTTGTTCTCAAGTCAGTTCTCGAACCGGTTCTGGTGTTCAAGCTCCTCCCATGCCAGAAGCCAAGCTGACCGTGATTGCAAGGATAAGACAGACTTTGATAGCGCGAGACTGAGTAGCACATTCGATATTCGCGTTGAGAAAGCTGGTAGATCGTGATACGATGCTTCATCGGGATTATTCGGATTTCCATGTCACGTGGGTTTCCATAAATGTAAAGGTCAAAGCTTCATATTTTTGGATTTTCATGTAAGATTTTCAGTCAAGTGGTGGGCGCGAAAGAGGGTGTTTCTCTAAATTCTCAGCTTTGTCCTGCTCTCTCACCTAGGAACGCGGTCCGCACAAATCCGGTTTCTAAAAGTTCTGAGCTCTCGGCATCCATAGAGTGTTTTCATTTTCGGAACCGATAGAGGCATATGATATATGCACTACGGATAATCATGGATTTGTTCTCATTCCATTTCGTTCCTCTCTATCACTATTCATTCTGTCACATTTACTTTCCGTTTCTGATACGGAGGAGCTGTTCGATCTCTGAATTCAACAAAAGTTTCCTTCAGTGAGCTGGACTCATGACAGGCACAACCCATCCATGCATGAACTTCGGCAGTCTGAAAGACGCACTGGAACCTGCTTCATTGCATGAGCGGCGAAAACATGATGTCACACAACTAGTACAGTCTCGAAGTTCGTAACGGTCATCAGGTTTGAACTTTGAACTCGGCTCATTCTTGTTCTGGCTTACTCCGCGCGGAAATCCCGGAAATTTGTGACCAGTACCTATCTTCAGTTTCCATGAGGTACTTGTCGGCTCATATCAGCTTCCACCTTAATACAAGAAGCAACGAGAACTGCATATGGCTCCTTCAGCCGTTCCACTTCGATGCAGCCGACCTCGTATCATGGGTTCGAGGCGTTTTACGTTGAGATCAAATGTTTTCTTCACCGGCGGCCCGTTCTTCTTTGAGTCCTCCTTGAACAATATTTAAGTCAAGTTCATCAACCATAGTACCACGGGATATGGCTCCAAAGTCTCTGCTCAAATTACTTTTCGCAAGCACCAGTATCTTTTCTGCCGCGCTTGGTCAAACTGGCCGTAAGCTGACCCCTTTCGTTCCGCATTTTTCTGGAGCGCTAAAAATCTATACCGCAAGTTGCGCCGAAGGCATACTTGTCTCTTCCTCTCGGGGCTATAAGACCCACAGGTTGGGTGTATGACCAGGTGTGTGGATGTCCTGGAGCATATCGGTGATGTACTTGCATCAGTTCTCATATAATCCATCCTTTGAAGCTCATGGTTCAAACCAATGGCCTAGCCGGGCATGAACATGAATTTTACGACTAGTAAGTCAAACCGGGTCAATTCTCTTTGTCCAAAGGCACTTATAGCACGTAGTGTCTCAGAAACCGATTGGATGGGCGGACCTTCGTACTATTCTAACCTGGAAGAAGGTGCTGTATTATTCTGACCCAGATTTGTTATTCCCACTCAACCACTCATAGCCGGGAGCTACTGGTCTGCAGCATCTTACTAGCGGTACTTAATAGCTCTTATCCATTATTTATGTAGGTTCAATGCAATGGTACCCAACGGTATTTTAGCCAACAACTCCGCTATTATTCAAAGGACGCAACAGTTTCTAAGCTACGTCTTGGAACATCAAGATTCGACCGGATGGATGGGTCCTGAAGTAAACACCACGAAACCAAGATATTTATGGGGAAGGTATATTATTTGTGGCTCCATATTTTGTACACATTATAACAGAATCTTGAGGTACCCCTTCATGTTTGGAGCTGTCCAAATGGTGGAATTTAATCCTGACCTCACCGATGAAGTCGTCACAGCCCTTTACAAATTTGTCTCTCTGGCCAATACGATGCTGCACAATGGCCAAGGGGTCGAAGCATGGACTCAAACTCGCTGGGAAGATTTTGTCATTACCTTGCAGTGGTAAGTTCGCAAAATCCTGCTTCTGAGTGGCACACAAGATGATTGTTACATAGGTTATACGATTTCCATCCCAACGACAATGAAGCTCTCTTACTTGATACAATGAAGCAACTCAAATATACGGGAGTCCCGTGGGAAATCGTCTTTGAGACCCAGGCAGGGTTTCATGGCTCATGATGGTAATCTTAGCTGACCAGTTTGCCCATAGAATTTCCCTACCACTGCGAGTCAGTGTTATTGGGCTGCTGAAGCTCTTCTATTTAACTAATTTTTGCGTTCTCAGCGGAAAATTTGCGTAATCCCACGGGATATGTGTTATCGGTGAATGACCTCCCGTCGACTCTTGAGATAAAACTCCTCTAACAATGCCTCTCTCCTAGTGGCATGGTGTCAACATGGCCGAAGGCCTGAAAGCACTACCCGCTACTTATCGCTTTACCCACAATCAGACCGGTTCGTACATTAAACTCTCGCGACGACTAGACTTCCTCAATTGCTTCATAGACCTGGATAGGGGGAGCCAGGGTTGGGATTTGCTCTTCCAATATCACGGAAGGCCATCTGGAATATATGCTGCAGATGAATACCTTGCTGGATTGGAAGCTGCTCGTGGGTGAGTATGCAGAGCGGATGATTAGCCAGTCAATCTAATCCAACTGGTAAAGGACCGAATTATGTTTAGTTGTGGTAAGTATTATGAGTTAATCCTACCTGCCTTAATTATTCACTTGAAATAATCAGGAAACTATGTTTTCGTTAGTATCTCATTGTGTAAGTACGGTAAGGAGCTTGAAACTTTCTTGACAGGGGATCATACCTATACCAAGTAACCGGAGACCCGAAATATGTGGACCGAGTAAGCATCAAAATGCGACCCATTTGCTCATTTGATTGACCAATAAGTAGGTCGAACGAATCGCCTACAATGCTCTTCCTGCAGAGCTGACAGGAGGTAAGATAATAGTAGTTCCAAAATCCCACGCTGTGTCTTATAGTGCGCGCAGATTTTTGGTCGCGCCAATATCTCCAGCAACAGAACCAGATTGCAGCCAAGAATATGACACCGTAGGAATCTCGTATTCTTGAGCTGAGAGCTTTATTAATTTGCCATATTATAGCAACCCTTTCCCCAACGACGGGTATGTTTTCGTTGCCCAACTGGAGTGTCGTTGCTTTTTTAAATTATTTTTACAGGCCATATTCGAATGTTTTCGGTTTGGAACCCAATTATCCCTGTTGCACCGTGAATTTTGGCCATTGAGTCGATTTAGCTGCAATTGAGTGAGAGAAACTGATATCTTACTATTTACAGAGGATGGCCGAAGTTCATCACCAACGCATTCGTGACCACGCCAGATCAAGCATCGCTTGTTCAAGTTTATCTTGGTCCTTTCCAGACCACAACAACTCTTACTTCTGGTTTGTTTTTATGCCCTTGAGATGGTCCAATACTTAGAACTGAAGTCTACAGCGAACCCTGTCGTTGTGACCGTGAATACACTTTATCCGTTCAGTGATACGTTGAACACCACTATCACGGCTGCGAAGGCGTTTACATACTACGTACGCATTCCAAGCTGGGTTGTCAATGGCACCATCTCAATCAATGGTGGGGCGGCAACGACTGTTGCACCTGTAAATGGCCTGCAAGCGGTATCTGCAAAAGCAGGAACAACGACCTTTGTCCTGAACCTGCCGGCTCCTATTACGACTGGTGCGCGATCTCACAGAGGTTATATCACTATCTCTGAGTGTTTCTTTCTTTTAGAGAGCCGCCCCCACGGATCCATCGCCGTTCACAGAGGACCTCTTCACTATGCCTTCGACAGTACGTCTCGACTTAGCGTGGGAAAAAAGAATGCTCATGGGCTCTAGTTCCACGAACTTCCAAAACTTTGACGGACAATAAACAACAGCCCCTCGCAAAGGATCTTGAATTTGATTCTTCAACTGCGTGGCAATATGCCATTGATCCATCTACCCTCAAGTTTGTCAATAATCCACCCGCCTCTGGAACACTTCCGTCTCCGGTGTTCGATTCGGGATTGCCACCTCTATCCATGACAGTTACTGCTTGCCCGGTTAACTGGCCTGTAGCGGGGACCACTTTTGCTTCTTCTCCTCCGACGAACCCTGCATGCACCGGAGCGCAAAAGACAATCACTCTCACTCCATATGGAGTATGTGCCTATGTCTCCTAATCTTCGTCGTGCAACTGAATCAACTTTTTTTTCTTTCCAGGCGACCAAATTGCGCATCGGCGAATTCCCGGTATTCACTGCCAAATAAAGGTTTACAGAAGAATCGGTTACAGTAGTGAAATGAGCTCTTTTGTACAATTAAACAAAGGTTCGAAGTATATAAGTGCAGATGGTATCGTCTTTGTCCAAGAACCGTCAATCAAGCGAAATACTTCCCCTCCGCAAAATATTTTGCCCATGGAACAGTCCTAGGACCTTTATCACCGTCGTGTTTCTTGCCTTTTGAGGCAGCGATCGTGTGGACGAGTGCCTTCAAAAAATATTCTTCCGTTGGTTTGCCCTTGACTTCCTTGCGGCATGTTGGGCACGAATAACGGGGTCCATGTTGCTTGAGTAGATTATAACTCGTGAGATAATAGCGATGGAGATATTCAGTGTAGTGTGGATTTGAAGCCATATGCTGCGAGAGAGTTTGATTGAACCATGAATCAAGACAATCTTCACATAGTGAATGTCCACAGTGGAGGCTGAACAGCTGTTGAGCTGACGATTGTAGTGGCCGAAAGCGTATAACTCACATCCAGGGTTTCCACATCGTCTCACTGCAAATATCGCAGCATATCTGATTTTCGATTTCATTGATGAATTTCTGGTCCAAATGAATCGATTAGCCGATGGATGGTTAACGAGACGTACCAAGCTTACCTCTCGATTCGAAGCCTCTTCCAAGATGTTGGTCACATCTTCGAGTTCTTTTGTAGCTGACTGGACTTCCTGTGTTGACGCGTCAAACGAAGGTGGAATAGAAAGTGTGCATGTGCTGGCCTTTTCTAGTCTAGCTACATCCTTCTGAAGGGCTGCAATCTTCTCTTCAGGGCGATCTTTTCTCTTGGGCGGGATAGAAACCTCCTCTTCATCTGAAGATATCTCGATGATTTCGGTGGATATGAGCACTGGTCTGTTTTCTTTGTCTTTGATTTTTCTAGACCTTTTTGCAGCAGCTCTATCCATTCCCGAAATGTGTCGCAGCAATCGAGAGCCGAGCGAGGAGAAGTTCAAACCTATCCGTGACCGTGACCGTGACGACAGGAAAAACTAAAACGTGACCGTGTAGCCGCCCGCACACGAATTTCGAATTCGAATGCTTCTCCAGTCATAGTGGCCATTCCAACGATAGCGAAAACAGTAGCTCAATTGTATACTAGTGCCCTTGAATAGGCTTTAAGCTCACAGGTGAATAGCGCACCATGTGAGCTGTATCTATATCATCTTCTTTCTTATCCGACCATGCGGTACTTCCGGAAGCGAGCGGGACACATAAAATGCATCAACAACAGCAGCAGCAAAAATAATCATGGCTTTCCTTCCTGCCCTTCTGGCTATCGCTGTCAGCGCCCTGGCATTTGGGACTCATGCTTCCCCTCTCCAACCTGTCCAATTTACTCAGGCTTCCGCCAATCTTGAAGGAGTGAACATTCGTTTCGTAAACAACTCCGGAATATGCGAAACTACACCAAATGTCCAGCAGATGTCGGGTTATATTAATGTTGGCCCAAATATGAGCATGGTGCGTCAACCGAAACTCTTTTCCGTTTTATAGCTTGCTCAACACTCTCAATAGTGGTTTTGGTTCTTTGAGGCTCGTGAATCACCGGAAACAGCCCCGTTCACCCTCTGGTGAGAGTGTCTCTTCCTCCAGGCCTTTCCTAAAAGTGAATCATCTGTAGGCTTAACGGCGGGCCCGGGTGTTCGAGCATGATCGGTCTCTTCCAAGGTATGTCTGAAGCCATCGGCATGCCAGTCAGTGAAATGATGATGAACTAGAAAACGGACCGTGCAAGGTCAATGAAGATCTCACGACGACCTTGAATCCTTACAGCTGGAACAACATCAGTAACAGTGCGTCTTCGTCTCCGTGCTGTTCGAAGAATTTGCGTATAATTCCCTTCCAGTGATATACATCGACCAGCCTATCGGCACGGGTTTCTCGTTTGGCACAGACACTGTGAATAGCACCCAAGCAGCTGCACCTTTTGTTTGGACTGCTTTCCAGATGCTATTCGAGACTGCTCAATTCTCCAAGTTTGAGTCGAGGGAGTAAGTCAATTAATACGCTATGTTGAAGTTCTCTTCTGATCTCTCTGCGTCCTGCAGGTTCATCTTTGCCACAGAGAGTTATGGGGGTCATTACGGACCTAGCTTCGTAACGTATTTTGATCAGCAAAACTCTCTCATCACGAGCGGAGCTATCCAAGGTGAACTGGTTACAGTGAGCGCGCTGATGATCAACAAGCAAGTCTTCCCTTTTCCAGTCGAGAGGATATTGTAACTGATAGGGAACGCTCTAGTGGATGGTACGATCCCCTCATCCAGAACAAGGCTTATGTCGATTTCGCCACGAATGCTCCTGGTTATGGTCAGCTACAGAGTGATAAAGTTATCGCTGAATTGAACCAAGCTTATTTCGGCGCAAACGGATGTGAGGAGCAGGAGCAGGCCTGCTACAACGCTGGTAACTCCTCAGCATCCAACAAAATTTGCAGCAACGCGGACGACTTCTGCGTAAGTAACTCTCTGACAGCCGAAGATAGATTTATTTATTAAGCACTGCAGATTGAAAATGTTTTTGTTCCAGCAGTGGGAAATCGTGACTCGGATGATTTGAGGCAGAATTCATCGGCATTATTTCCGCCCGAATTCTATGTATCGTTTCTTCAGCAGAAAGCTGTTCAGACTGCGATCGGCGCTGAAGTAACGTACGCAGAATGTCCAGATGCACCATTCGAGCTGTTCACGAGGACCGGGGACGTAAGTTAATCTACTTACGATTATCGTTTGAATTCTGATCCCATATTATAGGATGCACGGTCATGGCTCCCGCAACTCGGTGCTTTGGCAAACTCTAAGCTCAAAATGCTTATATGGGTAGGTTGTGTAACTATTTCCACATATGCCGGAGACTAATCAATCACTTAGGCAGGAGATGCTGATATCAAGTAAATCGAAGCGACCATTCATGCTATCACAGTCCATAAAATGATCTTGTTTGTAGCTGTAACTGGCTCGGTGGGCATGCTTCGGTACTCGCAATGGACTGGTATGGCTCCACGCAGCTTGCTAACACACCCTTCACGAACATGACGATCGACGGACAAGCTGTGGCGGCAATTCAGAATGTCGACAATTTTTCTTTTGCGTGAGTGACGGCTGCTAATTGCCCTAGTAGACCCTCTCACTGACAGTTCGAATTGATCGTATCGTAGGCGAGTATATGAGGCTGGCCATGAAGTGGTATGTGCTATGCGCCTCTCTCCATTGATTCTATCGTGGACTGAGAAAATCTGACCATGTTCTTTGCAGCCTGCATTCCAACCTGTTGCTGCTTTAGAAATTTTCAAGCAAATAGTAAACATGGAACAGCTACACTCGGTATAAACTTGGTATATAGGATATACGATCTGTAAAAACAATTCTATGACCGTCTTTCCTAATTGGGATAAAATTACTCGCTTTGACTACGAGCGCTCAATCATGAAGTGGCTCCAAGCGCGGCCGACCCAGGTGTACAAGTTCGGAGGATTCTGCTCCGACAGATCGACGGCGTATGTACCCCGTGTGTTCACGACACAGTGCGTGCAGTGGAGTATCAATTAGAAGCACTTAGAATTACTGGATCCAGATGGCGATGACAATCTGCCAAGTATGTACTTAACTTTACTAGCGCTTATAGGGAACTGCAAAGTATCGCGTATGAATCCGGAAGGGAGCTACATAGTACTGTAATCAATCCGGAAGGGACCAACACTCATATCTACAAGGATTTACGGCTCACGAATCAGTCTGGCGAAAGTCTTTGTAAGTTTGGTACTGGTATCAACGCGGTCAGTTTGTGAATATGAAAACTTTTTTTTTCGGCAGGAAATCAAATGACGAAGAAAACCTGGACAGCTGGTAGTGAGTACTTATTGAGTACTTTCTGAGATCAATAGATACGTCAGTGACTGCGGTCGCTGCACATGCAAGCCAAGGCTTAAGCAAAATATAAAGGCAAAGCTCAATTGCTTCACAGCCTCTGCTTTATGTAGTACCCCAGATCCTTCTGGGCGCCCGAGTAAACCAAGGGCGATCCACTTCTACACCTTTCTCGCCCATTTTGCATGCATATAATCGGCCCTGTAAAGGATGAACTGCCTCCTTCCGAGAATGTATACTAGTCGATTCGTAAGATGATTACGCCGGCTGGTGCGTGGCGGTGCTTTCACCGCCCTCCGATCTCCGCTGCGGCATGCCTTTTTAAGGTGAAACCCGCCTGCATCATGTATATAGCGAGGAAGCAAATTTTATTTTTTAATTCCATCCTTTCACCTCACACTTCCTTCCCTTCTCTCAGTTTTCACGAATAACGACAATGTCCCCTCACTTCCTTTGCTGTTTGCCTAGTAGGTCTTTTTCCTTCAAAAGATGCAGAACGTGTTACTGAGGTCATTACAGTCAGGCTTGGTGCAGTGAGTAAAAGCAGATCCTCGTACGACATGACATTGGGCTGAAGGATCTTGCGCTCAGTTCTTTGTCGCTGTAGTGGAGTTTGCGATATCAGGTCTTGTTGCTGCTATCATGTGGGCAGCATTGATCTTAAATGCGAATGACCGCAGTGAGTCCTCGTTTGTCTATCCTGTTTTTCTGGTCCAGGAATAATATGTGTTTCAGTTGATCCAAGATTAACGGAACGTCAAGAAATTATCGTTGGATTATGGGGGGCAAGTTATACTTTGCTTTTCATAGCATCGATTTTTGGGTATGTAATACCTCCGAGTTTGACTCTGCCAAGTCTCTCTCGACTTACCGGTACAACCCTCTTATAGAATCCTTGGTGTCTTGCGAAAACGCGTCAACTGGATCCAAATATTCTTAAATTTCTTGCGGGGATATCTCTTCGGCCAAACGATTGTTACTATCGTCAACCTGGTTATCTTCTTCGTTAACAACCATGATGATTCATGTCTTTTGGAAGACCAAAATGGCAACTGCCAAGCGAATGGACTTTCTCGGGGTGGTCAAATCGCCGTTTTGCTTATTTTTGCGATTGTCCCATTGCTAATATTGGCTTGTAAGTTCTTGCTCTCAGTCAACTGCTTCAAACGACCTGGTTTCAAACGCTCTGCTTATTTTAGATGCCTGCTGGATCCTTTCTGACTGCGTCAAGTATCTAATTGACAAGCAGGTCTACCCTATGACTTTCTATCCCTTTTCGACAACAGGCTATGCTGCTGTGGGCGCAAATCGGGAAGAACATGAATCTTTGACGCATAACAGCGGCTCTGCTACGGGTAGACCTTACTCTCACGGAGGAGTGTAATAGACGGTGAATATTCTCTCCGATGCTTGTAATAGGATCGGAGATATGGACTTGCTTCATCTACATAAGTAATGTACTTTTTTGTATCGATTCGAAACTATCCCTTAATCTATCATCCACTGTTACGAAATTTGTTCTCGTTTCTCATCAATGGAGTTCCTGAATGGCACTAGGCCTGACGGTGGTAATAATGGCTTCGGAGGCATTGGGAGTTGGAATGAGTGATTCAGTCAAGCGTTGCGCTGCTCGAAAGTTGGCGCGTCGCGTCCTTGAGTCCTCGTGTCGGCGGGCCGAAGCAGACCACGTGGTTTACAACGTGACGATTACAGCAGTCAACGATTTCCAAAAAGCGATCTCAGTCGCGTTCCATTACATTCCCCGCATTTATCCCCTTTTTGTGATATCCAACAATAGTCGCGGGATGTTCGGGCTTATTAGGCGAATCTCAAACTCCGTCCTTCCTCGTCCAGACAGACCTTGGGACGATGATGGTGTGTTTCTCTTTTCTCGGGCGAAAATTTGTTGCTGACCATTCATCTCTCCTTCTTGCCTTTTCCAATTAATGGGTTATGCTCCGGATCCCATCTCCGTTTCCATGGGCTTGTAAAACATCTTTTACAATGGATCTGCCTGATAGCCACCTCCAATGCACCAAAAACTTCCCGCAAACGACGATTGAGCTCTGCTGACCGTGACTTGGATGACGAGACGGAGGCACAGTCAAGGGCGAAGAAGTCTAGGGGTGACACTCCGCAAACTCCGCTAGAGCTACCAGGGTCCAACCCACCGCTCGATTCTGAAAGTGTGAAGGAGGTCACGCAAGGAGTCAAAGAAGTCGACTTGGAGGAAACGGAAAGGGGGGACAAGGATGAGAATCAAGTGCTTGCGACAGACGATGAGTCGAAGGAGATCGCTGTTGCTCCAGAGTCTATACCTCTGCCCAAGGAAGTATCCGGCGAATTGGATGAAACTTCTTCGATCGCTTCTACACCTCCAGCAGCCGCTGAAGAGGAAGAGGAAGAAGCCCCAAAGCCTGAAGACAGGTCAGAGGAACCTTTGGAGGCTGCTACAGCTGTAGCCGCAGGAGCAGACCCCGAATCTGCCAACGAAGACGACGTAGAGGATTCTGAAGACGAGGCATAAGGCCTTCTTTGCACTTCCAACTACCCCTGGTCCCGGCTTTCTGTTGCCGTAAAGTGCTCGGAAGGTCCAGCAATCTCTTCCTCCACGAACTGTAACCCGCCTTGTAACTTTCTTTAAATCTTTTATTGTGACCGCCTTTTGTTGGAAGTGCCGCTATTAAGTATATCATCTACATATCTTATTCTGCTTTCGCTTGTACTATACTGCATTTGCATTTTGTCGTTTATATACTATATATCCGTTTCTTTCCTGAATTTTATTCATCGTTCCCTCAAACACTGTGAATCTCTCACCTTTATCTGCTGTCCAAATCTACCTGCATCGCTATCGCTGTATCCTCTCAAAATATTCCTATTTTATGGATTTATTTACTGTAGTCTGCGTGTCTAGGATGCACGCGTGGATGGCGTGAGACAATCTGAAACGACCCTGCTTTCGCCACAACCATTAATTTTTGAATTTCCTCACTTCACGATGACCACAATTGATCCAGCCAAATTTTTTCCTGGAATGCTTCCTCCATTTCGTGTTACTCCGACTCAGATCACCCAGGGAAACAAAGAAAACGCGCCTCAGTCTGCTCAGCCACAGGCCATTCCCCAAACTTTGAACCCCGATACCATCACCCAGCCAACTCAATTTCCAGCAGTCAACTCTACACAGATGCCCAAAGCTCCAGTTTCAACCCAAGCTAACGCTGCTGCTGCGCTTTCCCAACTTGCTCCCAACAACGCGAGTTACTATCATCAAACCCTGGTGCAACAAATGGGTACCTCGAACGACCACAAAGGAAGGAAAAGGACAATTAATCTTGTGAATGGAGGTAAGTCGTGTTATTGACATGATAAAGGTTTCAGCCAATTAGACTAATT
Source organism: Collybiopsis luxurians FD-317 M1 (assembly GCA_000827265.1). Taxonomy (NCBI): domain Eukaryota; kingdom Fungi; phylum Basidiomycota; class Agaricomycetes; order Agaricales; family Omphalotaceae; genus Collybiopsis; species Collybiopsis luxurians. The sequence goes on along the minus strand of KN834752.1, from coordinate 468,333 downwards.
TTTTGTGCAGAGAACATAGATCTCAACAATAGTTTCGCGGTTAGTCCTCAGGCAAGTAATCATTATCACCCTATTCTTTGCCCCTTTTTGTGCTCTGGAATATTCCTGGAAACTTGACGCTTTTTTTTTCGTATTTCTAACGAGTTCTTTTCGAGTTGAACATTGACCACTTTCAATCACAGGTCATCGAAGCTATGAGGCAACGTATTTTCCAGGTTCGCGTCCCTTACTCTCACGTCGATTCCAGCATTCAGTCCAATTTTGCTTCACTCTTTTGTCGGATTCTGATACTGGCTACTTTCCCCTCTCCCATCTATAGCTGGAAGATGAAGTCGAGGCCCTCCGTCAACCACCGGCCAAACGCGCTAGAACCGATCCAGGTGCGGCTACTAGCTGTAGTTCTGGTTCTTCCTCCGCCGCCGCCGCTTCGACCTCCGGTGGAAAACCAAGCACTGTGGGTGATGAGAAAAAACAAAAGATGCAATTGAAGAAGATTTTTGATCAGTATGTTCAGTTTTTTTCTCGCAGTTATAAACACTTCAACTGTTTCGCTGTATCCAGGCTTAAGAAAGACTGCAAGTCTGATAACTGCAAGTTCCAAGGTTCTGCAAAGACGATCAAGATCGACGAGGTCTTTGAGCAAACCGAGTTCAATGCGATCTTCATGGGCAAAGGCCATTTGATTCAACCTACGCCCGAGAACAAGCCAAATAGCGTTGTGACCATCATACACTTTGTGCGTAGGTCGCCACTTCTGTGTCCCTTGTAGAGTCTAAATGGACACATTTTCACAGGAAAATCAAGCTCATATCAACGACCTTTTCGGTGGCGAGTTGAAATCGCTCAAAGGGAACAGGTGGACCAAGGGAGGTAATGCGTGTTTTCTTCTGCATTTCATATCCAGCGTATTCAATCCAATATCATGCGTTCAGGCTTCCAAGGGCACCGACTCGGCTTTTTCGGCGGTGGCGGCTCGAACTTTGCCAAGTCTGTCAAGACAGGTTCTTGCGACGTAGACTTGCACTCGATTGAAGTCAATTATTCTAAGAGTACCTTGAAGTGCTCTATGAAATTCCTTGTCGCAGAGGCTGGATATAACCCTTACTCTAGTTACTCTGGATGGGACAGCGATTGAGCCAAAAGCTTCTGGTGAGTATTCTTGCCCTAAGTCTACCTCGTGGATTGCCATATCTGATAGCTGCACACTTCTCATTCAGATCAAATCTTTGTACAATCCAGTAGTTATAATGGTCAAGTTTATCGTACGAGCAACGTCTAGTGATATAAATTACAATAGCAGGTTTCTTTGTTCTCTAGGGCTACATTCTGAGTTTATGATAATACACCGTAGTTAGTTAGTATAACACAGCCATTTCTGCGGATATCACTGCAAGCCCGACGCTCGTCATCACAAGGATAGGTAACAAGTTCCACAGGGCAAATGACTTTTGGCTTATCCGGATATCCTTTTGCTTCAAGATCGTCTGCCATAGCAGACCCGCCAGGCTCGCAGAAAAAGTAAAGCTGACTGCACCGATATTGCTTGCAACACCGAGCGCAATTCCTGCCGCTCTAGTACTGCGCTCGTCAAACCCTGGAGCAGCTCTGACGACCTTGGTCAAGAGTATCGTCGCTCCGATGTTGGTTCCAGCTATGTTGCACATGATGACACCGATTGTTCCTACTAACCATACGGACGGGTATATCTTGCCCTGCGAAGCTTTGGAGAGCCACTGGGCGAAAACATCAATCCAACCCTGATGTTGGAGAGCCTCGATGAGTATGAATTGTGAGAATGCGAATGGCACTAGACCGAATGGTAGGCGAGGAAGAGCAGTGAAGAGTGTAGGGAAGTGAACACTGAGTTTGGTGTATCTTTCTCGTACAACAGAACGTAGGCTGGGAAAGAGTTCGAATTCGGAGTCACTCCGAGAGGTCGGTGTCAATGTGGGGGTGGAGATTGATTTGGCAGATGCTATAACAGCATCGGCGTTTGCCTCCACATCTGCGAGCTGAAGAGAACTTGGTACAGAATTCCTAGTCTCTGTCGAAGTCGTGAGGTCGGGATTAGGTCTGTGTTCATCACCAATTTTACGAGGAGGTAACTTGTTGTGTACAAAACGATAATGATCCCAAACCAAGTCAAAGATGAACTTTGCCACAGCGAATGGCAAACTGATCATCCAGACGTCGATTTTGAAGAAGCTGACTATGATGATCACCACCAGGCACGATCCTAGTAGGACACTACCTACTATCGCGCCAAATGGATCCAGAAGCACTGACCAAGGATTTACTTGCTCTGTGACGAGCAGATTCCTAGGGATATGCCCACGCCTAAATTGGACTGCAAGCGCCAAGAAGCATGCGAGATTACAAGCGAGAAAAGGCAAAATGGTATATGCTGTGAACGCGGCATTATTGATTGCGAATCCCTCGCATATAACCACGTTTGTCGGATTACCGACGAAAAGAACCATGCTTGCGGTATTAGCCGCAGCGAATTCGGATATCAGCCAGGGAAGGGGTTCAAGTCGGGTGGCATTCGTATAATAGACCAGGAATGCTTTGGAGGACAATGATGATTGACTCAGTGAGAACGAGTACTGATCATAATTGAATACATACCAGTCCCTGATAAAATTACTGGATCGTTGCCCAGCACCATGCTCAACAGAGTGAGCATAAGATAGAAGTACAGATACAGCTTCCACCCATTTGAGCCGCCTTTGTTACTCACGTAAAAGGCAGCTGATTGAAGAACACCAGTGATATCTAGTGTGATAGCACAGTAGGCAAGTGAGAAGAATAAAATAAGGATATTATACGGCTTGACCCCATCTTGATTGAATCAGAAAGTGTGAGTAGATCGTTTAGAGTCAACAGAATGGTAACCCACCAGTGCCAATAATTCCGTCGCGAATCTATGAGCTAGAGAGTAAATACATCTATTATTTTTATTGGGAAATGCCACACGTACTTGCGTTGGACCCAAGCATTGTGCAACCCATAATATGGCAATTGCGATTATAGGCGCAGTGGTCAAGTTCAAGGATATCTTTCTCTTTCCGACTCTGGGCAGCGGCACGGAAAATGATAACGGATGTATAACCAATGCTATGGACAGTATAAAGAAGATGAGGCTTAAGATTGATGAATATCGGGTAATCATTGGAGGATTCTGGGCATGATGCGAAGCTACAGCGAAAATTGCTGAACTTATATATCGGAAGCAACGAGGAACCGCTTACATTATAAACACATGTCTCCAAAGGGGCAGATAATACAAAAGAGGACGAAAAGCTGTTGGGAGACCGAGGTCATCGATAAACCAAGCCTCAAGCTCCACCTTGGCTTTGAAGGCAGTGAAGCGCCTATATCATAAAGATTCATGTTCCTGGGCGCTTAAACTCTAATAGTGGAAATTCTCCGTCCAAAGGCTACGATTCTCATCCGAGAGCTCAGTAAAAACACTTGACCTACGGAATTCTACTACATTTACATAATATACATGTATTGGGTATATTGTACGCTATTTATTTCACATTCATCCGGTTCAAAATTTAGAAGAAATATATACGCGACTACCGGCTTTACAGCCAGAGTCCTAAAGCCCTCCTTCTAGGATATTGGCATTTTACTTTGCTATTATCATATTGAACTCTTCCTGGCTCTCCTTAAATTGCATAATTGCATATCAGACCAGCCGCCATACATTTGGATGAAGCGAATACTTGCACCCACCGTCACTATTGGCCAAGCATCTGGCCTCTGTCTGAAGTGTGTCTGGTAGAGCGGTGAGCGCGCCGTGCCTCTTGAATTCAACGGCAGGCTCGAGCTCAATGGTATGGAAATTCCACTGAGTTCAGTAGAGACGTTTTGTCGATCCGTGCCTTTGCCTCTGACTGCTCGGCGTGTATTTAGTCTGTATATATCAACGGATTGTGAGATATACAGCTTCATGAAGAGAAACACCTACGTCGCCATGAAGGATATTGCATAGACTGCAGCGAGTGTCAAGTAATCTGCTTATTCGAGAAGATGAATGCTCACCTTTACTAAGAACAAAATACACGGCGATGAAAACGAGATTAGAAGGCATCAAGTTGAACTAGGGACACGGAGATAGATTCAAATCAAAGCCTTAGAATGATTAGACAGCCTACCAAGATCAAACAACTAATGCTGACGACGCTACAGATGGTTTGATGAGCATTATGCATCCACCAATCAGACGCTACATACTAACCTGGTAACGCCACCAGTACCAACAGCATATATCATCAGATTAGCGACTATAGAGTCCGAGCTAAGGCAAGAGTGTTCAAAATGGTCTAGTTAAATGTCCGTCAAAGATTACTTACTGCTTTTGGCCTGTTCGTAACTTTCTCAAGAAGTAGCATAAAATTGCCGCTGTGAAGATATCTGATGCTGCACCTATAGCTAAAGCTGCTGTACCTATAACCTGTGCTCACTGATGCAGATTACACTTCTAGAGGCAAAAGAGATCTACCTTTAAACCCGCCACCGAACTAACAGTAGGAAGTTGGAACCTGTTTTCCGGTTAGAACATAATTGAGAAGAGGTAAACAAAGAAGCTATCAAGACTCACGCTTGGACCGTGAAAACTACGGGAAAAAGCCGACTGTCAATTTCAAAGGTAAATGTTATTTGAGGGTCTTACGAACCGATAGAGCAGGCTAATAGAAAGCGGTTACGTTGCGCCAGTACCGTTAACTTGTCAGATCAGTAGAATACTTTGATATGCAAAGATGTTTACCAAGATGGGCTAGTGACAACGAAACCTGCAATGGAATCAGTATCTTTCTCTGTTATTTTTACGATATATTGATCAAATTAGTACTCACCAAAAACCCGCTAATGAGCCAATTCTTCCCACTAACTATGTAGGTGATCAATGGCGTTTTCACGTGCCGCTAGAAGAATTTGAAGAAAAAAAAACCTACACCGCCAGACACGGATCGCGTAACACCTAAACGACAGACAGTGAGAGGTAAGCGAACTGAGTCAGTACCTTATAGTGATCCAAATAAAAGTGAGATATGTACGAGGTCACTGCCGATCCTACGATGGACTGAGAGTTGTTCATCTATCAGTTCTGCTGTCCCAGATCAAAAACATACCCCAAGCGTCTGCTGTAACTAGCGTGCATTCCAAAGTTGACAATTTAGATCATACTCTAGGATATGAACTACTTACAATGAACGACCTTGAGGACACGAAAGTCAGCGGAGTGCCCGAAAAGACAGCAGAAGTGCTTTTTACCAAGTGACCGAGTCCTCCAATAAAGCGAGCACGTTTGAGAAATTCACTATGATGTAGAAGTAGGAAGCATGACCGATGAGTGCTTGATCAATTAGCTCGCAGATCCTGAACAATTGTGAAGAGGCAGCATCAGCCACAAATTTCCCTGCAACTGTACAAACGTACTGACAGAATGCCGACTACCTACAGAATCGAGCGTCGGTGAGGGACAATAATGAGGCAAATCGAATTTAGGCCTACCAGCACTTTGTAGACAGATTTGTCTGCATGATATCGAGAAAAATACGAAGCAGCTTGGGCTAGAACAATGCCAAGAAGACAACACGATACCGCAAAGCCGACGAGGAGGGCCCCAAGCGTATTGTCGACGGTGATTGGAGTTTGCATACCGAGAAGACTGTCGGAAAACACAGAGAGCCTGAAAACGTGAGGAAACCAACAACCGCGCGCGTGGAACGGCTACTATATATTGAAGAGCTGGGAATGAGGAACGGCATGGTGTACAGAATAATTGTCGGAACGGAAACGAAAGATTACACCCGTTCATTCGCCGAGATTGCCATCTCAGAAAAGTACTACATATACGCCATCATGTCATTCTGACTCTATAAGGAATCGCCGAAAGATCAGAACGCGTCTTTCCATCAGTTAATTTGAGTTCGGGACCTCAGCAGCTATGAATAATTTGATGAGAAAATCGAAGAGGATATGAGAATAGAAGCAAACTAGCTTTCGATGCATAAGGTCGTTCTGACCATAGCTCTGGGGCTTGATGAGTATAAGAGGGTTCGCGACGCTTCCGGTGAAGTTGAGAAGTAATGATTACTATGACAATGAGCTTCCCATCCTAATCTACATACGTCTTCGTATGGGAAGGAAATAGTTTAGAAAATTCAGAAGCTTTCTATTCCGGGTAATGTAGTCGCAGATGAACGAATTATCGACTCGATACCAAGCACGCACCGCGTATTTCATGATTCCCTGTGAGCGCTGTTCGTGGTTTTGGAAGGACTGTTTTCAAATTATTAGAAATTTTTCATCGGCTAACGAGCAAAATGCTGCTACGATCTTGGCGGCGCCTTGCTCTGAGAAAATGCATGAGAGTCCGTCATGATTTACCGAGAAAGCGTGGATCAGCGAAAGTACAGGATGCACGTAGCACAAGACTCAACATTTCCAAGACAGCTTTTGATGGCGCCAACACCTCCGATAACGTGATACTTCATTCACGGAAGTAGTCACAACGTTAACAAGAGAGGTATTTCTCGTCCATACAAGCGAAGAGGCTGGAGCAACATCCATTGGACATTGTTCAAAATCATATTTTGCAGCCTCAGGAGTGATTTAGTGATGCAGCTCGACTTCGAATCCACCAAACCATCCGTTCAAACTTACATCTCCTGGATAGAACCGAGTGTGTATGACGGAAAAGGAATATTTCCAGACATTCAGATCAGCTAAGGCGATTATTTTCCGGACTTGCTCCGTCCCTATACAATCTCCATTGCTGCCATCTCAATAACTTCCAACAACTCCTCGATGGGCTCCATCGAGCGCAAACACTCTCGCATTTGACGCACGATTCATCGCTGGAAGCTAACTGTACTACACACGCAAAAAGAACGTCTCTCCAAAGATCGAAGAATAAGGCTCTGGACAAGGGGAGTTTCTGGGAAATCTGATAGTTTTACTCTTTCACACCGCAAACCAGAGACGGGAAGCAAGACCCTGGCAATGCTGACGAAATTTTGAAATGTAATGAACTGAGGCGCCTACCGAAAACAACGCCCGAGTCAGCAAGTACAGTTGCGGGCACTATATATGGCGTGGTGGACATGACCAGTATATGAAGGTCAAAAATATCTCTTGAATCGCTTTGATTTTCTGAATGCAATCACAAGAATAACTCATACCGCAAAATCTGCATCTTCGTTAACATCCCCCCCCCTCCAAATCCATAGTCAGTAATCAGAATTCGATTAGATGGAGAATGACTCGGAACCAATACTAATAGGCACAAGTTATCAAGCCAGTGGTCGTTCTAAAGCATCTTGAGATTGTGGATTGCGCACGACACGATGACTATTAGCCCTTTTCATTCAGCTCAAGGTCTTAAACAAATCGAAACGCCAAAAGGACTCCAATTGTCGTCTATCACATTGGCGATGGTGGTAGGAGGTTCTTACTGTAATGTCGGGCTTCTTAGCCAACTGGGACACGGGTTTTTCGAGCTCAAATATCATACTCTGCCCAGGAGAGCAGTATTTAATTGTCAAGCTTCGGCTAAGTACTCAGCGACAGCTAGTAGACGCCTAGAAGCGCTGAGTCATACGCTGACATGAGGCATTGGGCGTCAGAGCAGTGAACGACGAGTTTAGCTTACTGCGATCTCCACTGCACCTTATATAGCCTCCGCCTTTGGATTGTTCCTAGCATTGCCCAGTATCAATCTTTTGCTTGCTTGCTGCTCCATCGAATAGGAACGAACTCAGGTATCCTCACTCTACAACCATTTTTCTCTTCCTGCAATCAAAATTTTCGCCGGATCATCTATAACTTCCTACCATGCCTTCAGTCGACGAAGACAGAGACGAGAAGATTAAAAAGTCGCCGGGGGGCTCCAATGCTGCAGCCAAAAGTATCTATTGCCATTTTTTTTTTCTCTCATTGAAAATAGATTCTTTCTCTGACGCTCATCCTTCCAGCCAAGGATCTCTCCCATGTTCCCTGCAAATTCTTCAAAGTTGGTTCCTGCACTGCAGGCTCTTCTTGTCCCTTCTCCCACACCGCTGTCACTTCGGGAGCTCAAAAAGATGTTTGTGCTTGGTTCGTAAAAGGCAACAACTGCAAGTTTGGCCACAAATGTGCTCTCGCACATGTATTGCCTGGCCAGAGTATGAGCATGGACAGGAAAAACAAAAAATTGGCACAGCAGCAGGCACAGGCAGGAAAAGAGGGCAAAGAGATTAAAGAGGGCAAAGAGGGCAGGGAGAGTAGGGAGAGTAGAGAGGGAAAGGGGCGGCGAAGGGACGCTCAGCAAGGTCATTTTCCCTATTTCTTCTTCTTCGCCAGTTGGCTTATTATCAGCTACAGCCCGACCTCCTACAATGTCTCTCAAATCGCTCAAAGCCTCCATTTCTCCTTCCGCACCTGCGCCCGCTCTGAACGATACGGACTTCGCATCATTCAGCGCTCTTGAACCCGACAAGTTACCTACTGCTCCGGCTATCAGCGTAAAGCAGCAGCAATCTAAACCCGAGTCGAACGTGGATACAACAACATCCTCTTCGCCAATGAAGGACTTTGGTCCTATCGGATCTCCCCCGAGAAACCTTGAAACTGCTAGCGCTTCTCCAGGAACACCAACCAACAATATCCTTTCTATATCACCTTACAAGCAATCTATCCTTCGTAACCCTACTGGACCGGGTACCGTCAGTAGTACAACGCGCCCAGGACTCAGTATGAATCGTTCCTCCTCTTCAGGTAACTCCGGAGGCCTCGCTCTTGGTGCCGGCATTCCTGGTGGCAAAAACCCGTCCTGGGGTAGTTTGGGTAACGGGTCTGATATTGGCTCTTTACCCTCATTGCCTTCTGCCCTCTTACGTCCGTTAAATGGCATTCAGCCACACACCCCGAATACCCCAGTCTCTTCTGGTACGCAGCCAGGAGGCAAGGACTTCGATCTGACCTTTGAATATGACGAATATCTGGGCAACGGGCCTGGTCGTGGCGCGATTTCTACTTCTGCTGTAGTGATCGAAGATGGCACGGAGGATCTCGACAATTTAGATGAATTTCTTCCTAGCTCTTTAACCGAGCTGCTCACCCCTGAAGAACGTAAACGTAGGTTGTCGCGAGGCAATTCGTCTTCTCAACAGGATACACATAACGGGCTTACGTCGCCCCAAAGCTTTAGTGCTCGCCGCACTCTCGGCGTCCCTCTTGCTTCTCGCGCCGATGGCAGTTCCACACCGGGAGGCAGCACACCAGGGCATCGTTACTCGCGTTCCGTCCCAATGAGTGATATTAGCCATCTCTGGGCAAATCAGGACCAGCCTATTCCAAGCCCTAATTCGAATAACAATATATCTTCCTCCTTTACTGGACCATCCTCCCTTTCCACAGGTGGTCTTGCTACTTCTCCTCCGCGTCGCATTGGAAACGGTACTCCTGGGTCCTTCACCTCCTCTGGCCGTCTCGCTGCGGATGACTACTATCCATATACTGGTGGTGGTTCGCCCAATTCGGCCGCTCTCGGAATGGCTGGTTTGAACCCCAGTAATGCGAGCGCGGCATTCCTTCCCGGATACGGTTTCGGTTCGGCGTATATCAAGGCCAAGAGGGAGCGCGAAGCTGCTACTACCGCCAATGCAGCTGGGACTGCACAGAGGAGCGTTAGTAGTGGTATTCTTACTACCAGCCGGATGACCACCAGTGCAGGAATGCCTGGAACGTCTCCCAGTGGTGGCGGGATGGCATACGGAACTCCTCGGAAAGACACTGTTGGTCCTACCACAGCTGGTGCGTTCGGTGTCAGCGGAATTAGTGCCTCACGAGATATTGGTGGAATAGGAAGCATGGAACGAAGCATGGGATTGACCAGCATCGGTTTGGGGGGTATCAATGGTATGGAAGCGGCAGTCTCTCCTTCGACCAGAGCGGCGCTCCAAAACCACGCGCCTGGTCAAAGTCTCCCGCAAGGTCTTGCTGCTGGACTGTCGAGGATACACGCCAAAACTTCGATGCAAGTTGGATCCTTGAGTTCGGTCGGTAGTCCCCCTGCAGGAAGTGCGGGATTGTCTCCTGGTCTCGGGGGACTCGGCTTTTACAGTGGACCCTATGGTACGAATCGTATGCCTAGTCAACAGCCACAGTCGCAGCCTCAAGTTCCGCCTGGCCTAGGGATTAGCGGTTCTGGTTCCGGGACAGGGTTGTATGGGCAACAGCAGTACGGGAATTACCAACAGCAAATTCCAGGACAGCAGGGCCAGTCGCAACAGAACTTGCCACCACAATCTCAGGCACAGTATAACCTGCTTAATGCGACCTTCGGTGCTCCAGGAACTGGTACTACTGGACCAGCGGCTACCAGCTCGTCTGAGCTTGATACGATGCTGTCCAAGCTTTCCTTCACACCTCAGGCTGCGTCAAACCAACCATCTACCCCGTTATCGTATGCCGGAGCTGCTGCTTCACATTCAACTTCCAGCTCCGGGACGCCGCAAAAGACGATGCCTGCTGCAGCGGCTCGTAACACGAGCACCGGTGACGATTTGTTTGATATGGATGAAGAACCTTAATGGGCGAAAGGAGCTAAGAAATAGTAGAATTCATCTTTGTAAAAGTACCTATTTACCTCTCCACTTATTATTTCCCTTGGTGTTGTGTGTACTTGTGTACTCGTTAACCATGGACTGTGTTTTTTTCTACTTTTGTCATCATCTATATATCTCGACATTCCTTCCACACGCTTCCACACGCACAAGTCGTCGTATTAATGCTTATTTCATATATTTTTCTTCAACCTAACCATCTTAGTCAACTGTTTCTTGCATTCATCCATTTGATATACTCACCCTCGTTTTGCCTTAATTTGTACGACAGATAATGATATACGAAATTTATCTAACGAAACATGAAAAAAAGAAAAAAGATGAACATATCAAAGTCTATGCTCCCTGCAAGGCTCGAACTTGCGACCTCGAGATTAAAGAGTACCGTAAACTCCTCATACTATGAGACTCGCGCTCTACCGACTGAGCTAAGGAAGCTTATTTAAGGAGGACCACAGGGTGTTCAGATCTGTCCCCTTATTGAGACCACAAAAATCTTGTGAAGTGCCTTGTCCGCGGGCAACCTCCCAAAAAGCTTCAGATGCCCTACGGGCTAATGAGTTTGTCAGAGGTATACCCCGATCCATAATATTCAGATCAAGTGACGACAGGAAGACCCTACGATACAGAACCCTGCCGCCGGTCAAAGCAATTGTTATCTGATCTCATGTCTCCGGCACTCGCAGTTTTCATTGGGTTCTCGAGAACGCGACAGTGTATGCACCATAAGGGTTGGCCTACTTTTTGGTTTTTTTTTTTTGCAACTTCCCACTACGGAATCGAGACCTCTCGAGGCATTGATTGGACAGAATCAAAATGGTTGTAATAGTGCATACAGGCTCTCAATCCTCCAAGAAACTGGTTCATGATAGTGAAGCACGACTCCAGGACGATACCAGGATGAGATACTTGAAAGAAGAGAGCCTGGAATTCTGAAAAGCCGGATGGCGCTGCAAACAACTGCTTCATTCTGCCTGCTTCATACTTATACCGGCAAAAATGGTAGAAGCATGCACAAAAGCCCTGGAACATCGTAATCGATCAGAAAAATTGTCTGGCCATCTACGAATACAGTTTGGCAGGAATGAACTTGCCTTCCGTCGTACTTTTCCGCTGACATCTCAGGCTCCCCATTACACGCATGCTGATGATACCGGTGTCCCGATAGGATTGTATTTACGTTAAGCTTGGATGCATCACATCCGAAAAACCTTCGAGTCGATTCAATGCCATGTCTGCGCAAGTACTTAAATGTCTGTGCAGGTACTTACAATGCATATGCCTCATTGAGACTATTTCGACTCCGAGGAACATTCTTACAGTGACCTCGTGCTAGATAGAATGAATTTGCGGGTTATTATAACAGAACTCGGACGAATCTCAAGCTCTATATGGACTATTCTGGCACCTTCATTGATCGCGAGTTGTATCTGTTGTACGGAAATCGGGCGGTACCGGAGAAGTCCGAACCTGATAAGGCACAAGACGGCATCCAGAAGTCCATTATTTATAGCGAGTAAACTGTTCGGACCAGGTTAGCCACTAGTTGGTTGCTAGATTTGAAAACTTACTCCCATGATAGCGATAGCGATAAGTCAATCTGATAAGATGAGAAACTCGCGATATGGCCGAGCAAGTAGTGGGTCTTTGACTTGTCAAAGATCTTCTCCGTTATGCGTTAATTCCTCAACATGAATGCCGAGTGTCTGTAGATACAAGTAAAACATGAATCAATTTCTCAACCTATTCCATTGCTACTGACTCATGCGCTTACTCCGACACCAAGCTAACACTTAGAAAAGTCAAGTCCAGATGGGTACGCAATTCTTTGATCCTTCGGCAGTATGACTGAACGAAAGAAGGCAAGCTGTCTACTCGATATGTAAGATCTGTCCCATGTATGTACGTACAGCACAATATTGGACCTGATCGGTAGAGGCGAGAATTTATTTTATCGGATAGAATAAAACGTACCGTATTCCTAGTGTTAACCCAGGGAAAAAACCTTTCCTTGTCCTCTCTAACCCTCGCTACGCTACTCACCATGGCTGACGCTAAACCGTCAGGTTTCGATTACCATGACAAAATGATCATTGCCCATGGTACGTTGGATGCCCAAGGCTCTGCACTCACTACTGAGATTTTTCCTTAGCGGTCTTTGCGTCGATTACAACGCTTATCACCGTCCCAGCCGCCATTCTCGTCGCGCGCTACTTCCGCTCGAGGGCTTGGTGGTTTAAAGCTCACGTCATCCTTCAGGCTCTCACCGTCGCTTGTACCATTCTTTTCTTCATCTTGAGCACCGTCGCCGTTGCCAGCGGCGGCAACGGAAGTCAGTTTGTTGGTCCGAAGAAGGATCCACATCACGACTTGGGTCTCTCGGTCGTCATCTTACTTCTGGTCGAAGCCGTCTTCGGTGTTGCCGCCCACTGTACATTCACCAAGCAGTCTACCACGGATGGTGCCTTCCCGACGATCAAGGCGGAAAAGAGTGCCCTGAGGCATGTCCACGGTTTGTATGGCGTGTTTATCGCAGCATTTCTCTATGCCGGGGTGAAGACTGGGATGGACGAGTGGAACATGGTTGCAGATTCTAAGACAATGGTGCCCTCCGGGATCCAGATTGCTTTTTGGGTGATATTCTCCCTCGAGGTAGCTGCTTACGTGGTGGGATGGTTCTTAGAGGCATCCCCCAGCAAAAGAAGCCCATCCATTGCGGAGGATGTGTCGACGGAGAAGGATAAAATGTCCTCCATTTGAGCCAGCACGGCAACGAACAAAGGAAAAGGTCAGAAGCAAGGAGACATAAACGAGAGATGGCTAGTGCATTCGCTTTCATTTACAGTGGTACATATTCGCACAGATAGCTAAAAATCATTTTATATGCAATTTGGTTGTCAACTCACTCGCATAACTGGTGAAAGAGACGCACCACTGAGGAAATACTTTTTAGTCCCGAATGCGAGACCAAGGACTTGAGTGAGAACGCGAATGTCAAGATCATTCAAAAGTTACAGAGCCTTACGCATTCTCGGAAGCGGCTGTCAACTTTCGAAACCTTGCCCCATCTACATAAAATTCAAAAGAAGCTCTACAAATAGTCACATTCAAAAACTTACAGATGTCTACTTCCAATTGCTTTGTTTTTGGGTATCAGGTTTTGGCTTGAAATGCTCTTTTCATTTGAACCTGAACAACATTCCTATTACTGTCCCTGCTGACCGACATCGAACACTCAAAACCTCCATAGCTCCTGGATTTTCGTCTGAAGAAATAAACAAAATTGAAACTGTTTTCGATTACATTGATTCTGCTTTTATCAAAAATTCATGTTTTTCCCGGTCAACCCATCTTAACGAGACCAACCGAGTACTCATTGACACACAAATTGAACTTGACAGCGAAACAACTTGCACAGGAACGTTCGAGCGCCAACGAGTTAAAGATGGTCCAAATCATATCTGGATTGTAAACTCCAGTAGCCGTCACGTTGTTCTTTATTTTGATGCAGAGGAAAGAGAACTTGCCAATTTAGCTTGTGAGGTGGCTTGCAAGGTGGGCATTTCTCTGCATTTTGTTATGTTTAGGGGCTCAGACAGCAGCAGTTTGAGGTTGAATCGCAAGCCATCGAGGCCGCTTTGAAAGCGATTGAGGTAAATGAAGAAAGGAGTGTGGGAGAGGCGCCCGCATATTGTTGGTTCGGAGATTATTATGTGAATGACGGTGAAGAAATCATATACCCTCATCAGAGGAGACCAAGGTTTGTGTTTTTGTGAGCACTCTAACTTCTAACTGTATTATTTAATGATCACACAGTTGCCGCAAGCATGATCACACAGTTGCCGCAAGCATGATCCTCAGGATAAGCACAACACTACCCCTATCTATCACAGGGTACCCCGCGGTGGGTAATTTTGGGTAATTCCATGTTTTGGTTTTTCCATTATAAATGCATCTTCGTTTTAGTTCAAATCGTTATTCAGAGTTATGAAAGAGGAAAACATTGCAATGCTGCCGAGAGAATATTTTGAAGACGAAGGCTACGAAATCTTCAAGGCCAACTTGTGCGACCACCATAAGCTCGTAGAAGATGGCAGCCAATCATTCTTGACTGGCTATGATGCGTATCTGGCCCTGCTTCAGCGCAAGCTAGTTTTCCTTCGTCGATATCAGAGACAAGGTGCAAGCTTCGGTGGATTGCCTGATACCTGGATTGGTAATTCCTCAACCTCAGGGTCCAATCTCGCTGAGACACAGATAGATAGATAGATAGATAGATGATCTGCGGAACACTGTGATCACCTGCTGGATGAGGAATGCAATGAAATTCACTGCGTCACCGCTTATTATCCCAGTTTTCCATGTTCTGATTGGTATCGCTGTAGCCACCCGCAACCTCTCTGGAATGCCTATTCCTAACGAGGTAATTCAACTCCAAACAAGTGCTATTGGGACCCTCACGTCTTTTCGCCGCTTACATTTGCACACTATATTTGAGAAAAGAAAGTCCCTACCGGATGATCCTATCGCTTTTCAATTGGCTCAAATACGGCTCAGGACGAGGTGCTTATATTCCTTCATCCAACCGCATGACTCATTCCCCAGGACGGAAACTTATATTCGTAAACTCTTCCCGGAGTTCAATAAATGTAAGCTTTCATTGCTCTACGCCCTTAGGGGATTTCATTGGTCTTGTTAGATGACAAGGAAGCGGAAAAATACATTGTTACAGAGGCCAAAACTCCCAGTGTCGAATGCAGAATCAACTTGAGTTCTGAATCAGTTCTTCTGTCTGACCCCAAATTGCGTGAATCTTTGAAACCTGCCAAATGCCATCTTGATTGTGTGAATGCGTTTGCAAGGGAGGTACTTGTCAACGAACGCAAGATGACCATCGATTGGGTCAAATCATTTGATGAAACATGGGAATTACCATCTCCATTTTCAAACGAGGAAAGAGCGGGACTTGGCTTTACTGTGAGTGCTGGTGTTGTACATTTTGTCTATTATGCTTATCCAAGACCAGCTATTTGCCGAAAATATAGTCGAATTCATGAAATGGAAACTATACGTTTACTGGAACAGCTGCAACAAGTTTGTTAAATTTTTGCTCATCTTTGATTTGCGACAGTGATTTATCCGTGGCAGAAACTATAATGACCGGACCCTCACATTTTCTACATATCTTCTGTGGCTCGTTATGACGCCAAAGGTGGACTCTTTTTTTTTAACACTCCACTTCAACTCCTCAGCAGTGTCTATGGGATCGACGGAGGAGTTGGTCATCGTTGGCAGGGAAAATCAATGGCCACGGGATTCACAGTCAGCTATCCCCAAAAGTGGACCGATTACAATCCAGAGGTAAGCTTGTTTATGAACCTTTTCAATTATATATTTTGACACAAATACAGAAAATTTGAGGCTCCGGTTTTGGAGTAGCCAACAAATTTTTACATCTCACGTAAGCGCAGAGTTCGAAACCCGACTCAATGATCTTGCATTGGAGGCCTTGAGAAATGAACGATTTACAAATATGACGGACAAGAACAGGACTTTTTTGAGTGAGTACTTTCGTAGCGCTGAAATGTCTTCGAATTTCAGCCCTCTGGCTGGATTAGAGACTGAGTATTCTCTCGAGGAATAGTCATTCCCCTCACTCACCATCTTTTCCTTTTATAACATGCACATCTCGTCTTTATTTATTGCCCCAATGCGCAGATTCTAAAGTTTTCGACAATTATCAATAGTTCCAAGATAAAAACGCCCGTGAGGGTTTATGATATAGTATGTCTTTCGATTATACCATCATCACCTGTTCCGCATAACTCTGCCATCATGAGCCTTTCTTCATGTAATCTTGTAACATCAGACCTACCACTCGGCCTGACGTACTTATTGTAAATTACACTTTGCATCTGCGCCGTTTATCAATGAATTGGTAGTTCTCGCACGCTGAGTGAGCCAATTAGTATTGAGCGACTCGGTCAAAGCTGCACGCTGGACTCAGGCAATAAGCAAAAATTTGGAACGGTGTTCGCGTCAGGCTCAGCGGCAGGGTACACTTGATAGCGGTAGTGGTTACACCAGGAAGGTTTTTCTCGCACACATCGTCTGTAGGCGTGTTTGTCGCAGGATTTCTCTATGCCGGGGTGAAGACTGGGATGGACGAGTGGAACATGGTTGCAGATTCTAAGACAATGGTGCCCTCCGGGATCCAAATTGCTTTTTGGGTGATATTCTCCCTCGAGGTAGCTGCTTACGTGGTGGGATGGTTCTTGGAGGCATCCCCCAGTAAAAGAAGCCCATCCATTGCGGAGGAAGTGTCGACGGAGAAGGATAAAATGTCCTCCATTTGAAGTACCAAGCCAGCACGGCAACGAACAAAGGAAAAGGTCAGAAGCAAGGAGACATAAACGAGAGATGGCTAATGCATTCGCTTTCATCTACAGTGGTACATATTCGCACAGATAGCTAAAAATCATTTTATATGCAATTTGGTTGTCAACTCACTCGCATAACTGGTGAAAGAGACGCACTACTGAGGAAATACTTTTTAATCCCGAATGTGAGACCAAGAACTTGAGTGAGAATGTGAACGTCAAGATCATTCAAAAGTTAGAGAGCCTTACGCATTCTCGGAAGCGACTGTCAACTTTCGAAACCTTGCCCCATCTACATAAAATTCAAAAGAAGCTCTACAAATAGTCACATTCAAAAACTTACAGATGTCTACTTCCACCAAGTTCGAACACGTCTTGCCCAAAGACTCTGCAATTACAGCAAGATCCCAGGGCACATTCGGCAGAGTATGAATGAAGGACAAAGCGAACTTGGACATTGACGGCGTTTGAGAGAGGAATTCTAATCTTACACGGCCGTTCCAAGGATCTGACTGTAACCTTCTGAGAACTGAATGCAGTAGTGTGAGGAGGTAAACTTGCCGTATCAGCGGTTATCCAATTGCCATCTGTGCACAACAGTGACAGATGCTCAACGTTGGGTAAAAACTGAGTCATATGATTGGCTATTCGGGGTGCGTCAAAGATAATTTGTAGGAAAGATAGAGTGGAAGTGTTTTGGTCGTCATCCTTCGAGCCGATTGCTTTCAAATATCTCAATTCATTTTCCAGTGGCGTAGGGTCAGGGGCTCCGCCGGTCAAGATGAATGTTGAGTCGAATGTGAACACCTCGAGAACAAGCGTAGAAAGCTTCTTGGAATGTTGCGCGAGAGACTGCATAAAGATTGGAGGTCCATGGTAAGATGTCAGGTTGGGAAGAGTCACTTTGAAACTTTGGTCATATATGTGTTGCTCGGAAACCTGTATGCATAAATGTTCCAGTGACGTGAGTTGATCGAGATGCTGGCCTAGATGTGGGAGGTGGGACCGGTGTATGGCGAGGGTGTACGAGGTAAGGCAATTAGGAAGCGAAACGTCCGGGATCCATGTCGACGATGTAAGACTGTGCGGGAAATCGTATTTGGAAAGAAGAGTCGGCGCGTAAAGCTGGAGCTTTTCGACTTTCTTTAGACTGGACAAAACAATTTTCAGCGATTTTCGTGGGGCGTCCATGGAACTAAAGAAATGCTCTAGTACAAATGTCGATAAAGACAAGGGAACTGACCTGGTAGTCTGAGCTACGATGATTATTTCGAGGCAGCGAATTAGGTCTGCGTACACTGGCTTCTTCGCTAACGTTGCACTTAATAACTCGATAGTAGTTGCAGTGGAGATCCATATTGAACGATATAAAGATTGGAGACCGATTTCATTGAAATGCTTCGAGCATCTAAGGAGAACAGCCCTAGCTGATGACGGGCAAGTACTGAATATGAGTGAGACAAGCTCATCTGGGAACTGCGGAACGTTTCGCAGCTGTTTTTGTTTTCGAGCCATTGAATGATGATGAGAGTCAAAGAAATAAATTGTTTTTTTTTACCGGCGCTTAATTACTCGCACTCGCATGGACCATCCTTCACTGGCTTCGTCTTACAAGCCGGGTTCATCCAACTCATACGCCCACGACTGGTCGCAAGCCGCAGTCGGAAGAAGCATTAGGATATCTGGAAGACATTTCATAGACAACTACGGGCGCGTATGTAGTCTTCGAGGCGTGAATTTGTCGGGATCCTCTAAATCCCCGGTGAACCATAAACACGACGTGTTCCCCGGCCAAGCAGAGACCGTTAACTTTGTCGGACGCCCATTTCCTCTTGAGGAGGCCTCAGAGCATCTTGCTAGACTAAGAAGATGGGGGTTCACGTTTGGTACGTCACTTGTATCTCATTTGCTGGCATGTAATTGACGCATAATCTCTGTAGTTAGATTTCTTGTGACATGGGAAGCCATAGAGCACGCGGGCCCGTAGGTTTCCTCAACTTTCGGAATTCCTTTCCTGATCTATCATAGAGGAGTCTACGATACAGAGTATCTGGATTACATACGGAGTCTTCTGTCTTTGCTTCCTCGATATGGGATGGTTGCATTCGTCTCTATTCACCAGGACGTATGGTCTCGTTACTCTGGCGGCTCCGGTGCGCCGGCCTGGACTTTGGAGTCTGTCGGATTTGACCTACATGAACTTGAATCGACCGGTGCGGCTTGGCTAAAAGGTGTCAAGGGGGGAGGTCATATTGAGGAGGAGAGGGGCATTTGGCCTTGCGGCTATCAAAAGCTTGCTGCTTCTAGCATGTCGTACGTATATCATTATAGGCTTCACTTCACTCCTGATCAATGCCTTCTAATCTAGAACCTGCTTCTGGGCGGGCAACGCGTTTGCACCCAAGCTGTTGATCAATGGCCAGAAAGGACAAAAAGTTCCAATACAAGAGTTTCTACAGAATGCGTATCTTGACATGACAAAAGTTTTGGTCAAAGCCGTTGGCGATCTAGAAGGTGTCATCGGATTCGAGGTAATCGTTGCCACTCTTTTGTATTCTCGTCGCATTCAATCTTTGTCAGATGATGAATGAACCTCATAGAGGATATGTCGAAGTTCCATCTTTACACTACTTTGATTACAACACTGATCTTCACCTTTCTGCCGTCCGTAAGTTGAACGTCTTCTTTGGCAGACAAGAAATACGTGATTCATGTTCATAAAGCGTCCGCTTTTCAATCTTTCCAACTGGCTGCAGGCCATCCTACCGAGGTAGATGTATGGACACGATCTTTTCCCATGCCGACGCGTAGAACTGGACGAGTAATACTCAATGTCGAAGGACGTAAAGTCTGGAAAGAGGAAGGTCCTACGAACGGCCAATGTTTATGGCAGATGCACGGCGTGTGGGGTTGGGATAAGAATAGGAACGAAGGGATTGTGCTGAGGGAAAATTATTTCAAAAAACACCCCATGACTGGGAGGCAGGTATGTTCGTCTCTATCTGTCCAGGTTTAAAGGTTCAAGATCTTGCGTATAGATTGACTGGTATACGGAATTTTATTACCCGTTTTTGAATAAATGGGCAGAATGTGTGCGGAGTGTCTCGTCTCCGGAAAAGATCGTATTCGTTGAGATGATCCCCAACGAGGTGCATATTTTCATTTCCACTATTATGACCAAGGACCATATTCTTTTAGTTTTGCCCATCGACTTTCACGAAAGATAACCAGCCACCAAATATAGTCTATGCTCCACACTGGTATGCCGCATTCAACTGGGAACCTTCTAATGCCATGATTGATGTTGCTTTAGGTATGACTTGAACGCACTTTTCAGCAAGAGCTTTGGAAACTTCACAGTCAATGTACAAGGACTTTCTAGAGTATGTAGTGCCTGATCCATCCACGCTATGTCCAATATTCTGTTCAGGGCATGTTTCCTCTCAAAGCCTTTTATTGGGGTCAAAAAGGGGCCCGAGACAATTATGCACTACAATTGCGGAACATCGTTGAAGGGGCTTACCGCGTATTGGGAGAGAAGCCTGTGGTTATCGGAGAGTGTGGTATACCCATGGACATGAAGTGAGATTACTTTTTTGATTAGCAATTGAGAGGTAGCTAATGGATCTACAGCAAAGGAATAGCGTTCAAGTCCGATAATTTCACCTGGCAAGTGAGAATGATGGACGCAATGATTGTCGGACTGGAAAGAGCGATGGTTGGATTTACGTGAGTCCTCGAATATAGTTTGAGGCACGTTCTCATTGCTCGGCTTCTCTAGTCTATGGAATTACAATCCTTACAATACTGACTCTGCGGGTGACGACTGGAACGGAGAAAATTTTTCTTGGTTCAGCAAAAGGCGAGCGCTGCCTCCTTCTCTCTTATACTACGAGCAATCCTCCCCATCTCTGGATAATGGTGGTAGAATTCTTTCGGCGGTTGTGCGTCCTTATCCTGCAAAAACTGCGGGAATACCTTTGAAATTCGAATACGAGGTTACGACGTCCTCATTCATATTCAAATGGTGCAATCCGAGTTGTTCTGAAGACTCTAAAATTCCGAATGACGGGGTACTAGATTCGGCAGTTGACAAACCGCCACGAACTCACCCAGAGATCAAAGCTTTGGAAACGGAGATCTTCTTGCCTTCTATGCTTGCGCATGGGAGAGATGTTATCGTTTTTGGCCTAGAGGAAAATGATTCGTATATTTACGATGAGGCTAGGCAAACTCTGTTTGTTGTGGCAAGGAATACGGAGCCAGATAAAGTGCACGAGATCCGGGTGAAACTGGCTGTACCCAAGGGGTATCGAGTTGGACCTCCACTGTTCGAGGTGAATGACTTTTGGGGTGATTTCGGTAGATGGATATGGACAGGAGTCGTTCTATTACTTGCGCTAGCGTTAGGGCTGTTAGGGCTTGGAGAGGCACTCGTAGGAAGGCTAGAGAGTGAGAAAATAATATGATTAGATTAGATAAGATTTTGGACTATACCATTACAAGTCGGCAACTGAAACCCGAATTGCCTGCCCCCTCCTTTGCCTTAGGCCCTCTTAAGCTTCCCTTACGAGCAGCTTCATCGCCGGAATGCTCGATCCATCGTCGACGGCTCCTCCCCCGGATCAACTTTTGCAACCTCCACCCAAGCAAAAACGGTCCAGTGTAGCCTGTAGACGATGCCGAAGACTCAGAGCAAAGTGTGTAAAGGAAGAAAAGGACGGTGGCTTGTGTAGAGGTCAGTATCTATTACTATTTTCCACAGCGTTTTGTGATTTTGTTTGTCCAGGTTGTTTGGATGCAGGTGTACCGCAGGAATGTGAGTACCTTCCCAGAGGAATGAGCGCTATTGATAGAGCGGTATGAATTTTTTATTTCGAGGGGGTCCGAATCTCACTTAATGCTTGTAGCCTCGTCCAGCTCAGCGGCGCAAGCGCCAGCGACGGGACGTCTCTCCTGATCAGTATGTTATTCCTGATTACAGAAATTTAGTTATTAATAGAAATTATTCTCAGCGTTACACGTTCGTTCTTTCCATCTGTGTTCTGGGCTTCAAGTTGAAATGGCATGTCCCCTTTCTCTTTCAGACGAACCATAGCGCTGATATTCCCTCAGTTCCCTAGCGTTTCCTCAAGCTCATGCTGTCGTGAACGGAATATGCTCTTGTTGTCATCAACCTGTCCCTGCAACAGTAGGATCAAGCGTTTCAGGCCAACCTATCTCACCTACTACTCACGAGGAACTGTGCGTTTATCCCGTATATCGTAAGATAACCCGTCTTACATGTGTACAGTCTGCCTCCGCAAGACGAACTCGTAGACGCTTGCGAGTGGTTCTTTAGCACTTACTTTCAGCTTGGATTCCTTCACAAGCCCACATTCATGCATACATTGATCACCGCCCCTCAGTCTATCAGCACGTTCCTTCTCCTCTCCATGCTTTCCATCTCGGCCAGATTCTCCCCCCGGTTAATTGAACGGTACGGAACCGGGGCTAATGCTGCCGACGTTTTTGCTAGACAAGCTCAAAAGCTCGCCGGCGAAGAGCTAGTAGGAGCTGCGACCCTTGATAGGGCTCAGGCTTTTTTCTTGTGTAGTATCTGGAGCTGGGGAAGCGGTTATCGAGATCGGTCATGGGTGAGTCGATCACGGCATGCCATGTATACCAAGTATCGATCTTATTTTCTAGATTTATCTGGGCGTAGCTGCCCGAAGTAAGCTTTTCATATACCCCGCCCACTATGTACTTTTCTAATTACCTTCTAGTGGCTTCAATTCTTAAACTTTCGCAAGAATCCTCGTATAATTTGTCTCCCGATGCCAGTGTAGAGGCTGTCATCAAAGCTGAAGTCTCTCGCCGAACTTGGTGGGTCATATTCAGTAGGTTCACTTCGTTCAATTCAATAAGTTTGGTCTCACGTACACTCTCAGTGAGTGATAATTTATTGAGCTCAGGGTGTGGTCGGCCGATTTCTTTCGACCTGGATCAAGTCACTATTCCTCTCCCTCTTGATGAAGATCATTTTTCCTTTGGATACCAGGGTCCCACAACCGTTCTTCCTGGTACCAAAGCCAAAGGTCGACCGCGCCATGAGGCCCCCTTCAATGCACCACAAATTGACCCGCAACTACAAGCACAGTCGCATCCACCGCCAGAGGCTTCTGCTGATGGGGGCGATGTGAATTCCAACGATATCGGCGAACGTTCGTTGTACGGCAATCTCGTAACGATTGCAGATATTTGGGCGCGAGTCGCCCGGAGCGCACTCGTGAGGTCGCAACCTTCTGGTACTCCTGCCCCTGCTTCCGCCAATCTGGCACCTTGGCACCCAGATAGCGACTACAAGATCATCAATGAGCTGGATGCATGGGAAGCGACGCTTGGCCCTCGACAATCGTGGAGCATGAGCAATCTTTTGGCATACCAGTCAAAGAATTTAGATATGGTTCGCAAGCTTCCCGCATCTTTCTCACCTTTGCTTGTATTGATATATCCTACCTACAGGGCTTCAGAGGGATCTTTCTGTTTATGCACCTTTCTCACATCGTCATGCGGCGATCGTATCTCCCAATGTTGGCGCATGACGTTCAAAATGGGCAGCAGTCGTCCATCCGGACTGGTCCAGATAGGCAGTCGCTGCTTCCGCCTCCTCGATTTTGGGAAACAATGGTTCACGATTTGTTTGCCCACGCTCTCAAAGCCATTGAATTAGTCAAAAGCTGGGTTCCTACGCGACCCTTTTCAAGAGGATGCACACCGATGATGGTAACCTTTTCTGCCTTATTCTTCCCTTGCCCGTGTTAACATTTGTGGGACAGGGATTCTCCCTTTTTATGGCTGGGTCTGTATTAGCGTATCTCAGGAAATGGAAATGGCGTACGTTGACAGTTTCTCAGATGGATATAGGTCACTATTGACACTGTATTTTTCCTTTCAGTTTGCCCTTCGCTCTATCCGTATACTCAACCCGCAATACAGAATGCCCTCGATATGATCGCAGACATAGCCGTCGTGTGGCCGAATATGGGTGCAAGATGGCATGCGGCGCTCAGTCAGGCCTCCGCGGAGTCAGATGCGCCCAATGCACTGTCGCTGAACGGACATCGGGATCGTGGTGTAGAAGGACTCGGTCGAGCAGCGGAGGAGGATCTTATAGTAGATCAAAGGGAGGGAATGTACCGACATAAAAGTATGGAGGAGTTTGAAGAGAAGGTTAAGCAGCAGGAGGTAAGTTCTCTCACTATGTTTTTCCAGCGCCAGAGTTGTGCTAATGTAGCCACGAGCAGCACTCACCTATTCCTCCTCCACCTGATCTGAACGGTCTATTAAATCATCGAGATATCAAGTTACCTCCCCTTGGCACAAATCGGAATCGCTCAGAGTCTGCCTCATCTGTCCAGAATCCAAACGACGCCCACATGCTGTACTCTCTCGCTACTGCTGCCAGTATGGATCAAAAAATGGGGCCAGGATCGAACCCAAACATGGCTTCCCCTACCTCTGCTTCTCCATCGTCAGCAAATGGGCACCACCCTGGACATGTAGGCTCTCACGGATCGCAAGGTCTCAATGTTCTCCCTCCGCCATTTTTCCCATCCTCCAATACCACTACTACATCCGCGAGCGAGAATGGGCAGAACTCGATGCCGATGGATTGGAACCATTTCCAGACAGACATCACAACATTGCTACAGGATGGTTTGAATAATCCACACCTTGAGCACGGTGGGAATGGTTGGGCGTTTTGAATAAGTGGGTACGCGTTTTTTTACTGGATAAGAAATTCTTCTATGCCCGATTACCGCTACTCAGGTAATTTAAAATTAAGCTAGGTCGCCATTCACCATTCCACTTGTGTGGTCTGTTGTATTTCTCTTTTTAAACATCGTGTTCTTCGTGACTTGTATTTTTTTTTTTTTTCCTTTCAGTACCGTAGTTTGAGTGTATTTGTGTATGTACGGTACTTTCGCGTTCTGAAGGTGAACGTTGTTACTTAACAGTTTTCATAATATTGGAAGATATGTTCTACTTGCATGCGATGAAAACGCGTTTCATTCTGTTTCATTCTGTCACTCAGTGTCATTCGCCACAAATCCATTGGGGATATTTCGGGCCGAAGAAGGGGTGACTGCATTGAATTACTGCCATGAGTCGCGCAGGCCACTCGCTTTGTCTGTTTCTTTATACACGATCCAGTAGTTCTTACTCCTGGCTTCCAGTGGCTTCCAGTGGTAGAGCCTCCCAGCTCTATATACTTGATTCATCCTAGCGCGCGAGAGATAGCCCATTTGGCCTGTCCTACAACGACATTCACGACATTCACGAAGTTTCTCAATTTCTGAAGCACTTTCCTTCACACTCTTCCACGCAGTTCTCCCTCGTAACCAGTGCTCTTATGCCTGCCTTTCTCAGTGAAATGTGGAAGGTGTGCCGCATGCAATCTCTCTCTTTCCGTTATATTGATTATAAATAGCTCGTTCGACATGGTCAATATCTATGTATATATCCAGCTGCTTTTGAGTCGGATGATGAGCGAAGTGTGTAGAGGAAACCGGTCTTTCTCCAGGAGACTAATCTCGTGATTGTAGAACAAAACTTTTCCTTCCCTAAAAATATTCAATCCGAGGAAGTAACCATCACCACTTCCGACAAGGTCACTCTCAAATGCTACATTCTGCGTGCTTCGCAACGCCGAACGCGTTCCGACCCTCCTTCTACTCCTCATTCAAGAAATGTAGAGGTAAGATTAAGACGCAGTTCGAATCTCCCTCATTCCCATCGACTGTGTAGATGACATCTCGTTCGAAATCACCTTCGAGAACACCTCCTCGCGCTGTTGTTCTTCTTTTTCATGGTAACGCCTATCATGCTTGGAATCATGCGTATAGCGGACAACAATTCGCTCGATTGGGTTGCGATGCCTTGATGGTATCTTATCGAGGGTGAGAATATCTCCAAACGTTACTTTCTCTAACTCTGTCCAACAGATACGGACATTCGACAGGTCGACCGTCTGAAAAGGGTACGTTCAATGCGAGCAAGATTTCACTCCCGACTCTCACGCCTCATCAGGACTCCGTAGAGATGCTCAGGCAGCACTTGACTATGTTTTAGCGGACCCAGTGCTCTCGAAATGTGCCGTTGTATGCTACCAGTATGCAGTTCAGCCTCCGTCCTGTCTAATATTCCATTTAGATATTACACGGACATTCTTTGGGGGGAGCAGTTGCTCTGAGTTTGGCCAGTCGAAATCCCGACAAAGTTTGCAGTCTATCCCTCAGTTGACGACTGAATCTTCAGCTGACCGTCGATTGTAGATATCTGGGCTCATAGTGGAAAACACATTTCTTTCCATCCCTCTCGTGGCGAAGGAGATCCCAGTCATTCGACATCTTACATGCTTCATCCACCAGAAATGGGAATCCAACAAACGAATAAAAAAGATACCTAAAACTGTTCCAATACTAATGCTGTCAGGAAAAAGCGATGAGGTGGTTCCAGAATCGCATATGCTCAAGCTTTGGGATATTGCAGCAACGCGTGGGGAAGCGAAGAGCCCAAAAGATAAAATGACATCCAAGTCCAAGTCGGAAGAAAAGGAATCTGGGGCACAGATAGACCACAGTAATGATATCTTCAAGAGCATACCGGGAGGAACACATGGTATGTACCCTTCGCTAGGTCTGATATCCGTGATTGTCTCTACTAAAAACCTTACGCAGCCGATACATGGACACGATCAGGTTACTGGTCAACAATTAGCAAGTTTTTGGAAAAACTGAATTTATAACAAGGACGGTGGTCGTTCTAATTTATCACTATGCAATGTTAATTGGTACGAGTCTTCGACGGCTCAGTGAAGGATGACGACCTGACATCTTGAATCATGTAGCTCTCTTTATATATAGACTTTTTATAATGACAATGCATCTGCGAGGAATACCCCTGGCAGTCATACACTTCACTAGCCATCGATTTCCTCTTACCCTTTACAGTAAAGCAAGAGGTGATTGCCTGATGGCCTAGATCTGGCAGATCACCAGTTAGATTATATAAGTTCTCGAGGCAGGAACCCTCGGTCAACGTTTACTTATCCCTCACAACTCCCAACTCGCCGGACATCATGGCGGACCCGATTTCTATGATCAGTTTTGCCACTGATATGTTCTCTTTGGCTATGACCACATACAAAATATTTCGAAAAGCACTTGCATTTCCAGAAAGTGCTGAAAGGCTTGTTCTGAGATTGACAGTTGAACACGTTCGTTTGCAGCTGTGGGGAAGAAGTTCAGGTTTGGACCAGGGCCAACTTCCTCCTCAACTCCAACCTTTTGAAGACGTAATCGTAAATTTGCTGAAAAGGTTGGCGATGCTGTTTGAGGATAGTGTCAAGCTCAGGGAGAAGTATGGACTTAGGCCAGTAGACGAACTAGAAAGCGGTCCAAGTAGCTCCAGTATTAGATCCCAGAGGTCACCATCGTTCCTTCGAATCAAAGAGGCGTGGAAGGGTATTGTAAAATGGGATAATTCTGCTGCTAGACAAGGAAGAATTGCCCCAAATCCAGTCACTTCTGCTGCCCAGCCAAGTCCGACGGCAAAGTCAATTCCTGCTTTCAAAGACCGGCTTCAATGGGCAATCTTTTCCGAGTCTCAGTTCGAGGATCTCATTTCTGAGATCCATGGGTACACTGACAGCCTGAACAACCTCCTTCGAGAATCCCAGCAGCTCCAAATTTCCCACGACTGGGCAAGATTGCAGATCAGGATGATGGCGGGGATTGAGGATACTGGGAGTCTTCATCTGGTGCAGGCCACTGCGGAGGGACATCGAGAATACCAGGATCTCCTGTCCATGGCTTCGCGGAAATCGATTGTCATATCAGATGCTGGGAATAGCACCGGCCAACCGAACCTTCTGAGAACCAGCAGCACCTCGGTTACAACATTGCGCAAGATTGATTTTGAACTCCCAACCAATTTTCCCGACGATATGCGATGCCTCGCTCTCTCCAGAAATCTACAGTTGTCATCGAAACTCGTGCTCATTGAAAAAAAGTACTACCCCGCTGAAATACCGACGGAGCAAACGGAGCTTCTGCGTACCCGGCTCAAAGCTCTCATTCGGCTGCTGAACTCTTCGGATAGAGATTCACGAAATCTTCCATTGTGCATGGGCTATTGGCATGAACCCGAGGCTCATTGCTGGTGTCTTGTATACACCATATCCACATTATCCATCACTGCTAGGCCATCTTCCGTACAGGTCCGCTCTCTGTTGGATCTTCTTAAAGATTCAAAAGTGCGACCGCCTCTGGAGCATCGTATTGAGCTGGCAAGCACCATAGCAGGAGTTTTGTCTCGCCTGTTCGGGAGCCAGTGGCTGCATAAAAGCATACGCAGTGAAAATATTGCTTTCATTGGCGATAATAAACCTTCTATCACTTCACCATTGATAGTGGGTTTCGAGTACTCCAGGCAGTATACGGAGCTCATTAGCATCGACCTTATTAACTTAGACCCTGCCCATGCTATGTATCGCCATCCAGAGTATCAGGGGAACGAGCGAGAGAGGAAGAAGTATCGTATGGCTTATGATGTCTATTCGTTCGGTTTGGTGCTGGTTGAGATAGCCTTGTGGAAACCTATAGAGGCGACATGGAACCGTTTGGAGAAACAACCAAGTCCGATCTTCCTAGAACCGCATGCGATAAAGTTGATGGGAGAAATGATTAAATTGGTGGAGAGACAGCTGGCTTTTCAGATGGGGACAGGCTACCAGAATGTCGTTCTGTGGTGTCTTGAGCAGGCCAGGGGAAAAAAGATGATAGAGGACAATGAGATGGCCGCAGAGTTTTATTCGAAGGTGGTGATGCCATTAGAGAACATGACGAAGTCGATAGGGATAGGCAGATAGATAGAGGATACATGGCTCCAGTGTTCGCCTACTAGTGCAGCGCCTATTCAAGTAAATAAGCGCTGTCGCGCTGCTTTTGCAATCTACATCCGACTCCCACAACATTCAGCACGTTGCACACACATGTCACTACATGAGCACCCACGACTCTTCAACGAGGTCTCTAACCTTGACAATGATCTATTCGGGGACACTGCTGGCTGATTTTCGCGTTTTTCAACTGCACAATGTATGCTGAACGCTCCAAGCCCTTGATTACCGATAATCTTTCGACACAGCAGCAGCTTATAATCCCTGATGTATGCCAGCCAGTCCTGGATCTTCAAGGAGTAAAGACCTTCAATTGAATGATTCAGCATAGCTGATATGAACGTGTACAAGTAAACTATGTTGCAACATCGCGTGTAAGATATGGAATGGTACCTCCAGCCAGCTTCCACGACCCCAACTCTGTTCGTCGATATAGGCTTGTCCAGCTAGAGCCATCAGCATTACTTGCCCTTCTGAACGCTAGCCAGTGTCTAGCTCAAATTTCTATCTTCCGTTCTCATTCGGAATGTCTACCACCAATTCGAAATCTCTTCGCGGTCGACTAGGAACAGCAGTGCGTAGGACGTCGTCTGTTCTTTCGCTCACTCGTCCAACAACTCCTGCTACTCCTCCTGTTTCAACGCCGAAACCGTCTCAAACTCCCACTGGTCGCGCGCGTTCCTCGTCGGTTGCTACCTCTAATTCAGAAACAAGCTCCGTCGGCCGACCCAGTGTCGACACTTCTCCTCATGCCGCCAATCCTGATTCTGCTCCCCCAACGAACTCGGTGCCCAGCCCAATAGCAGAATCTCCTGCAAGGGAGGCTGCTGCTACTGCAGAGGAGATTCGTGACGGCCTGCAGTCCAATCAGCCCAAAGCGGGTCCAACTCCTCTAGCAGAAGTGGTTACCGCGCCGACTGAAACTGAGACTCCCGTCGAAACTGTAGAGTCATCTCAGAGCGGACCAAGAGAGCAAACCATCATTGGGTCTGCTAGTGGACCCCACACCTTCACGGAAGAACCAGACGAGATGTCTTTGCGAGGCTCTCGCACAATTGAGTCGGTAGAATCTGCCCCTATCCCTAACCCGCTTCCGGAGCTATCTGAAGCACCGAAGCCAGAGGCCCGTGCAGCCCCGGAGATTCCTGCTCCTGCAGTTACGGATGCTGCGCCCTCATATTTCGAAATACCAACTCATCCACCTGCTGAACCTGTGTTAGATTCGAGTGCTCTAAAGAATGCTATTAATGAGAACACGATGGGTACGACTACGAGCGACGGGCAGCCTACTCTAGATAGGCAGCTCTCGGATCAGACTACGCCTCGGCCTCATGGTCCTGCAGATACGGAGAATGCTAGTGTATTCTATGCGTTCTCGGAGATGCCTGTCCCAGCTCCGGCGCCTCCTCAGGCCACTACAGAAGAACTCCCAGCGCCGTCTTACAACATCGATGCTGCATCTACTTCAGAAGGTGTCCCTGCTAGTGACCCTCTCCCTGTCCCTCAAAATCCGAGGCAGGTGGAGGAAGATCCAGATGTTGTCCAGATGCCAGCTCCTGAAGTTACAGGCCCCGTTGAGCCTGCTCCTGCTCCTTCCGTTATTCAGTGGGTTCCTCAAAAGACAGCAGAAGAAAATGCCGCGATTTCTATTCCTGCGCCGACTTTTGTTCCTTACGATGCTGGGTCAAGCGAGGAAGCTTGGGCTTCCCAGCCCGCAGCACAGAAGAATCAAGAGACTCTTGGCCGACAACTTGCAGATAACAGTACACAGTGAGTGTTCCAAGCATAACTTATACTACATGCAGTCATATCTTCCGAAGAACATTGCAAGATCCGTTCGCTGACCCGGTCCCGTCCATTCATATTTCGACAATTGATACTGGCCCTTCGTCAATGCCCGAGTAAGTCATTGTCTTTGGTATGCTGAGTTGAGCTGACGGTAATACAGACCTGACACTAATGCAATACAGGATCAAGGTTCAGCCGCAGATCAACAAGCAGATGTCTCCGAGATTTTGTTGCCTGTGCCTGTGTTGCCTGTGCCTCAGCAGGGCGCTCTTCCAAGCAGGTATGTACACAGCTCACTGATTAAGCTCATCAGCGGAGTTAATCATTGATTCTCTAGGTCTGTTCCTGTTTTCGAGCGTACCAACCAGATCCCTTCCCATCTTGAGACAGAGTAAGCTCCATTATATGGCGTCCGCCTCGCAGTTGCGCTGATTCGCATTGGTAGTGAAACCCAGCCTCTTCTAGGCCCTCATAGGGCCGCTCCGACCTCTTATCTTCAAACGAGTACTTCAGATCCTGCCGCTGCTCATCTCAACGTGTCCGAGAACCCAAGTAGTGCTTCATCGATAGCATGGCCGCAAATGAAGCCCCGTTCACATACTTCTACTCCTCGTTTGCACCACCTCGGTTGGATTGAATATTCTCTGCCTGACACTACCACATATTACTCTCATCCGACCCTCCGTGTCATAACTGACGTCGATCTTCGAAGTATCACGAAACTTGACGCGGTCACAGCCTATTTGGAGGACCGGAGGCAGCACGATGCTGTCGGCACGCCTCATGGATATGAGTTGTGGCTAAAGGAAGGCACTTCGGCAGATGGAAAGGGTATGAGAAAGAAGAAAGGCTTAGGCAAGACGAAAGAATTTGTTCCTCTAAGGTATTGGGTAGACCATAAGAAGCGTAAGGTGACATCCGATCCTTTGGGTGACGGAGTTGGGATGAGGCACCAGACCAAAAAAACCGCCGAGGACAGTACGTGTTGGTTTGCTTGTATGGGTTCCTATGACCATTAATACTGTTTGGCTTAGCGATGGATATGGAGTATCGTTATTGGGCCTTCATGGAAGACCACCCTGCGCATATCGCGCTTCCACAGAACGCTCGCAAGGACGCAATGGACGTATTGACATGGGCTTGGACTGGTGAAGTAGCTGTTACTTGGTGTTGGGAAAAGCTGTCTAACATCGACTCTTTAGATCGCCTGTTGCCATCTCAGCGAAGCGTTTCCCCACCCTTCACGCAAGCTGAATGCCAAGAGCTTAGCAACCTGTTGCGATCGTCTGGTGGTGAGCATCATTCGATACCGCCGCAAACGTCATTACTAACTGGAGATCTAGAATCTACCGGCGACGGAGAGATTCAGGCGGTGTTGCACACTCGAATAGTCTCTCGCATTCTATTGCGCGTGGGTAAGTAATCTTACTCTGCCTTGATTGGTTCTTGGAGAAATTGAGTTTATCAACTAGCTCAATGGCGTCAAACGCACTTCAGACCGCACAAACCATTGCCACAAGATATTGGTATGAGGGGCATAACAAAGCGACCTTCTCCAACGGGTTTGCAGCGTACCTTCCTCGACACTATAGTTTCTGTCATATTCCTGGGTTTCCCTTATCTCTTTATTTCGAGGATCAATTCGTCACCGTTTCATCGCCTGGATGAAGAAAGCGGAATCTTTAGTCAACGTAGCGCTGGCCCAATGCTTTTACTCGGTGGATGTACTTGTCTCGTTGTAAGTGTCCCTTCCCGCGGTTGCTGTGAATTGGTTGCCTAATATTTCTAGGCTGCGGTTGTGTTGAGTGCATCCATAACCTTCCTTTCTTTGCCAGGGTTGGACAGTTCTGCACGCGTTTCGGGACTTATCACGGTTTTGCTTGCCACGTTTTCAATGGTTTTCAGTGTGGTTGCCCTTTTCCGGTACAAGTCCGATTTGGAGTGTGTTTCGTCGAACGTAGAACCGTGGGCCATTTATGGAGGCGAAGGTCTCATGCTACATTCTGTATGAATTTCTCTTTCTCGCCTATGGGGTCGTTTCTCATAAACTGAGTCAGAAACGCATCGTCATTCTATCGCTTCCTCTTGCCCTCTTGGCCTATTCTATTATCAGCTTCATTGTCGGTATCGTCCTCTATTCGTTCTTCGGTGTTTCAGAGGCGCCAGTGAATGTTTTGCAAAAACACTTTGAGGAATACACTCGCTGGACAGTTGTAGGCGTTCTCGGAGGTTTGACTGGCATTTTATTTACTTCTATGCTTCTACTGCGAAGGTGAAAGAGTGATTCAGGTAATTTCGTTTAGGTATCTATGCTTTGGATATTATCATATAAGCACTTTAATATAGCAGCATGGCGCAGTGGTAGCGCGCGGGGCCCATAACCCCGAGGTCACTTGATCGAAACAAGTTGCTGCTAGTGTTACATCTTTTTTTCTTGAGTAGGAAGTAATGCATATCGTGAAATGCATCGTATAACTTCAACTTTCAATGTGCAGGCTTTCTTTGAGTCTCGCAAGGAGTTAACGAAACGCAATCACATATTGATGGCATACGAACTACACAAAAGGAATTAATCTGTGGAATTCAACACACAGATACTAATTTTTAACTAAGAGATAGAGAACTTAACGAAGGACGAACGACATAATGACAGCTCAATACGCTACAGCCAAGAGTGGAAGAGTGGGCAATAAGACAGTAAGTAGGGATAAAGCGCGGACAAATGATGATACACTGTCAGATAACTACGAGCTTTAAGTTAAGTGAAAAAGACAAAAACAACCAAAGTGGGTACCGCCATTGAACGAAGACGAAAATGCACAAAGAGGACAGAATCGAAATGCAAAAACGAGAGTGCATGATACAATCAGTATCGTACAGGCGACCGCGAAGATGATTAATCGCGGCGCAAAGAACGAAAACGAAAGGATAATGTAATGTTTGACGAAAATATGGGGGAATAGGATAAGAGAAACTCGTACAAGTAATATAATAGTGTGCTGCTGGCATCAGGGATCCTGCCCGTTGTTGACACAGTAACCGGACTTATTTAATGAGCGTCGTGAGCAGGGGCTCTGCGCCTGTACGGAATCTGTATGAACATATCAGTATTAGGATTCAGTTTCGGGAAAAAGCCAGATAGAACGCACCCGCACAACCGTATCATTCCACGCTTGCTTCAAGTTTGTTATTGATGACGGTCGTTTCATCCGTAGGCGTGCACCTTTGATTGCATTGATGGCCACGGCGGTCGTGAAACCGCGGTTCGCGATACGAACTCCATTCGATCCGTATTTGTAGAACCAGCCATCAGGCCAACCGCCATCGACGTCTTGCATGCTTCGCAGCGTTACAAGATCGCCGGAAGCATCAATGCCAGCAAAGTTGCAGCAGACTATGCGCATAGCCAAAGCAAGGGCGTCACCCTTCATGCCGATCCGCTCACGGCA
This sequence comes from Collybiopsis luxurians FD-317 M1, assembly GCA_000827265.1. Classification (NCBI taxonomy): domain Eukaryota; kingdom Fungi; phylum Basidiomycota; class Agaricomycetes; order Agaricales; family Omphalotaceae; genus Collybiopsis; species Collybiopsis luxurians. The sequence continues at coordinate 434,150 of KN834752.1, read as the reverse complement.
GCACTCAGCAAACACGGAACCAAGACGTTTGTGCACGTCGGGAGCAACGAGGAACAGGCGAGTCAGGAAGCTATCAAGAAAATTATTAGAGACTGAAGGTTTATAAGAAGGAAGATCTTAACTCACTAGAGAAACGCCTCAGGAGGCTCATAGTACCTTGTCCCGTCAGTGAAAGCACGGTACCGGAGGACAGATTCCACCCATTCGTAACATTGCTTCAGTTGCTTTCCCCGGCCGTACTTGTAAAACAATGTCAGCACGTTTACGCAAACCACGGGGTCGATCCGCGGTCTTGACGAATCAAAGTACACTTGTGGGATACCGTCGGAGTTGCGAAGGTCCAAGATAGCATCCATCACCTCGTTTTTCTTCTCAAGGGACATATGATCTGAACATGTAATACCAATCGATGTGGTATCTACATCGCAAGGAAAATCTGCCGTCGTAAGCTCCCCTTGACCCTGGAAAAAGTTGAATGGCCCGTTGTACTTGGTGTACTTGACCAACGAAGGATCATTGGTTGCCTCCAGCACGAGAAGCTGGGCGAAATTTTCGTGAATGATCACTCCTGTGGAGGTGTACGATAGATGTTGACCAGCATAGCGCCCTAGGAAGGCCTGACCTCGCACTGTAGGATCAAAGCAGAGATTACGAAGAGTACGTTCGACGGAATCGAAATCGTCATAGAGGATTCCTGTCATCCCAAATGAACGAGCCGCAAGGACATTGTCCAGTTTATCATCAACGAAGATGGTGCGTGTAGGGTCAGCACCAGTACGTTCAAGGACGTGTCGGAAGTAACCAATGTTAGGCTTCCGCTCGCCAGCAGCAGATGATGTGAAGCAATGATCAAACAAGTCCATCTCCGATGATTTCGTTTGCAGAAAAGCAAAATCCTAGGGTGATATTGTCAGTATATAGCTGATGTATTAAAAAGTAGCGACCTACCTCGGTTGAAATGTTGCTCATGGCGTAAATTTTTCGGCCAGGCTTTAGCTCCCGAATAAAGTCGACCATGAACGGACGACTAGTGAGGGAGTCTCGGGCGTCTTGGAAGGCTCTGCAGACTTCATCCGCAGAGAGACCCATCTCCAGTGCAACAGCAGCATAACACTCCTCTTCGGAAATTTCCCCCTTCTCGTACTTGAACCATGTTGTGGTCTGAAGAATATTTCGGAGAATTTTGGGAGAAATGGAAGTCTTTGTTGAAGCAGACCAGGTAAACAGAACATCACCCAAATCGAAGATTATAGTGTCGTATCTTAGTGATAGTGAGGAAGAGGAGGGAGAGCGTGTGAGGGCAACCATCTCTGAGGAGAGAAGATTGGGGGAATGGGTGATTCATCCTCGGACAGAGCTATTGTTAAAAGCAAAAAAAGCTATTGTTGACTTACCGAACCTGAGGCTCGGCTCTCAGCTTGTGAACTGGCGCGCGAGTCAAGAAAATTATTTGAGGGCCGGAAATATGTCATAAAGGTGTTACACTGTTCAGTTCCTAGGTAAACCAGATCTAGTTGACAGATCTGAAACGATAAACCCTATATCTCTTTGGCATTCCAATACATACCGTATGCATGTCGCCCGGCACCCCTCAGCCTGCTGGATACAAAAGGTTATCCCGCCCTTCCCCGAAAGACACGATTCATCTAACGTATTGAAATGCAAATCGCCGTGAGGTTTGTCCGTGGCGTAAATACCTTTCTGGTATTGCAATATGTCTTATTGTCATTTTTTTTTTGCATGGAATACACGCGGAGAAGTAAGAAAGGCGCGGCAGATGGCGATTGACGGACACTGACTGTGCATAACGTGAGATTTCCAACAATATCACCGCATATGGGACGTGAACGGACGTGGACTTTGCAGACCGTCGACGCAGTGTTCTTAGAAGTTAGATAAATTCCATACTGCAAGAAGCACCGCTGTTAGCTGTTATGAAGAGATGCACGACCAGGAATGTTTCGCAATTCAAGAATTTACGTGCAAAGGTCAAAGCTCCCGTTTGCTTCGGGTTTCCAGTCCGTGGGAAACCAGGCGCCGACAGCGGTGAAAAAATTACGGTCAATGGACAAACGCCGCTGAATTCCGGTGTTTTCACATCTCCCTGGGCTTAGGTCGCGAACCTCAGCGTGAAGGTAAAGCGGTCTGAAGCTATGAAATATTCGCTGAGAAAAATCCTGGAACGGACGACGGAGTCGGAAAACGTTTTTTGATTCGAAGCATGTTTCTCACATGATCGTGGACAGCATGACGCGACGCATTTCGATTCATTTTGACTAACTTCAACATTGCTAACTATCATGATGGCGAGGCAATGTTTCATTTTTTTGCTGTAGTGAGAAGGTCAATGCTTGGTGGACTTGATACTCTCCAATATTTACGCTGCCCATGACTCTGACGCGCATCTACAGGCTTCGCATGTTGTACTATCGTAAAGGTTTGAACACCAGATAACCCCTTCCCGAAGTGACATCAGCTTTACAGTCCCCATGACCCTCTCCTCATCGATTAAACCAACATCACTCATTTCTGCAGTCTTCCATTCGAACTGTGCTCAGCGGCAAGTAATGTTCGAGTAATGTCTGCAGAAAGAGGGGCTTAATTAATTTAATGACCGGATACCCAGATGCCAGATTGCAAGAACGCTCGAACATCTCGTTTTCTTTCTTTCATTTCTTGATTCCGTATCGTTCGCTCAAATCGGAGGAACTGTAGAGAACTGTTCTGAGTGTTGATTATCACTGTCTGCTACTACGTATACTTGCCAGAAAAGTTCAAACTTGATTTACACAGTGCCTTTGTGATGCCCTTTCCTGTTTCGAGCTCCCAAGAACGAACTTGATTTCCCTCTGCTCAACTTTACAAGTAAGTAGGAATGATTGTATATCAGTGATATTTGGCCAACATGACGATGGTAGGGGGTTGCATTGCCACGTCTCCATTCACCCTGCGCTTTGCCGTGGCTACTGCGGATCCAAGGCACCATCATCTTGTTCATCCACATACGTAGCTGTAATAGACATAGACAGGGTAAGAGGCGGATGTAGACGATGAGGCATACCTATTTCGGGTGTTTCCCCTTTCTCCAGAGATCACTAAAAGGTAGCGCCCGCTGGTTTTGTTCGACACTTGGAGCAGGCGAACTGACGGTTTTTTTTGTCGATTCTTGTTCTCTGGCTCCAAAGATTCTAACCAAGCTTTTTTTCTTGTGAGGAATCGATATCAATCGCGCATGTTTTATTGTGTTTTGTTGCCACAAATCCGGATATTCAGGATATTATTGTTAAGTACTTTTAAATCTCCCGAGTCAAACCAATCATCAGATAAAAGAGAGAGATTCTCTAAAGTCTAAATCGATGGACGCAGGAATTATGACCCGTCGATATGACCTTCTCCGCGGATGCTTCAGCTGGAATTATGTATACGTATTACGCGTACGACAGCGCCTTGTGGTATATATGCATCTCCGTCAAGTTTGAATGCTTGGCCCCGCTGGCGGCAGGGAGTGGCAGGACATGCGTCGGGTAGCGATATGATACATGAGCAAATTCCCATTCATTGCCCGTTAAGCCCAGGAGCACACGTCGCGATGCAACGTTGAAGCGTCCCGCGTTATACTCCGGTATCGCAGGACTCACGCGAACTTGGCGAAATTTGCTGTTTCGCCATTCGACTTTGTCGGCCCTTGAAAATTCCGCCTGATACCTCCCGTACTCGAACGGCAGTCAAAGTGAGTCAATAAATGCCGCAGATTGGCCGCAAAAGTCTACACCGCTTTCAGGCTTGAGAAAGGGCTCGAGAGATTGATACAAATTTGTGCTGACTTGCACCCGCTCGCTGAGGGAGAAAATCTGTGCGCTTGAGTAGGAGCAGGATATAACATTATTCCGGGGATCTGCTTTCCGGAACGGCGACCAGTAGGCCATACTGCAATGTGTGAGTTACGGGTATGGAATGCACACTCTCACCGTATACATGCTCCGAATTTTCGAATTTTCGAATTTTCGCCGTTTCCATCGGTTCCGGCCACTGTTTCGTGTATGGAGGTCGGGAAGTCGGAGTCGATTGATCTGTAGGGATGGGCGAATGCGGACCGCGTACCACATTTCGGGCTCCAGGGTGCATTTCACTGCTAACAGCGACGCAACGCGCTTTGTTCGGGGGGAAAATGAACTGAAACGCAAAAAAAACCGAGCCTGAGTTTAACACTTAATTTTACACACTATCCTAGATCCAGAATCGTGTCTGAGTCACGATAGTTGACTAGGGTAGAGAATTCTGCTAAGCGACACTGAAATTTTAATTCTCTAGTGTGTGCCAGGCAGGACGTCGAGATGCTTGAGGAAACGCAGATTTAGGAGATTCGTGCACACATTTCCTCCGCGGAAAGTGTCAAACACTGTAGGTAGTAGCATTCAGCGCACGCGGTTTTCATTCTACCCTAAAGGCTAATGCAGTACGCCAATCTTAGGAAACCTAAGCGTCACCGCCTGTAACTGTGAAGAATGAGAAAGACCTACTAGGAAGCTAGCCAATGATTCTGTTATTGCTTGCAAAGAATGATATTGCTGTTCATCGACGGGCTCGGACCCCTTTGAGGCCTCCGTTGGCCCTGTTTGTATTTCAGCGTCTTAAATCAATAGAGGTATGCTCCCAGCTCTGGTCGCCGCTGGTGAGCTCGGATCGAAAGAGATCTAGTCAAACCGTCACGTCAAGATCGCCTGAAAAACGCTAGTAGTCTATAACGATGAAGATCAAATGTACTAACCCGGACCTGATTGCTCTTCAAGGACGATCTATGTATTCGGTGCTCAATCGGATTACCTATCCTCTATGAAATGGCTAATGGAGGGTGCGAGTTGGCGACCCAGCGCAAAATAATTGCGGGAGAGGGATCCCACCGAAATCTGGAAGCGACAAGATCTCACTCAATCGCTCTCAGCAGCCGGCGTCGGGCTGCTACAACTTGGAAAGAAACAGAGCAGCATTGAAAGAGCATGAAACGAGTAAATTCTTACCCTTCGACTTAATTAGCCGTAGACTTCGCGCTTGATTCCACAGTGTATCCAGAGTAACGCCGCTTCAGAATCAAATTGAAAAGCCTATGCAAAGAGATCTCCTTATTTCTTCAATATCAGTGAATCGATTCTTTTCCCAGTGGCTGCACGAACAACGAACGGGATGTGAAGAACGATTCGTCCACGATGGGATCTTGCAGAGCATTGGCTCTCATATGCATAATCAAAAGTTGGTTGCAAACACTCCACTAGTACTTGCCTGATAATTTTCTCCTTCGAATAAGAATTGTCCGTGATAATGTTTTCCTGGTCTTCTGCGATTTGACGCGTTGCTTGTAATCAATCGATCTGTACATAAGCGACAGACCAGCAAAACCTTGCATCTGGCGTACTCCTAAATGGATTTGATTATGAACTGCAAACCCCTCTTTGCAGTTGAAAAAAACTCCAATAGGAGCTTCTCAATACCTTCAATTTTGAATGTTGAACGTCGTTGAACTTTGACTTCGAACAGAGTGCTCAAGTAAGAACCAACCTGGCTTCCATTTTAATATGTTGCTCAGCTGCCACTCGATTCCGTCGACTCCCGCTACGGTACGGATGGCGAAGTTGGTCCCAGGACCGGCTTCTAGACCGAAATTCCGGGCCTGAGAGTGCGCACTGAGCAATTGTCATTGAAGTGTTAATGGAGCGTGTGTAGGCTCTAATTGTCGTTCCAAGATCCGGTGGCTTTGTGGCTTGTGGCTTGGTATAAGTCGAGAGTAATGTTTCATGGACAGTCCGCTAGGGGCTGATGAGAAGAGTTCTTCATCGCCCGGACAAGGAGATTGTAGGACAAAGCGGTGAGCAAGATGGTAGAGAAGAATGCATATGGTAATGAAGAGGACCCCAAGGTCCGAGACATCTCCTTCAAGGTAAAGGATAAAAAATTTAAAGAAACATCCTGAAGCCACTAAACAATGGGCAATTATGGAAGCAGAATCGTTTAAGGCCAGATTTAACTTGTTCTAACTTGCCACCACTGTGCCCAGCGAGCTTTGCTATAGTGAAATCTCGATAAGATATCTGTTATCCATGTTGCTGCCACTCCATTCTCGGCTATTGGCTACGTAGTTTCACGGCCTCACGTAGCTTAAACGGTAGGAAGAAACCTTGCGTCCAAGCTGTCAAGTCTGACAGAAGTTGAGCGGAACAACCCAAATCCCAACTACCTCGTCTTCCACGCAGGCCGTCTCCGCACAGACCGAGTCATGAGGACAGTGCGTGCGTGAAAGGCAGTGAAGCTATTCGAGGAATTACGAGAGACAATTTTTTGACAGAGGTGTATGCGACGAAGCACAGAGACGATAAGTGATGCTCCCGGAATGAAACTTCTCATAGGACGAGTCTGACCGCAATTTCTCCGAAGTTGGGCTGGCTCATATCTTGCACTTACGAATCGATCCAAATGTATCATATGTATGCACCGTGGAGATTTTTTCCCTTTGGCACCCAGCCTCTTCAAATGCTCAAATCAAAGAGAAATTGGTGTCATTTCATCCTGGAACGCGGAAAATGATAGAGTTGAGATGAATTGAAATTGGGAGAAGGAGGAAAATGGTGGAATAAAAGAGAAAATAATTGGTGGTTGATGGTGGCCGGAGTTGAGATGTGTAATATTTGTTTGGCTCGATTACACGCGCCCTGTTCAGTTCTGTTATTTCCTCACTGTCACGCCCACCACCGACCAACCAATCGACCGACGACGTTCCTGTCGTTCAGCTCAGCTAGTCGCTTACTTGTATCCGTATCCACAGGGGCACCAGTAACGACGTCGTTCAAAAGAAATTCATAGGACAATAGCAATAACTGGGGCTGAAGAAACTACTCTAGTTGTAATAATTGGTTTTGGGCTCGTAGTATAGTTTGCTGCCACGTTATTGGGCTTCTAAATCGGGGTATACGACGGAGAAGACAAAGACCCGTGCGCTCGTTCCATGTCGGGCAAGGCGCCGCCAACAGGTCCAAGGGCGCTGTTGGGCAAACAAGGACAGCAGATTCATCAGCAAGGTATGTTTGAATGCTGGTCGTTTTCTTTGATCTCAACTCACAAATCCATCGTGCAGGGCATGCAAACACACGTCAGTCTCAGTTCTCTAATGCTGGCGGCAATGGCGGCTCAAGCTCAGGTTTGGGCTCTTCCTCATCGCCGTCAACGACCAACTCGAGATTTGGTACGGCTCCGCCGACTGGGCCGAGGAGTTTATCGGTGAACGGATTGCCCAGAGGCGGGAAGAGCAAAATGTTTGTAAATGGACATGTCGGAGGGCGAGAGCGAGAGCGAGAAAGGGAAGGAAACAATAGCTGGCATGGAAAAGGGCAGAACAAAATTGGAAGCAGCAGCCCGACTCCAAATGGAAATGCAAGTTCTTTCTTGGTCGTTGATTCTCGTGCTGACTTTGAATGTCTTCTTTTTTCAGCTTCTGACACCTGGCAAATTCTCAATATCAATTCCAGCCAAAAAACCAGAATCTACACCTCTTCCGAGGAGTTCTATTCAGTTGCAAGGCGAGGCTTTCCAAGTCCAGACTTCCAAAGTTCCTCCTCAGCCAGCTTCCGAACCTCCGCCTCCTCCTCCGCCGGACCGTTCTCCGCCTCCGATTCCTCCTCCAAATAGTCCTCCTCCACCGCCACCGCCTACAAACAGCCCTCCCCCACCTCCACCTTCAAACCCACCTCCACCACCACCCCCTCCCTCTTTACCTCCCCCACCAACTCCGCCAGAACCTCCAATGCCTGTTCTTACAGACCTACGGGTACACCCTTCTGCTCCTTCCATAACTCTCACTTCACACAATGCAATTTCTATTGCCCTTCCTACTTCACGCGCCCCCACTTCCACTTCAGCGCCTACGCCCGCCCAGATTCAGATGCAACCTGCAAAAGCGAGCTCACCATCGTCACCAACCCTCTACTCTCTGCCTCCACCCCCGCCATGGCCTCCCTCTCGTCATCAACTCCCTCACGACGTTCGTCCCCATCGGGTCATATACGATCCGACGGTGGCCCTAATTCCTGCTCACGATCTTGGGAGCAAGGACGCCAAAGAAAAGGAGAAAGAGGCTCGGCTGGAAAGAGATCGTGCAACCGAACGCGCCGCTTTAATATCTGGATACGTGAAGCCCGGTCTTAGAAGCCAGAAACCGGCGCCTCCTACATCCGAGGACTTGGACTTGATATCGACGATTGACATCGATTCGAGTAAAGGCGAAGGCACGTCTACCGGTGCTGGAACTCTTGCAGGAGCATTGTACGGTCGCTCATCTCGAGGAGGAAAAGAAAAAAGCTCGGGATCAGAGTATTTTGATGTATTGTTCGCGGCGATTAGAAGGTCAAAAAATCACCAGGAGGCTTCTTCGTCGTATCCGCGTATCCAGGGAAAGGGAAAGGGCAAGGAATCGATTACACGGTACGATGGCGAAGTCTTGGCCGGCGGAGATTGGTTTTGGGTTCCAGATGAGGACGTTCAAGGAGGATCATCTTCAGCGTTGGCAACCTCAACCTCGACTTCGGTTACACCTACAATATCACCCACGGTGCCAGTGGCTTTGCCTGCAACGGTATCATCTTCAGCATCCGCATTCTTGGCTAAATTTCGTAGCAGCACTGAAAGTGTGGCACACGTAGGTTCTGCGATTCCAGGCAAGGTCGACGAGGAGAGAGGATACTGGATATGTGAAAGGCTTCCCGTACCACAAGATCCACGGATAGTGAAAGACCGCGATAAAGAAAATGAGGGTGGTACACAGGATTTATATCTTAGGGAACGAGAGAAGAGAACTCGAACGCAGTTTTATATGCTAGATAATTATGAAGTTGGTGTCTTTCGCTCTACATCACGACCCGTTCTCTGATTTGGTTAAACAGTACGACCAACAAACATCCACAACACCTCCACCACCTACCAGACTTGTCATAACTAACATCGCACTGCTCACCCCAACCCAAGTCCTCCGCACACATTTTTCTCAATACGGCAACATCATGTCCTTCGAACCTCAGATCGACAAACAAAACGGTTCTCCCCTCGGTATTCTCTCGATACGATTTTCGAACCATGTTGAAGCGAAACGGTGTTTGGAGAAGGAAAATGGTCAGAGGCGACCTTGGGCGGGCGCTGGATATGGTCCGAATGGCGTCGGGGGTCAGCATGGTGTTGGGGGAAAAGGCGATGGCGGAGACCAGATCCAAGTTGAATTTGATGGGAAGGGGGACATATTGGCTACTTTGCTAAAGGAATTGGACGACAGGAAGAACGGGAGAAAGAAGAAAGACCTTACCCTAACTCCAACAAGTGGGTTCGTGAATAGCGGTAGTGGGAGTACTCGCACTCCTACAGACCATCAGTCGTCCACACCCACACAGACGCAGGCTCTGCCGTTCAAGTTGCCCCCAGGGTTGCCACCGCGTCCGTCATCGGGCGCTCCTCCATCCCTACCTCTTTCCAGCTCGGTTTCTGGAGGCCATTCTCCTGCTCCGCCACGTCCAGGCCTTCCTCTCCTTCATCCAAGCCTTCCGATGCGCCCCTCTATAGATCCCAGGGATAGCCGGGAGAGAGATCGTGATCGTGATCGTTTACTGGCAACTCCAGCTGCATCCAGTAGTTCCTCTGTTCTGGGAGGGTCTACGCCACGGCCTAACGGTGTAGGTACTCCTTCATCCTCCTCCACTGGGCAACCTACGTCTTCTCTTCCTAGCAACCCATCCATACCACACAAACCAAGTGAATTCACTATTGCTAGTGCCAAGGCTAAAGCTCAGCCTCCGCCGGCCTTGGTGAAGGCCAGAGCGTCTAAGAGAAATGAACTATTGAGGAAACCTGAGGGAGACGATGATATAGGTGCATTAGGGAATGGGAATGGGACACCTGTACAGATCAGATTGGAAAGGGAGGCTGCAGAGAAGGAGATGGCGAGAGAAAGGGATCGGGGTGAAGAACGAGAGAGGGAGGGGGGGAGAGGGAGAGAGAGAGGATGGGATAGGAATAGGGATCGTGACTATGACGCGGGAAGGAGGATCAGTGTGGAAAGGGATGGAGATCGATTTAAAGATAGATCAACGAGAATGGGACCGCGGGGGCGCATTAGTCCAAGTCCAAGCCCTCCTCGAGATTACGTACGGCGAGACTGGGACACACGAGACCGCCGAGGGAGAGACCGAGACCGCCATCGCAGTCGTAGCCGCAGTCGCAGTCACAGTCGGTCGTCTTATGATGATGGCAGGACATACATCCCTTCACGTAGTATGTACGCTGGCGGCAGGTCGGGTCATCATAGTGGACGGCGTTCCTCTCCACCTTCTTATCGGCAACGAGATAATCCTCGTTTTGTTCGCAGTAGAAAGTCAAGGTCGCCCTCGCCCGGTTTTAGGCCCCATATGCGCTCCAGATGGCAGAGGGACCATGAAGAAGTGGTTGAGGAACTTCGGAACAGTCAGTGGGATCATCTCAAGCTGGAGACAGATGGAGGAGGCCAGTTCCCTGATCAGGTGCAGGAGGAAGATGTCAAAGTTCTCTTAAAGCAGTTCGATCTTGAAAAGGTATTTGGTCACTTTTGGCTTTCAGAATCGTAATCTAGATTTCTTTTGCTTCAGGTCTTCAAATCATCACAGGGAATCTTCGTCACTTTTAATCGCGACTCCGCCCGAAGAGCTGCCTACTACATCAATGCCAATATGGATCTGAAATTGGCTTATATCAAAGTCAAGGCCACTCCTTGCGCTCCCCCGACTTCGGTCAAAACTATCTGGAACGACGAGGAGATAGTTTTGAAAGCACAGGAAATCCTCACTGATGAGTTAAAGCGTGCCTTGCAGCAGGATATCTTGAGTAAATTTATCGGTCCTCAGTTGAAGACGATGATTCATCACCATCAAAATGACTCTGCGGAAATGGGGAGTGTCTCAATGATGGATCAGATAAGCGCTAGGCAACAAGGTCTGGTGGGGTTGTCCTTCAAAAAACAACGGAAGGAAAAGAAGCCAGTTATTGAGGAAGTTGTCCAGGAGGTTGAGGAGCCGCAGGACGAGGTAGCAGAAGAGCAACGGCCGAAAAAGAAGCGGAAGAAGGAGGTGGTCTCCTCGAAGAAGCGTAGGAAGCAGGTTGTTGAGGAAGAGTCGGAGGAGTCGGAGCTGGAGTCAGAGAATGAAGATACTATCTCCCCTGCGGATGAGCGCCGTAAAAAGCGACCACTCGAGGTCAAATCGGAACTTTCTGAAGACGAGGAGCCGGTCAAGAAGAAGTCCAAGGTCGAGGACATCAAACGAAAGAAAAAGGTCGTCAAGAAGAAGGCTGGCAAAAAGGACTTCGACGAGGACGAAATTGATGTTGCACTATCAGCTCAGGATCTTGTTAAACCTGGAATCGAATCATCGCTTTCTCCCTCTCGCTCTCTCTCACCTGCCGCATATCGCGCCCTTACGACACCACCACCTACACCTCCCCCCAATCCCGCGGAAGGGGTTTGCGACGACGACGAGGACTTCTATTACGCCAAATTGGTTCTATCAGGTCGCGTACCATTTGACGAGAATCCTCCCGAACCTCCCACTGAAGATTCAGTCGAATCGAGCAAACCTGCTATTCGGAAACACATTACAGGTTCTGCTAGGACGGAGGGTTTCTACAGGATTACACATGCTGAAAAGGCTATTTATGTCACTCAGTACCAAACGAGGACTACGAACAAAGCCGCGGCTGCCGCTCAGGAGGCAGCGGAAGAAAGTGCACCTCAACATATTACCTCTTCTCGTTCCAACCGTGCCAACGCTCGCCGTCGTGCTCAAGGTCTCGAAGAAATTAACCAGGTGCAGCGCGCGGTGGCGCTTTCCAAAGGAGAAGCAGCAAATGAGCTCACGTTCAAGTTCAACCAGCTGCAGACGAGGAAGAAACACTTGCGCTTTGCACGTTCCCCGATTCATGACTGGGGCTTGTACGCGATGGAGCGCATTGCAAGGGGAGAAATGGTGATCGAGTATGTGGGTGAAGTAATTCGTGCGCAAGTGGCAGAGAAGAGAGAAAAGACGTATGTGCGGCAAGGTATTGGTAGTAGTTACCTCTTTCGAATTGACGAGGATCTGGTCGTTGATGCCACGAAGAAGGGCAATCTTGGGTCCGTGTGCTTCCTTTTGTTCCTAACCGTACTCTGACATGGTTTTTACCTTACAGACGCTTGATCAACCACTCTTGTGACCCCAACTGTACCGCGAAAATCATCACAATCAGTGGAGAGAAAAAGATCGTCATATACGCCAAACAAGACATCGAACTCGGTGATGAGATCACCTATGGTATGTTTGGCTGCGGCTTTTGCTCGCTTTGGAATATTTGACTGATCCACTGCACAGATTATCACTTTCCATTCGAGCAAGATAAAATACCTTGTCTTTGCGGTTCTGCTAAATGCCGCGGTTTCCTCAATTAAGTTAGAAACAATTGCATTGCTCATTCGTTTTTCTTGATCCTTCATTTTTTTTTCCCTTTGAATATGTCTAATTTTCCGTGTGCACGCATATTTTCTTCTGTGCTTCAAGTTTTGTCATCACAATTCGTATGTATTTTTTAACTACTTTCTAGGGCATTTTTGGCTATCTGCGGTGTTGAATGATATACATACCTTAGTGTTCTGGATATGTTGTAATCGCCCAAAATACGAATGAGATACGGATGGCGACCATGCTATTGCCAGCGCTCGTCATCGCTAAGCGCCTCTCAAATGCGTCAGCTGTTCCGTAAGGTTCAACCACGGCGCTTTGCAGTCTGAAGAACTTCTGGATAAAGTATATTCTAGTTCAATTTCTACCCAACCCGCTGCTGTCGGAAGCTCCATTTTGCGGACTTATGATGGATGTTTTTATTGGGCGGGACGCCAAAGCTGAAGGAAATTCGATCAATTCCACACCTGAGGCTACCTGAGGTTGTCCGAGACCAGCCGCTCGCTCCGGTTGTTCTCACTGTCGACTACTTTGCCTTTGTCATTGCGGAACAATGCAGGCCTCCAAGGACTCTGTTGTCAAGGTCTGACGCACGCATAATCGGCAGTAGACCGTGATCACGGATATTCAATATTCATCTTCCGATAATGACTTTGAAGTGGTGCTCTACACTCTCCTCGAGAGTTGAATGTTGTCTATGCACCTTCCACGACCATTCGTCTACCGATTCGAGAGGGCCGAGGCTATAACCTCTTTCCTCAGTGCTGCTCCGTACTTCCTTAGAGTCATGTGTCGGTAACTATCCCGATGCATATCAATGAGTCCAAGTCTCCTTCATTGTAGACATTATCTAGGTTTGCCTGGCTCAACACAGGTATATGCAGATCCCGGAACCGTCTAACCGATGTTTGGAACTATGGAGAGTTCTCGGATGACAACTATTATGCAGTTGGCCCTGTGCACCCGGCTGCTGCATGCACCAACGGACGCATGGTGGGCTTCTCGACTTGTATTTTTGTCCTTAATAGTCATCGAAGCCTCGTTTTCGGCAAGTCTTGAAGTGACGCCACATCGATGTCGGCGAAATTAATGTCCTAACGTATATCCACGAATGTCAAGGAGCTGCCTGTCTGTTTTCCTCATCTTGCTCGAAAAATTCGATGGATGGGTGGTTCTCAGTACAGTGGAGATAAGCGCAGGAAGCACAGAAGGAGGGACCTTGGCAAATACACGGATAGAAAAGCAAGACGGAGTATGTAGTTACTTGGCATAATGTAGTCACGTAACCATGTACTACCTCCGCTTCTCGAAAGAGGTATTGTCCTAATGGAGTTAATGTCCGGGACACGACCCTTGTACAATGGGTGTATTAGTATACTTCAAGTCTACGCGTTTTTCAAGCACAGCCTGGTTGGTTGAACTTTTTCTCTTTGTTATCTCCCTCGTCTGTCGTCGTGGGCAGCATGTCTTCGTCGTCGTTGGTTGTGGACACCTCCGGCCTTTCAACCTCCCGCAGATTGAGGATAAACTCAAAGCCTCCTCAGTTGGATCTTGATTTGTCCATAAGCCCCTTGCAAATTCTCCCGAAATATACTTTGCCGGATCTCCAAAGGCATAGTCAGGATGTCGCCCCTTCAGACGTCGCGTCCCTTTCTTCCTTTGAAACTAGTTCTTCTTCCACTCCTTCTTCTCCCCGCCTAGACGGCCTATCCCCGCATTTTGCTATCACTATTCAGTCTCTGGGAGACATTGAAGAAGACGAGGACTCACCTGCCAAGTCCCCCAAGGGTAAAAGACCTCTGCCGCCTGTCCCTCTTTCCGCTCCGCTTTCTCCATCTACCGTTCATTCTCCCAAAACACGACCGCTGCCCCCAACCCCACATGTGAAAGCGAATTCCCTCTCCATTTCTGTCACTCCTGCAACACCGTTGGCACCCGCCACACCTATCGTTGAATCACCTCATCATCTCTCCGCACCTAGAGTTCGACGTCTCCCCAAACCTCTGGAAATTCCTAGTGTTCAGGCGCCCCCTAGCTATCAAATGTCTCACAGAGACAGTTTGGTTCATAGTCCAGATTTAATTTCGCTGCCAGAGCTCCCTACACCTGCAGCTGCGAGACAGCGTCGCTTATCAAAGCTGAAGAGGTTTTTAGGAGAAACGGTGCCGGACGAACTGGTGCCGATTATATCCTCTGCACGAGATCCGCAGACCGCCAAGGAGCTATTGGCGCACCTTCGCGATTTTTCAGAATCGGAGAGCGTTTCAAACGAGATAGCGCTGGATCCGGTTATTATCTCACAACGATTGAAGGAACTTGAGGACGACGTAACATTGTCCGACGCCGAAGATGAACTAGTCTTCTTGGACGAAGACGAGGAAGCTGAATCGCCTATACAAGGCTCGGATCTGCTTCTGGGAAGTGAGCACGTTTTTGCTGCGGTCCCGTTCAAAAGATACAGCAGGAAATGGGTTTGGGACAAGGGGGGCGATCGACGAGAAGAACAGGATTATGCCTATATTCTGCAGGCCCTAAGGTCCCTTTGAACACGCGCCTCTTTAGCATCGAGTCCTCTTCCTGTCTCTTCCTGCATATATGCATTCCTCACGTGTATTTTTAACACTCCTCGCATTTTGTTTTGTTATCATTGTACAGTGCATTTTTGGGGCGCGGCTTGTCTGCTACTTACATAGGTCTCTCATTCTTTAGAGTCGTTGCGTCCAATTCAATAGCTACTGCTAGCTATTTGACACTCATTCGTTTATACCTTGACTGCTTGCAGTGATTACCCTGGGCTTACAATACTATACAATTTAGTCTGAGCCATAATCTCCTGTCACATGTGGCTGGGAGTCTAGAGTTCTCGAGGTAAGTAAATTAAATCCGGACCTGGTCAAAGCTGGTTATATGAAGTCCATATTAGGAAATATAGTCGTTCTCGTATACCAAGTCAAATTACAATGGGAATCCAAGGGATAGATTGGAAGTTACAGACTACAGCATATATACTCAAAAGAGGGCAAATAAACGGCGTAAATTGTGAACTTCTGGGCGGTACACATGAACCACTCGATATAGCTAAATGAGCTATGCGGAGCGACGGGATAAAGGAACGCCGCGCATTTCTCAACACTCAAACAAATCACTTCCCTTTGGACAAATGGTAAAGAAATGATGATAAACTTCATGCTGTTCGCCTCGTCAGCATCGCTGTACTACTGCGCCGGGATTTCGACTCAGTATACGCATCGCCATCCAAAGTATCTTTAGTACGAAGACGGGTGCTTCAGAAGCGTCTATAGAACAGTGTGAATTTCCACGAAATCACAACAGGAACATACTCACACCACCATCGATTAGCACAGTCTCTCCATTTATGAACCAGTTGACGATCAAAGCCAGTGCTAAAGCACCCACATCACGTTTACTTCCTCCGCTCTTTACGGTGGGAATGTCAAAGTTCCAGGTCTTGTCTGGGGGTGCGATTGTAACTCCTGCCTCATCTGCATAACCAGGCAAAGACATCTACCCTTGTAATCAGTCACAGCAGTATGAGTGTGGCGGAGTCGTCGTACCTCAGTAGGAAAGAGTCCTGGGGCTATACCATTCACCCGAATGCCCAAGGGTAGGAGTTCATGCGCGAGAGAAGAGGTGGCGTGCCCAATGGCACTTTTACTGAACATATAAGGGTACGAACGACCAGACGTGTTGGAATCCTTTGAAAGTAGAGAGAAATATGGTCCATGGGTTTTCTCTTATGTATCGCAGTCCACCGCTATACTCACCTTGGTCCAACCGTTCATGCTACTCGTCATAATTACTTGAGGTACAAATCTCTTAGTAACTTCTTCTTGTGCATCCTTCCACCTTTCCAGTAAAGGCAAGAAAGCAAAAGTCAGCCAGTAAGCACCAACGGCATTGGTATTCAGCACATTGTTGAAATCGTGTGGCTGAATGTCGTCAAAAAAGGCCCTCACGTAGGCCGCGGCAGTAGCTTCCGAGGGTAGTTTGAATTGTCCTGCTTGAATTCCGGCGTTGTTGAATAAAACAGTGATGTAGGGTTCACGTTTCCCAATTTCTTCTGCAAACCTTTTAGCTTCGGACTTTAGTGGCGACAACTCAGTTTCAAGCTATCTTCAATGAATAAAGTAAGAGGTTACCTTCGAGCTGATATCACCCTCCAACCCGTACATTTTACCGCCAGATCCAGCAGGCAATTTGTTACTGGCATCGTTGTAAATCCCACATATCCTATGTCCATAGCCTTGTTAGCAGTCCAGATCCATGAGTTCTAACTGGACGTATAGAACCTATCGAGATCAGCTTGTTTGGGACCTATTATGTACACCGTCGCTCCATTTGCCAGTAAGGTCGAAGAGATCATCAATCCGATTCCCTGCAAGGAGGGTCTCAAAAAGTTCTCATGAGCTTCGAAGGGTGTTACTTACGCTACCTCCTCCGGTTACAACCGCCACAACTCCTTTAAGGTCAAACAAGTTCGTTGCACGCTGCTCATTGAGATTGATTTGCGGTGGGGGCATTGTATGTGTAGTAAAAGCCTTTGGGAGTATGGGTGCCACTTAGAGTGCGATACTTACCAATTAATAGAACCATGTTACCGTATGACCTCATAGTTGTCTCACGGATGCATTATCACCCAAGTAATGTGTTTTCCGAATTGTCCTAGGACCTGTTAATGAACTCCCAGAACTTCATTTTTCTCAGATCGGCCCAGATGTGCTTCGAGCACCTGGGACTTATCTGGAGAGAGAGGCCTGCTCAGCGGTTGTGCTAAAAATGATCTGAATATGAAGGCGATCTATCTTAGGTTTCTACCTCCCTGGAGAAGGCTTCGATGACCACACACGAAGTAACTTTATTTCATATAACGACCTATTCTGCAATGCGTATTTTATCCTGTGACTCGTTTGTCGGTCAAAATTGCCACACAGAATTACTACGCATGTACATGCAGGTCTATTAGCCACCATAGCCTGATCTCATTGGTACGGAAAGACACAAGCATCATCACTTGATAGAATTGTACTTACATGTATATATCTACTTGGCGATTCTGTCATGACGAGGTGTTATCGCAGAAGGCATAGGAATAGTATCAATGGTCGCAATCGACTTTACAGGTCGAGGATATCCACTAGGATCGCCCTGTGTGTATACTCACTTCAGTGAATCAGATGAGAGTAAATTCAACAGGGAGTCTCACCAGAACATTAAGTGGATAACCTCTATCAAAAGGCTGCAAGTTATCCAGATACTCCATCTGCTCCTTGGAGAGACTAATGTCAAGAGCCTCTATGTTTGATAGTAGATGCTCAACCTTCCGTCCACCTATGATTGGGAACATGTATGGAGCCTTATGAAGAACATAAGCTATCGCAACTGAAATCATGGGGTAAATTCTTCCAGCAATGGATTCTAGTTTACAAATCACAACTCACTAGAAGTGATGCTTTTTACTCCAATTTCGGCGGCTAGTTTTTCAAGGGCATCACATACTTTGACTTCTTCCTGGGTGCGTTCCCATGATCCAAAAAAACTTCCCTGTCTTCCTTGTTCTCCGCTTGCGCGACGTTGTTCTTCTTCGGCGGTAGTACGAATGTGACCGGCCGCGAGCACGAAATACAGTGTAAGAGCTATTCCTGCCAAATCTAAGTCGTACATGCCCGGGAAACTGGCAAATGAGACTGAGGAGCTCTACCTTCATGTTGACACATAGGAAGAATCTCTCGCTCTATGTCCCTCTTTAGGATAGAGAACGGTGCTTGATACACTACGAAGGGGGTCTTGCCGTGTGCACGAGCATAATCGTTGGCTTTTACCACGAGCCAAGCCGGAGCGTTGGATATACCCTGAGAAATGATATATACGGCTCTGCCAGTCAGGATAATATATGTGCCTTACCAGATATAAAATTTTGCCTGCGATTACGAGGTTATGCAACCCATCCATAATTTCTTCCACCGAAGTATGCAAGTCCCATGCATGGACATAGTAAATATCGATGTAATCTGTACGCAGTCTTTTGAGACTGATCTCGAGGTTGACTTTCATGGATTTGAGGTTATTTCCAACCCAGTTGACTTTTTGCTTAGCCAAAGGAATCCCTGGCGTTCGACTTGGGATATTTGTATACTGACGAATAATTCGTTGAGACAGTCCATTCGGCAGAAGATTTCACATTTCTTACTTTGGTTGCAACAATCATTTGGTTGCGGATACCGCGTAACTCCATCCATTCACCGATGAATTCTTCGGAAGATCCTTCTTGGCTGGGATTTTTAGATAGTCATTAGCGGAGAAAAGCAAATTCGATACCTACTATCCTAATTCATTCGGTCTCCATCAGCACTCGGGCGCAAAGCAGGAAAAAACAACGCACGATTAGCGGTATCTATGTGGTTTCCTCCAGCGTCGTAATAAGCATCCAAAAGCTTGAAAGATGACTCCTTTTCCATGGACCCAAACCCGTTCGCCCATTGATCTCCAATACTCATGCCGCCTAGACAGAGCGGGGAGACATGGATGGAAGATCGTGGAGAAAGTTGCCGATAACGGGCAAGTTTTTGATGAGGACCAGGAGCAGGCTCGGATTAAAAAATTGCAGCCATCATAGATTGAAGAGAAAACGACCGACGGCCGTTAAATAAACGAGGCTCGGATGGAAATCGGATGAGAATCCGTCTACATCCAAAATTGTTGTTTACTAGTGCGGAAACGGCGCGGAAGAGTTGTTGGACGCCGGGGTGGAGACTTTAACGAGCGCCCTGTCCGAGTGTCCGAGCAAGTACGAGCAAAAATCTTCGAGGTCCGAGCCATATGGAGATGCTTTGTTAGTAGATATACAGGTCCATAAAGCTAATAAATCATGATACAGACCTTTATTAAGGCTCAATAATCGAATAATAAATGAATGAAATACTGAATCTTTTTAGTAATCCATGCATTACATGTCAAAGAAACTAGCACTCTTACGCTTGGTATATGGTTGTAAATGCTACAATGAAACCTTTATTGCTTTGGAGAGGCAATCTCAGAGTTCAAAGACTCGATCTTCATAACCATAATGAAACTATGTTGCATTAGCTATGCTAAATATCACGAAATGAGGGAATTTTGCTATGACATTCTGTATGTAGTGAGATTGATAGAAACAATGTATGAAATATCATACTAATGTACTTTTTAACTGTACTGATGTTGCTTGGACAATTGTTGAAGTTGCTCGGACTCTCGTCAAAATCGCTCGGACGCTCGGACTTGGTTTGGACACTCGAACTGGAGGCTCGTACCTGCTCGCACCTGCTCGTATGTATCTGTACTCTTTCTTGTATAAGGATGTATAATTATGTCCAGGGGAGAAAGCTGAATCAATGAAGGTTGCATAGGTAGATCACATTCAGTATAAAAGTAAATACATACATTACTAAGTCCTACTCCTTATTTTGCAAAATATCATATGCAGCCTAGATCTGGACTTATCATTAGGACATTTCTCTTCCTCCCCTTCAGAGTCCAACTTAAACTCTAGACCTCGCTGTCAACATGAGTTAGAGTGTATCAAAGAGGTGGACTTGCTTCTTGCCACTTGAATATCTTTGAATTAATCACTAGAGGGCACCGTAAGGGTGCTAAATAGTGTAGTACCTAGCCCTACCTAGCATATTGGATGTAGCTCGGCCCCGCTCGTACTTGCTCGTACCTGCTCGTACCTGCTCGGACGCTCGGACTGGCTGCTCGTTAAAATCACTAACCCCGTTGGACGCAGTATAATCCACTGCCAGACGGCAAAAATGCTTTTGCACAGGTCACTCGAATCATATTTCCGAACCAACCGGTACGTGTTGGTGGATATATGCATTATCAGCCCGTGCTTACAGGAGTAAGAGCATAATATAACTCGCTTTGACCTTCAATGGGGCCAAACTTTACAGAACGTGTCGTGTACTTTTACCGCGCGACCTGGACGACCCAGATTCCTCCTCGAAATTGGGCAGAGGTCACCTCCTGGAAGCAATGATCTCCTTCTAGTTTATTCCTTTTTTTTGTCGGTTCCCTTCTCACGAAGGTCAAGCTTGTAGCACGATCATCATCAGGAATCTGCCATATGATTTCCAGAATCTCAAGGAATCGCTATCAACCACCCTCAAGTTCCACATGAAAAGTTCATAGAAACTTTAAGTGTACCTACTATATCCTCGCACACTGCCTTGCCTATGTGTCTGTGAAGTAAGTGGTGATCATCAGCCAAGGTTATCGCGAGGGGTTCCGAACTGCCAAACTGTAACGAAGGTTAAACTGTTATCCGCAATGCCGATGATTGAAAGCTGCATCGTTTGTGATCTGAAGTGGCTGTAGTGACTACACCGAGCCTCCAGCCTGAGATTCCTGGATTAAGTGGTTCAGAGGTGCTGAAAAGCAGCGCGCAGAGGAAATACACGTACGGACCTGTGAAACCATCGCGTATTCTGTGCCGCAGTCTTTGAAAGCTTGCAGGACGTCCATCAATGTTACTTGAGCTTACTTTTAGTTCGTCCTTGCGCTTCACATTGTTCTAGCCTCGAGAAGAGCAAGTTAGTGGGGCACAAGGTGCCCAGAAATAGCCAGCTCTTGCCTCATCGAAGGTTGGGCAGAACAGGGCCGTGATGAACAAAAGCAGGCAATGAGTCAAAATTATTCAATCATCTGAAGAAAAAAAGGCCACCCGAAAAGTCCTAGGCAAGATTCATTGGCAAGACAGCAAGTATATACAACTACAAGAAAGATTCCAACCCGTATTAGCAAGTCGGTACCGCTAATGTGTTTCAACTATTGGTAGTGTGCCGCCCAATGTCGCTTGGTCTTTTCGGATGATTTAGCGCTTTTAGCATGGTGGCCACGGGATTTGCTCCGTCGCCGCCGCCGCCGCCGCCGCCGACGGTCCGCCCACCGCCCACATTTTTGCCGTGCAGCTTTTGGCATTACGGTTCAGATCGTTGAGCGCTGCAACACGTCTTCCGAACTCCTTCTCAATGCCTGATGTATCGGTAGGCTCACAGATATTTGATTTGGCATTTCATCCTTCACATTCGACTGTATACACCGCGTTGCTCTCGGGAAAAGTCAAAGCATTCGCCTATGATCAAGAAGGGCGCAATAAGCAGGTCTTTTCCGTGAAAATATCCCAAAAGTCTTGCCGTGGTATTGCGATAAACGAAGACGGAAGTAGAATCTACACTGTCGGCAAAGGGAAGGGATTACAGTACGTCTCTTTTTCATGATGTTGCACACCACCCTTTACTGACAGGAATCTTTTTAGCACTGTCGACACTACGACGGGGAAGATAGTAGAAATTCGGGCAAAAGCGCACGAGTGAGAGATAACCCGTACTCTTTTACGACCGTAAATGTCCAACTGCACCATGAAAGGGTTGCCATCAATCGCGTGAAGAGTGTTTCCTCCTGGCTGTTGTCTACAGGTGACGATGACGGCGTAATTAAGGCAAGCTTGTTGCTCATTTGCCTTGCTTGCCTTGACACATTCATGTATCTGAACGTAGTTATGGGACCCGCGAAAAAAAGAGTCCGTACGAAAATATACTCATCATTTTGACTATATCACCGACTTTCTGTGGCTGGGAGACAAGAAACAGCTGGTCGCTACCTGGTATGTCTCTCTTCTGCGATGTCCAGTCGCTCATTCGCTAACTGGGACGTCTTACAGCGGTGACGGAACGCTTTCGGTGATAGACGTCCGAGCGAAGACCACCGAACCCTTCGCTCAGTCCGAGGATCAAGAGGACGAACTACTCTCCATCGTCCCCATTAAAGGGTAAGCGTCAAATTTTAAATAAGTTTTTCCCATCTTTTCCCGGGTAGATTGGGTTTGCAAGCACGCACTTCATTCGAACTTTGAGTTCTTATGCCAAACCATCATTGCTTGTTCGATGGATCAGACAGACCTGTTACGCGAGTCGGTTGAGTCTTTACCCGTGTCAGATTTCCGGTTGCACGTACCAGTTCTCGAGTCTGTAGAGTTTTACTCATTCCTTCTACCTTCCTACCTCGGTAATTTCTTCGCTTTGGGGAAGCGCTCAGTACCTTTCTTGTTTTGTCTAATCTCATGCCGCTATTGCTTCAAGATCATAACATGATACTTATGTGCATATCTTTTCGAACAGTGGTACCAAATTCGTTGTTGGAACTCAGCTAGGGATATTGTCTGTATTCAATCGAAGCAGCGGTTGGGGCGACTGTGTAGACCGTATACCGGGGTCAGTACATAACAAGTTTCTTTGATCGACTTGAACGGTAATTTATATATAATGTGCAGCCACCCTCAATCTGTGGATGCGCTTTGCGCGCTCCCCGCCTCCTTACCGAATGTAGATCACACGAGTACACTCTTGAGTGGTTCCTCCGATGGGTTCGTACGGGCCGTTGGCGTCTTCCCAACAAAACTCCATGGCGTCGTTGTTGACCATGGTGAATGGCCTGTAGAACGAATTGCTATCGGCGAGGGTGTGAGCCAACTGACCTTGGACGATGATCAGGACAAGTCTGTCGAAGAACACAAACCGCGAAACAAAGCACCCTCAATTGACAAAGGAAGTGAGAATGAGGAAAATGACGAGAGCTCGAGCTCACCGGGATATTTCTGGGCCGGGAGTGCTGGGCATGACGAGTTTCTCAAGCTCACGAATCTTGATGTATTCTTCAATGGCCGAGCCCCCGAGGTGGGGGCGGATGAGCGGCAAGATAGCGACGAAAGCGAAGTAGTAGTAGGCGATGAGCTCATAGGCGACCAAGAATCTTCGAGCTCAACCTATCCACTGACTTCTGAGGGGCCTCAGGCTGAGGCAGGAAGCAAAGACTCTGATTCTGACTCTGACGCCGAGCCGGATGCTTTTAGGCCTAGAAAACGAAAGAGAAAAGAAAAAGACCCTCTGGCACTTGGAAAGAAGAAGGGCAAAAACGAAGTAGATGTGCAGGGATCGTTTTTCGCGGAGCTCTGACTGGGCTTTCGAGTTTTTACGGGTTGCGACTGTTTGCACCGATACTGGATCTAATATTATGGAGCTAGTGCTGATATCATCCCAGTAATCTATCAAGATCAACACTGTCTTAGAAATGAACGAACAAAGCTAACTGAGAGCTGAGGATTCACTGGGATTCCCATTCGAGTCTGTGTCTGTGGGATCATAGATCCCAAATGGAGTGATGAACAAGGATTTTTTCTGAGCAGTTGTGATGACAGGTTGGCTGTTCTGCAGCGCGCTAGGTCTGTTGCTTGTCAGGCCCCGTTTGAGGTAGTTTGAAAATAACTTTAAACAGGGTCGAGTGGGTCCCAGCGTTATAAAAGCTCCTTGAATATTGACTGCAGCACCCACTGAGAGTCTCCTGACTTTCCGAACTGACATAGCATCTCAGCACGGCACTTTTTACGCCGTAAAGGGTCGACGATTGTTTTTTGTTTTAAAGTTGAAGCGGAGTTGTGTCGGAGCCACAATCCACTGATGTTGACTGCTAGCCTCAACAGTGGTGTTGAGGTTGTAAATTTGGATTCTACATCCAGGAATACAAGGACTCATTGTCAGGGAAGCAAAAGAGATTTTATTTGCTGGACAAATTCCTCGACTGAAATTTTCGAGTTTCTAGTAATTCCTAGAAGTCGTGAGAAGCTTCTATTCAAGGAGATATTGATCCAGTCTCTCAGAAGCATCATAAATAAGAACTTCTGCCGCGACGGCAAAATTCGATATCTTGCTTTTAGGTCCTAGAAGGGGTGATTCGGGCTTCCGCAAAGCCCTCCAGTCAACCGTACAAGCCAGCGTAGCACGGAACAGATCTCGAGTCCGGCATACAAACTTGTAACTTATGTTATTTAGGGTTTCGCCTCTATCCATTCAGTGAGATAGGGGTAGTGATATGTACGATGAAACAAACAGAGCTTGCGAAGATTAGCCAATAGCCTAATTTGTAGCAGATGTAGCCCAGATGTGAACAGTTTCTTCAAATCTCGGAAAATCTAGATGCATTATCCTGGAATAGCTTAGGTTGTATCAGTATCAGTATCAAATACGACAAGATTATCCCAGACAAATGGTACGCTTGTCTTCGTGAGAGGGACGTTCTCATGCATCAAGTTATCCTCAGAGGCTTTTTTGAAAGTAACGCTGGTGCACGCCCTCGTACCAGTCGAGCTGCGTGGCGTAGCGCGACAAGACGCGATCGGCCTTACCCACGTGATTTTCGGATGGACCATAGGATGTCTGCACTACCTTGGACTACTCCTTATTTCGCTACTACGACGTGGCTCGAAAGCGGAATTTCTCATTTTCAAGATGATGATTGCTAAACAAACTATTGTTAAAGCGCACCTGAACCGTCGCTTGCTGTCGACCAGAGCTTCTGGCATTCTCTCTGCCTTGGATATTCCTAGCAACAAAGAAATCAATGGCGTCTACGATGGTCAATGGAAAGGTTCTGGTGAAGTTATTGAGTCAGTGTGTCCTTCGACCGGTGAAATCCTAGCTCGTATTAGAACTGTGTGTCCGTTTCCCTTGTCTAGTGCTATAGCAGGACCGCTAATAGGCCCTTAATGCTGTAGGCTTCGCCCGCAGATGTAACAGAAGCTTTGTCCAAGACACGGGAGGCGTATCTTCACTTCCGTAGTACGTATTCCACGACATCCTTACATCACCAGTGTTAGTTCACACTGCTCCAGACGTTCCTCCACCACGAAGAGGTGAGATTCTGAGACAGATTAGGGAGGCTCTTGCCCAGAAGGTTTGACAGTAAACTGAGGTTGTGGACCCATATTGCATGCCCTGACATTCTACTTTGCAGCGGGAGGAGTTGGGTGCTCTTGTCACCCTGGAGATGGGCAAAATCAGAACTGAGGGTGTCGGAGAGGTCCAAGAGTTTATCGACATTGTAACGTGGTGTTCCTATACCTGCACTTCATTCCACAATTCTGAAACTCGTTGCAGTGTGATTATGCTGTAGGATTATCGAGAATGATGAATGGCAGAGTTGTCGCTTCAGAGCGCCCAGGACATTCTATTCTCGAAGGTAGGGTCGCAAGAAAAGAGCGACATCGAATATCGGATATCTGACTAACTCTGATCATTCGATACAGTCCCAAACCCTTTAGGCGTCGTCGGGGTGTTATCCGCCTTTAATTTTCCGGTGGCTGTTTATGGATGGTTAGGAATCTATGCTATGTCTGGCTATCTATCCTCATTGTTTGAACAGGAACTTGGCTCTGTCTCTAGCAGCGGGAAATGCAACGATCTGGAAACCCTCGCCTACTACCCCGTTGACTTCTATTGCCGTGACCTCCGTTATTTCGGAAGTTTTGAAGAAGAATGACCTTCCGGGTGCAATTGCAGGATTAGTTACTGGTGGTCAAGCAGTCGGAGAAGCCGTCGTTGGTAGCCCGGCGGTAGAACTAAGTAAGAATATCTCTTCTGATTTGGCACTATGACCCTTATGAGTTGTTTAGTATCCTTCACGGGCAGCGAACGTGTTGGAAGTATTGTTGGACAAGCTGTGGTTTCTCGCTATGGCAAGTCCATATTGGAATTGGGTGGAAACAATGGTCTGTATTCAACCCGAAGATTTGGCTTGAAACTAAAATCTCACCTCAGCCTCGATTGTGATGCCTGACGCTGATTTATCTTTGGCACTAAGCGGAGTCTTCTTTGGTGCCGTCGGGACTGCGGGGCAGCGATGCACTTCAACCCGCCGGCTGTTCTTGCATCGTCAAATTGCCCCAGAGTTTTTGGAGCGTCTTCAAAAGCTCTATACTTCTGTTAAACCAGGTGATCCGTTGGACAGTAGTACTCTTCTCGGTCCATTGCATACCGCTGCTGCCGTGAAAACCTATAGCAACGCGGTTGCGCATTTACGCTCCATCGACACTGAAATTTTATGCGGCGGCGAGCCGTACCACCTCCCGTCTCCTTTAGACGGCGGGAATTTTGTACAGCCAACGATATCAGTGCCCAAGTCTACGAACATGAAAGACTCCATCTGGAGCACCGAAACCTTCGCGCCTGTGTTGAACGTCGCTATTTTCGATGAACTCGATGAAGCTATTGAGTGGAACAACGCCGTACCCCAAGTGCATATTGCGCTTCCGAGCCCTTCATGTCTTTGAATGTCTTTTTTCTAACTCCCTCAATCAGGGCCTATCAAGCAGTCTCTGGACCCGTGACCTGCAAAACGTTGGGAAATGGATTGGGGCGGGTGGAAGCGATGCAGGTATCGTGAATGTCAGTGTTCTATCCCTTATTCGCCCGTGCCTATCTCACATTTTGCCCATTGCGGCTTCGTTTAATTCTTTGCTGGAGCAGGTCAACGCAGGGACATCAGGTGCTGAGATTGGAGCTAGCTTGTGGGTGCCTGTGTTCCACTACAAGAGTCTGTGCTGACATCCCGCATCTAATGCGTCGCAGCGGCGGTAATAAGGTAAAGTAGTCACAATATTTATCTAAGCAAAACCCACCTAATTCCGTCACAGAGTACAGGCTGGTACGTGTCGCATCAAGCTCTCGAACGATGACCAATTCCGACGTACATAATGGTCAACAGGGGTAGAGAATCCGGTGGCGATGCCTGGAAACAATATGTTCGCTGGAGTGCATGTACCAGTAAGCTCTGCATTGTCCTCGAACTTGGGGTGTTCCTACTAAAATTCGCCGGCAGTCAATTTTTCAGACGAAGCTCCTCTTGCCCAGGGAGTAAATTTTAGTATCGACTAGATCCACTCGAGCGACCGGCTTTCGGGCACGCAGCCAGGGCCCAGCATCGGCCAGCCACTTGCAAGCGAACGGTCGGGGCGAATCAAGCGATATTTCAGGGTAGCCTAGACGTGGAATTTCTTAAGCCTGCTGCTCCGGTCTCCGTATGTTTTTCTTCTGATGTACTTTGATCCGGCATCACTGTATATACAATAAAGTATGTGTCTTGCGTGGCAGAAAGGAATCAGCAGCACCATGAAATACTTCCGTTTCATCAATACGCATGAGCGACCAAACCGACAATTGTGGGAGCTGCGATGGCACAGAAACGAAAGCTCCAGGACCCAGATCTGATTACTCATTGGGGATTCAGCCCAGCGTATCCAAGGCCAAAAGTAGAAATCGCCGATTGATTGAATGAATCCTATCAGGCTGCAGCGCCTTTCAGGGAATCCATCAGTTTCTTTTGATGCCGTTTTTATAAGCCGATATTTTCTTTCAAAAAATCCCTTCGCTAAATTTCTCTCCCGTCCTTAACTCAAGTGTCGGTTTCCTGCTTCTTTACATCCACACTCCTTCCCTCTATTACGAATTTCGACATGTCTGTCGCCGATGATCTTCCATGGCCTGAGCTGGGCAACGTTTCTCGAGGAGCCACTCGTGGAAACCAAGGGCAGAAGGGTGTATTAGGGTCTCCCGATCGTGAAGGACGGTGTATTCTTCAGCTTCGCGTTCAGCCTGGTGTGTTGGCTGTAAAATTAAATCGGCAGGCCAGCGACTGGTACCGAATACTTGATAACGAAGTTAATCGCGCGCTCAAACTTACAAAAACTTACTGGAGGAAAGCGCGAAGGCGGCAGGATTACGACGCGCGCGCAGATCAGGATCATATGGAACTGCACGAATGGCTACAGCAGTTAAAGGATAAAACAATGTCCCATCTAGAGTTACTTATGCAAAAGGGTGACATCCAGGGGCCACCATACACCATGCCTGACGATATCGAACTAACGTTTCTGCGCAAATTCATTGAGCGTCAGGCAGCAGGAATCCCTCATAATCCCCGTTTACGCAACGGCGCAGATCCCGGATATGTTATCCGGGATCACTCTGTAGACTCTGGCTCACCGGATCCTTCAGAACAAAGTTATCTCGACCAGCGAAATCGAGGTGCGGATGAGCAGTTCAGTCTATTCAATGGTGTCTTCTAAGAATCGTTCACTCCCGGTAGACACAGCAGAAACGGGAAATAATCATATATCATTGGGTGGCCGACTCAACGACTCGCCTACTTTACGAAACCCCGAATCGTTAGCACAGGAAGCCACTTCATCTAGTAAGCTATGTGCAAGTGATGTTATTCATCGTTCCTGATTCATGGCGTAGAACAAGCTCTCCAAATAACTCGTGCAGCATTGGCTCGTGCCCAAAAAGACACTCAGGACGCGTTTTTACGTTATACTGCCTGTCTAGATGCTGAGCGCCAAGCACGACAATCAGTAGCCGCCGCAGAGAAGCGTCGGGATGATGTTAGTACGTCGATCCGAAGTTTATTCTTGTTCCTTCGATTTCTAAGCATCTTCGCAGTGGCTGCTCTTTTGTCGATGAATACAGCTGGTCTGCATGATGACTTGTCATTCTTTGCGTGAATTCTCAACTATCCATTGTACAGAACAAAGATCAAGACAATCATCAGTATCATTAGAAGAAGCTCAAGCTGCTCAGGCGTTAGCTCGTTATCATAATGAGGTCAGGACACCTCAGTTGCTCGTGCTCGTATATATTAGTTGATGATCATCAAATAGGCTCAAGACCTGAAAAACCGGTCGAACACAAAACCCATGGAATGGGGCGACGCCGACCCACAGGGCATGTATGCAGCTGAGCCTATGGCTCACCTCGAAGTGAGTGCAAGTGATTCTGGCAAACGAATTATTCTGATTTGCATAATAGGACCATGGGCGACATATAATTCGAAAGCACTCGAGGACCTGGGAGAACGGTGCGCAGATGCAGGGTAGGCTCTCGCGTCTCTTGTGCACGTCCCTTTACTTACTACAATGTTAGATCCCCAGTACGGCGAAGTACTGCAGTTGAGGTCACCGTCACTGAATTCAGAATTTCAAGACCTCGGTGGCATGCCTCCAAGAAAACGTATTCACCATATGATACCGGGCTACGATGTCATGAGTAACCCAGCTCTTCAGGCGCAAAATATGACTTTACAGCCATGATACTTTCCTTTCATTTTCATTCTTATGATCTTCACGCAAGACTATCATGATATTTATCATTTGTATACTAATCGCATATACCACCTTAAATGATCCTATTGTATATAGAACGACTCCATTGTATTCATACATACATTTGGCTTCTCTGGAGTTGCTGTGTGTACTCTTACCATCGTGATACTACACATATTCACATGGATCAAGATGTAGTATCTGTATCAACACTAATTTATCATTGTCAGGGGCCATCATTTGTAGGAGAACCGGTTTGAGTGGTCAATTGATTCTTGAATGTTCCTTGATTTCCGGGATCATGACTACGCGCTGTGCTACTTACCACTGTGTATTTAGTTGCTTGGGCACTAAACACGACAACAGAACGCGCGGCACAGCTATGGGACTTACGCCTCGTCGGGTTATCGGCATCGTCCAGACAAGTCTTATAGCTCCCAGGATCCGCCCCACCGTTATCTGAAACGTAGTCCATAAGTACTGCGCCCATACGCTTTTCACTGACGGAATCCACGGGTCAAACTCCCTGCTCCCAATATAGATAGATCTATATAGTACTCACAAACGGATCATCGGTACCGGCACCTTTTGCGGCCTCCTCAGCCAGACGCAACGGTGGGTAAGCATAGACACTCGGCTGGAATATTCGAGCGAGGGTATAACATTCCCAAAATGTGCTGGGAGTTGCAACTCAATATTGCCCGAGGTATGGTCCAGTACACGCTTTAGTCTCGCGAGCTGCCACCAAATCCCCTCCATCTCCGAGATATTCTGGGTCCAGAGCGGCAGGTGGCTAGAGTTCCGCTGCTCGGAACACTCGTGAACTCTGGTATAGAGCGGCTCCAACAAACGTAGAAAGGCATTTCATCCACACTCTTTCCATGTTGCAGAAAGGAATATCTGAATGCTCTTAGCTGCCACTTCAAGTAGTAGAGACAGCTTTGACCGTCACTTTGGTTCCGCGGTTTACAAGCGTCTGATTCACGCGATTAAGCGCTTTCCTGCTCGAAGTCGAACCTTTTCAACAACGCGCATTAAATCTGCAGCTGTATGCTCTCCCGGTTTACTCAACATTCAGGAGACATTGCAGAAAGCAGATAAATGGTGGGATAATAAGGATGCATGTCCTCGTTCCCTCGACGAGGCTAACAGTTCCGGATTGTGGCTCGTATTTGCGACCTGAGATCAATATATAAACTTCAGTACGCTCTTGCTGGACTAATAATTGTTACTTTGTATACCATCGCAGCAGTTCATTTGCCGCTCCAAAGCCTCTGCCGCTCCCACCGCCCACCGGTGAGGCTGCAGTGAACGAAGGGGAGCGACCAGTCTTCATATCATCCGTGCTATACTCGAGCTGCTTGGAAACTGCCCCTTACAAACATTTTTCGGAGACTCGAACTTGCCCGTTACGCGACAAATGTAAGTTGTAAGTAAACTTACGACGATCGTTCAGCTCTGCTATTAAATCTATGGCTGATCAGTATACACGATATCAATCTAATTCGATATAACATCGATGGTCATTCTAACGAAGACTCTATCCTGGCCACAAAGGCACATTGCTGGTCATTTATTCAGGGAAACTGTAAAAATCCCTCTACATGCCGCTACTTTCGTCCATCAAGTCAAGGAACTTGTAAGGCGTGTCGTAAATTCATGCTGGTCTATTCTGATTGTTTTGCTAGATTGAAAGTACACACCCGGTCTCGACTGGCCTAATTGCTCCAACATTTGGTCCTTCAAGCATCCCGAGCCCTTCTGAGCCTTTGCAGGCGCGCTTGGAAGAGGCAACTATTCAGTCTAGTTCCAGACTTCCCGGGCCTCACTTGCCTTCGTACCCTCAACATATTCGCCTACATCGTCCCACATATCTCATGCTTACTTATCCTCGACAAATCATGACCGCTACTTTCTCCCCTCGGTCTCACCTGGTTTATTTCAAACCATTATGAATAGTGAAGGGTTGGACACTATCATGGTCCTCAGGTGTATGACAACACTTCGAAATCCCTATTGCTGCCAATGGCTCGCTATGGATTAAAAAGCAGACACTAACGCGCATTGCTTCCTATGCGGCCATGCTCGTAGCATTAACGTTACTGGATTCCATGATACCGGATTGTTACCGATCCAATTATGTACAAGTTAGGAGATTGATTTTACTGTCACTTTATTTGCCAGGTACTGAATTGGATACTACCTGATACTACTCTCTTCAGTATTTCTTACCGGTAAACACGTACAACGTTTTACAACACTTGCCATGAATCCGATGTCCCACCCTCCGACCCACCTCGTATCTTAGGCGGGTCGGAACCGTAAATACATT
The DNA here is from genome assembly GCA_000827265.1 of Collybiopsis luxurians FD-317 M1. NCBI lineage: Eukaryota > Fungi > Basidiomycota > Agaricomycetes > Agaricales > Omphalotaceae > Collybiopsis > Collybiopsis luxurians. Next base: position 402,340 of record KN834752.1, on the reverse strand, counting down.
GGAAGCCCGAAAATCTGACGATGTCGGACGAGGCAATGAAATATGAATCTCAATGAATCCATTACGATTGGCGTGTCACTGATAGCGTTTCAGGGACTGAATCCTATAGAATCGCAACATCGGGGATCAATCAAAATCGTTCAGATGTTTATTACCGGGAAGGACGCTGACCTATGTAGGACGACAAGGGTTCCGAAGCGCTTGATTCCATCAGTCTGCTTCCCGTGTTTTGCCACTGGCTGGTTAGTGATGACTGGGACTTTGCAGGGACGTTGAAATACATCTAAGAGGGGGAAGGGCATTCAGCGGTGGAATTTGAGGACGGCAGTCTCGTGTCTCGTTGCTACTGCACTGGCGACAAATGAGATGCACCAGATTATTTTATCTAAGAGCCAGAGAAAACTGCCTAGAGAAAATGGTCGAAGGATTGCTCTCGATGGTCTGAAAATAAACAATTCAAAGACAACCTCGACTAGCTCAATCTCATATTAACCATTCAATTCTGGGGATATAACGACAACCACTTAAAAGTGCCGCCGGGAGACTTTGCGATAATGCTGAAAAGCGTTATACGACCAATAGTACAACGAATTTGTGTACAAGCTGTGGTTTGAAGGGTAAAGCCTGAAGGCTTTTCACTGAAAAACAAATGAGGTTATACAGATTCAAGAGTATCGAACAACCTCATCAAAAAACGCACTTGGTCGTAATCCTGCGGCAGCGCTGTCCAGAGAAGTGCACAATTCTTTCGAATGAATACGAGACTAATGGAGCTGGATACATAGTAATGTCATCGATGTCGAAGTTGAAATTTTCAGGTCGCAAATCGAAGGATATCTCATTGTCTTTGTTTCATTATCGAAACCGGGCGCCATATGATCTGCTTACAGTTATACATGATACAGGAACCTGGAATGTTAACCACTGGACACGATAGTGGGGGATTACAGAGGTCAACTAAGATGTCATACTGGAATTGAAAAGGACTTACAGCTAGAGAACAGAGCTACTTTAGCTGGTCATCGCTGGTCACAGTCTCGGCTTTGGGGTCAGTGGAAGATGCCGGTACAGTCATGTCTGCAGTGGGTTGCATTTGCTTTTTGGCTGCGGTTTCGGCTTTGGATTTTTCCATATCCTTTCGCACTTGTTCATTGAACGTATCTGGAACAGAGCTGGAGCGGCAACATTTGCAGCAAGAGATTGGTGCTACTGTAAGAAGGATAATCAGTCAGTTTATGACAGAATGAATAGATTACATTGCACACCAGTGTCACACCAACTCGACAGTGCGGAAAATGAGGCAACACCTGGTTAAATCAGTCCAATTGCACTCAGAAACCCCAAAGAGGAGGTCAGACTGACAGCAGAAACCGCAACAAATAGAAGCAAAATCTTGACCACCGTCAGCCATACTCTACGTGGTGTTTTGGAAGCGAGAAACGCAATCCACAAAGCTGAGTTATGAGTCACTATATATAAGTTGGGGTCTCGGCACAGCATTTGTGCACTTTTTCGATCGCATACCAGACGTCCGTCATCTGAATATCACTGAGGCTGCACTGGATATGTAGATATTCCAAGGTGCAGGCATTTTCTGTCTGTGACTGTATAGAACACAGCTGCAGCAGTAACAACTTTGCAATCCGACATTCATTCAACGTTTAAATCACGTGCTATCCTTAAACGCGCTTACTGACACTACATCCATTATCTTGATGGCAGAAGGGACATCTACCCAAGAATCTCGATGGGCTTTCTCTCAAACATTTCTATCTGACTTTCAAACCTCTCGTTTAGGTACCTTGCATGCTTCTTGGGGGCCTAACAAACGAGCTTACCTTCGAAATCAGATTTAGAGACGCGTCTACAACAGGCTACTCAATCCGGTGGACCCATAGCGAAACCCGAATTGGACAACTTGAATCTTCTGCTCGCTAAGCTCTCGAAAAGCCTCGTCGATGCGACTGGAAGTATTACAAATTTTGATCAGAGAAACTGCGAGACCGTAAACTTATATCCATTGTATCTAACCCCAATCTGATGTATCGATTTATTTAGCAACTTAATAAGCTCGGGAGAGTCCTTGAGAGCCTTCGCAAGGTCTCATCAGGTACCTCGAAGTTTGCGTTCAGACGGAAGGCAAAAGAGGTATCAGCTTCACTACCAGAGACTGTTGCCGCGACTGGGGCAAGTAATGCTGCAACGGTGTCACCATCGACAACACTGACTCTGTCTTCCTACTCGGAGAGATTCATTACCCCAGAGGATCTGCCGAGTCCTCATGCAACTTCTTCAGATCTTCGCTCCGAGTTGAGTATAACTAATTTAGACGGTTGCCTTCTCAATCTGCTCGACTCCCCGTACGAGATATCTGCTCTTCATATTCGCGACGTGAAGAATTCGATCTTGCTTTTGCCTGCTCTCGACGGCAGTGTCATACTCCATGATTTGCGCAACTGCGTTGTCGTCGTAAAATGCCATCAGGTACGAAATGAAAACTTTGAACCTCGAAGATTCTCTAACAGATACGAGATAATAGTTTAGGATGCATGCCTCAAAGGACACTGACGTCTATCTTCGAATTCAATCGAGTCCTACCATTGAACACTGTAGCGGCATTTCCTTTGCGCCTTACCCTCCAGCATTTTCCTCCAGCGACCTCCACGAAACCCCTGATCTTCTTGTCCAGGATTTCTCCCATATTAATTCTACACCTTCTCCCAACTGGTGTTTCATGGCGGAAGAACAAAGGAAATCAGACAATGACTGGCATTCCATCATTGGTAGAACTTCGGTTGATGTCAAAGGGATTTTGCAGCGCGCCCTACCTCCTTATTCCTCGACACGGACAAGTTGAATTAGCTTTACGGTCGTAGAATTTACGTGCCCGATACTAGACGAGTTTACGGTAGGGAATTTCTCAATTACTTACACAGTCCAAAGATATTTACAAGTCAAACGAGTATGTATTATTTTCAGAATTATAAAAAGCGGAAGCATCGAGTCAAGGAGAGCGAGCACCCCGAAAAGCTGCTTCGACTGTTGTCTCATTTCGCCCAATCACCGTAAATCTGGCTATGCTCATAACTTTGGAAAGTTTTATTTATCGAGTGAAATATTACGTTTGGCACGATAAAACAACAATTAATTAGCTATTCGAGTATTCTGCCTTTGTTCCTTTGATATAAAGATAACATAAATAAGTGACTGGATAGCGAGAGAGCATCGATAGCACACAACTCTGGATCAGGGAGGTTAATGGGGATCGTCAGTACTTAACGATCCTACCTTCCTAGAGCGTTTTTAAATGCCGAGCTTGTGGGAGCAAGGGGTTTCTGGCTATGCCAGCATCGTAAACCCGTTCCAGCCTACACAATCAGCATCGAATGAAATTTCCAACAATCATGCTCGGTATGCCCCACTTGTCCCTCCGAATAGTGAAGGAGAAACAACAGTTGACCAAACCCTCTTCCGTAGGCGTTACAGTGGGACCAGCGCCAGACGATACTACTGAGCTCAGGGTAAGCGATGAACCAGGTCCAGATGATGATGAAGTGTTGACGCCAGAGACACCTGCCCCCATGATGCTCGACGAAACAGTGCCATTAGGCGCACTGCGCGGCGTCCCAGGGCTAATGTTTAGTTGAGGTTTATACCGCAACACGCACGACGTAAGGACGGCTTTTTGAGAAGAATCGAAAGCGACGTGACCGTATTTCTACAAGTTACGAGTAGTCAGGGCCGAGAAGAGGCTACCCTTGTAAAGAACGAACCTCCCAGTAGTTAACCGCGCTTTCCTCAGCCATCAATTCATAGATGCACAGTTTCCCATCCCTGAGCAGGTAACCATCTATCCCAACCAATTCTGAGAATTCCCTGTTTCCTTTATATATTTCGCCTGTTCGACGCCAAAGGCACGCTGGAACTCCCATTGCAGAGAAAACCCGGTCGTAGTCGAGTAAGAGGCGCTCAAACGCTTCTTCTATGAACACAAGATCCTAATGCGAAAGGAGGGAGCGTAAATTTTCTGAGAAGAAACAGACTTTGGCATAGACCAAAAGCAAACAGTCTGAAGCAAACAGTCTGAAGCGACACTCACTATATCCCGTAATGATTGGGCTACGGCACGGAACTTTGGTCGCAAGACTGAAAGCGGCTGCAAGATTTGTTGTTTTGATTCTTGAGAAACACTGGAGCACACTGAGCATATAATGAAACAAAACTGGCAAATCGCACGAACTTGCGATCCATCCATCTCGATAATCGAGCATAACCCTTCACATAGTTATATGGTTTCAACAATCCCGCCTCATATTTACTACGTATAACCCTGCTCAATCGCTCGTCCCTAGACCCGGACTCCTGATCTGCGGCTGTAAGTAAGAACTTTTCTGTTTTCGTGGCAGCAGGAAGGATTGTCGTAGGATCTGGAGCTTGAGTATCTGAAGACTTTTCGCCCTCGCTGGGTGAAGGGTTATCTGAAGTCGATGTTGGCGAAGTTTCTTGACCGTTCGATTTTGTTGCCGCAAACTCTGAGACATCGGGGGTTGATGCTGCGGCTGACGAGGTAGTTCCATTCGTGGTGATGGGATAGGTAGTGGAAGTAAATGGACCATTTCCACTCATGATCGAGGGAGGAACAGACTGGGGGCCACTGAAAAAGGAACTCTCGTCAAGAGTCTCAAGGAAATCTCTATGGAGATGCGGAATAAGAGCGGGGATGAGTGGGATGTTGACAAACGCACGTCAGGACAGAAAATTCATTTCCCAGGGTGTCTGAGCGATACACGAAGGGCGACTGTGAGACTGCAGGCCATATAGTGGATCCGGAGGCATTCGCTGCAGGTATGGTTTGATTCAGTCGGCCTGGCGCTGCGGCGGTAGGACCAAACATTGCAGCTGCAGTTTGATAAGCAGAGAAGATTATAGCAATCGACCGTTCGCTCACTCGTACTGTAAGCCTGAGTCGGTGCAGCCGTACTGGCTAGGACAGCGTCTGTTGGAGATTTACTATCAGGTTTCGACCGACGATCATCATGACAGAGATGTCCTATCTCTCTCTTGATGCTGAAAGGTAAAATTTAGCTAGGAGACAATGACAAACAGGCAAAAGTTCTACCATCTTTGGCACGGCCTTCCTTCATCACAAGTCATATGGCTCCTTCTGCAATATAAGCAGGCATGATTGACCTTTCTCCTTCGAACCGTCTTCTTTTTGCGTCCTCCATTTCCTGAGTCATCTGCACCCGCACCATCGTCCTCTGCAGGAACCGAACTGGATCTCCCAGCGACTATTCCAGAACTTCCAGGGTTGGTAGGTGCTAGATTGCCGGACACTGATGAACTGGGTTCTGATTGCGCTTGAAGTAACTGATCGTGTGCAGACATTTGGAGCGAAAGAAGGAGAAATGAGACAACTTTTCGATGAAATTTTCGCAATATAGCACAAGATTAAAAAAGCACCTGTCCGTCTCACAGTCGGACCGACAGGCCATTCCCCAATGTCACATCCCGCAGCGTGATGTTGTCACGACCTGTCCGGTAGTACTCAGTTGATAGCATCTATACCAACAATCTCATAGCCCAAGAAATGTAATGCTAATTGTACATGGCACTAGAGAGGGTGTCGTACAAGTACTTACAAGGATAGGGAAGATACTAGGCCCTTATAACACAAAAAAGCAACCAGGTAAAGACCCTTGTCTATATGGTGCAGGAAGTAGAAACAAAAATTGAAAGGACAGACTGCAGACCAAGTTCGAAATAGAGCTAGGAAGTGGCCAGGGACCGGGTGGGGGTGACTGCACAGGAAGCAGTCAATGAGGTAACATGGAGAGGGGTTAATCGGAAGTTGGGAGGTTGCAGGACCTAGCGGGGATAAAATGATTATGACACAGCCTATGTCAGTATATACTGAACGCTAAGTATAAGCAAAAGACGCACAGAGAGCGATAGCATATAGAATAACTAAAAGAAACATGAAGAAAAGTGGAAAGAGAGGGATAAAAGGAGATAAAAAAGGTAAAATCATGTAAACAAATGAATACAGAAGAGGGTAGGAATACTTTTGAATATGATGCCGAAGTACGTATGCAGAAGGCGCAAGCGAAATAATAATTTTCAGAGCGCAAAGATGTAAATGACAGCAATCCAAGGAGCAAAGGAATGGGAGCCGCGCACGCATCATAGACCTGACGCAGGATATCCCAGATGAGATTGATAATTCGAATGACTCGCATTAGTCGGTTGCGGAGAAAACTGCTGTGTCTGCTGATAGTGAACCGCCGGAGTCTGTGTTTGAGTGGACGGAACCTGTGACGAAGGAGTTTGAGTAGAATACTGCGGAGTTGATTGATATGTTTGCGGAACAGCAGAGACATCTCCTTGAGCAGAATACGGCAACATCGGGAATGTCGAATTCACCGGTGTTCCTGTCCTGCTCGCACTGACACTCGAGGCGCGACTAGTAGGCTTTGAGGAAGAACCACCTGCCCCACGAACTTTTCTTCCTTCCCTTTCTGCACCTCCTACGCGGACGGCCGAAGGATAAGCTGAACCCCCCACAGACCCGGTCCCAGCACTAAAACCTTTGTTCTTTCCCGCACCTTTATCTCCCCGCTGAGCTAAACACTCGTGTTTCCCACTCGCAAGCCATTGAAGCCCAATGGCACCGTGATCACCGGAATGTTGATAGTGGTAACGAAGCCCGTTCATATTCTTGTAGCGCCGAGGGCAATCACCGACACCGCATGCGTAAGGCTTGAGCTGACGCTCAGCCTCGGCCTCAATAGCGAGAAGTTCCGAAGGGGGTAGGGAGGAGAGGGTAGAATGGAGGGAAGTGAGAGAGTTGGCAGTACTGGTATCGGTGCTACCATTGCTGGGTGTGTTCACAGAGGTGTTGGAGGAAGAGAGAATGGGTGTGAGGGCATTGATAAGTGACGATGAGGAAGTATTAGCTGTGCCATTGGCTTGATGGCCGTACGTGCCCGAATGGCCGATGGTTGAGCTTTCGCCGTCTCTGAAAGTACTGTCTGAGAAGCCAGATGTCTTGGATGTAGGGCTGCTCAAACTCAGAGCAGAACTCAGCGCAGAACTCAACGACGATGGTGTTGGAGTAAAATTGCTGCTTGCAGGGAAATGAGAACTTGATGAGGTACCCACAGGAGAGCTGACAGCCGAGCCCGAATTACTGCCAGCTGGGGTTATACCAGTGTTGACGGTTAGACCATGACCGAAGGGAGAGCTGAGTGAGGACGGTGTGACGGGTGTTGCCATACCGCTCCTGGGTGTGTTGGCACCTGACGAGGCAGCAGATGATGATGATTGGGCATCTTCCTGTTGCTGTTGCTGCTGCTGTTGCTTGCGCTTCCGCTCCAAAATGGCTTGGACGTGTTCCAAGTCTTTGGGAGGCGCAAAATTACACGAGCCGTGGGTGATATGATATTTCAAACCTGCGGCAGGATAAGACAGTTACTCAAAGACAAAAGACATCGACTGACCGTTGGCCTGTTTGTAACTCTTATTACAATTTGGTTTGGGACACTTAAACGGCTTGCTTTGCAATAAGCTGCTGCCCCCAGTCGTGGGAGGTCGGCCGATTCTCGGAACTGGTTTGGCGGTGTTGGAAACAGTACCCGAAGATGGGCCGGAAGAGATGTTTGCCGATGAGACAGCCGCACCACCTGATTCTGCTGAGGGTTTGTCGCCCTTGCCTTTGGTGCTCGAAAGTTTGGGAGGAGTTGACCTGATGGTAGTCTTTTCCTTCTTAACAGCATCGCTAGCGGTAGTCTGAGATGTTTCCTCCTCAATGTCGATATCAAACTCAGCATCCGCATCTTCGTCATCTCCTTCGCCCTTGTGTGACTGTGGACTCGATGGAGTGGAAAAGAGCAATGCAGGCTGGACGCAGCCCATATCCGCAGCACCATTAGAGCTCGCAGCATCCACAGATTGCGCTTGGGGAAAATTGTACCCATAAGCATTGGGATAGTCGAAGTTACCAGTGAATCCGCCCATGCCCAGACTTCCATTCATACCGACATTACCCACATACGTCATGTCGACACCACCGGGAGCCCCGTGACTAGCCCAAGCGGCACCTGCAGGCGGAGGACCAGTAATGAATGGAGAATGTAAGGAGGGTCTGGAGCTGGACGAAGAGAAACCTGAGAGATTCAGCGCCAAATTCGGACGTTGGGTGGAATTGTGGCCGTTCACATTTTGAGAGCTCGTGGGGGATCCACTTGAAGTAGGTGGAGAAGATGAAGATGACTTTTGACCACCGATGCCCGGATAACCCCCAGGATAAGCGGCAGCCAAACTGCTGTGGACGAGATTGTTCGGTGACGCATAACTAGAAAGTGGAGTTGCCAGTATGGTTTCTGGCGGGGATGGGGTGGAAGTGGGGGAAGAAGGTATCGAAGAGGCTGTAGAAGCATTGGAAGAAGGGGGAGGCATCTCCAACTCCATGTCGTCGGGGTCAACAGGACCACCGCCTTGATGCATGTGCTGTGAGGGCTGTTGGTTTTGTGGTTGATTAGAGGGTATAGGCTGAGGAATACCCCCGGCATCAACAATCTGAGGTTCAAAAGGCACCGATATGCGTGTTTGTGGACCCCCTGCGCCTGGTTGATCGATGCATACTACATGGACATCCTCGAAATGCTCCAGTAAAGCATGAAGGTCTGTAAGATGCAGCCCACAACAAGTGTAATTTCTGCAAAGCTCGTCCTGAAACTCGAATATCTTGAGGGCATTTGACACTGCGGGGTCTCGATGACTGAAATGAGTGCGATTGGTAAGCGAACAAGGCCAGAAATCAAGACGACCTCTGACTTACACATCCATGGGGCTGCCCATAGTAACTGAACCTACAGAGCCAGGATAACCAAACAATCTACCATTGTAAGAACCAGCAGCGCTACGAAAGCTCATGGGAGAGCCTAGAAAGTGACGAGTATAAGAGGCTGGGTTGAATGAGCCGCCTTCGCCAGAGGTATACGAGCCGGAAGCCATGTGTACATCTTGGGAATTATGAGAGTTGCGTGCACCGAGAGAGATTGGCTGAGATGCGGTTGTGGCCATACAGAAGGAATTATTAGAGAATAATAGATATACAGATAGATGATGAGACTGAGGATTTGGAAGTAAGGAACCAAGGTTGATTGGATTATACCAGTTTACAAATATTAGTTTGATGGCCTCACGGAACTTCCCGGCCCGCCTCCGGGACATACTCACACTTGCCCGGAATCTGCCTCTGTCTTCCTTCGCATCCAACTTCTCCCGTGTTCTCCAATGTTCCCCCCCGTTATTCATGGAACAATCCATCCTACCCCGAATCACCGACTAGCTCGTCCGGAGCCGAACTTCACACCCAGCGATGCTCGGAGCTGTTTCTCCGATAGCACATGCCGGCCGCTGGCTTGCTTTATCTCACACCGCCTTTCCTAGCTTATAAGGCTAGAAACGCCGCTAGAATCTAAGAATTCTGTCTTCTTCAACGCATATATCCTGACTACAACATTCGTAGCTGATGTATCTCCCCCTATCTCGGGATACATCCGACACATTGCAAATCGACCGCCGAGGCTCTGGTCTGGTCGTCTCGCAGCAGTAAGCGAGTCCGCCGTATCTTTCTTCCGGTCTGGAGTATCAACATCTAGCTCCCTGCATCTAACCATTCTAAAAAATCAGTCATTTTTATACCCAAGAAATTGCGTACCAGCCGTAGTATGGCTTCCATCCAGTAGAGGATACTCGGGCCTGAATCAGTTCACCCCTACTACCCAACCTAGTAGTCACAGTAAGTACTAGGCTGAAATTTCAATCTCCGCCTCGTTACAGATTTTATTATCGCAGATTCTAGCTCTAGAGGATATCTTTGTACTGACTTCACTTCCTAGTAATTTTTCAGACACTTCACGTCGGGCTGCATTTCAGATCTCCTAGACCAAGCCTCAGTTGAAACGATGAATGTGTAGTTTGACGGAGAGCTCGTTTCAAAGTTTTTCCAAGCCTGTACCAAGCTCAGCTATATATTAGGACTTGTAGTGCTTGTAGTCTGCAACGATCGTAGATTCACAATGGGGGGTTTGTGACAGAATTGTAGCGTTGGAGAGCAGAGCGCAGAAACAGCGCTGGAAGCGTGATCATTGGTAACTGCTCGTCAATATCTACCACTTACCTGGAGCGGCGGCACATACAGTACTTATATTCCAGCCCATGGGTTATGATTTAGACAACACATTGCGAGGCCGCTTGTGATCATCAAAGGTCTTTAGGCTATTATAAATTTGAGTTTAGAACGGTATAATGCTCATTCGTTGGGGCGCGAGTCTTATACTTACTACGGGTGTAATTTACAATTTCGAGATCCCAAGTTCAAAGTCCTTTTCTATCTTGCTGGCCACTTCCCATGCAAATCTGTGAAATTACATTGTTCCTTGCTCTGCACAGCTGTGACTCACTCTGACTCACCGGTGACAGCTCTACTATCACTTGATGTCAAAGCTGTATATCTTCAACTCACACGGCAGATTCGATCGATAAGGATGGCGATTTTTTACCCGCTATGTACACGTACTACGTATCTCTGTGCCAAAGGGAAATTCTCCCAAAAAAATGGGAGACCATTCGTGCGGATTTAGTACGTGGCCTAATCTTATTCAATGAGTACTTATTCCTTCCTGGGTCGCATGATCATGGTCAGTCTGTCCGTCAATTTATCAATGGAAGAGAACTCGACTTGCGTCATTCCGAAGTATAAGGGAAGCCAGACTTTCTGGTCAAAAGATAGAGTGCAATGTAGAAAAGAGCGATATGAAAGATTCAAGTCACATTAAACATTGCTTCCTTGACCGATAAGGAGGATGATTCAAGCTTACTTACCAACGTTCAACGTTCAAGCATGACCTAGCATGACTTGGTGGAATTAGTACGACTGTAACCGACATCGCCACTGCCGATCTTCATTCTCAACGATCAGGCACTAGGTAAAATACTCGAGTGCTGCTTATGGACACATGCGACATGCGACATGAGAAATGCAGTATGACCATGTAGGTAAAACGTCTGGATACGAGTTACAGCGTCTGACTATTATGATTTACCCGTGCCATCTGTCTTACGCTTGTTATAACCACGGACATGAAAGTTCAACGACATCCATTTCCGATTAGGGCGTTCAATTCAAACTACAGCAGTTCTCTCAATGTCGAGACGTCGAAGGCCGAGTGAAGTCACGACATAGTTACTACAGATCGACACAACTCTATCTTTTTCGTCTTCAAATTTAACCAGTGTGAGTAGAATTTCGGGAATTGGCAGACTCTGACAGACAAGGCATCGATGCGCCACTCTTCTACTGATGGGTCTTTGGCTTAACTCTCATCGACCGCACCTCGACGAACTTGATTTTTTTTTTTAATCTCAGAAAGGCAAAGGCATCTTTGGCGGTGAACGTTCTCCAATCGAGTCTTTAATTCATGCTTCACTTCAAAGATGCCTGAAGGGCATACTTCCATTGCACGCCGCTGAATTTCCCAGTCAAAAGCAAATCTCCGAAACTTTACACCACAGGAAGCCTATAAAGCCGGCTAGACCGATGTCTGGTGAGTATCTCGAATCACGCAGCGCAGGCCTCGAGGCCTCAAGACATTCCTTCAAATATCACCACCTTTCCGCCTTTGAATTGCACAACTCTGTCATTAACTTTGGACATTTCGGATGACGATCCGTAGTGACATGAGGTTTTTGGAGATATTTTCAGCGATCGACAGGATAACCTCATTTTAAAGTATCCAGTTCTGAAACAAATGGATCATGGCATTAATTTATAGTATTTTTCCTTATTTCCTTATTCTCCCCCGCTCGAGATGAATGATTCGAAGCAAGCCGTCATGATATGTCAAGAGCTAGATCGTGCGCTTTTAAGTATGCTCTCGCTCTTCGCCTTCTCCCGGAAATTGATAACATTCAGGGAGGCCGCCGAGCGAGAAACATTCGTCCATTCTCCGGCCTTGTTCTACTCGACTCCTGCCTTCAATGCAACTAGGGATCAAGCTTGATCCAGTCTACTATAGAGCACGAGAGAGGATGCATATATCCATACCACATTCTACTCCACACCGGTTCTTGTCAAGGTCACTCGGTGGGCACTATGAATACTCGGTTGCAGTTCTGTCTTGACATCTTTCTGAGTGCATCTCCATTGAGGGTTGCCGATGGAACGAAAGCCTCCCCGACTGTACTTACTGTATATGGCTATCGAAACCCAACACGCTGATGCGCTCAAATCTGCTTCATTGATGTGAACGGGTGACCAGGGGCGAGCTCCGCGTGTATCGACACCAACATAGGTACTCGTAATACAATATATCAATTCCATATGTATGTAAATACTTGCCGGCTTGCGAGCATCAATGCAAATCCTTTGGGAGAATTCATTTTGCAACTTAATTCGAATCTCGGCAAATAAGTAACGTCAGTTATGGACTGAGAATGAGCGAAGACTTTGGAGTCTACCAGAGTCTCCCTTACTTCCCCTAATGCAGCTCAATTAAGTATACATTGGCAATGGAGTTGCTATCATTAACGTTCCGTGGCTGGGTGGCGTTTCTATCGGTGGATGACATGTCTCCTCATGTACCTGCCCGTGGACGACCCACCTCAATTCCGAGAAGTGATCATGTGTGTGTGAAGCCTTCTTCGGCCATCCATTAGCGACGTCTGTGAAGCCAAGCCACCCAGCAAGTAACCGCAGCATTCCCACAGCTTGCCAGAAGATCTTCGGCATAAGACACCTTGGCAACAATAAGTATATCATAGCTCAAAACTGGACAGCAGCAAGATTTGTAGATTATGATACAGCGGAATACATGACTATACAGCTTGATATACAACTGAAGGCATTGCAAGGTGGTAATATGCGTAGTTAGGAGGAACAAGAAAGCCGACATTGCGGTATGTCAACACGGTCTCGTAAAATGAATTTGGGGACCACGAGCATGCCCGTACGTGTCCGTAATGGTAATTCTATGACCATATGGGGATGAAAATCTCGACAAAAAAAGCAGAATCCGATTTGGTTCAGGATCAGCGTTACGGGGCTCCTGAACGGAGAGAGCAATGGACCGAAAGACTCAGACTTTAGGTTTGGGCCCTGAAGCCCGATCTCAACGGTGGAGGTGCTAAATTAGAAGGGGATTCCAGTGAGCTCGGGGATGAGGGAGGAGTAGAGTTCGATGAAGGAGAGTGAGGAGGCGGAAGGGAGCGAATATCAGATTGGTTGTATCGTGGATGGGCGTGAAAGTCCGATACCGGCTGAAGGCGGTACGGAGATGTTCCTGTGCCATACTGGGACTGGTCAGAATGATCTTCGTCCATAAGTTCATCCTCTTCCAGCAAAGATGAATCGGCATCTGATTCTTCAGAGCCCTCGCCCATGATCGCAGCGGCCGGATCAGGATAGCTATGTGTGAAAAAATGAACAGTGGAATCTTGCTGGCGCCATCCTCGGGCCTCATAGGGCGAAGACATGGGAGCGTCAGGACACAGTACTAGAAAGTCACTTTTTGTGGGAGATCGGATACCACTCTGGGAGGACGCCGATGGCGAATGACCGGAGCGATTTTTACGCCTACGAGTAGAAACAGACACGGTAAGATCGTCTTTCACTTGTGACCGATTGTTGGCAGACGTCGAATGATTTCTGTAATGTCTGCGCATATTGGAATTGACATTGAACTCTCGACCGCAATTCGGATAAGGACAGCGGAAAGCTATGATATTGCATTCAGACCAACGAGCGCAGTTCGAAACACAATGAGATGACTTACGAGTGGCACCTGTATGGGTGTTCATGTGAATGCGCAGGCTACTTGGGCGATTAAACCGTTTGTGGCAAGTGGTGCAGACGTGCTTTTTGTCATCACCATCGTCAGACATATCTTCCGAAGAATATGTAGTGGGGTCAGAGTTGGATCGCAGAGGTGGGGATCTCTGTGAGTAATGCGGCCGAGTAGAATTCTGAATAAGTCGAGCGGAAGCATCCTTGCTGGCAGGTCTCGGCAGAGAACCGGCATCGACGCGAAAAGCAGGAGTAGAACCGTTTGAAACATCGACAGTTCTGCTCGGGCCTTGGGTAGCAGATACACGATTCGATAGTGTGGCGCTAGATGCTATGTGCAGAAGAGACGACGACGAAGGGTCTGATCGCAACACGTCAAAAGAATATATACGAGAACTGGAACTCGGGCTACTAGAGTTTCCATTGTCATTTGGGTCTTGATTGAGAGCAGAACGTTTCGAAGGCTGTTTCAAGGATGGGGTCAATGAGAACGACATTGAAAAAAAGGAAAAAGGACGGGGACTTGCCAGAGTATTAGATGAGGCTCTAGACGATTCTAATCGATGACTGGGAGATATTTTCATTAGATGTTCTGGAATGGAGGACGAGAGGGACGATGATGAGGAGTGGTAGGATAGAGGTTGGAAGAGAAAGACATACCTGGGAACATTTCGTGAATGCTAGGAAGAGATATTGAGATCTGTGAAGGGGAAGTGAGGGCCATGACAAGGGGGAAGAATAAACCAAGGGCGGTGAGTGCAGGAAATGATCATAGGCAAGTTAATCCTTTTATATGGTATAATGGTAATATGTATACAACTTTAGTAACCGAGATTACGGCAAATTTCCCCCGAATGCGCCGTCCAAGGAAATCAAGGCACTATGTAATAGCCCCCCCTCCTCCGGCCCATGATAACCTTCAGATTCCTGTTAACCCGAGGGAATACAAACACGTTTCGTGGAAGCTACGTACACTGCGTTTTTCTTCTCGCAATTTGCACGTAAACCCCTTGTAACCCGAGGCGCTATGCCCAAAGGATCGGCGAGAACGAGGCCCCATCCTCGAAATGGTAACCCCTGCTGTTTTACACCTCCCGGCTCTTGGGATAAATCAATTATCAGCTGCCCATCAGTGCAGGGCAAGGCATCTTGACAAGGTATTTGTTTGTTGTACCATTTCACTCCGTCTGATGAAAAAGGCAACTGGATTTGCGACAGGGCTGATGCCGAATATTGAGTACATATAGCTATTACTACGCCCGCACACCGCTCAACATGTACATATCCTTCCGGCCTTCCGGTTAATCAAGTCCTGTTCGGAGAGACGTGGAGAGTCACAATGATTCAGTATAATTTAAGCCTAACAATCTACTCGAACACGGAAAAACGGTTTTTGAAGCTTAGATCTATGCTACTGTAGTCGCAAATCCCAGGCCAAAAGGAGTTCCTCTAACGCCGACACATGCGAGCTCTTCGAATTTGATCTATCAGGCATCTTCATCGGAGTCGCCAGACGATGTTGTTGAAACCATTCTGACCCAGACTCCTTCGAAGTCCCTCAATAATTAAACCCGAAAGGCTTCGACAGCACCACTTACATACTTGCAAGATACTGCCGAGGAGTCGAGGAATTACAGCGTGAGGCTCTTCCACAACAGATTCCCCTGTACTTCCGCACTACGTGCTCTTGACTTGGCTTCGCTCTAGCGTCTTTCCACATCCTGCATTCCAAATGTCTGCCCAATGTATGTCGCGGCTTGTCGCATATCCCGAAGTCTTCGCTTGACTCATAAGATCGACAAACAAGGAATACATTTCTCAATATGTGGCGGCAACATGAGAATGACCACAAGTGCTCACAAGTGTCATGACCCCGCAAATTAGAAAGTTTCATTGTTGACATCGATTCCCTGTCAACGTGTATCCTCCAACGCGAGCACTAGGATATGAATCTTCCTCCAGCTCGCCAACGTGGATCATCATAGATATACATCATAGTTCATCATCCCAACGGATCGGCGCAACCTTCCGTGTTCCCATTTACTCGGGACGGTAACCGTGAACTACTAAGCACCTCCTGCCGATCAGAGTCAGAGTTACGCGGACAGTCGTTGTTTCCTAAGGCAGTTCGACATTGAGCTAGAGTATGTACATCGCCAGAAGCGAATCACGAAACTCCCCCTGGGTCCGCGAGTCGCTATCTTGCTAATTCTCGCGTTCGGACATTTGACCCCCTATGTAGCAGACGGTATATACCATATGCGCAATATTACAAGTAACAATCATTGCTTGCAATTCATATGAAGCAATGAACGGCCTTTAGAACTTTGTGGCTATTCAAAGCCTACTTTACGCAAGAGACTATTGGACAAAAACACGATTTAGTCGGAGTCAGCGCGATTCTGAGTCAAACTCTTTTTAAGGAGAATAGGCATGGTTATACAGCTGGATTTCCTGAATGGAAATGCGGTTTAAATGCCCCGAAACTTGATACCTCAAGCACGAGGAAATTAAAGCCAGGATTAGCTACGCAATCCTTCATGTGGGTATCGATCGGCGGCCAGGCAGGAAGGCCGGTAGCCTGTAGTGGAGATCCCCTTCTCCAAAACGAAGCTCTCGAACGCTCGAAAGGGATATCTTCGAACCAGGAACCCGAGGATCGAGTGCAACACGCCCCCAGCCGCCTCCAGACGCTCTAGTATGCTCCTAGCAGAGAATAAGATGCATAGCGAAGAGCCTCGATCATTGTTCCATTAACTCGATGCGTTGGAGTTGGGCGCCCGTTGCTTCAAACATTCAACGTATACTCAGAATGGATCACAGTATACTAGTATAGCACGGATGAACAACGGATAGCAATCACTAAGCTGCCGATAATGGCGGATTGAACGAGTATTGAATGTGATTTCTGTCGTGCCATAATATCAGAAGTGGTCGTCCGAAGATGGAAAATCCTCAACGCTAAACTGATCCATACCTTGAAAAGGTATCAACAACGATTGCTGCACCAGAAACGCGAGCCTTGAGTGACTTTAATTCATTCTTGATGCATTTCTAGATGTAAACACGTAGATCGTAGCTAAACTCTTCAAAGCACCTGTACTTTCGGCAAATTCAATATATATGCTGTATGAGGACGACTCCAATGTCATCGGCCATGAACTTTCAGAAAATTTCCTGGATGTATAAGGAGGTCGAAACCCCGCGACAGTTCCGAGTCCAACACCTATTCGCGTTTATCATATGTCCGAGTCCAGAATTGTGATGATATCAGTCACCAATACGGCAGGCCACTCAAATCTCGAGCGGTAAATTTGTGAACCAATTCCCTTGCGACAGTTTGAGTACGCTTTTGATACACCCATAAACCTATGAAAGAATGACCATATATAGATCGTGACGTCTGAGCTGCCTTTTGAACAGAAAGATATTTTCTTGCAGTTTTTTGAACGGAGTGAGGAGGGAAAAACTTGACGTTACATATCCAATAGCAGCAAAGAACCGTCTCTATCTTTCAAAGGCCCGCGACTCGTAGACATGCATTGTAAAGCAAGAGGGTGGCTTAATTGATAGGCATGCAATATTTTCAGTGTATGAATCTCGATAGATGGCCTTTTTTGTACGTAGATGAGGCAAGATGGATTGTTCGTTCAAACTTTAGAAACATGACGGACCCGAAATTTCTGTAAGATAACGGAAGGAAAGATTGGGATCAATAAGTTATAGCACCAGCGGGAAGAAATGATACTCGCGCTGCAAGCGAACTCCCATCGTACCCAGCGGAGGTGCTGTGGCACTTGCTTGCGCCTCCGCCGTGGCCTATACTCCAGCTCTTACTGAAATCGACTAATTTACTATAACGAGGCAAAATGTGTATATTAACTGGATACACGTACAACTGCAGGACTTGAGGCCCTCTTCTCAAGGTTGAGTATGCTTCAACATTGCAAAATGCTGTCTTTTCAGCTAAATTTTATTTTAGTAAGGTTCACTGCAAGCAGCAGAGGCATCCTAAACCTCCCGCGGAATTAAAATTGACCCGAGCTAAGTATCAAAAATCGGTTGATCAAGACCTAACCGCAATTTAAGTGTGAGGCGAACCTACATCCGCGTTATGGGTGAACGCCTCTATTACTTTAGTGCGACATCGAGAGGGCTGCGGGAGCTAGGTTTGCGAAGGGGTAAATGTATTAAGTTTTCGCGAAAAGAGCGCGGTATCTTGAAGTACCGCTTTCAGAGCGGGGAGCATCCTGAACCATTTATAGTTGCAATACTATATTCACCCGCTCTAGATTGTGGCAAAATATGAAGGATATGAATCAGAATTGAGAATGATCAGTACTTCGCAGGTCCACAGGTCGCGTAATGCAGTGGCTAGCAAATTGCTTACATTCAACTTCCGTCCAAATATCTGCCACGCAGGATCGCGGGTTATTCTCGAACCGTGCTCTCTAAAGTAGGTATCTAGAGACAGGATAATTGGTGCCATCATGAAACAGGTGGGACAAGTCCTATGAATGCAATGTGCAACGACCAACAGGCTTCAGCTTCCCTGAAGTTGATCCTGAGGATTCCGTCGGTATCGTATAGCAGAACACTGTCAGTGTCTAGCCATCACTAATCCAAAACGCTGAGCAACATCTCGCATCTGCGGGGTGGATTGCTTCAGATTGTGGCTCGTAAGTCAGTTTAACGAGAGGCTATGTACGGAACGACAGATTTTTCGCTTTGAAAAGATGCAGCGGCAAAGATAAGGATAACACAATAAACTAAGAATCCTGCTTAGGCAGACTGAGGAAGTAAGCCGAAAGCTAGCCGAGAACCTTGCCGTACAAACGTCATCCCAGTGGACCGGATTATGTCATTATCTGATTGGATTGGAGAGGAAAGGCCAAAGCTGTTTATTTGAACTGGCTATGATTGTATTGCAATACACATTAACACATATATAGGTAAAGCCATTACTGCTACACAAATCCAGAATACACAGAAGGAGCATATACAGATAACACATCGTACTGGGGTCCGTCTCGATAGTCGTAAATAAGTATGCAATTATAATGTCAGTTGCATTATATGTAAGGCTCGAGGCGATGGCAGTTCTCAGATGTACTGATAGATCGTCACAGCATGGGACTACAGCAGCTTCATCAGGCATCATCTGGTCCCGAGGGAGCCTCTTTTGCAGGAGGCTGATTTCCTGCATCAACGTTGCCACCCGAGCGCGCACGTTGGAAATTGGACAAGATTGTTGGAAGAATGAGGGTCTATTGAGAAAATGTCAGGATACAGAGCAAGTTGAGACTTCAGGGAAAGTGACAGAATGGGAAAACGATCGCGATACTTACTCTGACAACCTTTCCAATCTCATCCTTGAACGGTATTTGCTCGACAGGCATGTCTGGCATAATGAATGGCCAAGTAGTACCCCATTCAAAAATCAGGAGGAGCACGCCAAAGTACTGACGACTGAGGGGTGATGAATTCAATCAGTCGAATCTTGTATTATGAAGAGAGAACTCTACCCTTTCTTGAACTTCTCCTGCCAGGTAGCGTCATCTGCAGCGCTAGATGCCAGATTGAGTCAGTCATTTTATACCATTGCGTTGAGGAAATGCAGAGAGCGCACGCAAAGAACTGTGTTTAGACAACAAGCACACTTAGCACGCATGCATCTAAACAGAAACTGTTGCAAACCTGATTGATATCTACATCTTGTACCCACTCCATCCGATCGTACTGTCCCCAATTCCTACCCCAACGCGTACGAGACATATTGGAGATAGTTATAGGTAGGTTCGTGTCGGTTGGAATCCATGATGTTCCAGTGGGAAAGCTTCAAGTGTACCAAGTTGGTTATAAATAAAACATCAGCGAAAAATTGAACGACGAATGCGAAACAGAGATTCACCTAAATATAGCATGAAGTGCATATGCAGCGTATGTAGAGTTCTTCTCGTCCAATCCCATAACGACCAATCCTTTGATTGTGTCGGACACGGTCACAGTGCCGTCGCCGTCAGTATCAAAAAACGTAGGAGTCTTTCAACATAAAGTCCATTAAAATGATTCATCTCTACCGTATGAAAGAACGAACCTTGCCACTCATGTTCAAAGCCTAATTCAACACCAGCTCAGACTAATTGGACCTGTAAGGCGCTCAGACACCCGTACATACCTGCATCGACCACTTCCCAACCTGCTGAACAGCAGCAACAGGCAATCCATTGATTGCTCTCACTCCGTCCGCAACGCCCAGCTTGTCAAACGCCTCAACCGCCTTTAACCCACTGGCTACGGGCTCAAAAACCTTCCCACTCGTCTCTGCGGCCGTATTAACGATTCCACCGATAGCGGTACCAGCCAAGTCAGCCGTCCCGCCTACGACGCCGATGCTCATATCCAATCCTGACTTGGCGACAGATTGGGAGATGGAAATCCCTGCGTTGGCTGTGTCGGAGGCGAGCTGAGCGCCAGATTTGGCGAGGGAGGAGGTGAAATTGACGCCACTGTTAACACCGGAGGTTGCAGTGTTGGATAGTGTTCCGATGCTATTCGAGATGAAGTTGCCTGGACCGCTCGAGGATTTCGAGTCGTACGATACCTCTTCTGTCGATGTTGGTGCTTCTGCTGGGTTTTCAGCTTTTGAATTTGCATCGTCTTTTTGGTTTTCAGCATTATTCGACGATTGATGTTGTTGTGGTGTGACAGCATTTTTTGCGGCGCTGCCAACGTTTCCCAGAGTGTTTGTCACGAAAGACATGGACAATGATTGGAGAATAAGTACAGCGCAAGCCGTAGTTCATTCGTGCATTTATATCAACGGTCACAGTATGTCATGATTGGAGTATATGCTCTCATCGAGGTACCCTTTGGAGTAGGCGCAGTAACTAGACCTTATGACGTTAAGACGGTAACAAAGGTACTGAAATTAGGTATGGTTGCATAGCTTGTTCTTGCGTTGATATGAGCATATTGGAGACGTAGCCTTTGCTGGATACGGAATGCTGGAAACTTCCGGTGGATAGAACAAGAGCGTGGGCTCAAGAGTCACTGCCGCTGGAAACTGCATCAGAAATATTGCGGCCCTGGTGCGCTCGGTGCCGAAAATATACAGAGAAGGCAGAGGTAAAATTGCTGGCAAAAAACACAAGCAGCTTGGAATTACAAGAGTCTGAGAGAGTTAGATGGGAGAACTGAACAGAAAAAGACAGTTCGTGGGGACTCAACCGAACGTCGAGAGAACGGATTCTTGAACGTGGGACATCAAATTTTACAGCTCAGGGCGCCGACAGGGCACTGTCATATTCCTTCCTCAACCACCAAGACGACGTCCAGCTCCCAATTTCTCAATATTCATTTATTGAAGGCTGTTGGGTGATGCACACTGCACTTTGAAGACCCCAATGGCTACTAATCACCACTATATCCCTCTTTTCTTGCTTTCCATTGCTCTTTTCTGCATAGCCGATCTCGTATCCAGCAATCACAACCAGCAAAATAGCTATGAACTAGTTCGCCATACTGATTTTTATGCAAGGCGCCCTTTAGCTTCTTCCTCGCAATCAGGTTCGACTTCAACGGAGGAGGATGATCCGTTGCGAGATTCTGAGCTGCTGGATATCGTCCTGGTAGCCTCAGTGGATGGAAAATTCCATGCTCTAAATCGAACTTCAGGCCATCTGCTTTGGTCTATGCCTTCATTTGCTCCTGGACAAGGTCCAGGCCCAGTTTTGGATTTCGATAACTTGACGGCAACTTATCCTTCAACACTGGCTCCGCTTGTGCGAACAGTTCATAATCAAAAGTCAGAATGGACCATAGACGGAGACGACGCAGGATCAGTCGACGACGAATTGTATATCATCGAACCTCAGTCCGGCGCTATATACATCCTGCCCTCCAATCCTTCTTCTACCCAAACCTCTCCATTACGGAAATTCCCTTTCACAATGCCGGAACTGGTTGACATATCCCCGTTCTCATTTACCGATCCCGATGGTCACTCGCGGCTTTTCGTTGGTCGTAAAGAGACTAGCATGTTGCTAGTCGAATTGGAAACTGGAAAAATCAAAGCTAGTGTTGGCGGTGAATGTCGGTGGGATCCGTTTGACGATATGAAAGATGAAGAGGCCGAGGCCGAATATGAACTGGATTTAGACGAGCTTGAGTCGGAGGAAGAGGAAAAGCCACCTAAAACAAAGGTCAAGCTAACAGAAGTTTTCATTGGGCGCACTGGTGTGTATGCGCTATGATTGTGTTCGTCGTACCAACCTCATTCTTTTTTTTCTAGACTATCATATTTCCATTTTTCCTCGGAAAACCGGCGGTTCTCGTGTGCAATCACATCCAATTCAGAACCTATCGTTTTCTACTTACGGGCCCAATAATCAAGACACTTTGCTGCAGTCTTCGTATCTCCGTACCAAGGATGATTCCTACGTGCAGAGTCTCCTAACAGGCGAATTGATGGCCTTCCGTGCTCACCACGCGCTAACAAGTTCTATTGACCATAGGCCTATGTTGTGGTACAAACGCTTTCCAAATCCCATGTAAGCAGCTAGCAAAATCTTACTCCCAAAAAATGCTCTAACTCGTCGTGCTCTTAGTGTCGCCACATTTGATGTCCTTAGACGTCCAGCACTAGTACCTCACCCGAATCATGATCCTGATTTCCATACATTTGTCCTACTTCAGCCTCAGCCCTCTTTAACCGACTTTCATCCTTCCCTCTCCCATGCTAATTCTCCTGAATTAAGCGCATCGCTTCCCAATTCCGACTCGGCCTACGTCGGATTGGTGGAAGAGACTGGTAGTCTGTTCGCCATGAGCCCCAAGCGTTTCCCGTTCTTTGCTTTTGGAGGCTCAGAACGGGCTGGACACCGCACAGATAGATCACAGAACACGATCGACGATGTCTCGGAGGGGGGCATCGGAGGCGCTGATCTCGGTAGCGTGTCTGTCGTCGATGCGGATAATTTTGGTGATAAGATGGATCTTCCAGTGAACCTCGACGAAGTGACCAGACAGCGTAAGCTCCGTGAGCAAAAGGAGAACGATCTGATCGAGCGCTCGAAGAACCAAGTTTCGGATATATGCGACTCTTATGATGTCGACTCTTCCAATGTCTTTGACCTCCGCTGCTTGGTGGGCATGCGAAAATTTGAAGACGATGTCACCAGTCTTGATAAGTATGCTGGACCGGAGGCTAGACGATTGGAGGTCTATAATCCAACTGCAGAGTTGGGTGTGCCCTCGAGCTCAGGTTCTGGCTCTCTTGACTCTGGTTTACCCACTCATTCTAGACCAGTGCCATCAGGAAGTGGCATTGAAGATGCTATACAGACTTCCAAGGAAATCGATGTCGATTCAACCCCGGCTGAAGTGCATGCGTGGAAATGGGAAATATTCGTAGCACTCCTAGTTGGACTAATGGGTGTAATGGGCGTAGCTGCAAGGAGGTATATGTCGTCTTCAACAATGCAACCTCCTCGCAAAATCTCGACGCCGATTTCGAAGGATTCAATCCCAGAAGTTCAGTCTTCGTCAAGCGTCACTCCTCTATCACCTCTAGCTATTGACGTTGATGATTCAAGTGTGCATCCTGGATTCGTTGCTGACCCACCCGGGCCTCTTGCACCACTGTCTCTGTCAGACAACTCTCCGCCACCTTCTCCATCAACATCCAATACCAATCTTCTGACGCCTCCGTCCCTACTCCCTGTCGTTCTTCCTGGTCCTCTCAATCCAACCGAGGCGGAAGAAAGTGACGGCGAAGGTGACGAGGTTGATGGTCTGGAGAACGATGCTGCGGAACCTGGCATACGCAAAAGGAAGATGAGACGTAAAAGAGGAAAGAAGAAAAAGGGGAGCGTTCCTGCTCTTGCCCAAAGTTCCAGTAACCCCGCAAACAGTGCAGTGGAAGATGCTCTGGACATTGTGTCGCCAATGATCTCACCTCTCTCTCCCCCTCTTCCTACTCCCACTGTTGCACCAATGCAAAATGCGTTGTCATCCTGGGTTCCTGCGCCAAGTTTAGCTGTTGTACCTACGACGTTGACACAGGTGCAGGAGCCAGCTCTTCCGCCGTCGACTCTATTCGTATCCGACACAGTTCTTGGTATGTTTTAGATTCTTTATTCTGTGACGTGTTCCATTCAATTTTTTTAGGCTTTGGATCTCATGGAACAGTCGTCTTCCGTGGATCCCTCCAGGGACGCTCTGTCGCCGTGAAGCGTTTGCTACGAGACTTTGTTACTCTTGCTTCTCGCGAAGTGAGCATCTTGCAAGAAAGCGACGATCATCCCAACGTCATCCGTTACTACTACCAAGAAACTCATGCCAACTTTCTCTATATTGCCCTCGAACTTTGTCCAGGGAGCTTGGCTGACGTTTTCGAAAGTTCTGGGGACCTTAATATGGCATTTACGGGGCTGGAGCCTGACGAGGAGACCAGGAGCAAGAAAGAGTGGAGGGAAATAAAAGAGTCGATTATCAATGATCCGAAAAAGGCTATCAAGCAGATTACGAGTGGGATGAAGCATTTGCATGCTCTGAAGCTAGTTCACAGAGATATTAAGCCACAGAATATTCTCGTTGCGGCTGGTCCAGGGCGTGGTTTTGCTTCCTCTTCGTCCACATCGTTATCAAGGAGTCAGAATAAGAACATCCGAGGACCCAGTTATCGAATGCTCATTTCGGACTTTGGACTCTGCAAGAAGCTTGACCTTGATCAAACGAGTTTTTTGCCAACAGCCCAGGGTGTGATGGGTGCCGGAACGTTTGGTTGGAGAGCGCCGGAGATACTGAAAGGGGAAGTCAAGTTGGACAACGCCGAGGACACGAGCTCGTCTAAAGGAAGTGCTGGTACAGTCCACGGCAACCCCTCATCAATTAGCTCGAGTTCCTCGACAACTTCCTCCGGGAAAGACAGCCCAACGCGACTAACGAAATCTGTTGACATATTTGCTCTCGGATGTCTATTCTATTATATGCTTACAGCTGGTGGGCACCCATTTGGGGAACGTTTCGAGAGAGAAGTCAACATTATTAAGAATGTGAAGGATCTCACGGCACTCGAGGAACGTTACGGCGAAGAAGGCGTCGATGCAGCGGATCTCATTGAAGCAATGTTAAACGCCGACTCTTCTCGAAGGTGTGTGCCTTTCTTTCCATTTCCCCTTCAGTTTTCCGATCTTGTCTCATATCTATAGGCCTGACACGTCGACATGTCTTCTTCACCCTTTTTTCTGGGATTCTGGTCGTCGGTTGAATTTCCTCCAAGATGCTTCGGACCGTTTTGAGATCATGTGTCGCGACCCAAAAGACCCACACTTGCTCGAATTGGAGAAGGATGCGATCCAAATTCTAGGACATGATTGGCACTCGAGGGTAGACAAAGTTTTCATCGACAATCTCGGAAAGTTCAGAAAGTACGACGGCAAGTCAGTGCAAGATCTCTTAAGGGCTCTGCGGAACAAGGTATGTACTGTCCTGCTGGTTAACTCGATATCTCCGAAACACTGCTACAGAAACATCACTACCAAGACCTTCCGGATAACGTGAAACGTCACCTTGGAGCTATGCCTGAAGGTTATCTCTCATACTTCACTCGTCGATATCCTCAGCTTTTCCTTCACGTTCACAAGGTCATCAATGATTCTGAACTACGCTCTGAGCCGATGTTCAGAACGTATTTTGAATTAGCAGAATGAGAGTGTCGCGCTTCATAGCGTTTGACCCTTCATCTACTTTCGATGTTCTGTGAGTTGGTTCTTTGTCCATTCATCCATCTCCATCCTGTCACCGTTGCATTTACCGTTAACGCATACTCTATTTACTCTGCATTTTACCTTATATTTACTCGGCTTTCCAATTGCTCTGTACTGTATTTGTCATCTGCATACATCTGCATTCAACTTGTACTTCGTAGGATGAATCGAAAGTGTACTTCTCTAATACTTATTTACGCGTCGTCGAATATAATGGGCCTTGAGGGGATTCTGGTCCACAAGATTTCAACTAGTCACGGTAAGGAGTATGCTTTCATTTTCTTGGCTTGATGAATTGTATGAAGATATCGGCATCAGAAAGGTTTCGCTCACTGTCCAGAACACAAAACTGATACAATTCATTATGGACAAATATCTATACATCAGAAATATAAAAGACCAAGATGCAGCATGATTGCATAGACTATAGAGTAAAAACGCTGACAACAGCCATAGATGAAGCGCATAAGATACATGGCACAGATATCGTTAGGATCGTCGAAGATTCGTGACCGTAGACGTGAAATAAGTTAAATGCAGGGAAAAAACAGGTAATTTTATGCGCGAGAATCACGAGGAGATCGGGGGCCAAATAAGCCAGGGCTGCCTCGATCGGGAACAAGTAGAGTAGGTTCAATAGACGGCGGTGTCGGTGCCAAATTGGGATCGGCTAGATAGAATAGTTAGCGACCCATTCAACCAGTAGCAACCTCATACTTACGTTGCCAAGTTGCCCAGCTTCTGGTAATTTGAGTTCGAGGATCAACCATGCCAGCGATCGTTGGAACATTAGGTCCAGGGGCAGCCGCTGGAGGAGGAGCAGTTTCCTTCTTCTTTTTACGAGATCTTTGAGTGACTGAACGCCATCCAGGTCTCGCCGGTGGGACTTCAGGTTGTACTGGGGGCTCAGGTGGTGCAGGGGGTTCGACAGGCGGACCTCCGGGCATACCAGGTGCCGGTTTCCTAAGCAAAAAACTGGTCAGTAAAAGGAAGACAAATGAATTTATCAAGCATCAAGCCTACCAGTCCGGCTCAAACTCCCCTCCTGGGCCATACTTCGACCGCATGCATAACAAGTACCCGATTTCACTAACATTTTAGGGATGTTTGTAGTCATTCAAGAATGCAGCAAGCAACACGTACTGTTGTAAAGCCCTCCTCTCTTCCCTCAGTTTGCCAACCTCGCCCAAAAGGATACGTACTTCGGAAGCAAGTGCTTTGCTGAACTCATCCAGGTACTGATGAAAAAGGTCAATGTGCCTGAGGTAAGCGAAAAAAAAAACCTACTTACCCCTTGTATGTTATAAGGGACCTGCTCATTGGCAGTCTCTCGGACAGCGTTGATAATTTCCGCATGATGCTGTTCACATTCATTTCGCCAAGCTATGATATAGTTATCGCTGAGAGGAGAAAGGGCAAACGTTAAGAAAGGTACACACTATCCGAGAACGCTCTCAGTGATTCTTGAAGTTCATCATGTCGACGCATAACGTCTTCGAGAATTTTCTCAACGCCTTCATGCAAATCAGTAAAGCATAATCAACTAAAGAGGATCTTTGCATACCAGGTTTGCCTTCAGCTTCCTGCCTCGCAGCCTCAGCCCTCTCTCGCTCTGCCTGGAACTCACTGAATAGGTTCTGCAGCATGTCTCTTAACTCCATCTTGTCCTCCTCCTTCATCCTCCTTCTCTCTTCCTTCTCAGCGAATCTGGAATCCATCAATTCCCGCTTTGCTTCTGTAGCCTGCCTTTGCTCGTTCATCAAGTTCGTCAAATCCATCAACTGACTCCGGATGAGCTCATTCTGTTCCTCACGCTCTGCCCTCTCGCGTTCGCGAGCGTCGCTCTCGTCAGCCTGCCTAGCTTCTTTCTCTGCTTCAAGCTCGGCTCGAAGATTAGCGACCTGTTCTTCGAGTTCTTGAATACGAGCGTCTTTGAGTTCTTGAGCTGCTTGAACAGCAGCGTTGCGTTCAGCTTCCAACTGGACCCTTTCCGCAGCTGCAGCTTCCCTCTCTCTTGTATTTTCCTCCCGCTCCATGTCAATGATCTCTCGAATTTCGCGTGAATGTCTGGAAGCTGTTTCGCGTAAATCCTGAAGCGTATGAACAGAGGCACGGTCTCCTGCATCCTCCGGAATGACGCCGGGAACAACAGATCCGCTGGGGCCTGAATGAGCAGGAGGGACACCCAAGTGTCCAGATAGATCTTGCAGTATTGCCTCACGGGCCTCAGCAGCTTCGCGAGCCCTAGCTTCTTCATTCTCTCTGAAAATCCTCTGCCGATCTTCTTCACTAATTCGGAACTCGTCTTCTCGCTGTCTCTCCTTGTCCTGGAACTCTACTTCTCGCTGTTGCTCTGCCTCCCGCGCTTCCTCCGCAACGTTATGGAGACGATTTTCTGCGTCATTGAGTCGAGCGAGCTGATCACGCGCTTCCTCTGCCAATGCGAGATCCCCAAACATCGGAGAACGAGGCGTGCGAGCCCGCGAGGGGGTACGCGGAGCCGGTACGGGAGCAATGATACTGGGAGAAGAGCGGCCAGGCTCGGAAGGAAGGGGACGTGTGGATCCAGGAGGCAAGATTTGTTCCCGCAGAGTATGTCCATCATCATCGCGCAAAGTATATCCATCATCATCTCGAATCGTTGGACCACGTCGGATACCCTCTGGTTCATCGATACGGACTGTAGGAGTACGACGAATGGTACGGCCGTCGTCATCTCGGACAGTACGGCCATCGTCGTCCCGTACCGTTCGGACTGTGGGAGCACGGCGGATAGTATAGCCCTCATCATCGCGCATGGTCCGACCATCATCGTCACGTACAGTCCTAGCACCATATGGAGGAGAATGGGTTCCTGTGAAATAGATATTTATTAACAAAATTTCCATCATCCGAGAAAACACTTACGAGTGACCTCAGGGATTCGCCCTTCTCTCTCTTCCGATGGGTAGCGACTGTGACGCATGCTGCCCGGTGTGGGGGAACGCCTAGAATGGTGTGGCGGGTGCATTTCTCCCTCATAAATGGAAGGCGGAGGGTGAGTAGGAGGACGGGACGGATAACGTGTAGGTCGCTCTTCCCGAACATCTCCTTCTGATACAGAGGGAGGTCGATGAGTCCCGGCATAAGACGGACGGTACGACGGACCAACTTGCTCCACAGGCAAGCCTTGGCTCGGAGCATGACTGATCACTGTAGGCAGATGAGTAGGAGGATGAGTAGCAACGTATTGGGTACCGCCAAGAGGCACAGTAGCAGGACCAGGTGAATAGGCAGACGCCGCAATGGGGCTGCGGCTACCACGACGTCTACGGCCACGATGATCGCGCTCTTCTGACCGCGGTGAATAAGAGGGGGAGCGGGAACGACGCTCTCCTCTGCGTCTGTATCTATCTCGTCTTCTACGTCGCTCAGGAGAACGAGAGTAGTCCCTAGAGTCATACGAAGGCGACCTTCTGTAATGATGTCGACTTGGACTGCGCGAGTAGCGACGTCGATGACTTGGGCTACGTGAATAGCGACGTCGAGGACTTGGGCTACGTGAGTACCGACGCCGAGGACTTGGACTACGCGAGTAGCGAGAGCGTACAGGCAAGATCACTGGCGGAGAACGACCGCGACCAGAGGGGTGTCGAGAGGGATGATACGAGCCCTCGTCTCGAGGGGAGCGCGATCGGCTTCGACTACGACTGCGAGGATGATGGGTACCAGTGTAATGCGTACCATACGGCATCGTAGGTGGACCAGGTACAATGATTGGAGTATGCGAAGGGGAGTGACGTGGGCTACGACTCCGACTCCGACTTCGACTTCGACTTCTCGTCACTACAAGCGGTGGAGTCCTAGTGCGATGAGACCCGACCACAATTGGTGTTGCTCCTTGCTGGGTAGTCGGTATTGGAATGACTGTTGGCAGCTGTTGGGCGGTGGGTTGGAATTGTTGCGTCGGGATGAACTGGGTAGGGAGCGGACTATGCCTATGTCCTGATGAGGAACGGGAACGGGAAGACCTTGCAATGATTACAGGTTGAGGCTGCGACGGGGCAAAAGGGGTTGGTGCATAGGCTGGGATTGGTGGAGGCATGGCAGTCCCTGGGGCTCCAGGAACAACTATGGTCTGTCCTGGCGCCGCTCCAGCCTGCGAGGGCTGGATAACTTCAATTCGGTGAGAAGGGGAGCGAGAGCGGGATCTCGAAGATCTGGCAATGACAACATGAGGTTGCCGAGGGGGAGTGCGTGAGCGGGAGCGGCTGCGACTACGGCTATCATCACGCCTGCGTCGTCTGCGACGTCCCCGGCGATCTGAATCGTCTGACCTGGATCTCGAGCGCGAACGGGAGCGCGAATCTGAACGTGATCGCACCACAACCATTGGCTGAGTCGGAGCATATGACACAGGTTGCGAAGGTAATGGCCCTGGCATTATCATAGGTGGTCCACCAGGTACCATGCCTGGAGGAACAACTCCTGGAGCCATTGTAGGAAGCGGTTGCTGTGAGCCGGGTACATTGATCACAACAGGTGCGGGTGGGGCTCCTTGGGAAGCCTGAGAAGGTGGTACAGGTATAGCGACATCAGGGTGTCGAGCAGAACCCGGACGATATTCTGATGGCATGGGAACGGGAACTGTGACTATGGGGGGCGAACGGCCCTGCGATATGACCACGGGTACCGGTGGAGGCATGGGGACAGGAGTCGGGGACCTGTTGGACCTACTGGACCGTGATCTTGACGGATGACGTCTAGTCCTACTGCTGCGATCAGTACTTCTGCTCCTGGTGCTTCCGGTATCACTGCTGCTTCCACTTGAGGACGGACTACCCGGTGGTACACGCACAATGGAAGGACCGGGAGGAATGAATGGGTGAAGACCTGAAGGGGCCATGCCCGGTGGTATCACTGGCTCGGGCATTCCTCCAGGTTGGAATGGCCCCATTGGTATGACGGGAGCAGGA
Organism: Collybiopsis luxurians FD-317 M1; assembly: GCA_000827265.1. Taxonomy (NCBI): domain Eukaryota; kingdom Fungi; phylum Basidiomycota; class Agaricomycetes; order Agaricales; family Omphalotaceae; genus Collybiopsis; species Collybiopsis luxurians. Next base: position 371,765 of record KN834752.1, on the reverse strand, counting down.
CCGTGACCTGGGGGATTGACTACGACTGTAGGCTGGCCAGGTATGACAGGTCGAAAAGGGGGATATGGAGATGTTCCGTGAGGAATTACTGGACCCTCCGGGGGTATAAACGGGCCTTGAGCTTGCGGAACAAATCCAGGTGGATATGGCTGACCAGGTGGATATGGCTGACCAGGTGGATATGGCTGACCAGGTATAACAGGCACTGGCATTGGCGGTTGTTGACCGGAGGGCTGTGAATGTAATCCTGGGATAAAACTGACATCAGGCTCACTTTCCGAGCTAGCAGTAATTTCGTCTTCATCTCGAGGTTGTCCTACTGGAATGGGCACAGCGCTAGGATCTACATGCACCAAAGTTAGCATCTTGTCCTTTTCGGTTAAAAACGACACATACAAGGTCTGTTTTGCAGCTCGTTCAGAGAGGCCCGCAGTTCCTCTAATCGATGAACTACAGCAGTCATCTCATTGTGACGATCGGCGACATCCCGACCTAACCACCCATTGAGTTCAGTCATGTATCGCAGTAGCTCTCTAGTCTGATCATTGTTAGTCATGGTAGCAATAGCATTATTCTGTAAAACTAGATATTAGTCGATGAAGAAACAATGATAGACAGCAAACATACACGACTAGTTTCCAGGAGTTCTGTTAAATCACGATTGAATTCGGGAGGCATTTGAACCATAACCTGAAAGCAAAGTCAGAACGGCGTCGTCGAAAAAAGGGATCCACGACTAACTGGACCTGTGGGCATTGGTACATATCTATCTCGGGAGGGCTCGCCGGTCGGCGGTCCAGAGGGATCGACTACTGGAGGAGGAGGAACTCCCCCAGCAGGAGGAGGTTGACGAGTCTAGTAGAAAATTAACAAGCTAGCACAAGTTAGACAAAGATGCTACATACTGGATACCAAGTTCGACGATCGGGCGAATCTCGGCCACCAAGATCGTAAGGAAGAGGAGCCGTCCTTGAACGAGGAGAAAACTGTGATAATATTCAAGAAGAGATGAGTGGCTCGAAAGTTGAAAGACTTACTATAGGTCTAGGCGTAGGACCTCTATAATGAGGTCGCGAATCTGTCATTGTGGTAGTTGGAGGCCCAGATGGCCCAGGCGGAGCTGTCGGTGTTGTCGAAGACTGGTCAGCATCTCGATGAGTATGCCGTGGTCTACGAGTTCCTCCAGGTGGTCTAGGGTCGCGGAATGGGAACGGCGGAGGTTGGGAGGCGGGTCTCAGTGGACGAGGAATGGACATTTCTACAGGACTACTGCCGCGCTCTGCATGAATAGGCGCGTAATCGAAGGGCTGTAGAGGGTCTGGTGGAACTGCTCGTCGGAGCGCAGGTTGTATATTTTGAGATAAAATATCATCGAGTATTTGTGCAAGAGGTATACCAGGAGGAGGGGGATGTGCAATAGGTGCAATCGGAGGTTGGCGCCCAAGAATCCCTTCCAGAAGCGTGTAGGAGATACCCGAACTGGAACTGCTCGGGGAAGGAGGGCCTCCAGGCTCGGATATCGGAACTGGTGCAGGCTGTGGTACCTCTCGATTCAACAATCCTCGCAACATATCTTCTATCCCTCGCACACGATCTAACAGCTCATTATCCGGTTGCTCACCACGTAATCCTCGAATGTCATCGAGAGCACGATCCGCAGAAAGCTGCCCATCCCGTAAAGCGCGCAATTGATCTCTAATCTCATTTAGCAGTGGGATAGGATTAGGCGGAGACGGTCGAATGGTGTCGGCAGTTGTAGCCGGGGAGCTAGGAGATATCGAAGAAGGGGTGACTGTCGATGGTGGAGGGGTAGGTGACGACGACGGGCCAGAACTGTCAGGGTAAGGTCCGCTGGTACTCGATGAGCTGAGCATCGGTGTACTTAATGGACTTGAAGACTCGGACAAAAATTCGCTTTCTTCGATTTCAGTCTCGGGAGGAAGCTCCGGAATTGGCGAGTCGGGGCGCAGAGACCTACGTGTAGCAGGAGGAGGAGCAGGTGAACCAGTTTGAGCGGTAGGATAGAAGAGCCAATCGTCAGAATGATGGCTAGATAAAAAAGACACGCTACTGGCAGAACTTGGCGTGCGGTTAAGAGAGGAAGGAGCTAAGGAGAGACTCCTGTTCTCATCATCAGTCACAGCACGACTACTTCCGACACGCTCCTCCGCGTAATGAATACGCGGTTCCGGAGGGGGAGGAAAATGAAGAGGGGGTTGGGGCTGCTGAGGGTATCGAGAAGGCTCAGAAGACTCTCGACGAGGGAGCGGGTGGTGTAGAGATTCAGACAAGCCCAACAACTCATCCCGTAAATTTTGTAAGGCATCTCCCAACTCCCTATTCTCCTCAGCCCTGTTCTGGTCGTAAGTGCGAAGCTCCTCGGCCAGTCTCGCCAAATCACCACCGATACTCCGAGGGGAACCTGGATAAAATGCGCTCGAAGGAGTGTGAACGGTGTCAAGAGTCGAACGTTTGGACGGTGTATCTCCGCGCGGCGTAGAAATGCTGACACTCAATGACCTTTCGGAAGGTGTCATCGATGCATGACTTCTAGGCACACCCTAACAAGATATTCAGTTGAAGGCCGCAGGATAAAGGCTATAAGAATGGAATTACTCACAACTCGGGAGGCTCTGGGTGTTGACAATAAACTCGGCTCAGTTGAAATCTGGCTTTCAGGAATGGAACGAGCATCATCCTCTTGCTCCGGCTCCGGCTCCGGTTCAAGCTCGACATCAGACTCAGGAAGGAGGGAAGTAGTAACACTTGTCGTCGACACATCAGACGAACTACTGATAGTCGAAGGGGTTCGGACGAGTGAAATCAAGCTTCCGAGACTACTGCTCCCAACACTAGATTCTGAAAATACCAAGCTACTAGGAGTGCGCACGGAACTGCTTTCATCCGTCGAAGGAAGCGGTGGGACCGGGGAGAGCGCTGGAAAAGACGGAGGTGGAGCCGAGGTTAAAACCGTCGGCGTTTCCGGAATAGAAGACATTCGGTCAAAAGAAGACCAGGATCCACTTGGTCGCAGAAGTGATGTTTCAAAAGAGATATCGGGATCTTGTACCAATGCAGCACTCGTCGCGCTAGGGGATGGTGCAAGAAGACTAGATTCATACGACACATTTGTTTCTGTCGCCCAAGGCTGAGGACTAGGCGGAAGAGGCAATGAGCTCGGGGAGCTGCTGGGCGGCAGAGGTGTAGTCACAGGCGCGGAAGGACTCAGGCTGGATTCTGAAGATATGCTGCTACCTATAGTTGTTGATGGGACCGTAGTAGGAGGAAGCTGCAGGGTCTCAGTTGAGCTCGGGCTATGAAGGCTTGTAGTGACAACGCTGGAAGAAATTGGCTCTGTCTGTGTGGAAGTCGGCGGGAGGGACAGAAGACTAGTGCTTGATCCTTCCGACCAATGAACACTAGACGGAGTCGGCACACTGGTACTCATTCCCGTAGATGGTGGAAGAGGAAGGTCCGACTCCGAAGTCGGTGTCAGTGAAAGATCCAGTTCAGAGAGCTCTGAAACCGATGAAGGCAGAGGAACACCTGAAGGATCCAGCGAGGACACTGACGAAGGAGAAGAGACTGACCTCTCCGTGGCAGAGCGAGGAGCAGGCGATGCCGGAGCAGGCGAAAGCGAAACAGATGACGGGGGTGTGATGGATGGAACATGACTAGGGATTTCACTGAGCGGGATCTCACTGGGCGGAACCTCACTGGGCGGAACAGAGGGCGAAACAGATGACGGTAGAGGTGGAAACTCTTCTGGTTCGGAAAGCTCGATTGGCGGTGGTTTCGGCGTCCCATCAAACGCTTCACTCGGAATACTCTCAAGCTCACTAAGGCAAATCTCCGCAGTCTCGTAAGCCGTAGTTGGCTCTGTGGCAGGCAAGGAGACAGTTTTGTACGCAACAGAACCTTCACTAGCTGTTGTATATTCAGAGGGAATAGAGGGAAGGCTCTTGAATGACGCTTCGGAAGAAGGCGTACGTGCCGTGCTGTAGTCGGAACTTCCTTGCGAAGCAGTGATGAATTTCTCACCGTCGCTGCTCAGATCCCTATCAGAATCGGAAGATGAAGATGAGACACCAGAGGGTGTCCAGGTTGAAGAGGAGGTGTAGGTCATTCTACTCGTCAACTCGGATAGATCAGACGAGGGACAAACATCGTATCCTGTTTCGCTCGACCGAGTCCCACTGAGAGGTCCGCTAGGCGTTTGGCTGTCTGTACCCGAGCTGGAATAATCGCCCGATCCTTGTGTAAGACTTCCGGGTTCGCTTCCTTCATTCTCCTTATCACTGCTTTCGTCAGAAGGCTGGTATCCGCTGTTGCTGCCATTGCCACTTCTTCCACTAGAAGAGAAGCTACTCTGCGATGTGCCATGTCTTCGTCGCAGTGCCGACATACGGGTGAGGCCGCTACGCGAGGGAGAGGTTGGAGTATAGGATGAGGGGGTTCCGCTTCGCGTATAAGGAGACGAGTAGGTCATTGTAGAAGTGTACGGCGAGCCGGTACTTCAAAAATAGCTCAGATCAAAGTAAAGTAGTGACAGCCTAATGAAAGACATACCCCGTATACGGTGAACCAGTTCCTGCTGTATAGGGAGAACCCGTTGTCCTGGTGTACGGCGAGTATATAGATCCCGTTCTAAAGAAGGAGTTAGTGGTCTAAACGAACAGACAAATCAGATTGAGGACAAACCCAGTATAAGGCGACCCGCTGTACGAATCCGAGCCATATCCCGTTCTCGACTCGTAATCAGTCGTGAAGGTTCTCCCTGTCCCAGTGATGCCTGTGCTTGTACCTGCACCTGTAATCCTACTCTCTGTACCCGAAGGGGTGTACGTTCCCGAGGGTGTATACGACCCTGAGCCAGTTCCAGTGTATGATCCACTCCCAGAATAGGACGTATATGATCCAACGCCAGTGCCAGTCGTGCGTGTATAACCAGTGCTGGTATATCTTGTTGTGTCAGAAACTCTTGTACCAGTCTCTGTCCTTGTGTACGTATCGCTTCCAGTCCCAGTCCTTGTGAATGTATCCGTTGTTCCCGTTGTTCTTGTGTATGTGCCAGTGGTGCCCGTGAGTCCTGTACTAGTCAAACCGGTGAACGTTCGAGTGCCAGTACCAGTTCGCGACTCATACGACTCGGCAGACGAATACACAGAGCTTCTGCTCGTACCGGCACTATAGAATTGATCATCACTATCACCATTGAGGACAGAAGACCGGTTGCTCTGGAACCCTTCACTTCCTAGGTCGGTCATACTCCCGCTTCTCCGCAAACGAGAACTAACGCGCCGACTAGGAATTGCACGAGAGTCTCCTGGATAAACATATTCGTCACCATTGATAACAGTGTCATCCACCGTACGAGAGTGGTAAGAGGAAATGAACGTTGACGGCCTCCTACGAGTTCCACTACCAGAAGACGACACGGACGGCGAAGAGAGCAAAGAGTGATACCTTCCCGAACTCGAGGTTGAAGAGTTTCCCCTACCACCAGCATCTGATTCGGAAGCATACAAGTCGTCATCAGATGCAGGTACTCCTGGTATATCAGGGATGTCCGACATAGGTGGGACATATACCGTACTGCGACTTCCTGTTCCGCTACTCGCAGTGGATGAAACACTCGAATGAGAATCCATAGACATGATAGTTCGGATAGATCCAGTGGGAGAACCAGAACGACGGGTGGCCGTAAGTGTACGTGTGAGTGACGAAAAAGAAGGGGTGAGTGAAGGTGTAATAGACGGGGCACGAGAAAGCGTCGGAGTCGCAGGAGTATTGATCGCGTCCCTAAAGGCGCGTATGTAGTGGTTAGAATAAATTTTACGCCTACGAGCGTAAAAAGCTTACCATATTCTCTCGATCCACTGTAACCTCTGTACCAAGCTCTCACAAGCCAATCTTTCAACCCCATCTCCATAAACCATCCAAAACGGCACCAACGATTCCATCAAACCGATATCAACTCCGCCTTCTCCGCCATGAGCAAGGGCGTCTTGCTCTCTGGCAGCGATCGCTCCAACGTCGTCTCGAGCTCTTGGGTGACTCAAGCTAAGCGCACTTTCAACGGCGAAACAATTGACTAGATCTAACTGAACGACTGCGCGCCCTAACGGTGCCCGTCCGGTCCCTCCGGGTGAAGGAGCGCTGGGAGCCAACCATGAAAGAAGTAGTGTGTGTCGGTAAAGAAGAGCTTGGCATCGTTGCCAGCGGTACGGAGGTTCACCGTGGACATTGAGATAATATAGAGTACCGAGATGAAGAGGCTGGGGTAGTAAAAATTAAAAATTAAAAATGAGCGTGAGAAAACCGAAGCAGATGGCAATCACGAACCGTTTCCGAGCCATTTCCTCCGAGGAACCTGCTGAGCTCACTCATATCAAGCCCATTGCCTCCATTGCTTCCAGTGCTGATCCGTTCGCCCTCACTCGCGCTGGACTCAGCGCTAGCTCTCTTTTCACTCGCCCTACGGCGAAGTCCGAATAGTCCCCCGTCATCTCCAGAACCACGTTGCCCTTGCCCTTGACCTCCATCCCTCCGTGTGCGAGGTTCAGGAGTTGGAGAAGGCGGAGCCCTATCCTTTGACTCGTCAGTCTCTTTGCGTGTCGGAGTTCGTTCCTTCCAGAGAGCGACAATATTTCGAACATTTGATAACGGACTCCTCGGCGACCCTTCTTCCTCTCTAGGTCGGCGCAAAGTGGCCGTAGAAGTAGTTTGAGTCTGACTGGTTTGTCCTGTAACAGTGCCGGTACCGGTCTGAGTTGTCGTGAACGCAGACGGTGAAAGCGTACTCTGCGTGAACGTGCTCTCTGTGTGTGTAAAAGTAGAAGGGGTGAATGTGGAAGGAGTAAAAGATGATCCAGTAGCAGTGGAAGGTCTAGCCGGAGGCGAAAGTAAAGTCGAATAAGACATGCTGCTGGGCGTTTGTGAACGTGTGAACGAAGAACTAGTTTTTGTTGGCGAAGGGGACCGCGAAGTGGATCCAGACTCGAACAAACCTATGAGCTGGTTCGTCCGTCCTGGGGGTGGCAAATCGCCAGGGTCTGTAGAAGTCCGACTGTGTCGCGAAACGAAAGCCGACCTAGGTCGAGCGGGAATGGTAGAAGCATGAGATATTCCCGAGACTGGTCGAGATTCTGTCCCTTCGGTCCTTTCTGTGATGTGACTGAGTCGTATTCTGGGATCATTCGAAGGAGGAGGGTAAGAAGATTGAAGTGAAGAAGAACCGGCGGTTGGGCTGATTAGAGTGGGCAATGATACGAAAGATGGAGAGCCAGTGTACGACCCAGGGGTTTGAGTAGCAGTGTGCGTCCCACTTCCACTGCCATATCCTGTCGATGACCAAGTTGAAACTGCCTGCTCAGTATCGTCTAGCTCATCGTCCAAATTGCTGAGCGTGGCTTCAACCTCGTCGATAGAATTCGAATCTTCATAGGAGTCCGAATCTGAAAAAGAATTGGAAGACGGCGATGCCGCACGTCGTTGCATATTGCTGATTTCCTCTCTTTGAGGATCTGTATTGTAGTCTGAAAAGAAATTAGACTGAGAGTCTGCTGTGTAAGCACTGGAGTATACCTTGCGGTATAACTTGCTGCTGGATTGACTTGAGGCCACTGTCGACGCTCAAAGCATTTGGGGAAAGAAAAAGAAGTAACGATTTCCAAGTTTGGAAATCAACAACCACAGGTGACCGCGACGTTCTCAGCACGTGTTTGCCTCATTTCTTGAATTCCCACTGTAGTCCTCAGCCGCTGACTTGAAGCCTCAGCAGCCACGACAGCGACGAACCTGTAAAGCATGATATGCAGATCCTGGTGGTTGAGATGGAAAGTTGTCGGAATCAATTTTTTTTTCTTTTGTCTAACGCGTCCTCGATCGCGTCTGTCTCACTTTACTCATTTGCAAATTGCTATGCAAAAATATTGTCTAGACATACTGAATGAAGATGTACATTACAGTACTATACTAAAATCTTGCAACACCACTCTTTCTTTGGTTAGCATCACTCTAATATATACTAGTATCAGTATCCCAAGTGCCGGGACATCGTTTAGTTCAAAACAAACAGTTCGCGTCTCCCTAAACCCAAGACTACACGTTTTAAGGCCTCGATTCCCGTATACAGAATCTCTTCTTCTCCCCTTCCCCAAACCTCGAGTCCCTTCCGAACCTAGACAGATCTATCTCCTTACATTTGAGCTGTACATTCTTCGACCCGGCCGCACTAGCGCTCTTCTCGACAGCAGAAATAGAACAAAAATTCTCTTGATCCTTTCCTCCGTCTGGTACAAGTTCGAGTCCAACTGGAGGATTAACCGTGTTCAGGTCTTTATATAGATTGATCGAAACCCCATTAGGCCGATGAAAGACACGATGAGGATCCGGATGAATCGAGAGTTCGAAATGGCCATCAACGTTCTGCGTCCGTGTTCTCTGGTCGCCCAGCGGTGCTATCGTCACCTTGACAGACCCAAAGGGAGTTTGTTGATTCTGCTCCCTTTTATCCTCGATGGGGGAAGAAGATACTCCATCTAAGGAGACAATTAACAGAAGGAGCAAGATGGGCAGCAACGGAAGGAGGCCCAGTCCTTTAGTAGAGCTCAAGAACAGCATGAAAGCCGCGTTCTCTATATGGTCGTCAGCTTTTCTCTATACCTTGATATAACTTAACACTCTACACACACGGAATAGCCAAAGCTTTATGCTTGACGAGACTTGACAAGGAGGTAGGAAAGCGAAAGACGAAGCAGAATATCTCCGGACTTTCAAATGGATCGCCACAGGGTGCAATCCAATTCTCAGTAAACCAGCGAACTGGAACGCGGGTAGGAGGGAAGGAACACCTGGGACCCGCCTGACAAATGTTCGCTTTTTAAGTTTATCAACCTACGACATATGCCCTTATGAGGGAGGTAAGAACAAGATTAGAAGGTGAAGAAGCACTGCCGTAACATATTTTTCTATTGATTCGCAAACAGACTCGGAAAACTTCTCTGTCTTCCAGTCGCGCACTAACAACATTATCAGTGTCAAAAACGTCAAAACCTAAAGGGAGAGGAGCAAATCACTAGAAAAAGATTGAAGGACAAGTAACGAAAGGGAAAGGGCAGCACTTGTACCCAATCCCGGCCGGGAATCAAGGTAGCAACGCTTGGGATACCACACTGTAGTTGCCAGGAGCCCAATTCGGTTTAAACGGCCACTAACGAATCGGCATCAAACAGGTTAGAGTAAGTAGGTTGATTACAACATTCAAGTCGACGGAAGAAGATAAAGCTGGAGTGAAGAGGACTGCATGGCTCTCCAATGCTGCAGATCCGACCGTCAACCGAACGTATGGTTTTAATCTTGAATCAATTCATTTCGAAATATCCGCACAAAGCTCGAATATGCGAGTTGGAAATGAAGCCAAGATTCTCCTGTACTGTAAGACCAGCTGTGAAGCAATCATGTATAATGCCAATTCTGAACCGATTCATTTCAAAAGAGTCCGCATAAAGCTCGATAAGACGGAAACGGATTCAATGAACGCGACAGTACAACCTCTACTGAACCAATGTGATCACCCGACGTAAGTCATCTGTTGAGAACGCCGTTAATATCAAACATTGCAGCAAAGCGGATTCGAGCGGACCTGCTTTTATTACGAACATCTATGAAGACCTTCCCTCCCCATTCTTCGCAATGTGTTTCGCATTTACTGCTACAAAATGATATCCGACGACGGTGAGCATAGCGAGTATGCCTAGTGTGTTAGCAAGTGAGTAGAGAGTTGCATGATTCATTTTGTATAAATCTAGACGATGAGCTTAGGGTCTGCTCTGCCATTAGAGCGGATTGACACGTACGAGTGGGAGTACTGGACCAAGAATTTTAGCGCCCAATGGGCACGTGTGTGACCAGGTCAACTGTGTCTGCCGGTCTTGTCCGCAACCTTAACTTACCGTCCTACTTCCATTCATCCATTATGAGGCCAACTATCGCCCGAGCTAGTGAAATGCCTGGTCGTATGTGACTGTATTGCTTCCCTCTCAACTCCCACTGATAACTGCTCCATTTGTAGCGCAAAGGGCCTGGGTGAGCTCTTTTTTTGCTCAGCATATTATTTCACTGCTTGACTGTCCGTACGCTGTAGAGTTCTTGGTGGGGTTCTCCGTTTATAAAACAAAAGGGTATCACACAATACAGTGCGTTTCTATCACCCGCAACCCTCATTTTCTTTCTAATTTCATTCCCTCCAGCCTTGTCACCTATGGCCGCCAGAGCTGGCCCTCACTGGGTTCGCAGCTACATCTTCAACTTTTATAGACGTGTTTCCGCAGAAGCCGTATACTTCGTTGTTCCTTTCGCCCTTGGCTACTCTGTCTACACCTGGGCCAACCGTCAGTACGCATTCCAAAATTCGAAAGCTGGCCATATCGCTGCTGGAGCGCATCATTAAATCATTGTCGGATTGTAAGTCTATCTCCGGCTGATTGGGCAATGTATTAATGAAAGGTCGTTTTGCAATGTTAGAAATGAAAACGGGATGGCATGAATGATTTCGGTCATGTAGAAACAAAAATACTAGACTTGCACCTGTAATAGCTCCAAACGGATGCCCTATCTTATTACTCGTCGCGCTTGAAGAGGAAGTAAACTCAAGGACTGGTAAGGTTATAATGTGGATCCGACAAGCATGATGTGCTCTTGTAAGTCTGTCGCGCATCTATCTAAATATACAATGACATGGCTTTCTATCTTCGGTCCAGTAATGTTCCAACAGCAAATCTCAGAAGCTAGGAACCCCAAAACAACGCAAGAATCATGTTGAGGAGAAGACCTTGTCATTGCAAACCGCTTTCCAAGACGGTCGAGATGAAATTTGATTCCACCACCTATATTAAGATAAGCGATCAGCTCACAGATAGTCATAACAGACCAAAGGGGCTACAATACCTAGTAATATTAGGCCCTTTGCTCGTCATGATATCACAACCGACTCCCGTAAGCAATGCCCCGCAAGGAACATGGTATAAATCGGCAAGTGTGAGTTCCTAGCAGAACAGGATACATCTTCAGGAGAACGAAACTTTCCAGTAATAAATAATACTCGCCTCGCCTGCGAGGTACGTTTGTCTACTCAGAATATGTTCGTATTCTTCTAATTTTGACGACAGTACTGCGATAGACCCCTGGAATTCTGCTTCATTTGGGGAAAGTCCTTTCGATCTACAAAGGCACCGAGTCAGCGCAGGTGAGTTGAGAAGGAGCGAGACTCTATACCGTTTAGTGACCTTCTCGTAAACGGCTTTCGACGCGTACGGTTCGAATGCAAATACTTCAGTAAAGACTGCTTGCTCGAACATAGCACCGGCTTTTATGTGTAATGCGTCGGGAATCAGTCTGGTCCCTTGGTCGGCATACTTTGTGGCAAGATATCGACATATCGCTCGAGACTCGCGCAATTTAAGTCCATCGTCTTCCTACCGACTCGAGAATTTAGCTGCGAGAAAGTCACAAAGGAAAGAAATCTTACAAGGACTGGTGTTTGGGGAAAAGGATACGAGATTACTTCTTGAAGTTCTGAATCAGACATTTCGTCAACGTTAATCATTCTATATGGGATGTCTTTTTCGTGCAAGACGATTTGAACTCGGACTGTGTTTGGACAGCGAGGTCTGCCGTATAGCGTCAGAATCCTCGATGTTGAGTGCGAGAGGGAAGCGTGCCGTACATCTAGGGAAGACATTGTTGAAGGAGTCGCTTGCATGTCAAATGAGATTGTCGAAGATGAAGGTACAGTAGAGCTCTTGTTAACTGAAAGTGAAAGACTATGCGGTATTGACATGGAACTCAGGCTCTCCATTGGAGGCAAGGAAAGTAAATTTGCCAAGCTCAGCGTCTCCAGACCGCTCGACATGGAATGATCTGTAAATGTTGTGCTAGGGGACCACGGGAAGGGATTTAGTGGTAGGTCGAACGGCAGAAGTGAGGGTGGAGGTGAGTATACATCCGGCATAGGTGCCGGTGAGGTGGCGGGAGACGTGATGGATGACGACGAGGCGTCCGAACTAATGTTTATCAGTGAGATATCGCTTGAGCTCGAGCTGGGAGTTGGACTGAGTAACTTGGTAAAACCTCCGCTACTTCTGGTAATACTGTGATATCTGATAGAGCGCTCAGCTTAGGAACTCGATCCAACTTACAAGGAACCTCACCTGTTCTTTGCTGCTAGGCCTGTTCGATTCGGAAAATAGGTTTTCACGATTTTTGCCCAGACAGTGCCGTGAGTCTTCACAGCATCAAGCAATTTCGAGTCCTATTGAATTTATCAATAATTGAGCGATGTTCATCAAGATGGTAAGCGGAAGGTACCTCTTCCTCCGTCCATTCCGCTTTATTTATTGAAGGGTCTAACGTGTCTTTCCAGCGCTTGGCACATTCTGTCGAGTGATTTACATTGCGACTTGATAACCTCAACGTATAGTTTGGACTTACGATCGCTATTACGGGTTTGTACAGCTTGCGCTATCATCGTCCACCTAAAGATTGCAAATTCAATTGAATAATCAAAGGGCCAACAGAAAACGCCGTACTTCCGCCCGTATTTCTCGAATGCTTCCAACAATCTTTCGTCTTCATCGGCACTCCAGTTCCCTCTTGCTACATCTGCTTTCGCTAGCTTTGAAAGCCAGCGTTTACGGCAGTCCTTGTTGTTACGGTTCGGGATGTGCTTTGCTATAGCATGCCACTTTGAAGGATGTAAAGTTCTTGACGGATCCTCTGACAACGGCAAAGTTAAACCCCCAGCACCGCGACCATGGTGAATTACATACTGACCTTTCACTATGGCGTCGCGAAGAAGTTGGTCCTCTGTCATCGTCCATGGTCGACGTTCTCTATGAGACATTTCGTACACAGTCTTGTACAGTAAGCGGGTATGTCACACAGGGTGGTCCAGCGTAGGGCAGGTACTTATTCTCGTACCTAGGTCTACAGAGGTCTACCCGCTCTTTTATATTTAACAACATTAGTTCGGATGAGCTGACCACGCAGTGTTCCGAAAAAGAGATAAACACAGCTCTGAACGGATTCCTATCTGATTGTCTATGCCTAATATGTTCTTGTTGCAAAGTTGGAAGGAGCGTCATTTTTTAGCGGCTGTAGTTGATAGAAAGAATGGGTGTTCACATTCAAAAGTCGGCGTCTAGTAATTACTGGTAATGGGTATCAGGCCGACGAGATTGGATCAACGCCAAGCTAAATAAATCTCCTCCATATCCGGCTGTTTTAAATATCTTCACTGGACAATCTTCTAGCAAAAGAAGATTAAGATTGAAACCTCACCGGAGCGGTAATACGATCGGACCGAGTACATCCAGCAAAGTAGAAAGAAATTTCCTCCGTCATTCACGCCGGCGCCCAGCGTGTCCAGTGTTTCCGAGAACTTTGGCAGGCACCCTGCATTCAACGCAGGGATTTTCATTGAGTGTTGTACAGGAGGGTGGCGTACGAGGGCTGACTATTGAAATGTGGACTCCATTCCAATAAGCCATTACCACTGCTCTACCTCATTTGTAGCGAAAATAGCTGGAAAGTTGGCATGAAACCGAAAGCCCGGAAAGAGTAGGCAGTAATCATCCTTTTCATCCGGAAATTCGGAAATTGGACTAGATATACCACTCTAATGAATACTGTATACAAGACAGGTCTGTAGCATTTATGATTTAGCTGTTAAGATTCTCTACATAATGTTGCCAAAGATGTCTACAAAAATTGCGCGATAACTTTGTCCCGAAATCAACCCTGTGAAGGAAAATATAAGACTCCAAGCGGCAGAAGTGGGTGTTCATCGATTCGCCTCATCAATCTCCATTCTCCGACTGCATGGGCTGTTCGTCACTTAAACACATGCACTAGATATTGTACAGACTAAGGAAGACACTCGCACTATCTCGGAGCCTATGGTAAAGGGGGGTCGTAATTAAGTATTACTTGTGATGTCAGGACTTCAGTGGCGCGTTTAGAACGGAATGAAGACACAGCGAAACAGAAACAGAAACAGAAACGAAAGGGTGACAAAGCAATAAGATAAAGAGAAAAAAAAACGGAATTCACTAAACTGCTTTGCTGCCGGTTAATAAAAAAAATCCTGACGAATGTATTGTATGGAAGGAATCTATCGAAGAGGTATTATAGTTCCAGTCGAACAGAATTAAATACTTAGCATCCAAAAATGTCACGTTGCGACGCTCCGCTCGAAATGTGCAAAAGGTGCGCTGGCATTGCCTGACAACGTAGGCGGAGTGAGTTGTTCAACATATAGTGGAACTGCGAGTCCTGGGTCCTCGGGGACGAGTCCCTCGCGGTCCGGACAGCGGAGATGTGTTTGGGCTCGGACCTGCCGGAGTTTGGGCACTATCAGGTGGAGTGACTAGACCACCGTTTGAGCTATCTGACAAGTTAGAAATAGGTTCAGTATCAAACTTTGAAGGGACCCCGTGTTATGGACTTACCTGACTCGAGTATAACATCAGTCGCCCTCCCTTTTCCCTTATCCTTCGCTGTCAGAGGAGCTGTACGTTCCATCTTATCTGGCTCTAGGGCTTCGCAGTTGGATGTGACGGGAATATGAGGCAAAGCTTTGATTTTGGGACCAAGGAGTTTAGGTTGGGCATCTGCTGTTCTAACTTCAGTGAAGGGCGACGCGACCCTAGATGGATTGACTAGAGGGCTCGAACTTAAGTGAATGCTTGAGTAGTGAAGCCATTGTACGCACCAGTTGGAGAGGCTAGCCAGTTTTGAACCTGATGCTTAGGCACAGCTGCGCTAGTGTTAGCTCTCGCTCTAGAAGCAAAATGATGTTCAGGGGGGGAGGGGAGACTTGAACGGTAGTTCGGCAGTTTTGATGAAGATTTGCGTCCAGTCGAAACCGGCCTGGCCTCAGAGATATAAGAAACAGTGGCACTACGGCCCTCGCGAGTGCCAGTATCAGAGATACTGTGATGTGGAGAAAGACGACTATTTCCATCATCTAAATACATCGGTCAGAGAGTACAAGAGCGGTGAACATTCGACCTACTCTTCGAAAACTTTTGAGAGCGATTCTCTGAAACAGGGCGGGACTTCCCTGAGGTAAGAGAGATATTCCGATGACTGTGGGTGGGTGCTGAGTGGGCACTGGGAGTGCTTAGTAGCGTCTCACTTTGGATTGTGAATGATGATGAGTCGGCTCCGGCTGTTGATAGGATCGGAAGAACCTATCGGATTCAAGGCAGCATAATGAAGCGCAATTACACACCTGTCCATGTCGCCCAGGATGATGCCCTCGGTCTATGAATTGTCCCGCTTTCATTTTTTGGTACAGGTAAAGGGCGAATAAACTTTCCGTTCGTCGATTCTTCATCGTCTGCGCTTTCGTCCACTGGGGTCAGTAGGCCAAGGGCTACTGAGCTTTGTTCTGGAATGATTAATGGCTTCAGCTTGGGCGGAGAGCGCAAGTTGGTCGCATCTGCTGGGAATCCGAGCTTGAGCAATGGTTCATCTAAAGTATCGGTAAAAGCAGCGGATTCCCACCCGGATCCATTTCCTGGACAGCATTTTGCAACAACAAACTAGAACCTCGATGTTTACGGCCATCATGATTATCATTGTTTAGGACAACAGATTGAAGAGAAAAAGAAAATCAGCTGTCGCATTTAAGGTGAATTATTCCTGGAGCACTCTCGAGTCCTGAAGCCTAGAGGATGAAATGGCTGGCGCGTGCGGCCTACAAAAAAATTCAACTCGAGAGTAAAGGCTGAGTCTATGTATCAGCTCAGTTTCTCCGATCCCGAGCAAGTGTGTGTCAATGCGGTATTCAAGGACCTTAGCTGAGAGGACAGGTATTAAGCGTTTCCAGGCAAAATCTGCAGCGGACCGTTGCACCATGAATTTCAGATTGAATGGAGCAAGATTCAAGACTTACTATGGTGCTACCAAGTATCGAGGCATCTAGAACGTGTCCAAGTCATACTTCAGAGGCAGCTTCACATTATTAGACATCAAAATATGATAAATCGAGCTAAAATCTATCTCAAGAAGATTGTCCTCGTCGTTGTCAGCTAACCATTTCCAGATCGCGTCCGCTTTGACAACGGACGCGACCACAAGGGCCCGTCCAATCTCCACAAGACCCGCTGCATGAGTATACTCACTAACAGCACCGTACCGTCAATACCACTGACAGTCAGCTTCTAGTTGTTACGATTTTACGCCTCAGTCCAGGGCCACATCCAAACGTACAGGCCAGTAGGTCTGGGATCCCACTCAGGTGGCCCTAAGTGCAAGTAATTTGTGCTTTCAATGTCGAAGTCTTCTCCAAAGATTACATAGTTGAGCTTCGCAACTTGGCAATCACTGGGCATGAGTTCAATTGACATTTGCTCTATCGTCTGAAGACCTTCCTGCAGCAAGTCCACAGGTCGAGGTCTTTTATGGGCCCAGTGCTCATGGTATTGAGTTGGAGTACTTCCCCATAGGAAACTTGCAGAGGCCCTTCCCATCTCAACTTCGTTCAAGCGATATTTTGGGGGTCAAGGATTTATTGGGCTAATAGAAGAGACGTACTTCGATCGGTTTGTTTTCTTCTTGAACCCTAAATTGCTGGATCCATCATCGGTACGTGCACAAAAAAATGCATTGCACTGCGCGACAACTTGACTACTTCACACAGAAAGCATCCGCCAATTTGTCAGGGTTGGTGTCGCCACAAGAGCCCTGGACACAAATTCGTCTCGGAATGCCCATAAGAGCAACCTAGACTTGTCCTGGACCACTTATTCTGCGCGGAAGAAAGCAATCCTTATTCTGTTAGGTTAGTACGGCAACCGTGCACCGCAACGCCACTCTGCCTTATCACTTGCGTAATAAATCTCACTCTGCCTTACGCTTACACGGCCAGAAAAATCCGAACACTGCTAAGGCGGCGACGGAATTCCCAGCTAGGCTCCACTGCAGTAGAGGGAGAACATCTTATACCTAACGCGAATTTCACCATTACATCGGCATTACAGCGTATGTACAGAATGTAACCGATCCCCTGCACAAATGCAAAGGACCTGAATTGAAGGTTGAGAGAGGACATAATGTAGCGAGAGTTAGTAGGAAGAAGGGGATGCGAAGGGGGGGCGCTCCCGTGACAACTCCCCTCACGCCCGAGGGCCATTCACATTGTAAGGTCTTTCTTTATGCCCAATCACGATATCCCTTGCCTTCGCACTCCTGTTTGCCTCTTCGCATTCCCCTTCCTCAAGTGATATTTCCGATTTTTCGGAGAGATGAAGGGATGCGGATTGGACGTGTTGGTGGGAGGATGATTTACCCTCGTGACTCTCCATTTCTTGAGTTCTCTACCATACCTGTGTCGCTTTATCATTGCATCTAGTGCAAGAAGATGTGCTAAGAAAATGCGAGATGCTTTGGAGTCAACATCAAATGGAACTACATTCCTGCTTAACATGAGGGCAGGTTTACCTGGGAGTATTTTGAAACATACATCGCCAATACGAAAGCCTGACGGCGACCGTGGTATGTGCGCTGGCAGTTTCTCAAAACTGAAGCTCACTGGATGTTTCTACTACGTTGCAGACATGTACTACATTATTTGGACGTCTGCCAGTGATAGCAAGCAAGGTGCTTGTCCCGCAGGAGTACATTAGTTGCAAATCGAATGCCATTTTTTGCATACCGGATGCTATTAAAGGTGATTCTAGGTGATTCTGACGAAACTCTAACGTGACGAAGGAGGTAGATGAGCGATGACGTGCTATGCTCGTTCCAGTGGCGCAAGATCATAATATTGCTACATAGAAAACAGATATACTTAAGTGGTGAGAATGGTCGAATTGATTTCGGATCGCTGCGTAAAATACCTTCCGATCTTTGAAGAGAGGACAATGTCGACCACTACTGCTACGCTCAACATCGTTGAGGGCCTCGAGAACAATCTCTCTCATCTTTCTCTTTCGGCAACGCCTGAGCCTGTCACCCGACCTTCCCTTCCTCGATGGACTGCTCCTCCTACGACAAAGCATGAGGTCGAGTGGGCCGATATTCTGACAGTCGATCTCTCCCTCTACGACACGGATAAATCCAAGCTTATCCAGACCGTGGAAACAGCGCTACAACGAGATGGATTCTTCTACGTTGTTGGTCATGGTATTGACCTTGACGAGGCAAGTTAGAAACTTGAAGATGATCAAAACACATCGAACTGATTAAAACGGTATTACAGCTCAATCGCCAATTCGCCATTGGGGAGGTTGCCTTCGATCAGGTTCCAAGAGAAGAAAAAGAAGAATATCGAGCACAGATCAAGGAAAAGGGAACCTTTATGGGATACAAGGTAAATTCCGCATTGTCTGTTGACCATCAACTCGAGGTGGCTAACTTCGATATACAGCTCCAGAACTATTGGGAAATCAAAGACGGTGTGAGAGATCGAATTGAACACTATAACTTCTACAACAATAGGTGATTTTCCTCACCTATGGAAGACAGAAGTCTTGCTGAGCATTTGTTCCCAGTGTTGACCCAGTAACGCGACACCCTACGGCCCTCCGGCCGTTCGTTCCAGAGGTGAAAGATTTTCTTCACCTAATGCGCCAAACGGTCCTTCGTCGGGTCTTGAACCTGATAGATGGTGTTCTTGGATTGGAAGAGGGATATCTCTGGGAGTTGCACGAAAACGCAAAGGGAGAGATGGGTGATGACGTGAGTTTCATGATTCCATCGCATCTACCCTATTTTTTAACCTGTAGACTTGCCGCAGCTCTTCCGCTATATGATATACGACCCTCTAACTGGAGAGGAAGTAAAGAAAACAAACGGAGTAATGTTGAACGGCCACACAGACTTCAACAGTATTTCCACCCTTATTTCACAACCAATCACTGCATTGCAGGTTCTGATGCCTGACAATGTGTGGAGGTATGTGAAGCACAAAGACGGAGCGTTGGTTATCAACATTGGTGACCAGCTCTCGTTCATGAGCGGAGGAATTTTGAAGGGGACCATGCACCGAGGTGAGTTCCATTTCGCCAGCTCAAGGAAAGGGTTTATTCTAACCTTTTCGAAACACAGTTGTCAGCCCGCCAGAAGATCAGCGTCATCTTCGACGACTCGGAGTTTTCCACTTTGCCCACTTCAGGAATGACATTCCGCTGAATCTGCTTCCTTCGAAAAAAGTTCAGGAAGAAGGTCACATCATTTTTGAGAAGGAAGTCCCAACAACGGATGAGTCAGTGTTAAATCTTTGTTTTCTTGAATATGTGGCTCATTCCTGATGTGTAATAGATGGGAGGCAACGCGTATCAAAAGTTATGGCACATCCGAGTTCATTAAAGGCAAGGAATACGACATTGAAGTGATAGCGGGGCTAGAAGTTCGCCATTATCATTAGACTTGGAGAAATAACCATGTTGTACATTATCTCTCTTACCTGTTTTTTGCCCTACAAATTGAATACGTATACCTGTAGGAAAGAGGGAAGAGGAGATACACGGGCGCCAATTTTAGCGCTGCTTGACAGAGTACATTAAACCCATCACATTAAACCTACAATATTGTACAATTAGATCACAGGCTATCTCTACGGCTCCGTAGCCTCTACTCTCCAGACTTTAATCACACCAGCTCGGTCACCGCTCACGATGCCGCCACGGAATGGCGAATCAATGCAGGCAAGAGCGGTGATAACATCTTGATGAGACTTGAGCAAAGTCTCCTGATTATGCGTAATCAGCGAAATTCTCTGCGTGGGCCTATTCTGTTGACTGTTAGAGCTAGCTGTAGGCCATCCTTCTATGTACGTCGATGCAGATCCATTACTAGAAACACTAAGGAAAATTGGACGAATGAGCTACCCGGTTCTTTCGTCATCAAGGGCATCGCATACCTGTACGTTGGCTTCTCAGTCTCGATCTCCATACCACACAAAACCGTTGATCTCTCAATCTTCCCCAAATCCCATAATCGGATCTTTCGATCTTCAGAGCCTGTAATCATGAAACCTCGCGCGGCACTCTTGGAATGTGAATCACCCGTCAAGTCAGCAAAGTCAGACCTCTGAATGGCGGAATGTCCACCAAATTCCATTCCTACAACAACTGCGCGGACATCTCCAGCGGGCGCCACAAGATGTTGTGTTTGCATTCCAGAATCCTCTCCCGCCTGACGAGACCTAACCAAAGCGGCAATCGCTGCAGACGGGCTGGTGTCGGCATCTACACCAATGAGCCCGTGCGGCTCAATCATGTCATCCGACCCAGACCCCTTCCGGACAATGAACGTTTCTACGAGAAGAGATTTTTCAATGTCCCAGACCTCAACCAGCACTGACAACGCGTGGTCATGAGTGCCCTTGGAAGTTTCTATCGTGACCATAACCCACTTCCCTCGGCCTTTCGAAGGGTGGACGACACACTGATGTATCCGCACCAAACGGCCTATAGAAGCGACGCCGACATGCCAGCTTTTGAGAAGTAGCCCAAAGCGTCGGTCCCAAAGAGTAAGCACTCCCGTGGATGTACCAACGAGAATCCAGGAACGTTTACGGTCAATACAGAGACATGTAATGGGTCCGTAGTGTCTCGGATTTTCCATCTTCTGAAGAACGCGCATCGTCCGCAAATCGAGGATAGTAATAATCGAGTGAGTGGTAGCGTACACCAGGTTGGATGAAATATCTATTCATACTGCTGCTGAGCTTCACACTCCACACGTTAGACGAGTTCCAAACGTACCGGTATTGTAGTGTTGCATCGCCGTAATATATTCACCCACTGTGTCCACTCGATGTTCTCTCACCAATTGCAGTTTGGAGTATTTGGGAAGTGCTCCAGTATGCTGAGAGATATGGACTCTCACGACATGCAGACTTCCATCATCCGCCGCACTAGCAAAACAATGAACACCCTCCAGTATGCAAATACACTTGACTCTCGCATGATGATGATTATATGTATGTCTCGGTTTGGCGGTAACGTTTCGTTCTAGCCTTGCCGTATCCCAGACTTTCACTGTCTTGTCATCCGAAGCTGAGACGAAGAACGTATGGTCAGGGGAGACCGCCAGACCCGTTATGGCATCGGAATGCGAGCCCAGATGAGCAATAAGAGTTGCCTCCATTCTCCGGATGGTACCGTCCCGAGAAACAAGACTATGTCGAACAGGATTCCGCCGTCGGACAGGGCCTTCATGTACCCGAGGTCCAAAGTCGTGCTGGAGCTCCCGATTGTTATCCAAGTACAAGTTTTCCAGAAGATTGTGAATCCCAACTTCTTGTCCATCTGAAAGAAACCCTTGGTTCCTGCTGAAAAACCGAAAGAGCTGCACTCACCATAAGTGGAGATAGGTAATAGCGAAGGTACTCGCGGTCGATTCAAAGGTCGGATGGTTTGGGACATTGATAGGGGTGTTGTTCTTCCAGAACGCTCCGGAGATGGTTCCCTCTGTAGCTGGGAGTGTGTATCCAACAACCCCAAAGCGTTCGTTTTCGATGATCCGATGGCTGGGGCAGCCTTCTGACTTCCGTCCCCGCTTACGCTTCCGCCAACCTGCATGCGGCTCAAAGGTCTGAAAGACGTCGAATTAGAAGTCGAGATGACCGACTCGGTCGGACTTGGAGGCCGCTCATCAATTGGTGTGATGGTACCGGAAGCGAGTGCTGGAGTTGGGGGAGGTATGGTTGGAGAGAGGGCTGAACGAGGAGTTTGGGCTTGGGGCGCAACACTAAGCGAAGACGCCGAACCATTGATTGTAGCTAATCGGCGGCGCAGATCTTCGAAGGGGGCGCCTGATGACGAATGACCAGTACCGCTCATTTGATCACTAAATACACGATTCAATAGCGGAGAGCCAGGTAGTGACGCCTTCCCAATCATATCATAAGAGCGTCGAGAGCGAGACAGTCGAGAATTTGACTCGAGACTGCCCAGTTTCAGAAATACGGTTTGCGGAACGACGCCGAGTTTGGGTAATTCCACGTCTCCAGTGATCCTTAGATGCTTGTCATTTCCAACTTCACCGCTGGATCGAAACGAGAAACTAGAATGGCTTCAACGGCGTCCTTTACCCAAACGTAGGGGATTATTCACCTGGACAAAGCATCCGCCAATTTCAAGATGTACTCTCGCATTGCCATCAGCTTTGCTTCTTCCGCCGAAGTCATTCCAAGCTGCTGCAACTTGACTACCTGAGATTCATCCCTACAAATGCGCGCAATAAGAAACATTGCCCGGACTATAAGGGTGTCGAGAATACGTACTCTTCTGACAAATTTTTACCCAGAGTGGTGTTAACCTTTCTCATGGCCGCAACGCCCTCCCTTGGGGTCTCAGGTTTGCCATTTCGCCTGCCAACCTTCCAAACATTGGTTTTGTCAGATTTTCTCGCCCACTGCACAGCTGCATCAAAGATCTGTCGCGGAAGCTAAGGTACGGTCAACGAACGCAAGTGTATTCGGAGTATTGATATTTACCGCAGGCTTCATTACACTCAATAAACTCTTCTCGCCAATATCCGCGACGTCGGATTTAAGAAAATGTCGAAGCGACGGATAGAGAATACACCAGACGTCGCTTGGAGGCAAATGCTTTGCGGCGGCAGCAATAAACGCCGTGGCACCTGGACAGAAACAGAGGATTTAGTACAATTGCAGGGTTGGATAGCCTTGTATACCTTGCCGTATCCAAATATTAGGATGATACAAAAACCCAAGTGTTGCACTCATCAATTCCCAGATCCGCATTTTATGAAACAGACCTAGTTCGCAGAGACTTGTCAACGCTGCAAGTACCTTCGCTACCACAGTCTCTTCGACATCTAAATGGCTGTCAAACTCTGCCCAACTAACGAGGATGTAATGCATACGTACCACACAAAGCTTGAACCATCAGCGGTAAGATATACTCTTCCAAACTTCTCCCACCAGCACAAGCCGCTACATCCACGATACTTTCGAAAAATGCATGCCGAAGCAACCAATCTCGGTCGTTGAGATATGTAATCATATGGCTGAGTAAAACATCGTTGGTTCGTTGTCTGCCTAAGAATATGCACAAGTCGGAAATGTGGTGCAGCACGGCGCGTTTGACAATACTTGTCGGGTCAACAAGGAGTGCAGACAGTTGCTCCTGAATTGTGTTCTGAAGATCTTGCAGACTTGCCTCATACGATACCTGTAGATTCTTTGGTAAACATTCAGGTAAGTGATCAGGAGTCGACCTACTTCGTATTGATTGTACTCTTGAGCCTCGGGAGATAGTTTAAATGAGCCGTGCGCTTTTAGCGCCTGACCCATCTCGAGATACCTGACAGCCGTATTTGCTAGTTGTACGATGCATTGTGCATACGCACACCGAACAGAAACTTCAGGGTCCTGCACAAGATATCTAATATTGGGAAAGATGTATTCCGGGAAAATGGAGGCATTGGAAGGGGTGATAACAGTAACTAGCATCAACTTTTTGAAATCAAGGTCAGCCAGTGCATCAATTGAGGTCGACGAAAGATACAGACCACTTGGACCAAAGTTCGTATCGCGGCGAGTCTCACAATCGGAGCTTCATCATGAAGTAGATCCACAATATATGGTACCATTCTATCCAACTTCGCTTCGTCCGTTAAATGGGACGAAAGGGCTAAAAACACATCCAATGCCCGGACTTTGGAACTTGGTAAAGAACAATTGCGTACGTTGGCCGTGACGAGAGCCAGAATGATCAAAGCGGGTCCATCCGTAGTTGCTCTTGACCCAGGCTGCAAGACGCCGATAAGCTTAGAATCACGATTCGGTATGTGTAGCTCTACGGGAAGAATGTCTTGGAATGGCCGCGATACGCTGGTGGAGGTAGTATAGTAGTCGATTTTAATATCCATGACTGGTTCCTCGACTGCCTCAGCTACAAGGTACGGCTCGACACTTTCGAAGTCTGCCCATAGTCGCTCCATTCTGTGATCAGAATCGCTTGGTAATATATTGCTGGAGCGTAGGTTGTTAGAGGAGCCAGACCCAGGACCCGTAGACACTGGTGCTGACGTGTTAGAACGCAGACCGCCAGCAGCGGCTGACACTGAGGGAGTGATGTTCCCGGGATTAGGGATACTCGAGGGAGGGGGAACAAAAGGGGATACAGAAGGAAGCTCATTGATGGTGGAGACATAATTGTGTAAGAAACTGAAGAAAGATTCTGGAAAGACGGTTCCGCGAGATGTATGAAGAAGACTATCGAAACTTGGACGGGAAGATGGGTCGAGATGGATCATTTGCTTGATCATATTCTACTAGTTTACAGTCAGAAACTGCTGGTCAGCAAGACCAAATTAGAAACTCACTCGCACACCCTCGTCCTCAATCATATTTAATTGAGGTTCGACATTATATTCTCCTTCTCGGTACTTGAACAGTTGGCTCAAAGTGAAGAGGGGCGCTCCTTCCAAGAATAACTCTGCAATGACACAGCCAAGGCTGAAACAGTCCATCGCTTCAGTAACTTTTCCGTCTCTTTTCCCC
The DNA here is from genome assembly GCA_000827265.1 of Collybiopsis luxurians FD-317 M1. Taxonomy (NCBI): domain Eukaryota; kingdom Fungi; phylum Basidiomycota; class Agaricomycetes; order Agaricales; family Omphalotaceae; genus Collybiopsis; species Collybiopsis luxurians. The sequence continues at coordinate 347,218 of KN834752.1, read as the reverse complement.
TCTTCGACAGCCAAGCTGGACTTCTTGGCGCTAATTTCAGGATTATCGGCGGCAGTGTAGAAACGTTCTGGAGCGATATAACAGGTACGGCGTCCGGACGTGTCAAAGAAGAAGGAGAAATCGGAGGGGTCGTCAAGGGGAAGGTAAGTTGGTTTGTAAGAAGCAAAGTCGGACAGATAGACCCAATTCCACGAAGTGACCAGGATGTTCTCTGATTTGATATCCCCATGAGACACCTTGCGATTCCGAGCGTCTCGTAGAGCAGTAAGGGCTTGGAAGGTAATCCATTTCTTCTCAATTACACTGAGAAAAGGTCTCGTACTGGGTCGAGTTAGAGCGAGTACAGGCGAATGGCAGATGTCCTACCTTATACGGTCATAGAGGTTACTTGCAGCCCATTGTCTGATGATATAGCCGGCCTTATCAGTTTCTACAAAAGCTTGATAGTTGTACACATTCACGATATCTAATAATAATTCCCGATCCACTGCAAGAGAAACAATGAGCTGTGAAGAAGCAAAAGGCGGAATAACTAACTTTTCAGCCGTCTAGAATAATTGCGCAATGAAAGACCTGGGTCGGGCTTTATGAATATTTTCACGACCAGATAACCATTTTGGTGTCTGCATTTGACTGTCTTCAGGAAACGGGCCGAACCAATGCTAGGGTGGATCAGTACAAAGGCCCATTACTTGGAATTTGGAAGAGTACCTTTTCTCATAGAGAATATCGCTGCCCAACTCTGCAATAAATGAGTCCAAAGCGCCGGTTGTACGCGTCAAACCGGATTGAACGTTGCCCATGGTGGCGGTTGTGGCATAAGGGACGCGATGAACTGAAAACGGGAATGGCGTGCGCGTGACTCATACAGAGGCATGCTCGCAATCAGATTTGCCAGGCCTCTGCTTCCAAGATCTTTTCGTGTCCAACCCCCATTCGTTAGATTCTGCCATCCGATGGCCACCCCAGTTGCTTCTATATCTCAGCCAGCTGTACAGCCAGCCTTGCAGCAGGAAAAGAAACAGCAAAAGGACCAGAAAAAAGGAAAAGTAGTATCCGAGTCATCGTTTCCACTAGAGGTATGGGCTTTTATCACCACAGATCGTCAGCTAATCGCATCAAATAGCTTCAACCACCACCCGACTTTTTCCAACACCGCATCAAGCTATTCGAACAGCTCAAAGCTGAATACGACGAGCAAGTGAAATGTAATAGTCCTTCCTATGTATATATTATTATACCTGCACTCAACCACTATAGCAAAACCTCGCGAAGAAATCACAATCACTTTGAAAGATGGTGCTCAGCGGAAAGGAACAAGCTGGGAGACAAGTCCAATGGACATTGCAACAGAAATCAGCAAGAGCTTCTCAGAGAAACTTGTCATCGCCAAGGTATGTCTGCTTGTGATACAATTTACACGATGTTCAACACTCTTAGGTGGACGGTGAACTCTACGATCTAGAACGTCCTTTAGAAAAGAGCTGCAAACTTGACTTGCTAACTTTCGATGAACCTGAAGGTACATCATTCACAAACCCACACTCGAGTCATATTCACTCTTTGCTCCAGGAAAAAAGGTCTTCTGGCATTCTTCTGCCCACGTCCTCGGAGAAGCTGCAGAGCGGCATTATGGTTGCCATCTATGCCTGGGACCTCCCACTGATGACGGTTTCTTCTACGAAATGGGTATTCATGATCGGTACGTCGCGTCGCAAACTCGGACTTCATCCCTTGACCCTCTTTCCAGTTCAGTCTCCAATAACGACTACCCAGCTCTCGAAAAAGTCTCCGAAATGGCTATCAAAGACAAGCAAAAATTTGAGCGTCTTGTCGTATCCAAGGAAAACTTGCTCAAAATGTTCCACGTATGCCTTCCAGTCGTATTTCTCCGTAATTTTTCCTCACTTTTTTCTCCAGTACAACAAATACAAGCAGTACCTCATCGACACCAAAGTCCCTGATGGCACTTCCACTACTGTCTACCGCTGCGGTCCCATGATCGACCTTTGCGTGGGCCCTCATATCCCGCATACCGGTAAAATCAAGGCTTTGATGATCACCAAGAGTTCCGCCTCCTACTTTCTCGGAGATTCCAACAACGACTCTTTGCAGCGAATCTATGGTATTTCATTCCCGGACAAGAAGCAGTTGACTGAGTATAAGGCTTTCCTCGCCGAGGCTGCAAAACGTGATCACCGAAAAATTGGCAAAGAGCAAGAATTATTCTTCTTCAATGATCTTAGTCCTGGGAGCTGCTTTTTCCTTCCCCATGGAACACGGATATACAACACACTACTTGATCTTTTGCGGGTGCGTCTGTCCCGCTTCCCTGGACTTCCTTGTTAACTAGGATGTGTAGATGGAATACAGGAAACGTGGCTACCAAGAAGTTATCTCCCCTAACATGTATCATAGCAAGCTTTGGGAAACCTCTGGACACTGGCAAAACTACAAGGACGGCATGTTTACTTTAGATATCGAGAAGGAAAAATGGGGTTTAAAACCTATGAATTGCCCTGGTCACTGTCTTATCTTTGACTCTCGAGACCGGAGTTACAAGGAGCTGCCTATCCGAATGGCAGAGTTTGGTATCATCCATCGAAACGAAGCTAGTGGCGCGCTGACTGGCTTGACAAGAGTGAGGAGGTTCATGCAGGATGATACACATGTGTTCTGTATGCCCTCACAAGTAAGTCGATCCGAGGTGTGATAAATTGCCATCTTACATTTCTGCTCCAGATCGAAGAAGAGATCAATGCATTGTTTGACTTCATGCAACATGTGTACGGAATATTTGGCTTTGACTTCCACCTCGAACTATCCACTCGTCCCGAGAACTATCTCGGAGCTATCGAAACCTGGAACGAAGCCGAGAGCGTGGGTCTCCCTTCTCATTATCAAATATCAGTCTTAAATCAACCGATTCCAGCAACTCACCAAAGCACTCGACAAGCACTATCCCGGCAAATGGGACCTCAACCCTGGCGACGGAGCCTTCTATGGTCCAAAGATTGACATCACCATCCGCGATGCCCTTCGCCGTTCATTCCAATGCGCCACCATCCAACTTGATTTCCAGCTTCCTGAACGGTTCAACCTCAAGTATCGGTCCGCGGAGGACTTTGGAAGCCCCGACCGACCGGCGTCGAGACCTGTTATTATTCATAGGGCGATTTTGGGTAGTCTAGAGAGGTTTATTGCGATCATTACGGAGCACTTTGCGGGCAAGTGGTATGTCAACATGCACCGTTCAAATGTTAAATATGTACGTCTGACGCTTCCCCGTTGTCCAGGCCATTCTGGCTCTCCCCCCGCCAGGTCGTCGTGATTCCTGTTGCTGCACCTTACGTAAGTTTTTTCACTTTAGTATTGGTCCAGAACTTACGTTACATCCAGAAAGAATACGCCACCCAAATTTCGGAGCGTCTGAATTCTCTTGGGTTATACGCTGACGTCGATAACAGCGACAATACCCTCCCAAAGAAGATCCGCAACGGTGAAATCGCTCAATACAACTTCATTTTGGGTACATTTATTCCTACAGTAAGATAGACCCTTCCACTGACTTCTCTATGCCTCTTAGTTGTCGGCCAAGAGGAACTCGATGCCAAGGCAGTCAATGTCCGAAATCGTGACGACGTCGGGACAAAAAACAAGGGTGAAATGATCCCTCTCGATACGGTCGTAGAGAAGTTTGTTGAGTTGAAGAGCTCAAAGAGACTAAACAACCAGTTTGTTTGATCCTAGATTATTTTATTCTCGTGATAGACTATCAAGCTCGTACTTAGTAAAAGGCTCCGGAAATTTGGACAAAAATTACTCGAATACGCGAGTCCATGATACCAGTCACAAAGCACCTTTTTTTTCCAAACATTTCAAACGGGTATTGCACTTCCGAATTGCGTACGCTGAGAGCCTTATGATCAAAAAAAGTCATGGAAAACAAGAGCAAAAGAGACGCACTAGTTGCATTATAGCAGCTCGTTCAGTCTCGGGGAGAGCATTGATCTGTTCATCGGTCATACTCACAACTTGTCTCAGCAGGGCCTACATTCAAAGTCAGAATGACGACTAAGCGCTTTAACCTGAATACAGCTCACTTTGTGAGATTCGCTGATGTTGCTTAATGCCGCTGCTGCACTGACTGGTGTTTGAGCCGATACAGGTGGCGGCGGAACACGTTGCGGATACATGCTCGCCTGTATAGGGGCAGGCTGTTGCAGCACTGGAGTAGATGAGCCTCCAGGTTGTGGCTGAGCCTGAACTTGCGAGGGTGGAGTTAACCCAGGAGGCGGGGTCGGTCTATAGAAATTGGGAGGAGGAATAGAGCCGGGAGGCGGGGCAAACATTGGCGGGGGAATGTTGGGAGGAAACGGTGGCATATGCGAGGAACTGCCATAGTGACCACCATTTGGAGGATAGAATTGAGGAGGGGCGTTCGTTGCTGGAGGAGGGGCGGGCGGCGCTGAGGTAGCAGGACCCACTGTTGCAGCAAGCATTCGCTGTAAAATACTCTGGTCCACAATTTTATTTAATAACAGAGCTTGGAAAAGAGCATAGGCCAATTGAGGATGTGTAACGAGAAGAGTACGGGCTTGCTCGGGATGGGTAATCACGAAAGCCTGAACAAAAATGATGCGTCAGATGAGGAAGAACAGATCCGTTATACCGAGACGCACTTTCATATGCGCCAGGACGTCCATTAGCTGCGGCGGATTCATGGTTGCCAATGTTGTACTGATAGTATCGAGCACGGTGGATCCTGCAGGCACAGGTATACCAGGCGGTAATGAAGAGAGAAAATCTTGCTTGTGGTTGTTATCGGGACGCCAGCGGTCAGGAGGACCTCCCCCATCCAGTAGCTCACCCCGTACAGTTGTTTTTCCCTCGAGGAACGGGTCGGAATCTGCTAGATCGATTCGAAGTGGTCGACCGCCAACTTCAAAGTTGTTGAGATTTCGAACGGCAGAAGCTGCTGTCTCATGGTCTGAAAAGCATTGAGGATGATGTCGTATAGAGGGTGGATGAAATGTGGAGCAAAAGTTCGTGCACACAAGTCGCCCACAATTCGAATCGATGCATCAAAAAATGCAGTATATTTTTTTTTCATGTATTCATGCGAACAAAAGCGTATTATCGGAGGGCAGAGCAGAGTTGCAGAATGAATATTCACGTCAGACGAGATCTGTGGGTTTAAACGACGGAATGAATTGAAAGTACCGGCAAATTCACAAAATCCATAGCCTTTTGGCTTTCCAGTATCTCTGTCAAAAACCAACCTTTTTGTACAGCGTTTGCACCAATGATACCGAGCAGAGAGTCAGAAAGACGAACCTGAACCCAACGACCTGACCAACGGATTTGAAGACGTCAATGAGTTGTTCCTGTTCACTCGTGAGCTTCACCCAGGTATTACGCATAGATCTCAGGACGTGCCTCGCCCATATTATAGGGAACATTTCCAACTGTAATCTGGTTACGCCAGCACATAAAATTTAGTGAAGAGTACACACCAAATACCACTTTACTCATGACTGACAGTGAGGAGCAAGACGTTGGACAACATCATCATTAGCGCCAACAAATCAGGTGATGATCCAGAGCGCTTATGGCGCATCTTGCGAGAATATAGCGCCCGCTGAGTACTTGAATTTGGTCAAGACTGAACGGACGAATTACCTTCCGTGCGAGTTGCGAGATATAGCGATATGGAACGGAAGTCTATTGTTGAGTGTACTGGGATCGTGAAGATGCTACGCCGAAGGTCACATAATGTCACCCCGAGTACAAGACCACTGTGCCGCCGGATTATTCGCGAAATTAGTGGAATTTGGACATCGGCGCCGAACTGGAAATTTGGCGAAATCTTTGCCGGAGACACCTAACGGCAGTTTACAACAAATTTTGAGAGCTCACAAGGTGCGTACAAGATGTAGTAAATCTCTCCTTATTCTCTTTCTTTTCTCTTCCCTTTTCAGCTCAAACTTGGTTTCGTTGCTCCGTCCACAGACATAGGACATAAGCCACTGTCGACTGTCGGGACGACAAAACACGGGGAAAAAATGCACAGCCTCCTTAATCTGAACGCTTCTTGAACATTCTTCAGGTCCTTCAATTCAAACACAAAGATTGGGAACTTTCAGATGCCGCTATAAGAGTGTATATCACTGTAGCATTGTAATTTTTAAATGCTAACCACAATTACCTTTTATGGAAACATATGGAGTATATAAAGCCAAGACCACGCCAAAGATAGAAGCCACACGCAGTCATATCTCCTACCATCCAGCCAAACTTTTTGGAATAACCGAACGAAAGAACGTCCTATTCAACTAAATGTCTCTTCAGGCCGATATCAACCTTTCAACTTTCTCTCTTGTTCAACTTTACGAGATCTTGCTCCTGAGCTCGTCTCCTAAAGCACGTTTTACCAAAGCTTTTGTCTGTACCCCCCTTGCTGTCTTTGAACCGCGGAGTGAGTATGAATGTCAAGTCATTTTGGAACTTGCGAGGAGGGAAGGAAAGGTTATTCGTGTAGCCGGAGTCGGGCAAAGTTCATATCTTGGATGTTCCAACGAATTCGTCTTACGGACGAAGTATTTCAATCGCATTTTATCGGTAGGCTCGAGGTCAACGTCATTACCGATAACCTACTTCAATATTCTCTAGATTGACAAGGAAAAAAGACGCGTCATTGCTGAAGGAGGTATTACTTTGCACGACCTTCACGTCGCTCTTGTCAAAAATAATCTTGCAATGATCGCTCTTGGCTCTAATTCTGACCAATCACTGGCTGGGATAGTTACTACAGCGTCGTACGGAAACGACATTGAATATGGCGTTACGTCGATTATTTCCTTGACACTTCTCCTCACGAATGGTTCTAGAGTTCGATGTTCACGCAGTGAACAACCGGATTTATTTCTGGCGGCCACTTGTGGTCTGGGAAGTGCAGGAATAATTTTAAATGTTGAGCTGCATGTCGAACCTAGCTTCCACCTGAAGAAGGCTTTTGAGTTCCAGTCTTTTGCACACACTGTGACAAACTTGGAACGAATTGTACACTTCCCGGAGCATACGCGAAGCCCGCAGAATCTATTTTTTCTCCCACTATTTTGGTTCCCAGCTACTGATAAAATGTGTATCAGCATGCTTAATCGTACTAATGAGGTATGTTTATTTCGGCTTTGTTTCACTTGCTTACCTTGCGGAGCTGTTTAGCGCCCACGTCACAATACTAGTTGGTTCTATGACTCTTTTAAGAAATATCATATCGTGCAACTGCTGCTCTTTTTGAGAATATACGTCCGGAAGTTCAAAACATGGGCCACGCGGCTTGCGTCCTGGATTTCGAGTTTAGGATTGTCCAGAGTAGACGACAACTATTGCGTTTCCGATGTGGACTGCAGGGTAATGTTCCACTTTAGATTGAGCAGTGGGTGCATCCGTGGCTGATGACTGTAATTCCAGAACTTCCAGCACACGACATGGACCATCCCATATGAAAACACGAAACCGTGCCTTCGCGAGTTACGCGAGTATTTCCATGAGATATTTGATAATTCTCGGGAACGCCCTCATTTCTCTATTGAAATCCGTTTCTCCACGCTAGACGACATTCGGCTCAGTCCAAGTCACGATCAGAAGACGTGTTGGATCGGTATAGTGCAGTGCAAGTGGGTCCTATTCCATTTTTCGCATCCTGTTTGTACCTCATTTTTGTTATTTAGACAGTACAATTTCAGTTTTCCTTACAGAATATTATTTGATGGCTTCGAATGTATATTGTCGCGTTACCAAGGTCGCCTTCACTGGGCAAAAGCTCACAAGCCGGATGCAAAAGAAGAGGTGAAGCAAAAGGGATCAGAATTGCAGGTGAGTGAATCGGACACTTTACTGTGTATAATTAATCGCTAAGCAATCTCAACCACCATAAAGAAGCCTTAGGGGGCACTGGGAAAATCACACGGGTTCGACAACTCGAAAGCATTCCCAGTCCAATGCGCCATCTTCAAACCCACTTCATACCTCGATATCGTCATCCAGTCAAGCTCTAGCGATGGCCAGTCCCCACTCTTTTTCCAGCGCGAGCGTACACAGCATTCAGAGATCCCAGTTCAACAGCATGGCAAACAATATGAACACAACTCACAATCATCCACCTAATATTGCCAATAATGGTGGTCCAGTCGTGTTCAATATTCACTATGGCTCTGGACATGGTGGGCTCGAGTTCATTAATTTGATGCTCTGATGCTAACGGAGCGGACAGATACCATAGCAAAGCAGACATAATCAATGCAAAAACAGTTTCCATGGTTCATTTCAATGTCTTCGGCACTTGTTCATCGCTTAAGTGGAAGTTGCTGCATCTCTCATTTGGGACGGATGATGGTGTACTGTTGATATTCTACTCTACTATGGTTCGCAGGGATATGAAAGGGACAGGGATATGAAAAATTGTGAAAAAATGTGTTTCTAACATGGTTCCCGCTATCGGGTGTCTTCCACGATTTTTTGATAGATTAATCAAGTAGTATTTATGAATCTCAGATATTTTACAGAGCTGTTTTTTGATACCAGTGACTATGGTGGACTGAACTTCGAAGAGATGAGGTGCATACCCCCATCAAATTCTCAGGAACATAAGAATGTGAATAGAAAAGGGAGGGATTGGGAGAGACAAACATGAGATATGATAGCAAGGGCTTAATTCTAAATTTCTAAGCAAAATATGGGGTACAGTGCGATCCACAGACAAAACAAAAAAAAGAGTACTCTGATGTGACAAGGGCTTGTGCCGCGCACTGCGGCATCGAAATGAGATCGGCACCCATTGCGTAAGACATTGATTACGCCGATTACGCCGCTCTGCCGCTGTCCGGCTTTATGTGACAGGTCCGTGACCAGCAGCCATCAGAACCTTTCATATCCCTGTTTTTGCTCGGTTACTGCCCAACACGACGAGTAAATTCAAGAAAAATACCATAAATTCAGACTGGGGGTTTTCAAGTGGTAGGCTCTGATTGTTCTATTTAGATTTTTGAGATACCTACTGATTGTTTCAGTATAAAGAATATTTCATATCCCTGCGAACCATAGTATCTATCTATCTTTGTATGGGTCTGGGATGCCAGAAAGATTTTGTTCATGTTATGCACCTTCTCTACACCATATTATCATGATCTGTCTACGACCTGTGTGAAAACAACTTTAGATCACCGAGTGACGAAAAGCCTCTTGAAATTCTTGACCTCGTTCATATACCAAATGGATCTCATCTACAATGAGAAGTGAACAATGCCATATAAAAGTGGAGTTCTTTCTGATAATTGTAGATCATTTCAAACAGACTTCCCTCGAGAACTTGAAGAGGAGAGATAGGTAATAGCGATGGTACTCGCAGTCGGTTTAAGGGACGAATATTTTGGGACATCGATAGGGGTGTGGTTCTTCCAGAACGCTCCGGAGATGATGGTAGAGACATAATTGTGTAAGAAGCTGAAGAAGGATTGACTCCGGAAAGACGGTTCCGCAAGATGTGTGAAGACTATCGAAACTTGGACGGGGAAGATGAGTCGAAATGGAACATTTGCTTGATCATATTCTACGAGTTTACAGTCAGAAACTCCATCGCACACCCTCGCCCTCGAACATATTGAATTGGGGTCCGACATTGTATTCTCCTTTTTGGTATCTTAACAGCTGGCTCAAAATGAAGAAAACGCTCCTTCTATGAATAACTTTGTAATTACACCCGTATGGTTGTTTTTCCCTCAAGAAACGGGTCGGAATCTGCTAGATCGATTCGAAGTGGTCGACCGCCAACTTCAAAGTTGTTGAGATTTCGAACGGCAGAAGCTGCTGTCTCATGGTCTGAAAAACATTGAGGATGATGTCGTATAGAGGGTGGATGAAATGTGGAGCAAAAGTTCGTGCACACAAGTCGCCCACAATTCGAATCGATGCATCAAAAATGCAGTGTATTTTTTTCATATATTCATGCGAACAAAAGCGTATTATCGGAGGGCAGAGCAGAGTTGCAGAATGAATATTCACGTCAGACGAGATCTGTGGGTTTAAACGACGGAATGAATTGAAAGTACCGGCAAATTCACAAAATCCATAGCCTTTTGGCTTTCCAGTATCTCTGTCAAAAACCAACCTTTTTGCACAGCGTTTGCACCGATGACACCGAGCAGAGAGTCAGAAAGACGAACCCGAACCCAACGTTTTGACCGACGCGTTTGAAGACGTCAGTGAGTTGTTCCTGTTCACCTGTGAGCTTGACCCAGGTATTACGCATAGATCTCAGGACGTGCCTCGCCCATATTATAAGGAACATTTCATCTGGTTACGCCAGCACATGAAAATTAGTGACAGTGAGAAGCAAGACGTCGAGACATTGGACAACATCATCATTAGCGCCGACAAATCAGGTGATGATCCGCGCTTATGGAGCATCGAGGCGCTAAATTGCCGATGCCCCTGTCTGGCTAGCGTTGTAGCAACATATTCTCCTTTAGATCGTATCTGAGGACTTCCATAACTGTGATATTTTCAACAGCTGTAGGCAATGCGGTGCTGTTTCCCAAGTACTTGACTACATTCTCACCAGATATTTATACATTCAGTCTGTTACCACCATCACTGAGACTCGAGTTCAAATTATACTTTGAATTTGTATCAGCCCGCACTTGAAGACTTATACATATCTATTGAAGGGCCTTTTCCTTTCATCAGGGATGCATGGCCATTTGCGCCGCCGTCCGCAATACAGGTTACCCGACGCTAAGGCTTAGCGTGGCAAACCCTACAAATTCAAACAACAAACTTTTGTGCTTTCAACAGCCTGTAACTTTCTCCAGTAACCTAGAGACAGATAAGCAACATCTATCACAACGAACAATGCCTCGACAATGTCCCAAGCTCATTCCAAGCAGGTAAAATAAGCCAAGCTTAAGACTCAAGAGAATACAAAGTTATCCCAGGGCCTATTGGAGTCCTACCCTGAATTGCAGGCAGCTAGAAATTCTCGGCATCATTACAGCTTTCTGATCCTTAAAAAGTATTCCTGAGTGATCATGACCTGGCGGCAAGGATAGGAAATCCGAAAACAGTAGATAAACATCACCCTAGAGTAATGTTGATGCACCTAGTCGTGCGCATGACAGACCGGAGACGTTTAGAAGTCACCCAAGATTGGAAGAGTAAACTGCGCGTCACAGCTATATCGACCCAAGTGGAATTGCGAGGGAAAACATGGAAGATAGAGCAAACCACTTGTTCCACTCTCAAAACAAATTGAACACGATCAATACACAGCTGTGAGGTGTGGCCGAGACGATTTCAGATGTGAATAGTATGCCTAACTTTGCGGAACCTAGCTTCACGGAACGCCGACACATACTGTACTCAAAACTCTACAGCTCGCCAGGGCACAATGAACCAGATTTTGCATAACCGTGCAAGCCTGCGCAGCAGTAGATCCCAAACGGCGCTGATAAAGAGTCAAGCCAGTGTCGTATGCAACAACAGCGGGACGCGGATAGCAAGTAGGCATCGATGAAAAGTCTCTCGGTCAGAATCTAATCTTGAGAAAAGCGAGAACGTCGGGAAACTTATGAAGATGTCTTCAGAAAATCTACTCTATAAGAAATGATGTTGGGATTTGCTGTGAATATATGCGCTTGAAACAATTCAGAGCCCGAAATTCTACCCCGTACTCGAATTTATTGATGACTCGAGTCCGAATTGCAGCGAGTAACCGTTAGAATATGAACCTAGTCCAAAGAAATAAAAACCGGGCTGTCCAGTGATGTGAATGATTATGCGGATGATTCAGCCTTGGCCCGGAGCCGCAGCGACTTGACAGTGTGCAGGATTGATTAGGGTTAATGTTGGATTTATTTAGAGAGAAGGCTGGGAGGACTCCATATGATTCCATAGAGTAGATTCATAAGTAGAGAAAAAAAGTACGGTCTCATGTGAATTTCAACTGAGCTGAGAAGCCCCGTGCGCTCCAAGTGCGCTCACACTTGAAATGCGACTTATTCAGCGACAACGTGAGCAAATCAGCATACAGTCAGGCAGATTATCCTTGTCGGAACCTCGTCGGAGCGAAGGTGAGGATAACCAAATTAGGAATTGTGAGCCTCGTGTCATGACTGGGTCTGACTAATATAGCGCCCGCTGAATGCTTGAATTTGGTCAAGACTGAACGGACAAAATACCTTCCGTGCGACATGGATGGACTTGTTCAGACGTGCCGGAGTACATAGGTACGACGTAACTGTCGGGAGACCGACAAACACGTCACTCGGCCAGGGAAAAAAAAGCACAGCCTCCTTAATCTGGACACTTCTTGAACATTCTTCAGGTCGTTCGATTCAAACAAAGACCGTTCTTTTCACGATGATGTCCGTACTTTAGGAACTTTCAGATGCCGCCATAAGAGTGCATATCACTATAGCACCAATGACACATTTGTCACGATTCGTAATTCTTCACAAGTCACCGGAAGGTTGACCACCTCACTATCCAACGCTAGTCATTCACAAGCCTCGCTTTGTCCGGGTGGTTCAGGAGTGTTCCGGGCGTTTTCAAGGCATTGGTTTTGACTCTAGCAACAATTACCTTATATGGAAACATAAGGAGTATATAAGGAGTCGCACCACAAAAATTTTCGGTCGATCCCCGTTTTCGATGGCACCAACGACCACGCCAAAGATAGAAGCCACACGCAGTCATATCTCCTCTCATCTTCAATCCTCGGGATATCCGTCGTCAGACGCTGACTTCGAAAGGGCTGTCAATAAACGAATCAAAGAGCTTGTAAGAGCCAACAAACTGAAACTTGTTTATCCTTCCACAGGAAGGTACATGCCTAGGTATGCTACGCCCATGTTTTACACGTTTTGCTTGTTATTAACTTACACTGCTTGCGCTACAGATACGATCTTTGCGACGATCCTATCTCGAATTTGGTGACCGCCACAATCGAGTTGCCTGGAATCAAGCGCGACGACATCACATTGAACATCGATCGCGATATATTAGTAGTCAAAGGAAAGCGGAACCGTCCAAAACCTAAACATCTTGACGAGAGCTCTCTCCCAAGCAACCCAACCGCTTACGCGGATGCTATTGCTTCTGGTGAATTGGATGCCGACGAACAAACTATTGGTCCTCAATTTAAGGTTGCCGAATTGCGATATGGTTATGTGAGTGGAGTTTCAGGGCTGCAGACGGCGTCCTGGTTTTTCCTTTTCAGTTTATGTCGCACTTTACTGACACTGTGTATCTTCAGTTCGAGCGAAAGATTCCGCTTCCCTCTGGTACTCAGGTAGGTCAAATTGCTCTTCTCTCTCTGTTCTTCGAGTTCATGGCCTTGGGGCATCCAATTATTCCAAATATGTCGAACAATAAGCTGATTCTCTCTTTCATTGTTTCCTAGAATGCAGACATCAGAGCCCATCTATCCGACGGGATGCTGTGGGTAACTTGGCCACGACGGTCCAGGAGCCAAGTACCGCCTGAGAGAGATAGCCAATCTACATCCTCCAAATGACTCAAAGATGTAGTACCCGATCGATCTACATCCGCCCAAACTGTGTAAATGTTACCTATTTATTCACCACCTCCTTTTAACGGAAACGACATTGTATCTTTGCTGTTCTTCTCAGTTGGTTGGCTGATACCGCATCACGGGCTCATACATTCCAACGATATCCTCCCACTCCTTTGTTTGGAACTTGTAGTTACCTGTCACGCTTTTTCCTTACCTACTATGGCTTATTTTCTGTATGAACAACGGACGAATGACCTGACCCTCTGTATCAGTTAACTCCGCTCAGTGCATAATTATTTATCTTAACTATAGATGTACACGGTATCTTATGTAGCGAATCTCTTTACTATATACACAGTGGTTAATTGCTATCGGTAATCGCTATCAGGTTTCCCATATCTACAGCTTCATGACCTTCGAAGCCTTCCCTAATAATATAGGCCGAAACCTGTGTGCCCTTGCCTGCCTCGTAGTCATATTTGGATGGCATCTTGCACTCTGTTACCGCGGCTACTAACTAGACACCTCACATAACCAAACACAAATGATGGGCGCGATGGGCGCTCTAAAATCGAGAGGGTTGAGTACCGTTGAATAGCTGTCGAGTCGGTTCAAGTCAAATTGATCGAGGATGGAGTTTCACCGTCGCATATATAACGCGTTTCGATATTTTATATGAGTCAAGCTGACGGAGCCTTCGGAAATTCAAATTGAGCCGTATACTAAGATGTCGGAGCTCGATACGATCCCGATTATGTACTACGGATCGAGTGCATACTGCTGTAGGGACACAGCAGTCTAAATTTATCCAGTCTACTGCAGATCCAATAACGTTAACCCTACGAGAACACTATGGACCCAGGGAATGGGTCCAGATTGTACATATTGGACGCAGTTGGATGGTATAGGGAATGCAGACTAAAACAGTCTAACCAGATACTATACCATGCTTCACACACCTGGGTAGACTAGACCGGTTTTTCATGCGCAGTAATACAACGTGAACACGATCGAGCTTAGAGGTGCAGTGCAGGGAATGAACGATTAATCATCCCAGATCAATTTCGACAGGATTTCATCCAGAGGCTGCTAGATTTGATATGCTCTCGTCGACCCCCTTCTGCATTCGAGATCTAACGTTCAACGTTCAACCCCCGTCGCGTTACTTTACTCAACGCGCGATCAAAGTGAGTGATCGTACGCCTTCTCATATGATCAGTGACTCAAGCATAGATCTTGCTTTGACCCGCCGAACCCGTACCTTGATTCATGACCTTGATTCATGTATCAGCGTATTATGATAGGTTTTGAGCAAGGTACATTAATGAGATACATTAAAACTATGGCAAAGTTATATCAGAGTACAAACAATTTGTATCAATAAAAAGTAAAGTCAGCGCTGAAATTGGTGCGCCGGTCCTCTTGACGAGAGAGGTGGATTATTCGCTCTTTCGTCGAGGACATTGTAGTTCATGAATGATGACCATCTATCATGGATCATGGTATCCTCTTCATAAGGTGCATCTGAGCTAGTTCCTGTTTTATATCCGTAGCCGTGGGCATATTGGGTAGGATCCATCGGAACTTCATGGAAAAGACCTCCCCAGCTTTGTGATAAATCACGTCTGTGTGAGGGATATGGAAGTGATGGTGTAGCAGACGATGGACGCCGATCAGTCATATCCTGAACCCCAGCAGCATAGTTGTATGGATCGAGTAGAGAAGCGGTAAAATCATGCTTTGGAAGAAAATCAGTAGATGGTTTGGGTAGCGATTGTATATGCTTCGACTGAGCGAAGGAGCGATACGGGTCATTCGGTATTTGCGGTGAAGATTGAACTGGGTAACCGGTTTGAAGCTGATCTGGGGAAAACTCCTCCTTCGTCATATCAACCATAAATTGGCTATGCTGAGATTTTTGCGTTTCAATGGCTCTCTGCAGCATAGCCTGGAGAACAGGCTGAGTACAACATCAGTAACACCTCGCAACGAACGATAGGAGTACGCACCAGTGCTCTAGCGGCACGATTACTGATCTTAGCTGCGCTTCGAAAGACCTCATAAGCTGACTCAAATTGTTCCAGAGCTCGTGGCTCTAAATTCAGATGGATTCCACGAGTAGCGACAGTACCGACAATTACCTGAAGAATTTTAGAATTGACAGAGAGTGGAAGAAAAAAAATCCTACAGCAGCGGCAAAAGCAAAACTCCATATCCTCCAAACCCGCGCACATAAAACTGGTTTTTTCTGAAACTGTGTACGCGTGTCGTCCAGGACTGCGCATGCACTTTGGTACGCGGTAATCACGGATTTTCGGTATGGACTCAAGAGGGGATTGGTGGGATACTCTGTCATGGCCTGCGTGAAAAACCCTCGATGAAGGTATAGCAGCACTGCCTCCATCTCAACGTCCGAACTGCGGGGAAATATCTGGCGGACTATACTCACTAAGCTGTTGATAGTGCGACCTTACAAAGGTCCGCATTGAAATAGCAGTACGTTCATCTAGGGGATCGCTGTCCGGTGGAGACACGGCCTGTCGGATTTTCGCGTCTAATTCCAGGACACTCTCGTAAGAAGGTGACTTTGCGGCAAGTGTGGTTTCAACCACCGGAAGTAAGCAGTTAAGGGCGGCTTGAAAGCCCCAAACTCCGACTAGAGTGGCAAAATATTGAGTACGGAGATATACTGGGAAGTTGATTGCCTTACAGCCGATAGGAAACTCTCCCTGCTGATACGTAACTTCTTCTTGTTCAGTCGGTATTTTGCAATCTATAAACTCTGTATAGATCCCAGGCGGTCGACCTGTTACTAATGACTGAATGGACTATGAGTTTGAGTAAGTAGCAGGGATTTGCAGTACCCACGGTCCAAAGAATCGCTGTGAGCAAATTCCAAAAGTATACTCGTCGGTCGTAAGCCTCGCGACCATAGAATTTCCAACTTGCGGGATCGATATCTACCCGTAACAATTCGTTTCAAAAACCTTCACAAGTGGAGTGGGTGACATACGAAAACCAATCTTTCAAGCGGGATCAGGATAAGTCAAAGAACCGAAAAATTTAAATACCTTGGTTGCGATTTGTCCTGCGAGATTGAGAAGAGCATAAGATTGCTCTAAATTACTTTCCTGCCCACTCAGGCCGTTGTGGATGCTCATCAAGTGCAATACCTGGATAAATTCAGGATATTGACTCGAAAGCTCGACATCCTCCAATGGCATACCTTAATTGTCACGATAGAGCATTCTGTTAGTACAGGCTGTAACACCAAAGCCGCTCGAGAGAGATGATAAAAATGTTGGGCTTCCAGGTTGTAAGCTTCCACATTCAAGTCGACGAGGACACCAATACCAAGAACAATAAACAACAGCGCAAGATCATGAGGACCATAATCGTTTCTCCCTTCGTATATTGCCGGAATGAGCTCCGACACCAGAAGTTGCCGTGTTACTATCTGGAACATCCAAGAAAGATGTTCCAAAAACGTATCGCACAACGCAATTGCCCTTTCCATGGGTGGAAGAAAGGACTCTATAGACTTCTGTGTGGAAGAGATAGGAATATCAAGGGGAGTCAGCGGGAAAGCCCGAGTGAACTTAATGATCTCAGGAGGAAGATACGAATCATCCAATTCTAGTAAACGAGGGGGTGCAGTGGGTCTCAAACGTTCCTCCTGTGGATCCGTGTCCTTTGTAAAGACAGCTTAGTTTTTTAGACCAGATTGCGGCTGAAGACGTCACATACGAGCAGCAGACTCTGAAAAGTGAATGAATTTTTCGACTTAAGATTTATAATTCATAATTCTTACCTCCGGTGCCCCAGAAGGTCCAAAGAACCTGTTGATCCCACTCTCACTAACATGTAGAGATCCGGAACCATCCGAGAGTACCGTACTAATTTCTTTCTCCGACTGCTCTGGGATAGGTTTCAATGCTTGGGCGTCTGCGTTGTCATCTTCGTCTCGATGTGAAAGAAGCGGGTTAGGTTCGAGATTATAGGTTATGTGAGCTATAGCAAGCGCGTCCTCCAAGGCGTGCATCCTGGCCTCGAATCTCACTAATTTACGTTGAAGATGGTCTGTTGCAGCCAAGACAAATCTAAAGCGAATTAGCCTGACGTTACTGTTAATAACGGAAGCATGGACTTACCGACTACCCTGGCCTGGTGGGATAGTGCCTTTCTGGAAGCGTAAGCAGTCACGATTTTCACATTAAAGTCATGTCAGCGTTACCATTGGGACAAAGTGTTTGACAACCCCGTTTAATGCAAGTTGAGCATGGTACAAGCTTGTCGCATCTAATTTTGAGCCTGCGGCACTCAGCGCACGCAATCTCCCCTCTACAGATGTATAAGTGGGCTTATTCTACAACGAAGGATGAGAAAGGGACAGTCAAAGTAGCGCAGATGATGGCTGAAAAGCACGCAGGTGTATTGGTTTCTAACGCGTATTCCATGGGAAAAGTGGCTAGAGTTGGACCAGCGACAGAAGAAGTTAAGGGGTGGGTTACTTGAGACAATTTTGACACCAAGCAAAAGCCAGTACATTTCTGCGCTAGATGGACTGTCCCAAAACGTAGGACTTACCGAATCCGTTTTGAAACTTTGCTGTTCTGTAGTGATTTCGTTAAACCTGAGCCTGAGGTTTCTGCAGAGGTTGATTCTGGAGAGTTGGATGTTGAACATTCTTCTTGCTTGTAGGGATGATATTCGGACATTTGTATGAGGGTCCCGAATAATTACAGAGCTTGTGAACAGAGACTAGATAGAAGGAACATTTAAGAAACGACCGCTTAAGATTAGATCATCGTTCGGTAGATGTGCACCCGACCGTGAACAAGGGAAGACCCGAAGATTCAGATCGGGCATTACATTCTCACGGTTAGGTATCGTGTTGATAATTTCAACTTTTTATTTTTATTTTTGCAAGTTCAGGTAGCTAAATCTGTATACACAACCCCATGCAAATATATACCCGTCTGGACCATAAATCTAAAGAAATAATACTAATTTTTGTAGGCGCTAAAGTAGCCCAAGCGCTCAAGTCGCATGGTAGAATGCACTCCGCAGTTTAATTGGTTGATCGTCGGATAAGAGTTACATTGACTGTTCCGTTTCGCTCTCGAGTCTTCTTCTCATTCAGTGACTGCGGTCAGGTTTTGCCCTTCGTTGCCTTGGTAGCTTCGTTCAAATCCCAAATCTATTTCCAATCCAGCCTTTCAAGTTAAACACTAGACCAGCTGGTTTCAAACCGTACCTAGTATTGGAATTTCTCGTCCTTCCAGTCGTCCATCCAATGTATGTGGCACCCAGGATATATCGCTCAGCCAATTCAAGTACGGGAAGAAAATGTCATTCTCAGCAGGACTCTCTGAACGACTACTGGCTTCTTTTTCCCTTCCAACACACTCGTTCATTTGGTATCAAAACTACTTGTAAGTTATGTGAGTTTGCGGCAACCCTTCGTCCCGAGTCTCGAGCGGGCGCATTGATGATAGATTGAGACTGCGTGGTCGCTTCTCTCGAGAACCGTCATATCAAAATTTGTCTCTATCGTTTCCTACACTGCCAGTGCCCATCGATCTATCTATAATTCTATCGAAACCTCCAAAGACAGTTCCAGAGTCTTCTACACACACTGCCCTATCTATCTATAATTCTATCGAAACCTCCAAAGATGGTTCCAGAAACACATAGATCAAGACTGTTCGACGCGCAACAAGAACACTTAGACGCCGGTTTGCGCTCATTATTCAATTATGGACCAACTGCCTATGTATAAACCTTGAACAGATCAACAGTATAAACCGCCAGATTTCTGAATGATGGATCACGTTTGATTCTTCAATGCAACTGTCCAGCTCACTTGCTCAGCGCTATGCAAGAATGAATGTCATAGTAATGTGAATGATAAATCAACAATTTCAGGTCCACCTTTACTCGACGTGCATGGAATTCATGTTTAACTCTCCCTGTCTATTACCGACGTTCTCGGCAGACAGAACCTAGGGGCTGGTATAAGATAGGCTCCAGTCAAGAAGTGCGCCCTTCAACAGAGCATACACGCCTCACTGAAAGAAAATGCCAGCCAGCCCCGAACACTACAACGGCGAAATAGGTTGGTTTTTATGACGCTCGTATAGGCATATTAAATACTGAATGGCCATATCGCTCTACAGCTCCTTCAAATACCTCCCAACCTTCTGGGACACCAGGGATGAGTGAGTTTCATTCCTGTGCGCGATATTATGCCCTGGAGACCATTAACCACTTTTGAAAAGAAATCCCACCTCCCGGAGAGAAGAAAGAATCGACCATGCACAAACTAGCCGAGAAGGCTATCGACAAAGCCGCTGAGAAGGGTGCAGACGAGGCCGTCGACTATGTGACCAACAACGCACAAGTTCAGCAGACAATGCAGAACGCGGAGGATACCGCAAAGGTCAGTGGCGGATTTGAACTTTTTTTCTGACGGTACATATACTTAAACTGAGTTTTGTGCAGGGGTGGTTCAACAAGTATTGCGGCTGTTTGGGGTCTGCCTCCTAAACATCCCCACACCCTCTCCTCCCTTGGCGCATGTCAACAAGTGAGCTGTAGTGATGGTGTAGATACCCAAAAACGTGCTCTCTGTTAGATCAATTCGAATGGATAGACCCTAAATAATTATACCAGTTCTAAGCTAGTTACAGCTGTTCCTCTTAAGATTTTCCATCAAGCGCACATACCTGAAAATCATGAAAGATGACAGCGCGCGCTGAACTGTCCAAGGGTGTTACATAGATACGTTCAATCAATATCTTGCTAGCAGATTGGCCCCCGTAGAATTCAGTTTGGTGATAATCACTTCCCCTAAATAACTCAGACTTACTATACCTGTCAACCATTGCTTCGGTGTCCAGAGGACATGTATAAGAGCAGGGCCAAGTCGAAATTTTATTGATCCTCAGACAGACTTGCAAACCCCCCTCTCATCCTCGACGGCCTCTTGCGAATTCCATCAATAAAAGATGTCTACAGCCAGAGTATCCGGTAACGAGAACGTCAACGGCAGCACAGGTTAGTGTCCAGTCCTGAATCTCAGGAAACCCTCGAGCTCTAATGTCCATTTAATTGTCCAGTCGCTTCAAAACGTACGTTGTTCAAAGCACCTCTGTTACATCCTCTATACTCACTCACTTCAAGCAACACATGAGACTCAACTCGACGGCAAATCGACAAAAATTGCCTCCACTCAGCCATCTCCCAAACCTCCTATGAGTAGGTTTTCCTTCACTGTGCGATAATTGCCTTGAATGTTGACATTAGTTAAGCTCCACAGCCTTCTTCTGACTCTGAGGGAAAAGAAAGCCTTATGCGAAGGGCAGCGGATAAATTCGTCGACGAGCTCGAAGACCAAGCGAAAGATCAGGCGAAGGAGCAGGCGAAGGAGTTCTACCAAAACAATCAGCAGCAGTTCCAGCAGGACATCCAGAACACTGAAGATCAGGCAAAAGTGAGTATTTCAACCGTCACTCCACAGACGAAGAACTAATGAATGGCAAGGCTTACGCTCAGGGCATGTGGGCAAAATACTGCGGATGCTTGTCTTGAGTTATAACCGTCAAAGCAGAATAGATAGTAGAGAAGATACCCATGTAGGGTTAACCTACGCCATGTTATATATGTATATAATTTATGAGTTTGCGTTGAACTTTATCTTGTAACACGCAACCGCCAAGACCATTAAGCCCTGCCCGCTTTCAATAACGCTTCCCACTTTGGAGGGCTACCCGTATCTCTGATCGCCCTTACCCACTCCTGCACGTCCGACATCAAGGCCTCGGGACATTCCAACGACGGGAAATGACCTCCTTTATCATGTTCCCGCCAGGTCACAATGTTCTCCGCCATAGTAGCCTCTGCCCACCATCTGGTCGCGTACCCTATATCCTGAGGGAAACTGCTTACTCCCAATGCAACATCTTTCGAAATCTTGCTTCCGAGAATCTCGGTAGTTCCGCCCTCGTCCGAGTTGGCTTCTTTATATATTCTAGCATGTCCAGCGCTGTTGGATATCAAGTAGAGCATCGTCCAAGTGATAATCGTTTCTGGATCCCAGACGAATTCTTCCTCAGTACAAAGCTCGAGTTTTTCTCGTATCCAAGCAAGCATTCCGATCGGGGAGTCGAGGAGTGCGTACGAGACTGTTTGAGGCTTGGAACCTTGAATTCGAGAATATCCAGTTTCGGTTTTCATGAAAAATTGCATACGGGCAAGACGCTTCTTCTCCTCTGGAGAAAATTGACGCGTGGCGAGCCAAAACAGAGTGACTGGGTTGCGCCACGGTTTCGGCGGGAGCGTTACGGGAAGGTTGATGTGAAGACCAACTAAGGATTCGGGATACTGCAGTGCAACGGAACGGAGGATGAAACTTCCCCAGTCCCCCCCTTGGCCGACATAGGTTTCATAGCCTAGTTTTAGCATCAGTTTGTGATAGACCGAAGCGATTCTTGTAAGCCCGAATCCTGGTCTCTGCAGAAGATATTATTTGGATGCCGGAATGATACTGACAACGTAAAACACGTACAGAAGGGGAAGACGAAAGAGTAAATCCGGGAATACTGGGGGCGACTATGTGAAACGCTTGATCTTTAGGGTTCTCCGGAGCCGCGAGTTTCAATATATGCTGGACCTATATGCACGGAGATTACACGAAGGAAACCTCCCGCAGAACAAATACGACGCGTACCTCGGTAAAGTTACCTGGCCAGCCATGCGCGAAAATGAGTGGGATGGCATCGGTTCTCTCGCTACGGTGGTGGACGAAATGTAACGAGATGACCTCTCCAGCCTCTTCTATGTCAACAGTAAACATGTTAAAAGTTTCGTTTATCCGCTTTTCAGCTTTCCTCCAATCATAATTGGTCTTCCAGTATTCAACCAAGGGTTCCATTGTCGAAGTCGGAATTCCATACTCCCATTCTTTGCCGGCAGGATGGGAAAGATCAGGAATTACACGAGCGGTATTCACTCGGTTTGTGACCCAGTCCAAGAATTCTGAGGACACGTCAAGTTTGTATGGCTTTGGCGTAGAAGACATCTTCACTGGAGGGATGGGGACCTGATGGACTCGTATATATACGGTGTATAGACGCGAGGGAGCGCTTAAAAGCGAATACCTTACGCCGGGTACATGATTAGGAAGGAAGGAAGGAAGGAAATCACACGGCCTGGTCCAAGATCTGAACGCCGGATTTGGTTGGGATTTGGATTCGGAGGAATGAACACCGGAGAAGGAACAGGGCGGTGAGTAACCACGTGGTCACACTGGAGTGAGACTCGAGGTTACGCCTCACACCATCGTTTGAGCCGCGATAGCTTCTATGTAACGCAATATCCATATGATTCGAGGTACATATCCGCTATTAAAGTTTTCTGCAAATTAGAATTCCATAATCTATGTATTACACCAGACGCATGGAGCATGGACTCGAATTGTTCTCGACATCAATTGTTGGACCTGAAAGTAGATTCGAACGAATGTTTCTGCGTAAGCGGATTTTCGTTTCGCGCGTTTTAAAGACCAGTCACAGTGATGTGCTTTTACCTACGTCCCCTTCCGTTCCATTTCCACTCGTTGCAGTAGAAACTTTTTCAGGTGATCCGAAAGTCCTTCCGTAAGTTGTGTTACTCCATCAGAGGTACATAGACGATATGCAGGCATTGGTTGGTATGTATCTGCTCTGATCTGCAGCGGAACAGAAGCATTCACTCATCAAGTCACCCAGCAGCGAATATGCTCACTTTACCGTCGCTTACTAGTACTGAGGCAAGAATATCATCCGGATCGCCAATTCGACCTAATGCCGGGATATTACGCTCGTCTACGGTTTGTTGAGTTTTAAGCAGAAGGAAACGTGAGAACCTCGGGACATACCGTGGATATGCATCCATCCCTCTTGTAGTTGTGTCGCGCCGTTCCTTTGTACGTCATCTACATCTGTTTTTAATCCGCTTTTAACAGCGTCATGGAGCAGTTCACGGAATTTTGCTACAAGTGAGCATAAATGCAGGTTAATTACCGTGGCTCTGACGGATTGACTCGATAGACAGCGCACGATTTTCTTTGAAGTCATTTAACCCTGCTTCCTGGTCTGCATTGTCCATTGTCCCGGCGGGCAGCCACCCGATAATAGTGCTCGATTCGGCTGAAGGCGGCACAGAAGGCAAAAGAGATAGCGCGTATGCTGGGACTGCAGATGATATGGGTGTCGGAGGTTCCAGAAAATGATAGAACAAGTCCGGACGCGTAGGATCAGCGAAGGAGCCAGGGGATAATTCTGGAGCTATTCCAGACGAAGCAGTCGTAACGGGCGAAGAATTAGAGAAAGACCGGATACGAAAGCGGTTTTGAATTCTGCCAACGTTAGTGAACTGTCTGAGACGGTTCCCAGTGTGCTTGCATGTCAGATATCCCCGGCTCAATGATCGCGAAGATATTATTGGTGATTTCAAGGTTCCATAGAATCTTTGAGGAATGTGAACACTGGATGTGGTGGTTCTGGACAAGGCTTGCATATTAAGCGCCGGTCTCACGCGACGCGTACTAGGCGCTTCGCTTCACCTTTGCGTTCATCCACCGATGAATGAAATTTCAATGGATCTATCCACAATGGACCCTGGAAGACCTACCGAACGATCGAGCACTGATCAACGACTCTCATTAATTTTGCAACTGCTGTAGAAGTTAATTAACACATGTTTTCAGAATCTCGTTCGCTTCTAGTCAAGGCAGTCCTCTGGCTCAGTTAAGATATTTTCAGCATTGCAAGACTCACTTATGCACTTCTCTCAAACCTGTCGAATCACTCCAATTCCTTTCTCCCAAATCACAGCTCGTTTGATGCATTTTAAACCCTCGAGCGGAAAACGCGGAGGTTCTTTCCAAGTTCACGCGCAGAAGTGCTAGGATTCCGGAATGAGAATCAAACGTGGACGACAGGATGGCGCAGACTTTCTCTACATCGACAGCGCAAGACATTGCAAATTCAGCCAGGCTAGTCCAACAGATAATCCCGGACGCAGGATCGGGTTACTTCTGTCACCGGGTTTCGAGCTCTTTATCAAGGAAATTACTTCGGGTGACTTCCAGGTAACTCTAGTCTCTAGGCGCGAAAAGACCGTCGGCGCTTGATCCAACTTTATAACACACCTTCCCAGTACAAATCCTTCGTGTCTATCTCCTGCGTGCGGCTTCCTAGGCAGGGATATGTCAAGTTACAATGAGGGTTTTCCGCATGGAATGTCAGTTTGACCCTTCATCTCCGCAGCTTTTATAGGAAACCAAGTCATTTACGAGTGAGATGGTAGACTTATAATCAATCATCACGGTTCCTTCTAGGAGGCATCATGCACGAATGAATGGAGAACGCATTTTACGGCGCTTCCTTGAAGTCGTTTGTGTGCTGCTCGACAGTGCAGTCTATTCAGTATCTCCCCGAACCTTGTTTCTCTCTCAGCTCAATTCAAGTCGATCAGGGCGTCTATACCTACCTTGAGGTCCTGGCATGGAGTAACCAGTCCGCTGTGATAGGATAGAACAGGATATATATTCTACCGGCAAAGCTCCTACTATCGCTGGTTTGCACGACAGCGAACTTTACGTCGAGCCCACAAGACACCAGTGTACACCCTTAAATCAAGGTAAGCCATTTTCCATTTCGCTGTCCCCGTTATCCCCATACCGTCTCTCGAGTTATCGATTCTCATACACGCTTATATCACCAGGCAATGGAGACCAGCGATACCTTCACCTTCACCAACGACTTTTGTCTATATCAATGTCGCAGTCTCTTTCAAATCGTTTGGAGCTGCGTCAGTCTACTCTTTGCGTGTACTTGGGTGTCGGTTCATCCAAACGTACCTGCGCGCAAAGATGGCTCTTGGACAATATTGGGAAAAAGGTTAGGTCTGATGATAATGACCCTGATTGCACCGGAGCTGCTCGTGCTGTGGGCAGCGCGGCAATGGTTTGCTGCCCGAAAGCTATCCAAAAGTGAGACCCCCCGAATATACATGCTGTTATGTAGCTCACTTGTCTTCCGGTTAAAGAATTCAAAGAATTAGGGTGGGGCGTATCTCATGGTCACTTTTTACTCATGGGTGGGTTCGCGCAATACCAAGATGATAAGCTGGAGCGAGTTCTACGCTACCATCATCTCACATCGAGGGAGGAGAAGATCATTGGTAAAATAGAAGAACGGGAAATCGAGGATCACGGCCACAGTGATTACTTTGCAAAGCTCATAGCCACTGGGCAAGCAGCATGGTTCGTGATCCAACTTTTGGCTCGATGGGCTCAGCACCTGCCTATGACATTGCTTGAAGTTACGACATTTGCTTTTGCACTTATGGATCTCCTAATATACTTCTTCTGGTGGAGTAAACCTCAAGGGGTCAACTGCTATGTCCGTATCGATGGCCAAGGTTTTCATAAGTCGGAAGACTACAGCTACAGCATGCAAAGAGTGTCTTCACAGACGCTCTCGATCCATTCGTTCGGGGAGCGGGTCCACAAGGCTTTCGATTCTTTCGTCGAAAGCGCTCGAAAAAATATGCAGCAATGGGAGTTATCCTACCGGCGAGACGTAGCTGCAAAGGGCGGTATTTTACCAAAGCTTCAAGTTGTGGCCTTGATTTTCCTTTTCCCCATCACTACTCTCTTCGACGTCATCTTCCTTGACGATGGCACACTTTACAGACGTGTTCCGGACCAAGTAAATTCGGACGAAGTGGTTTCCTTCGCAAGAATTCCGAAACTAGAACCCTCCGACAAAAAGGATCAATACATCGCGTACGGGGCAGCCATTTTGTTTGGCGGAATTCACTGCGCTGCGTGGGGATTTTTATTCCCCGACGCCATTGAGCAAAGACTATGGAGAATTGCCTGTATCATCGTCACTGGTGCACCAATGATATTGGTTGTAGTTGTTTTTACTGCTTCCTTGAATAGTCGTGGATTCGGTTGGTGGGCAGAATTTTTTGGATATACGGTGATCGTTTTCGGTATTGTGGGATACATTGCTGCTCGCTTTACTCTCATCGTTTTGCCATTTTTGGTTTTACGAGATTTACCTCAAGGTGCATTTAAGAGTATCGACTGGACTGCGTTCATTCCACATATTTAGCTTTACACTAGAACTTCCTTCGCTTATCTTCGGTTACTACCGTTTGGATGTAATTGTGACTCCGTTTTTGTACCACTTCATTTAACGTTCTACCGATTTCTGTCGGACAAAGTGTTGCGATACTTGTTGAAATTAGGCTACTTACGCGAACTGCAGATGAATGCATAGACGTTGTAATCTATGTAAGCCGACACCCTCCGTCCGAACAATGGGCGTACCTTAGAAACTCCATGCACTAATGACCGCTGAGCCTCCACTCTCAAGAACTTTCCAAGGCCCAGAACTTCCTTCCTAGAATGACAGAGAATCAATGATAAGAGTTTGTACGCCCACCAGACGGATTCCAGCTCATCAAGAAAACCCAGGCCATATTTAAAAGGAATTCCGAGACTTTGAATGCAGCCGCGAAGTCGGCCGATATGAAAATTGGCCTAGGTTTTCTTGATGAGCTGTCAACGGAAGGAGACAAAAGACCGCCGGCACGGTAGACGTGTTCGAGAATCGGATGGACTGGGAAGAGCTTCCTGTTTGATTCAAAATAGAGTTTAAGCTCTTAGTCTGTAGGTCATTCCGAAGCAAATCCCGAGGATGGAGAAAAACACTTACACCTGAATCCCAGCGTCAAGTTTTGCGCGCCGTTCGGCGTTCACTGGGCATGGTAAAGAGCTTTTTTTGGGGCGACTTCAACTTGGGGGAAGAACCTGGTAAATGCAAAGCGAGTAGTGCGTGAGATAGGGATGGGTTGAAGGCTGCAGGATTGCGAAGCAAGCTGGGCTGGGGAAAAAATTTGTGTTCGCGCACCAGTCCAATTCGCCGTCGGTAGCACGCGACGCGTACCGGCGCTTAGCTCAACGTTGCGTTCATCCCGAGTTCACCCGCCGATGAATTGCAATCCAGTTATTGCCAGCCATAATTACATATTTTGAGACAGTATAACGATACAAAGAACTGATAGCTGAATTGAGGTAGAAGTTCATGGACAACAACATGTAGAGAAGCAATCGAGAAAAAGAAAAACGAAAGAAAGTGTCATGGTAGGAATTAATAGAGGTTCCAGGCTTTTTAAGCAAGACAGGGTATCAAGGAAATTATTTGCCTGCTAAACGGTCATCTACACGTTGACGATGCTGCCTATTCTTCAGATGAACCTCAAAGTTTGATAGCGCCTCGCCTGGTCCAGGTTTATATAGCTACCAACAAGATAAGAATAGAACAACAGCATCAAGTGTCGTAACTCTCACCTTTCCAGGACAATCCAGACACTTTATGCGCCATTCAGCTGTACCGCCATCCCCGACCTTGCGCAATACAGCATCGAACTTGTCATGAGGATATTTCGTTTGGGTGGCTTGCATAGCCGTCGTCAGCCATGACGGAGGCTGCAAAGATAATTAGTAAGATACCAAATATGGCAAGATGCACGTACCCATTGTTTTGTTGGTGACGTTGGGGGACTTTGCATGGAAGATCGTGGAGGGGTAGAAGTTGATGGCGGTGGATTTTTAGTAGCAGTCACAGAGTCCTTTGAATCGGGTACCTTGGATTCTCTCGACTCTTTCGATTCCTTCGAATCTTTTGCATCCACCTTGGAATCTCGGGAGGGAGAAGGGCTCACAGGGGGAGCGGAAGCGGTTCCGTTCGTCATTTTGACGCGTTGAGAAAGAGGTGGTTCGGAGGAACTAGATGCAGAAGAAATCGGTGACATTGCCCGGTCCTCTTCCAGGACCGCGCGACGGGAAGGGAGTGGAGATTGTCTTGAGGGCGCTTCGGAACCGTCCTTTCTCCGATCGCGAGAGGGTGTGGGCGGTGCAGAAGAATCATCCGCTGCAGGCGTGGATACCGCACTACTTTGTGCTCGCAAGGCTGCTGCAGCTCCCTTCTTCTTGCCTGTCTTAGTCAGCTCCTCGCGCTTCAAGTCCGTGTGGTAGTCGGGATCGGTATTATAAGTACACGGACGAGGTCGTCTATGTCTATGCCAATATTTACCTGAAACAGAGGAATCATGAATATATACGCGCGCGGCAACCTGTAGAGATAAATACTAACCACAGTCACCGCATTGCGATTTATCACCCAAGGGCCCTTTGCGACGGCCTACTGCGATACTTTCGGGACATCCACAATTGGAGCAGTGCCAGACACCATTGATGAAATTGGCATGTTGTCCATCAGCAAACTCTTTGTCTTTCGCTTCTCGCTCGAGATCCTTCGCTTTTCTCGTTGAAAGGGGTCTAAGGGACCTGTCAGGTGTACTGATGGAGGGAGGAGGATCATTTTCCAAAGGGGCAGGCAGACTTGATACATCAGCCGCGGTAGTGGGGGTGCGAGCAGCAAGTTTGGCGCGAGGGTGAATGACTGACGGAGGAACAGGTGGAGATTTGAATAGACCTTTGACCTTTTTCTCCTTAACAACCACCGGAACAGTGGGTTGAGGTGCGGTAGGAAGTGTCAAAGGTGTGAGCGGGGTCCCATTCTCTGATGCAACCATGTTGGCAATGGTAAGAGATGCAGCGGCGGCAGCAGCTCTACGGGATACGGGAGCATTTGCAGCGGCAGCGAGAGCGAGGGTGGCAGCATCAAGCTCGGGGAAGCCGATAGCAGGTGTACGGTATGTCCTGATGGGTTCTCGATCAGGTAAATTGACACCTCTCCGTCCTCTCGTGTTTCTCTTGCGTCTCCGGTTCATGTCTTTGTCCCGTTCCTTTTCATTCCTCTCAAGTTCGCCGTCGCTCAAATAGTTGAGCTGTGGCGTAAACGACTGGACCTGATCCATCGCGCGCGCACCCTCAGCCAAACTAGGAAGGAAAGCAGAACGCAGATCTTCATCCTGAATTGACCCATCGGACGGGCGTCCGACCAGGAACAGCGATTTTTGATATGCTTGAACCTGCTCCCTGATGGAATGAGCAATGGCAGTACTACACGCTAATATGTGAGGACTCTGTATTCTGAGGTTCTAGAAGCTCCTTACCGGAACTCTCCGCCCAAACCTAGGTCTTGTGTATAAATTTCAGCAAATTGTTCTGGTGACGCTTTGACGCTGTCGATATCCCATTCAAACTGATCGTCCAACTTCATTGATCCAACAATGATGTCAAGCTGAAAATGAACCGGTCGAGTAAGCATCGCCGCAGTATTGAAAACATATAAAAAGCGGGTCCGCATGAAAAAAGTTACAGCCCACACCCACCTTTATCAGAATTCTCATGTCTTCTGCCATTTTACTCTCGTCGACTCCAAACTCTTCCACAGTCATCGATTTTTCATCGACGAGCGATTCAAGTTCGGTGGCGTCCTCAATGTCCGCATCCTCCCCTGGCTCCTGTTTAACGACGTTGGATCTTCGTTTTCGTTTGCCCTTCACGGCACCCGTTCCGGTCTTGACAAAACCGTAGTCAGTCCTCAACCGCTTCCGCCAATTTTCCCACCATATGGCGTCTCCCTCGTCAAGGATACCTCGGTCGGTTAATGAAGGGTCGTCATCGTCGCCTATATACTCGCCACCTTCGCCATCGTATAAAGCAGAATGAGCTTTATAATCGCCAAGCTGTTCTTGTATATTTTTGACAATCGTTGAATGGTAGGAGGGCGCAAGTTGATAATCTTCTACTACAGTTTGTGCGAAGATCTCTGGCGTCACCACGGGGTCTTACAGGGCTTAAATTAGAACCAACAAACAAGAGGTAGGCAGGAAGGGAGGAAAACACACCGTTCAAATTCCAAACAAAGGTATCACGGTATTTGTAATGGTCCACATCAAATTCAAGGCGAATGGGCACAAGCTGTTCCGGCCGATTAGCTTCTTCGGGACTCAAACGACGAGGTCTGTAGGAAAACGGTAGTCCGTCAATCAGGGTCGATACAACTATGGTTTGACACCAGGTGACACAAAAGCGAATAGAAAAGGAACTCACATCTTGAACCCTTCTCTCTTGATACCCTTCTTACTCCTTCCATGATCTCTTCTGCTCTTTCCAGGATATCTTATATCAAAGGGTTCCCGCCTCTGAGGTCTGTACCTAGCACCAGGATTCTGGGTGATAGCGCCCTTTTCCCACCACTTCAAGTTGGTGCTTCCAAACACACCTGCCTTTCCACCTATCTTTCCGAATTCTCCAGCGTCAAGCAACGCCAAGAAATCTCGGGACATGTCAAATCTCGCGTCTCCCTTCAATTCACTCTCCATTCTCTCCCGCATAGCCTTGAAGGTTTCCTCATACGCAGAATCAACTTTTTGCCATCGCTTGATGTCCTCAATCTCCTCTGGGGTCAGTTGAGGAATAGCCTTGTCCGAACCGGCAACAGGAACAACTTTGACTTCGGTTACCAGCGGGTTAAGATTAACATTTGCGGGTAGAGGGGGGAGTTTTGGGACGACTTTGACCGGACCGTTAGCCATCGAACTGTTGCCTGAGACCATTCCTGCAGCAGCTTGAGAAGTGGCAGTGGGCCCAGGTGAGTCCGTCATGGCATTGTTGATTGCTCCGGTAGTTGGAGGCATGGATCCCGGTCGCGGGGGTTTTGACGGGGTGCCAGGAGCAGATAAACCCATTGAGTTACTGCTGCTACCGTCCTTCTGAGGTGAACTGACAGAGGGAGGAAGCGAGTCGGCACGAGGAGGTATCTGTGCGCTACCATGGCTTCCTTCAAGTTGTTGACCCGATAACCCAGGAGCAGAGATGGAGCCCGGGGTGGACGAGGAGATACCGGAAGCTGTTCCAGGTCTTGCCAAACCCATCCCAATATTCATATTATTCGGCATCTTGCCACCAACGATACCGTTTTGCATGGCCGATGTCGGGCGATCCATGGGAGTAATCGAGCTGGGCGCATTGCCATGTGAAGGAATCTCGGTAGGCGGGCCCATCTTCGGCGACTCTAACCCAGAAGCTTTTCTCTTTAGCGGATTTGGCGTCCCACGACCACTAGCAGGGGTACCCACGGCTCCAGGACCACCTTGAGACTGCATCGGAGAACCGCGGCGCCCTCCACCAAGGTTAGGAGAACCCGGGGCAACAGAAGGTGTAAGCGGAGGTGGGCTACCTTGGTGCATATTTTGGGGATGCTGTTGGAGGTGCTGTGGAGTCATAGCGCCCTGTGGTTGGGGTTGAGGTAGACCGTGTCCCATCTGAGGAGTTCCAGGAGGGTGTTTCGGGGTGTTCGTAGGCATCGGATAACCATTGACAAGTTCATTTCCACCGCTACCGACCCCAGTGGAAGAAACGCTCATGGCCCTACTTGGAGGACGCATTCCACCGCCTCCAGGAGATCCCGGAACTCCACCAGGTCCAGGGGTACTAACGCCACCTGGAGGATTTGATGGGTGGCGAGGCATGTTCATACCCTGAAAGAGCGACCAGTGAGTATTCATTTGCAAACGATCATGAGCAGCATGGAGAATAAGAAATGGAGAACGGAAATGAGTCGTATTACTATAGTTACTATAGTTGTTTCTAGTACCACTTACCATCCCTGGATGGCTCATTTGGTTCATGGAACTCATACCCATAGCCATCGGACCCATATTCTGAACGGGATAGCAGGGATGAAATGAAAAGAAACTCGTGTCAGCGCACGTATAAACGTTCGCGGATCAACAGGAAAAAAGCGGAATGGAAATAAGAAGAGAGCAAGTAAAAGAATATAACATACCATGTTCATACCGTTCATGTTTGGGCGCATACCCATTGAGGTGCCAGGTCTTGACAAGCCCATACCAGACGACATGCTCATGTTGTTCATGTTATTACCCATGTTAGGCATACCACCCATGTTGCCCATCGCACTCATGTTGTTGCTCATTCCCATTCCCGGAGACATGCCGTTCATGTTATTCATGCCCATCCCACCCATGGTGTTCATCATGTTCGTGGGCGTACTGGGCATACCTGGAAGAGAAGCATATCAGTGAGAGCAGCCTGGAAATCAGAGATGGATACTGACCCATTCCGGATACAGACCTGCCGCTCATAGCAGTAGAAGGCCGCGGGGGAGGAGGCATCATGCCGCCCATGCCCATACCTATACTAGGATCACCACCGAGCCCTCCAAGTCCAGCAGAGCTTCCAGGTCTAGGATCCAATCCGGGGCCTCCAGTCATTGGAGCTCGTTGTTGATCTCCAAACCCGCGGCCTTGCGATTGGTCGTAAAAGTTTCCGGGAGTGACAGGCGGAGCACCCTGGCCAGACATACCCGGCGGACCAGGTGAAGGCTGAGGATTTTGTTGGTGGTGGCTATTCGCGTTGTGCCTCATTGCCATCAGCTTTTGACCGAAGTTTTGCTTTTCCTGCGGCGACATACTTTGGAACCGTTCCATAGAGATGCCCATAGCATTAAGCATCTGCGACAGCTGTGCAGGAGGGACGGAGGGAGGATTCGGGTTGGCATTGTGCGATAGGTTGGGCTGGGAATGCGGCTGCATGGGATGTTGCGGAGAGCCCATCATGCCTCCCATACCGCCACCAAGAGCAGGATTAGCCATGGACATATTCGAGCCGGGTCTATCACCGCCCATCATGCCCATACCCATTGACGATGAGGCAGTTGGAGAAGAAGACATTGAGGAAGGGTTCATCGAACCGTAGTTGCCTCCCATACCCATGTTGGCCATGTTGTTCATACCGCCCATACCGTTCATGTTGTTCATCCCATACCCGCCTCCGCCCATGCCCATGCCGACTCCCATATTGGAGCCGCCGCCGCCGCCTCGCTGCTGCTGCTGCACATGCGACTGCTGCATAGCGTTCATCTGGTGATCACGCTCACGCTGCTGTTGCAGTATTTGAGCGGGATTCAGACCACCCATGCCACCCATCGAGTTCATCGAGTTCATTCCACCCCCACCCATGCCCATTCCACCATTTCCGCCTCCAAGACCCATGAGCTGGGAAGGGTTAATTCCACCTCCAGGTCTGGACGAACCCATTCCCATTCCTCCGCCACCACCCATTGGATTTATACCCATATTCATGGGATTCATGCCACCCATACCCCCACCCATACCGCCATTCATACCCATACCTCCACCTCCACCCATTGGGCCCATCCCGCCCATATTGTTCATGGCCATGCCAGCCATGCCCATGTTGTTCATATTGCTATTCATCGTGAAAGGCTATAGCGTCGAGGTCATGGAATAATTGGCTAATGCGTGGGACGGTGAAAGGATACAGAAACAAGGTCTGAACCTATCAATGTTGAATATTGGGTGGTAAGTAAATTGAACATACCGAATAAAACCAAGAATCTGTTGAGAAAGTGAGGGAGTCGTTGAATGAAGAATAGGATGTAGACACACGTTGAAGAGACTAGTAAAAGTCTGTCCAAGTCCAATTGCTATAGACGCGAAATAGACGAAAAGAAAAGTCTGAAAGGGATGTATGAGTATATAGAGAACAAAAGAAGGGCTGAGAAAGGGAAGGAATTGGTTGGGGGGGATATAGGGATGAGCGGGGGAAGGGAGTAAAATGAGGGGAAGGGAGCGGGAGAAGCGGAGGAAAGGGGAATCGGGACTCGGGAAAAGGGGGAAAAGGCTCTTCGCACCTACCGCACACAAAAAAAAACACCAAGTTGAAGCCTGCTGGTTACAGAACTGAGTAAACAAGAACAGCTTCGTCACAGAGATGATTCAGCATTCTGTCACAGCTGCGTGACTCTGCACAGCATTTCTCAGCCATACCCTCCTCCAGGGTCCCTGCCTCGATACCATACCACTTTTCCAAGGGGAAAATGGGAAATCAAGTAGTATCCATAATAGCCGACGGGATTTGGTCCTATCTAACGTCTCGGAACTCTCGTTGGCTTCAAATCGATGCCAGTCATAATGTTTCCCAGATCTCAGATCTAGATCAGTCCCTCTCCCTCCCCTCCATACTCTTGTATAAATTTATACCCTTTCTCCCTTCCTTTCTATTCGCCCAAACTTTAAAATCAGATTCAATTTCGTCCCTTGAATGTATTTTCCAAACAAGTTCCCAATCTTCTCCGTCACAAAGCGCTTCCACTTTACAGCCTTATAAAGCCTTCGAGCTCGACATCAAATTACGTCCACCCGTCCGTCCGGCTGCCTAGTTCTCTTGTGGTATATCTATATACACCGCCGTGCACAGTCTTTCAGCGAAAAAATTTCTCAGGCAGGCAGGCGGTTTATCCAAGGTACCGTTCAACTGATTCTCATCCAACTGGAATCATCACTGCATGTCCGCATGCCGCATACCTGCCATTGTCGGAAAAAAAATACCAAAAGATAGAGAAAAAAAAACATCTTTTTACCTTGCTCCTGTGATATTGCTGTCTAGACGCTTTCCAGAATTCAAGACCAAATGCGTCACTGTCATCACTTCGGCCGACTGTAAGTATTTTTCACATAAAGCTGTAGATACAACACTGGTCAATGATATTGATGAGGGAACTTCCACGTAGCTAGAGATCATCCCTCGAGCAATATCCTTATATATCCAATTTCCCGCCACACCGACACATACATTCGGTCCCGAGTTTTACAGCATTTCCACAGCCCAATACCCGACAGTATCTGTAAGTGTATACCTTAGTTTTAAAAGCATTCAAAAGATGTACCTCACGTTGACCGTTCGGGAAAATTAGCGGTAAACTGAAACCTTACCGCCTGCTAGGATGCGCTAGCAGGCATCTCATGTGCCCCCCTTGGTACTACCTCCCTCTCACTGCCGCCAACCTTGGTCCTCTCGCTCTACCCTGATAATCTTCCTTCAAATCAACTCCGCGTACACCACGCACGATAGATGTATCTCTTGACGCAATCTTGTCAGAGTGATGAGGGACATGGAGTAAAGATGTACGGGGGCACTCCGATTCGACACCTGTCTTTATATCCACATTCTTCTTCCCCTTCGAATCCGGCTACGAGCCCCTTTTGGCAGGTCTATCGAAAATTCTGTGATTCGGCATTGTCCCAAAATTGCGGATATATGGATGTTATTTTGCGGCGGTGAGAGAAAGATTAAATGAAATGAGAGAGAGAGGAAAAGAATGTTTGTAAGTAGTTGGAACGATTCGCCTACCGATATAAGCCAGGAAAGCAACATCGCCATTTCGATAACGGTGAAAACAGACAGAAATACCCTGTTATTTACCGTCAGTCTTCGCATCAACGTCACCCTGCACTGCACTAATCCCCGACGTGACGACTGTATCTGCGACTTGATTCGAGATGCCAGGAGTTTGGGACAGGCGCGTTCGGGTGAGAGAATTTTTAGTGATTCCGCAAGCTGTCAAAGGTTTAGTTTGAGTTTTGCATAGAATCAGATGAAGGGACCAAAGACACATACAGAGCATATGTACCTGCAACATCACTCGCTCCCCAAGGAACGAGTATTAATCCTGAGCACTGATGATGAGCCCCTGACCTTGTTTGGTGTTCCCCTTGCGCCCAGACAAGGCCTATTTGACCAAATTTTCGAATTTTGCACGGTCATACCGACTCTGATCCCCGTTACTATAAGGTTTCCAATAACGTACCCAAAACGACGTGATGGTGCTGAATCTCCAAAGCATCATGGTTGATTGCGTGAGCGGGTCCAGTTGTAATCTGTATAACATCTTTATGAGATCAAATTTCCGACGCAGGTGATGATGAAATGATCGTAGGAGTAACAGTTCACCACTCACAACGCTCGACCGTCCACAGTTATCCGGAAGATACAGTGAACTGATGGCATACGTACATGTAAGTAAAAAAATCTGGACAAAGATAAATCAAAACCGCTTAAGAGACAAGTAAGGTCGAGGCGGACCCAACCCTGCACACTGTGCTTGAGAACACCAGCGCAACGGTCCGAGCCTCAGGCCTCAACGGCAAGACAGCCTTTTCTTGACACAGAGTTGTGATAATAAAGTTTGCCGCTGCCACGGCGCTCCCTACCATTACCAACATGAGGAAGCAAGACGAAACTCAATGCAATCAACACTTTTCTGGAAGAAATTGGAGCCAAAAGCAGTAGAGCAGCAGTTACGCTGAGAAGACCCGACGAAGTCAATCTGAACCTGCTTAAGCTTCGTAACAGTAAAATTTTCCTGCAGCTTATGTTGAGGAAGAATAAACCATTGGAAGCCCACAAGAACGGAGGTGAGATCCAGAATATCCAGCGTCATGAGATTAATAAATGAAAGTCCTCCACCAATGAAGTCGACCAAGTCCCCAATGCAGTAGCATCCGAGAGCGATCCTTGATATCGACCTCGGTCTTGGAGGAATACGATGTCCGAACCGACATACGAGAAAATCGACTCCCTACCGCCCATACCCGATATACCTCCGGTAAAGAGAAGCTAGACGGAATTTCGGAGAATCAACAGTGGGCGTTTTCCAAATGCGAATAGAGAAGTGACAGCGGCCGGTACAATCTTGTGACCAAAGGTGTCGGAGGAAGAATTACTTGCTGGAACATGCATACTATATAGCTAATCTGCGCTGTCCAGTTCATTGCAATGGCAGTCAAGATTGTGCAACAAATCAGGCGAATATTGGCATCTGCTTAGCAATGGAATGATAGGAATTTGAAGTAACCGTCGCGCAGCCAGGATATAGGTAGAATCTTAATCCTGTCAGAATTTTCTTGATTCTTGAAGTTTTTTAAGGGAATTACATCGGTCAAATGAGAAACAAAGGAAGGTACCATGCACAGTTGCCAATGCGAGTTTTCGGTAAAACAGCCGAAAAGATGACGCAACTGTGTTCGGAAACAATCCGAAACTCGATTCTCTTCCTCTGACAGCGGTGAGCCAAACGATATCATTATCGAGCTAAAAAGTGATAAAACATATAGAATACATATGATAATGAAGAAAACGCATTCTTATTCGCAAACCCAGAGTCTGTTCAACCTTTCCCAGCCGCATGCGCTTCGGCAGCCGTTTCGTTTCCATAAGACTTGATCCTCTCTTTCCGCCATACCTCCACGGTCGGTGGATCTACGCTGCGGAGTCGATCATTAACCCAGCCGCTCTGTGTCTGCTTCAGAATTGGACTGTCACTAAGTGGCTTAAGGATCAAGTCTTCCCGAGGCAAGACAAAATAGAATAATCCGAGGCGGGTATATGCGCGTTGGTCCGACGGAGGTTGAACGACTCTAGTAAATCATCAATTTCATTAGGAGACGTACGGGTGTCAAGGGTATAAAACAAAGAGCTGACCTGTGCGTAGTGGCCCGGTAAAATCCCCCGGATAAGAACTCAAGTGCATCCCCAGTGTTAACAACCTACGCGGTCTAATGATTTTTGAATGACTAGCGCCACGGTACTGCTTACTATAGCGTTTTCCATGTGCTTCACCCATTTCCACGACCCATCTTTGGCACGAATTTGCAGCGCTGAAACCGGTTGGCTGTACATTAAGGTGATGGATCCGATGTCGGTATGCCCTTCGATATATGAGCTTTTCGCGATTTAGTAAAAGAAAACTTACAGACCTTTCAACCAAATACTTTTCGCTTTCATTTCCTCCTCTTCTGTTCGAGGGTAGCTGAAGGTGATCTTGAGTTGAGATACTCATCGGTTAAGGAGAATCTTGACGTACTATTTCATGAATCGCACTTGCATAATGGGGAGAATTAGCCATGGTCTGAATATCAGGGAGAAGAACATACTATAAGTCGTCGAGTATTCTTCCCATAGATGCAGATCGACGAGAGCATCCTTGGGAAGCCCGAGGCCCAACGCTAATAGACTGTAGGCTCTCTGTCATTGACAAAGCAGATTGCTATAAAAAAAGCGAAGCTCTTGCCGCAAAATGGGATAAAGAACATTAATATGACTGTGACGAGCAAAATGATCCAGTTCCGGCAAGAAAGGTCGGAGTGCTTCTGGATGATTGCCTTTGTGCACGTCATGATCGACTATTGGACGTGGTCAACAAAGAGATTATCATCGGAAAAAGGTGCGCTTACGTGCATAAATCTCGAGCTGGTCTCTAACGCCATCGTTGATGTGCTAAAGCAAAGCCAGTATAAACGAAAAACTGGGCAAGGTACTATACAAACTGACATAATACTGGCGCGGTTTATAACCTTCTTGAGTACCCGTTTCCTTCAATCTAGATTCATAGTTTTGCTTTTCATCTTCCTCTACCTGTGAAAAAGGTATATCTGCTATGTCGAAAATTCTCGTATTCTGTAAAGAGGGTCCTTAGTGTTCATTAGCTAGCAAGCTACTGCCTTTTTACTACCTCGGCACTGGTAAGACCATGATTGACAATGTAGAATAGCCCATATTCAGCCATTGCCGAGCGTACTTGTTCGACTATTTGGGTGTGAATTGCTGGGTCAGTATTCACATACTTCGATAGGTCAATGACAGGAAGGTCGGCAAAGTCAACTGTTGTTGAAGTCGAATACGGTCAGTTTTCATCGCGCATACAAGATCAGTCTAGGTACAGACGTGCTTCTTTCGTTCGCGGTGCAGCCTCATAGTGAGGAGCAAGAGGCACTGGGGGAGATACCAAGCTAGGCATCCTGAGAGATAGAAGCGAAAGGCAGCTTGCTTTCCGTGTGGAAAAAGTGGGAAGGCTTCATATATTCGCACTGCGGTCAGGTGTAGTCTGGATATTTACAGCATAGAGCCTCGGATTTTGGAGATTCCCTCTTGCTAGATTGCGGCCGAGAGACAGAATTGTCAGATAGAATTATCAGCTACCCCAGTTGTACTTGCTGCCGTTAAAATTTCCTTGGATTAATGATCACCGCTCCTAGCGAGCCTGAAAATTCCCATAAGAACGCTTTTTGAGAGCCCGCATTAACGAGGATTGATGTTCCCGATCACTCTCTCTTCGACGTTGAGCGCTTCAAGCCTCATTTTACTTCCAGTAAGCAGTTAAGGTCCATAGAGTATAGCAGCATGGCGCAGTGGTAGCGCGCGGGGCCCATAACCCCGAGGTCACTTGATCGAAACAAGTTGCTGCTAGGTTGTCTGGCTGATTTTTTTTGCCCGCAGTTGAAAGTCAGTAAAGTTATTCATTTCGCTGTCATACTGTAGATACAATGAAGTCTTTACAGCACTCGTCTGAGAATCAGGCATAGTGTTTAATCAAGACGCCGTTGAGATATTCTTCTTCCACCCCCTTCGTATTACTAACCTTCAATTCTGCAATTCCATAAGACTTGGTTCTTCCTTTTCGCCATTCCTCCATGGTTGGAGCTTCAGTGTCCGGGAAACGTTGGTTTACCCACCCATTCTTCGTCTGCTGCAAGACAGGACTCTCCGCCAGCGGCTTGAGTTTTAGATCCTCCCTAGCCATGGCGAAGTAGAACAAACCCAGTCGGGTGTATGCGCGCTGATCTGACGGAGGTTGTATAACCCTAATAAATTAAGATGACAGTTTGTAGGGACGATTGCAATTTGAAACCAACCTATGGATGGTGGCTGAATATAACCCCCCAGAAAGGAATTCAATTGCATCTCCAGCATTGACAACCTACGTTCCAGGAGACTTTCTAGAAAAAAATGACCACATCTTGCCACTTACTATAGCATTCTCGATATGCTTGACCCATTTCCAGGAGCCTTCGCGTGTACGAATCTGTAACGCTGCAACGGGTTGACTGTACAAAAGGGTTATGGATCCAATGTCCGTATGACCTTAGATATCTAGTAAATTACAAATTATAAACTGAAGAGAGCATATTCCACCTTTCAGCCACAGATTGTTCGTTTTCAGTTCCTCTTCTTCGGACCGAGGGTAGCTAATGAAATCCAGCGCGAGCAGTAAGTCGCGAATCTCCTTCGTTAGCACAGCTCGCCACGCACTATTTCATGAATCGTACTGATATTTCTGTAAATGCCACGCTTTGGATAATTCAGATTTTAGCACTTACCGTACGTCTGTGAATTATCTTTCCACAGGTGTCGGTCTACCAGAGTATCCTCCGGTAGCTCAAGTCCTAGCGCTAAGAGACTGGAGGGCCTGGATCAACGACCGAATTGAAAAATGAAGTGAAAAGAACGAACCGCAAGACAGGGTAAAGTACATTCATATGACAGTGGCGAGCAAATCGATCCATCTCTGGCATGAAGGGCCGGAGCGCTTCAGGATGACTTCCCTTATTTACGTCGTGGTTGACTAGCGAAAGGTCAGAAACAATCTGATCTACGTAAAGTGTATGCTTTCTTACAAGCATAGATTTCGATTTGGTCTCGGACTCCATTGTCGATATGCTTGAAACAAAGGCGCAAATATCAATGACGCGTTTCAAAACGACCTGAAAATCAGTACCGACATAGTACTGGCGAGGTTTATATCCCTGCTGGGTCCCAGTTTCTTTTAATCTTGACTGGTACTTCTGCTTCTCGTCCTCGTCTACCTGCGAGAACGAAACATCTGCTATGTCAAACATTCGTGTTGTCTGTTCAATCGTCGGAGATTACGAATAATGTAAGTACATGACTTCAATGTGCATACCTCGGCGCTGGACAGGCCATGGTTGATGACATAAAAAAAGCCATGCTCAGCCATCGCTGAACGTACTTGAGCAACGAGCTGTGAACGAGCTGCCGGGTCAGCGAAGCTCGAGAAGTCGACGATAGGTAACTCGGCGTAGTCAACTGTTTCCCGGTAAGAACCTGCTCACTCTAAGTTGCGGACAAAATCATACGTTGTTCTGTAGTCATTGGTGCAGGCTCATAGTGAGGAACGGGCGGAGTCGTTAGACTGGGCATTGCAAGAGATGGGGTGGAGGATAACCCTTGTCCGTGGAAAACATCTGAAGAATTCTGTAACATGAATGTCAGTTCCCACCTGCAATGGTCACGGACCAAGTTGATATGTTTACATCACTCCTGCGTAGTGCCAATGACTGGGGACAGTACTCGATTCCCCATCGGAAAGTGTTTCTCCCGAGATTATAAACTTGAAATTCTGCGGCTGTTTAAACAGAGTAGTATCTCAAGCTCTCAAGTTTATTCCAAAAGCAAATAACTCTGTGGTACCATTTTATTTTTCAATGCCGTGTTTGAATTGATACCAATTGCCACATACCGAAAGAAAGCGATGTACAAGCGTGTACGTATGTGAACAGTGTAGGGAATGACAGTGGGTATTCAAATGAATGTGCAAGCAAATGAGCAGACCTATTAATCGACCTTAAACAATGTATTAACCGTGAAATAAGAAATGGTCGCCGTATGAATGGAGCTTTTACTCGAAGAGAGACCCCTCAAACACCTGAAGAGGTGTCTTGAAGGGTCCCGTAGCCTCTCGTTCGTCCACTTCGCAGTGTTGGCCGCTACGAGAGATCTTGAAACCAGGCATACACTTGTTTACGGAGCAGGCACCGCGAACGCATGCAACGTTCGCGACACCGGGCAGAGTTGTGCAATCAACGCCAGCAATATCGGAAGTAAGAGAAGAGGTGATGAAGGGGCAACCGCCACCTATCGTCAGAAAAAAAGTTGTTTCAGAATCCAAGAACTCCCGACATAGGATAGCAAACTTACAGCTCTCGAGGTCGTTCTGGGTGTCGACACATTCCCAGTCGTTTTTGCGTCCTCCGGGAATACCGCAAGCAGTCCAGCCAGGTCTGCAAGTACGCTGCATGTGCTTTCCCCAGTAGAGACGGTCGCGCTTCTCCAGATAAGGGCGAGTGGTAGGGCAAGAATTTTTACATTGGCCGTTGCCACAGACTGATTTACTGGAGGGGCAAACGCAGGCAGATTTTCCGTCCTTAGTTCCTTTGGAGAAGCCATTCTCGCATTGGAAATCACATTTATTGCTGCGCGAGCATTGGGCCTTAGCATTATCTGGATAGCTACACTGTTTGCTGCCGGATGAGCGTTGGATCTAAGAAAAGGAATACTGAGAATGCTCGGACTTGAGCTGCAGAAAAAGATGAAGCCCACCATGCCAGTGATAGCGGTCACAATGTTGCCTCGACCGATCATGTTGATTCCATTTTTGCACGCAGAGTCGGAGTCGATGTAAGCGGAGATGTCACTCTCGCACAAGCAAATTTCCTCTGCGGACCAGAATCAGTCTTTTAGGAGAGTTACTGAGGAGACTTTACTTTACGTAGAGAACCAGCGGTGACCGAGCGCCCCTTGAACCAGGAGTTGAGTTGAAGACTGCCTGAGATGCAGCCACAATATTGATCATTAGTTCGTTTGACAAGGCCATCAATAGTCTCAGCGGAGACGAGCGCAGCGAGTGAAAGTGAAAGGAGCGCAAAAGGAGAGAATCGCATGATGCCGGATACGGAGGAGTATTAACGAGTGCGAAAGGAGAGGCGAGAAGGAAAGGAGAGGGGAAGATCCAAAAAGGACAGACTGAGCAAGTACCAACCAACCTTGCGGGTTTTAAATCATCTATTAGGGGTTAGGCCAAGACCCCGTCAAGAGGTGCGTTCCGCTGATAGTTCCGCTAGGCCATGATCGCAAGACAATGCGAATGAGTATGAACATTGCGTACTCTACCAAACACCGTGAGATTGGGTTTCGAAGAAAAAAGCAAGTTGCAGTCAATGCAAGGAATTCGGGATGTTGACACCTATACATCTCGTACGCTCGTATTATTGTTGAAGGGGGGTGTTAACGAGCAGCTTAGCGTCTTTTGCTATCGGTATATCCTTGGAAGGTTCCGACGCGAATTCGTTCACGATCCACGATCAGGGCGAGAAAAAGATTAGGGGCAAAATGCGATAGTATAGATATAGCCTGTAGTAGCGAAATGGGCAGGCGGCGGTCAGACATTGTGGGTCCTCGGTTTTGAAGCACACATCTTTGTGCGAGCCCACTGGCCAATTTCAGAGCAGAGCTTCATAACAAGAGCCATACTATTCGTAAGCATCATAAACTGAGTAAATCGGAAAAGCATTCTACCTTCATATTTGACAGTATGACATTCTCCGCACACCTTCATGTCACCGGTGCTGAAGCGCTGAAGTCACAGATCGGTAGCCCATAGCCCTTCAACGACTTTCTTCCCCTTCTTGATGCGTCTGTGGACCGAGGACCGAGGACAGAGGGATCTTGGTCTTGAACGGGGGCAAACTGAAGTACAATGCGGAAACATCTATTTCCGAACGATACAATTTCTCTGCCAGGATTACCGATAAACGTGTCCCGTCAGCTTTTCAAGAAGAGTGTAGCCTTTGTTTAATTTCCATATGCGCAAGTCCCGCCTGAACACGAGCGTTGTTAGCAAAGTGCCCTGGAGTTAAGTGATATCTTCGGTTCTTCGGCTACTTTCTTGTATTACTGTATTATTAGTCTTTGCGATCGGTGGGTGGTTTGCGGAGTTCCTGGACCCAGCGCGGC
Source organism: Collybiopsis luxurians FD-317 M1 (assembly GCA_000827265.1). Classification (NCBI taxonomy): domain Eukaryota; kingdom Fungi; phylum Basidiomycota; class Agaricomycetes; order Agaricales; family Omphalotaceae; genus Collybiopsis; species Collybiopsis luxurians. The sequence continues at coordinate 303,197 of KN834752.1, read as the reverse complement.
GCGACTGAGGTCCTGATTTTCGGCGCGACAAATCAATGATTCAACAAGATACTTATGTTACGACGGATTTACATACGTATCACTGGAGCACCGGAGGATCTTCTTGAGGCCTAGCAATCTTCAACTAATGATCTCAATGAGGCCGAATTTGGATTATCCGTTTGCAGGTAGCACTGTTTTCGAAAAATGTACCTTATTGATTGTACAGCTGTCCCGGCATCAGTGGAGCAATGAATAGAATGCGTGTTCGGCAGTCAACATGATCACTAAGATGCGTGTTCGGCAGTCAACATGATCACTAAGATGCGTGTTCGGCAGTCAACATGATCACTAAGGTGCGTTTTTCGAAAACAATGCTAGAAATAACCAAATAGCTGTAAAACTTCACTTCTGACGCATGACACTTGTGTTATGTACAAGGGAAAGCCCGAAAGAGACGCTGTATTGAGGAGATGGATGGGGGACGTGAAAATTTTAGGGCGGCAGGCGTTGAGGTGGGACGAGAAGGAGAACTGTAAACGACGAACTGAATAGAGCATGGCCGAGGATAGGCCGAAATCAAATGTAAACGGATGGGAAGATTGGAGGATGCAATTGAAATCCTGAGGAAGACCGGAAAGATGGTTGCAGTGCCTTGACGGCGAGGCATAATGGAAACAGTATAGAACCTCTGAAAGCTTTGTCATTCAAAAAAGTGTTTACTTAGTACTGAAGTGCTGAAGCCAGACGACTCAGAAATGAAAGAGACTCAGAGAACGACTTGCCATGTTTTTGAAAGAAAGCCTTTGCAGGTTTTGGCCACAAGATGGCCACTAGTAACTAGTAACTTGACTTTGTCAAGGTGTGTGCCTTCTATGCATTGACCTGTGAGATCAATCAGCACGGATGCGAGCTCGGAAGGACGCTTGACCTGTACACCGATAGTCATTGCATGTAATCGCTGATAAATTAATACTTGGCTTTGTAAAACTACTTATAGATCAAATTACCAAAATTCCCGTTGTAGGTTAAAAAGCAGCTCTTTATCGTAATAATACAATCTTCATCCCCCCAAACAACATGTCTAAGAAAATATTGGTCATCGGTGCAACTGGGGCTCAAGGTATCCCAGTCATCGCAGCGCTACTCGCCCCCGATGAAGCTGGAAATCCTTCCCCATACTCAGTTCGAGCATTGACTCGGGACCCAACGAGCAAGAAGGCGCAGGTTCTGGCCTCACTGCCAGGCGTCGAACTTTTCAAAGGTCATTTTTTGCCATCGCTAAATTAGGCTTAGCTAGGGGATTAATCCTAATTTTCTTTAGGCAACTTCGATGACATGAGGACACTGGCTCCCGCTATGGAAGGATGCTACGGCATATTCGCGAACACGGATACAGCTGTAGTCGGAGACAAAGGTGAAATCTATGCTGCAATCAAAATGTTCGAACAAGCCCATCGCGTTCCGCAAATGAGGCATTTCATTTGGAGCAGTCTCGATTATGGCTACAAGGTTCGATCCCTGCAGATCTTCGTATTCAATTGTTCCAGGCGCTAATACGCAAAAAGTTTGGAGGATACGATCCACAGTATAGTGCTCCCCACATGAACGCAAAGGGTACCTTTAACGACTTCCTGCGAGCGCAAGATTCGGATCCCAGCGGCAAAGCATTTTCATGGACAGTCCTCACGACCGGTCCATACATTGAAAATCTCGCCGGCGTACGTTCCTTTTGTTCCTTACCGCGTTTTCCTTTCTCAATGATCTCCAGCGAATGTTAGGGCCTCACCCCGAGCGTGAAAACGGCGCAGTAGTCTTCGACACTCCGACCAAAGACGGTCCAATCCCCATGATTAGTCTCGATGACATTGCCTGGTGGACTCGTTACACCTTTGACCATCTCCGCGAGACATCTGGCCAGGAACTGAAGATTGCGACAGAAATGATGTCGATTAATCAAGTTGCCGAAATCTTTACGCGTGTAACAGGCATTCCTGCTGTCCGCAAACATATATCTGTAGAGGAGTACTGGGCCAAGCGTCCTTACGTCCCTCCCCAAGTCCAGACTATACTTTCGGCCTTGTACAGTGTATGGCGGGACAAACTCTTGGACAGGGATATGGAATGGATTAGAAAGACTCATCCAACTGGGTTTACGCTGGAGACTTGGATCAAGACTAAAGGTTATGATGGAACTCCTGTTTCCAATATGCTTTGGCTTCCAAGTGAGGTCGAACGTAAACTTTTTCCACAGTAGATATACAGATAGATAGATATTATGCAGCATTCGGAACAGCTGGAAGCAGCGAGGTGGTCGGAAGAAATTACAAGGAATACCGGAAATATCTGGGTGTATGCTGTTAGGTTGGAACACTTTTTGGTCTTGGCATAGTGGTAATATTCCATTGTAGCGTCTTAGAGTATTTTGCAACTCCTTCGAGAGGTACTTCGGTCGAGTACAACTGTGTCAGCGCTCTGGTGGTGACAAAACCGTGACCATACAATCTCAATAACCCGCTGATCGCCGCTCTCTGCTCAGAGCGCGATGATTTCACAAATGTGCTAACCGGTATAATGGAAATTGGGTATGTGAGTAATTGAAATGATGTATGATCTTAAATATGTGGCGCCATAAAGCGCTCGACACTGGAAGCGCTCAGGTTAACGAGAGTCCTTGTGCATCCAGGCTCAAAGTCCGGTGGAAGCGATAGTACACAAAGCTCTCATCGCAACAATGCTGGCCATTGAACTCATTCTTGAAGCCCTAGACTACCTCACGATTCCTCTCGAGCTCTCTTTCCCACTATCTATCCACGAACACAAACCGAAACACGCTGCTCTTTCCGCGTGCAGCCTGGTTTGCAAAGACTGGTCATACTTCGCTCAGCGTCTTCTTTTCCGACGTGTCATTATACGAGTGGACATGGAAAAGCCCTTCTCTGCCATCGACCCCCGCACGGCTGGCATCCTCTATACGAATGCTCATATTCCTTCCCTGTAAAGATGACAGAGGAGCGATTTCGTCCCAACTGCTCACCGCTCTTCTCCGCATGCCAAATCTGCGCCATTTGGATGTATTCGCAGCCGTATGCACCTTCAATGACGCTCAGCTTGCCCAGTTGCGTGCAGAGGGGCCGAAACTGAATTCGCTTCGGATCAACGTAGATCGGTGGACTACCACTCCGAAAACAGTAGACCCCGAGACGAACATGCATCGACTCGCCGCATGCTTTCCTTCTCTCAAGATTCTTGATATCTGGTCGATTCTTGGTTCAACGCTTCACCCTGCTAGCCCTCCCTTGAATCTTCCTTTGACTGCTCTCACAGTAATGCTTTCTAAGATTCCGAACTCCCTTAAGCCTGTATTGCGTCCCTAGTGCGTAAACGCGAAGCAGAATACAACGGGTTATAGGTGCCGTCCACGCATGCGAAACAGGGCAGGCAAAGTCCGGGGGAAGAAGAGTCTTTGGTGCAAATCTACGGGCCGACACTGCTTTCCCTCACAGTCGACTTCAACCAATATGGTACAAACCAATATAGTACTGTTGCAACGGCCCTGCAGCAATGCACTCGTCTCAAGCGTTTGGGGCTAGATAATTTCCCAACTCCTGCTCTCCTGCCTTTGCTTCCTCGGACCGTCGAAGATCTTTCCATGGCCAGCGGGAGGACCTTATCCTATGGATTCGGCGTCCAGTTTCCTGATCTGGGGCCGTTGATGACGGAGATGGAAAATTTCCTCGTCTTCGAAGACTTACGATCTCGTATTCTCGTATTGCGACGACAATGAGCCTCATTTCGACGTATTGCGTGTTGTCTGTGGACAACGGAATATTGAGCTACGAACGTCGAACAGTGAATACGTAGGTTCATCAATATGCTTTACCTTCGTTGAAACGTTGATTCCCGGGCTGAACTGACTTGTGTAGATCAACGGCGACGACTTCATGATATCGGTCCAGAAGGACCTTCTAGAACTCAATTTGACCTAATAATAATCTTGTCTGTCCATGAGAATAGTGCCGTTGTTCTTTCTAGGATGAACACCAAAGTAGGCGGTCGATAGGCTGTGGCTAGTACTTCGTTCAGTTCTAGAGATTGTTTTGCATGGCAAAGCATCCGATCCGACGTGGAAGGATACTAGAATGCGCTCCCGTCATCTACGCATCATTGAGCTGTCGCCGATGTGAGCTTCAACTTCAAGCACCTATATGGGTACCGTGCTGCCGGTAGCAGTCGGGTGCATGCGTCCTAGGTACGCCATGGGCTCGTTTCAGGTTGCGATACTCAACTGCTATCAGACACACACACACACACACGGATATCATTGACAGAGTCCTGTTACAACTTAGATACAACTCCCTATGATCAGGATCATCCCATTCAATCGTTCACCGCCTGGACTGTCTGGACGCTGCTTCCCAACGATAGAAAATGCTTCACCGTATTCAACCGGCAGTTTCAGTCTTGCGGGTCATCGAGTTACAGGCTTTTCGCTATCCGGTGGCAAAGCTACGTTACCTCCAATGCAATCTTCGAAACTCTTGTTTAGTGTATGGTGAGGATGCATAAAAAGACCTATTGTCACTCTAACTGACTTTCATTCTTCTCTTTCTCTCAACGGGCTGGTCCCTTTGAACTCGATTAGGCTGGTCCTTCAACGTCAAGCTCACACTATCCCTACACTTGCTAACCCAGGCTATCCCAACGGTAAGGTCTCGATACACGAACTTTGCCCTTGAAACTCACATTTGGCCGTCCCAGCTTCACGATGCGTCTCAGCACTGTGCTCTATGGCCTCGTCTCTGTAGCTTTGCTCGTACAAGCAGCCCCAATGCCCATTGGCGAGAATGTACGCGTCTTGCTTAATTCCGCGAAAATGATTCTAATGAAATAAATTCAATCTCCAGGCCGATAGTGCGCTCGTCAATAGAGCATTGACGAAGAAACCCACGACGGCCCCAGCCAAACCGCCTATCACGAAACCTACAACGCCCCAGGCTAAACCGCCGACCACGAACCCAACCAAGCCTGGGACGTCTTCCAAACCCAGTACATTGTCACCCTCAACGGCAGCTGCCACTTGCCCCTACAAGGGCGTTCCGAAGGGCTCGTCGAACGCTGCGAAGCTCTACACAGTAGATGACTGGAAGAAAGCCATGCAGAAGCTCGCAGCTACCAAGAAAGCAGCGGGCACGAAACCAAAGCGATCCAGTCAACACGAGGACCTTGTTGAGCGCGATCTCGTTGAGCGTGCTAGCGCCAACCATCCCAGTGCGAAGAAGAGTATCAAATTGGTGGGTATTCTGGCATTCTTCCATCAATGGTGGCTGTCTCTTACAACAAAGTATTGTAGTATCATGGAACGAGCGTTGCTGCTGCTCAAGCCATCGCTGCCGGCTCTCCCATCAAGATCTCGGATAAGGAGGGCGAGTTCACCGCCAAAGGGTATTGTAAGTCATCATATGCTTTACAAAAAAGGCCAAGACGATGTTGACCGACTTTTTGTACCAGCTGGCTTCTATCTCACTGATATGCCCATGGCGGCGGCCCAATATGTCCGTCAGTATGTCACCAGCGATGAGATCGCGGTCCTTGGTGAGTCTGAACGGAGCTGAATAGCGACTTTTGCTGACTTGTTCCAGAATATACCTGGAATCCTACCGGCATGCAGTCAGTACTAGTTCTATCTTGAGGCACGCTTCCCTACCTAACTTTTTCTCACTCTCTCAGAGTCAAAGAGCTCGACAACAAAACACCCGCAGACAGGGAATTGGTCGAGAATGTAGGGCCCATTCATTCTCCCTGACACAAGGCAATAAATTTACTTCCATTTCGCAGTTCATGGTTCAGAATGCTATCGGCATGGATATGGTAGACTTTAAGAGCAGTGACTTTGATATGATTTCAGGTACGCTGCAGATGCATTCGGTTGGGTTTGAGAAAATGTTCATGTCGTTTTTCTAGGCCCTCATGCTGTGGCAGGTATCAACGACCTCACCAGCAACTTCTGGTCAGTGTTATTCGTCTAATCGAAGCTCTGAGGTACAACTAACTCTTGGTTCATAGGCAATATGCTATCACCCGGCCGAATGGAATGAAGGGCCTCAGCAAGCCCACGTATAAGGTGTATGATTGCAAGGACGTGCCCTCAGGAGAACTTCCTTATTTGGATGGATTCAAGGATGCATAATGGGTCAGTCTCAGTGGACGGCGGGCATACTTACTCAATGGTTGTTTATACTGCGGGGATTCAAGGATGCCGAACTAGGGTGAATAAATCGTGAGATTGGTATTTTTTATATACTGCAAAGCCTCTTCCTTGAAGGTATATTAAATATTATCCACACAAAAATCTGTGAGGAAAGTAAGATGTTTTCAAGACTATCCCCAGAGAGGTTTTTCGTACGGGACATCGAGAGTCGAGACGTACTCAATATCACGCTGTGACTTACACAGGAATGGGGATGGTGCTTTATCTGCTAAAGCCGTCCAGCGCGAATTTACCTGTTCCGTATCCAAGTCGCACTGGCAAACTAAGAACCTTAGAAGAAAAATTCTGCGGCACCTTACCGCTATTTAAAAAAAGACTCTACACTGCCGTACTTTATACGGCCGTAAGTAGCTGTATAAAGTACGGTGCGGATTCCTACACAGCATATATCTACACCATTGGTTGTAAATGTATATACATACTATACATCACGGTGGCTGGCAAGTTGCAACGCGGTATGTCACCTGACCGTACCCGAAAATGCATGAAAATAAGAGAGAGAGATGTATCAACAATTCCGTGTCCTGCCTCTAAGTTGAAAAAAATATATGCATGAGACGTTCTTCAGGGAGCCCCTTGGTAGCATTGATTCATTTTCAAGGTGACCATCACGTGACGTACCGCGCCCAGCAACTTTTCTAGTCCCGAAGATAGACTTGAAGACGTTTATACTGTTAGAGCTAACGAAGTACAATCAATATTACTCAGAGTAAAACAGAAGACTCTTTGTATTAAATACCTAACAAGATACAATCAATATTACTATACTGATATAGTCAGAGTTAGAGTGAATAAGAATATCTAAGCTCACCTCAGAGTATAACAGAAGACTCTGAGGTGGCCATCGTAGCGATACAAAAGATAACTAAATAGAAATACTTCTGCTTAGTAAAGGAAAGGAAAAAATGAAACGGCGCGACTATGCGCAGCTTTGCCCAAGCGTACGTATCTCCAACATATACAACTCTAGGTTAGATAGATTACTTATATCAATACAAGGCTTGTTCGAATTTAAAAAGGCAGGTCCTTTCGCAAAGCAATCTTCACCCCGAGAAAACATGTCCAAGAAGATACTGGTCGTCGGTGCAACTGGCTCTCAAGGTATCCCAGTCGTCGTGGCGCTACTTGCCCCCGATGAAGCTGGAAATCCTTCACCGTACTCAGTCCGAGCGTTTACTCGGGATCCAACGAGCAAGAAGGCACAGATTCTGGCCTCACTGTCGGGCGTCGAAGTTTTCAAAGGTGAATTTTTGGAGTTACTACATTGGGCATAGCTCTGAGCTCGAGATTGATTCTAGGCAACTTTAATGACATGAGCACCCTTGCTCCTGCTATGGAAGGATGCTACGGCATATTCGCAAACACAGACACCATGACAGTTGGAGAGCAAGGCGAACTGCATGCCGCTATCAAAATGTTCGAAAAAGCCCATCGCGTACCGCAAATGAGGCATTTCATCTGGAGCAGTCTCGATTATGGTTACAAGGTTCGACTTTTGTAGCTCGTCGTGTTGAATCCTTCCAGGTGCTGATACGCAAAAAGTTTGGAGGATACGATCCACAGTATAGTGCCCCACAGATGAACGCAAAAGGCACCTTCACCGAGTTCCTGCGAGCTCAACCTTCGGATCCCAGTGGCAAGTCGTTCGCATGGTCAGTCCTTACGACTGGTCCGTACATTGAAAATCTCGCCGGCGTACGTTCAATGCGCTCTATATCGCATTCAACTTCTTGCTCAATTATCTTCAGGGATTCGTAGGACCCCGCCCCCAGCGTGAAAACGGCGCAGTAGTCTTTGACACTCCTACCAAAGACGGTCTGATCCCCTTGATAAGTCTCGATGACATTGCCTGGTGGGCTCGTTACACCTTTGACCATCTCCCTGAAACATCTGGTCAGGAACTAAAGATCGCGACGGAAATGATGTCGATTGACCAAGTTGCCGAAATCTTTACGCGTGTGACAGGCATTCCTGCTGTCCGTAAACATGTTTCCGTGGAGGAATACTGGGCTAAGCGTCCTAACTTCCCTCCCAAGCGCTTCCTCAAGACTGTTTTTTCTGCCGTGTATAATGTTTGGCGGGACAATATCTTGACCAGGGATATGGAATGGATTAGAAAGGTTCACCCAACTGGATTTACACTAGAAACTTGGATCAAGACCAAAGGTTATGATGGATCTCTTGTTCCCGATATGAATATTCTTCCTAGCGAGGCTGAGCGTAAACTGCTCTCTCAAAGTAGAATACCTGAATCATCTAGAAGCAAATTGTAAAGTTAAAATACTGTATTCTGGACCTGGCTCGACGGTTTCAGACCTAAAATCTATATTGCAGCTCTTTCGAGTACCGCGAAGGTAGAGTACAACTGTCAACGCGCCTGTCTATGCATGGTCTAGTGAAAGGTTTGGACCATTCTGTGACTGTGTCTTGCGACCTTTCCCAACTACAATGTCTCCTTCGAATACCCGGTTCAACCCATCGTGTTTCTGTATCCCGCTCTCATGCCGCGACACCACCGCCACAACACTACTTGCTTTCCTCCGCAGGAATGATTCGAGTCCCAGGTACTCTGGCTGGGTTGAATGAACGATCACAATCCGCGTATGCTGCACCAGCGCCAAACCCAGTAGCGAGGGCTATAGGAAATGTGCGCCCTGAGGTTTTACGTGAATGATCAAGTTTTGAGATCGGAATGGAATGTTTAGGTGATAAGAATAAAAATTCTGTGAGTCAGTCGGTACAATAAGAGACTGGCCTTGCACGAACTTTTAAACAGAATAACAGAGGCGACAACGCCCACGCTGAATCCTACTCCTCTACAGGTTGTTTTCAGAATTTAAATTCAGAAGATGTCAGTGCCAAAACGTACGTTTTGACGAGAAAATCCGCCACTAGAATAGATTTTGACGATGGTTGAACAGCGTTAGAACATCCCGTGAATTTCCGTTCGAACAAGTACTAGGGATTGCACGTACAGCAGCGGTCGTACTAAAGGCAAAGTGTTAGATATTGTACAACATTAGTAGAGTAGAAGAGTTACTTTCTGACCGAGGATGTCCTCACTGGACGTTGTTTTGGAGGAAGACATGATGGACGCTTGGAAGAAAAAGAAATAACCAGGTCAGTCGTTGTAGGCGCCCTTTGTGCATGTTAGGCGCCCAAGCCCAATAATGTATAAATTGTTCAAAGTGATACCCTGCTGTTACCCTACTGTTGCCCTGCTGTCTTTTCACTCGTATACATGGGACAAGCAAAAAGTGAACTGAAAAATAAAAGCTTATGACCACCGCAGGGGTCGAACCTGCAATCTCCTGATTAATGGATTACATAATCGTAGTCAGACGCGATGCCATTTCGCCAGGCGGCCATGTCAGTTCGCGCAGCAAACTCCCAGACGAACCTATTACGGATCGTGCAGGTGAATTCATCGTCTAAGACTGACCCAGCATATTGCTTGCGTTCTGGTCGCTCGAGATGCGGATTGAAAGGTAACTTAAAGTATGTGAGTGAGCCATTTAATCACGTGCCCGGCCCGCCTTGTGGCAGGAATGCACTACGCAGCCTCTGTCAGTGTCATTGCTGATATTCTTCATCTTTCTCTCTTCCATCATGGCGCACCAATCGCCAATGATGGCCATTCCTCGAAAATCAACGGACGAAGTTGACTGGACAACTCCAATTCGCAAACTTATCGCTCAATCATACGGAGAAAGTCCAGATAATTATGCCGCTGAATGTGCTGCTCTACAGAGATGTCGACAGGATGCTGTACGAGGTGCAGGAAGTGACACGACTGGTAAGTCTGCTCCAGAGATGGATTAGATTCTTTTTCCGATGAAGTACATCTTTAGCCAGAGATTTATTGTACAAGTATTTCGGCCAGCTGGAACTCCTTGAGCTGCGCTTCTCTGAAATCCGAGTCACGTTTCCCTGGCGGGACGCATTTACCAACAAACTGACAACCCAAACATCCATTGCATTTGAGAAAGCCAGCATCTTGTTTCAAATTGCTAGCGTTCATTCTGCCTTGGCTTCATCTCAGTCCCGCAGCGACCCAGAAGGCTTGAAACGGGCATTCTACTACTTCAAGAGTTGTGCTGGAATGTTGTCGTATATCAATGATAACTTCTTACACGCCCCGTCTACGGATTTGAGTCGGGAGGTGATCAAGTTTCTTGTAGCTGTCATTCTGGCTCAAGCAACCGAAATTTTCTTTGAGAAATGTACCGAAGAGAAGAAGGGGGCGGCTTTGGTATCAAAAGTTGGTTCTCAGGCGGCATCGATGTATACAGCGCTTGCGGAACAGGTCAAAGAATTCATGGGTAAAGGAATATTTGATAGGAATTGGGTGACGCTGATACAGGTATTTCGATAATCTCGACTCTTTTCTCCTGCTAAGTTCAATTAGGTCAAAGCCAAATACTTTACTTCTCTCACCAACTACTACCGTGCACAAGCTGATAATGCCGCTGGAAAACACGGTGAAGCCTTAGTCCGATACAATATTGCCGAAACCAACGCCAAAGAGGCTTCCCGTCTCGCGTCCACGTTCAACTCTGCCTTCAATCCAACACTTTCCCCTACATTTCCACCGGATGCAGGCTCCTCCCTCGTCGAACGTCTCAAAGCCCACCTGTCGTTGTGCACCGATCGAAAAACCGAAGCTCAACGCGAGAATGATCTGATATACAACGCGATCTTGCCCAACGCTGATTCTCTCCCAGTTGTAGAGCAACTTTCCGTTGCTGTGCCTATCCCTATACAAGAGGTTTATGGCACGCCGGAAGTACAGAAAACAATCGGACAAGACATATTTCTCAGACTCATACCTCTCAGTGTCCACGAGAGTGCCTCCGTGTATTCAGAGGAAAAGGCCAAGCTCGCTCGGGGGGAAGTGGAGAGGGCGGAGAAGGCAGAGTCCGAGGCCAGGGCGGCTTTGGATGGGATGGGTGTCAAAGAAGGACTGGCCAAGTTCCGTGCCATGGCTGAGGGAGAGGCTGATGGAGAGGATGAGATTCCTCTTCAGGTTCACAGGTGGAAGGAAGATATTTCACTCATCGAGTCTCGGGAGCCTGTTACCACCCTTCTTGGCCAATTGTCGTCCAGAAAAGCCGCAGTGAAGAAGGAACTGGAGAACATCTCCGCTCAGCTCGAGACTGAATCTCATCAGTGTGAAATGATGAGGGTCAAGTATCAGGAAAGGTGGACTCAAGATCCTTCGGCCGGATTCACCCGAGGCATGAGGGAAGAGCTGAAGAGCCATATGGGGACATTGGAGGCTGCAGCCAAATCGGATGTACAAGTGATACAGCTATGGGAGGCTGTGAAGGGTGATATCGGACTGCTGATCAATGGGAACGATGAGCTGGAAGAGGTATTTAGAAGAGCTGCATCCTCCTCCGGTGGCCCAGGAGGCACCCAGGAAAGTTTGTTGGATCTTGTGGATGGGGCGGACGGAGATGCGGAGAGAGAAGAAAGAGCCAGAATAGGTGAAATGGTGGCAGAGATTGAAGAGCGTCTAGGGAGGATGAATAAGATCTCGAGGGAGAGGGGGGAAATTTTGAAGGATTTGAAGGAGAAGGTTCGCGTCGTCCTCATTGCTCAATTTCAGCCTAACAATTAGTTATTATACACAGATCCAAACGGACGATGTCTCCCATCTGCTTCTCCTCAACAGGCGCAACTCCTCCGTCGAACCGGCGCTCTTCGCATCTGAGTTGGAAAAGTTTCGGCCATTCCAACAGCGAATAGGTACAACGGTACATCATCAGGAAGCATGTCTGCAGGAGATCGCTGGACTATGGAAACGTTTAACGAGTGCCAGTAAAGGCCGAGGAGGGTTTTTCCGCAAATGGGAAGAACGTGAAAAACGTAAGAAGGAGACAGTTGAGAGGTTTGAGAGAGTTAGAGAGGGATATATGGAAGTTAGGGATGGCCTAGCGTAAGTCTTTATCTACTTCACTCGCTCGTTTGTACTCACGACTCCTGTTCTACTTGTAGCAAAGGCCTCAACTTTTACTCTGAACTTACGTCGCTGACAGACACGCTCAAGCAGAGTGTGGGCGACTATGTCAAGAAGAGGACAGACGAAAGAGATACACTGGTGAAGCAATTCGAAGTCGAAAAGAGGCTGTCTGCACTTTCTCCTGCTTCGCCTGTCTCAGGCACCAAAGGAGCTTCGGGAGCAGCCCCTCCCTTGCCTCCCCCACCCCCGTCCTCAGCTAACGGTCTGGGTTTGAGCTCTTCTATGGCATCAATGAATCTGGGAAGTTCCTCGTCACCCGCCGTTAATCAGCGACAACAGTCTTATCCCCCTCCACCGCCGTCACAACCGCCGTCCCACTCCCATTCTAATCCGTACTCATATTCTTCTCTGAGTTCAGGACCGGTCTCAGGATTACCTCCTCCCCAACGCCATCATCAATCGCAATCGTCGTATTTACCTCCGCCTCCACCTTCCGTATCGCAATCTTCGCAGTCATACCAACCTCATTTCTATGGTAGCGCTGGTGCAGGTACCGCCTACTCGTCTCCATCTCCACCCGCGATGATGTCACCCCCGCCCGATCCATATGCCAGTTTAGGTATATTTGGAGTGGATTCTGCGCCTTCCGCGACAAAGTCTCCGCCGCTCCCGCCACCTTCTTCACAATATCATCAGTATTCATACGCTGCTCCGTCTGCTCCGTCTGCTCCGTCTGCGCCTCAGCCACCGTCACAGCAGCCGGCATACCAGCAAAATTACCAACAACCCCAACCTGGATATGGAGGATTCCCACCTCCACCTCCTTCTGCGCCGCCGGGTCAGGGAGGATATGGAGGATATGGTTCTCCTGCATCCTCTCGTACGACGCAGCAACAACAGTATCAAGGGACTTCCCCTCCTCCACCACAACAATATCAAGGGTTCCCGCCTCCGCCTCAACAGAATTATGGAGGTTACTATGGTCGGTGAGGTGCGGGAGTATTGTAGAGTAGATGTGTATGTACTTTGTATGGAAATATGTGTTTTACTTGTGTAAGGGATTCACTCGCTTCGTTGTAAGTTCATTAATGAATATGAGATACCAATTTTAACGGCCGCCTGGCGAAATGGCATCGCGTCTGACTACGATTATGTAATCGTTAAATCAGGAGATTGCAGGTTCGACCCCTGCGGTGGTCATTTTTTCTCTGAGAAAGAGATGTTTTGATCAAATTACCTAAACTCTACCTATTCCCAGTATAATTACTTTTGAGCTCTGCTTCTACATATTTTTTACTTCGGTTCGCGTCCTCTTTTTCCTCCACCTTGGCCCAATCTTAATGACCACATACACAATCGGGGTCAGTGCAGCGCAAATACACCCTAAAAGGACAAATGTCCACCCTGGGCTGAGGGCGTTCGCAATAAGGTCAATGACTGACACAAGGAGAGCTCCGAGCGTCCCTCGAAACAGATTATTCTAGATTGAGAGAATGTCAAATTTCATTATATTGTCCAGGCTATTTTCTAAAAACCCACGCACGCAAGCGGATACAGATGAACTTTGAGCTGGCATCAAGTCAACCACAAATGTTGCGGAAGCATTCAGTACAATGATGGCAGTATATCCAACTGTAGCATAAAAACAAAGCATTCAGTTGATCGGAAGCGGGAAAATCGAAGTGCACGCACCGATGAACTGTAAGATGAGTGGTCCACTGATATTCACTTGGCGTTGAATGCACCAACCATATCCCAAATTCGCTCCAATGAAAAGGATCATGAATAATGGCACCAAACGAAGACGAGCCTTCGCGCATCATGTTAAATTGCGAAAGAACACACTACAAATGACATCTCACCTTTTCTATTGGATAGTCGGCATCATACTTGCCCGTCTTCTGTTTCTCAACACCTCCAGCTTCGGTCTTGCGCTTCCTGTCCACTTCTCTCTGTATTCTCTGAAACTCCCCATCCAAAATTCGCCCGGAAGACAAGCTGCCAAGGAACATCCCTCCCCCGATGCTCAAGAAACACAACCCCACTTGCGTCTCCGAAAGAAATGGATACGCTTCCGCAAATAGGGTCGAGATTGTTGCAGTGACGGCGTAATATACTGCACTGACAGTGCCGTTAAAAAAGAGTATAAGGGTGATATCGAGGTTTTTGAGAATAGCGAATGGGTTTTTCATTTGAAACTTTCTATTTTTGCGGTAATGAGGTGAAGAAGAATCTAGTTTAACAGTCTCAGCCCTGCCTCTACCGACCACGGGAATCAGTGGGCGGTGAATGACCGAGGTTGAGAGGCTCCCATTGCCCACAATTGACCTAAGGGTCTCCGGGAGGAAGCTACAAATTCAAGTAAGTGACCGGCAATTCCATGCGCGATATTGGGTCGTACATAATGATTACTAGAAATGCAACTCCAGCGGAAATACATAAGAACCAGAATATGGACCTATGAACGTAGATTCTGAACATGTGTCTCAAAAGAAAAAAAAAAATGCAACATACCTCCAGCCTAATGTTCCGGCTAGAGCACCTCCGATAACGGGTCCAATTGCTGGTGCAAGCTAAAAAATTCTTTGAACCCGATAACCTTAGAGTCTGTCAGGCAGCATACTGACCAGTGGTCCACTTTGATATACTCCGAAGAATCCACCCCTCTCGTGTGCCTCAGATATGTCTCCAATAACACCAGCACCTACAGGATAATGCGATACGCAACAAAGGTACAAAGAAAATAAATGAAGCAAGGCGACATATTTCGCATAAGCGGGGCTGAATTAAATTGGCGAAATAGATGAACTTTTACCTAGCGCGATAGTACTTGCAGAGCCAGTAGATTGCAGGCATCTTAGCACGAGAAGAAGCCAATATGCCGATGTCGGGGTCAGAGCCAAACCGACGCAAGTTAGACATAAGATGAGGAGACAGGAGGCGTATATCATTCGCCTTCCGACCTAATGGCATAGTGCCCTCGTCAATAGATGCTCTAGAATGCGACAAATAGATATATCCACATTATCTGCTAATGTTCCAAATAACATTGGCGCTGTTGGATTCATCGAAAGATGAAGATTTGTTATTGAGCAAATTAACGCGAGGCCTCTTCTGATATACTCACATACTCCTTGAAAGATCATGTACATCGTCACCTAAAGAGATTGCAAGCGCTTTGAGATAGAGCCCAGCAAAATTAGTGGTGGCGAAAACGCAACTGTAAGATTAATTAATTCTGTAGATTTATGGAATGCGTCTGCGATTGTGGGTATAGCTGGAACTGGAAACATGAAGAAAAGATATCACGTTCAATCGCGTACAAATTGCAATGTTAAGCTGATGTACACACAATATACGTTCGTAGTGAGTGGGCTGCGGGCATGCATTAAATCAGCGATATTTCTGCGGAATATGTAAAGAGAGTCCACCTGAATAAGCCGGAAATTGCAATTAGCAGAACGATAAACCATTTCTCATTCTTCGTATAGATACTGTATGGTTCTTTTTTGTCCAGGGGCTGTTCGCTGCGTGGAGGGCCATTCATTCCAGGTTGAGAGGAAGTCGTCTCGGAATTGCTACTCATTGTTGAAAGAGGATTCAAAAGTATGATTCAGAGTTCATATAAAGGCGTAGATGACAAGCTACTTGTTGAGGGATCGGAAGAAACAACCAGAACGTCTGTTATATATATGTGGGCATTCGGAAATCTTCCGAGCTGATAAGATTGACTGGCCACGGAAGCTTTCCACCATCTTATCAGTATCAGTATCTAATCGGTAATCTTATCTCAGTGTTGAACAGTTTAAATTTGCCCTTGCCGGTGTCGCACCAACGAAACTAAAACACCGTGTGTAGAATATCTGGGCTAGCTGTATAATCGCTGATGAACCTTGTCTCTTTTGAAAAATAAAATAAAAATTCGGTGAAGCAACAAGATTCTACCTGGAGCTTGCACCCAATTACTGGTCCACTTTCCAGCTAGCCAGTTCGGTTCTTATGCTCTCGTAGTAAGGACCCACAGGAATTATACGAGTATAATTAGGCTCATCCGAAGGGTTTTCTAAAATCGTTCAAGCTCGAACGCTTGTATAAATTTGTGAACCTGACCTCAGAAAGCAGAAACAGATTCCGACGCTAGTGGTCACGAATTTGGACCAGAAAAACGGTAAAATATAGGTGCCTTACTTAGATATATTTCTATGAAAAACCAAGGACGAGTGTGATACAGGGTGTCTTGAACATCTTGGGTGCAGATTCTTCCAGCGGAGCGAGTACTAACTTATGCACTACGGATGTTGAAGAGATTCTGGGTGATTCCGATACATTTACACCTACATGCGTTGTTTTGTTTACAAAAGTGGTCAAGAAGTTCATACTGTACAGTAACCTGTCCAATGTTGTCCAACTCACTATGCGGTGACGGCGGCGACTTCGTACAAGTACGTGCCGAGAAGTTTGGTCTGAAAAGGAGCATTAGATCGTACCCTTGATTCCATAGTTTGAAAACCTACCCCCTCAATGAAGTTTGACCGGTCGAGTTTCTCATTCGTAGAGCTAGAGAGTGACAATTAGTACATCTAGGGGGCAGCGACAGTGCACTTACTGAGCTCCGTCATCACCTCGACCCATGGGGAGTAACAAAACGTTCACACCGAGAGCTTCAGCGAACGTGAGCGTGACAGGAATAGATCCTCCCTCGCGCGTCATATCAGGTTCCTGGTTGTAAACAGCCTAAAAAAATAAGAGTGTGTGAGGCAGAGGTTAAAAAGATTAGATGGGAAGGTTGCATACCCTCGTAGCGGCTCTGGCAGCTTGGAAGTTCCAGTGATTGATGTCCGTCACCCAAGGCTTCCCGCCATGCAGCTCCTCTAACTCAAATTTGTTCTTCGATCCGAGCTTGGCGAATTCGGATTCAACATGGGCTTTCACCAAAGGAAGAATATTCTCCGGTGTTTGTGGTGGGACCAATCTAAAAGAAACGGCTGAGAAACTTCGACCAACAAGAGATGGACGATGACCAATACCGGATACTGAATTTGCCTGACACTTTGGCAGGAATGACCGTTTTTGCCCCGGGACCATAGAAGGCACCTTCAATTCCATGCAAGGATAAGCTGGGCATCCTCATTCGGCCCATCAAAACCTCGACCTTGTCTGAGGATAGAGCGATAGGTGCACCAGCAGATGCTTCGACATCTTGTATACTGTAATCCAGGACCTCGTACAATTTGCTACATAAAGTATATCAATAAGGGTCAAGAGGAAGCGCTCAAAAAACTTACCGTTCTTCCACATCCGCAGTCACCACCATATCATCTACACCAGGAATGAGAATTTTCCCGTTCACGTCAACGAGAGTATTCATAAGCCTGATAAGATCCGTCATAGGCTCGTGTACTGTGCGTCCAAAAACACCAGAGTGCAAATCTCGAGCAGGGCCAGAGACGTTGAGTTTATAGTAAGCGAGTCCTCGAAGACCATAAGTCAAAACTGGAGTACGCGTATTCAACCAGTAGTTGTCAGACTAGAGGCCGGGGTTGAAACGGGCGTATTCTGCAGGAACAAGAATACTTACAATACAGACGCATCCTACGCCATCGAAGAAACCTCCAGGCTTTGATTCCCTCTGGACAAGCTCGTCCAAACCTTCGCTGCCATTCTCTTCCATACCCTCGAAACAGCATCGGAAGTTGACTGGAAGCTCCTTCTTGTTATCGTAATGGTATTGCAGAACATTTAACCATCCCAGAACTGGTCCCTTGTCATCTGATGAGCCCCGACCGACGAGCTGCCCATTAGGTTGAACAGTTAATGTGAAGGGGTCAGTATTCCAACCGTCGGATAAGTTTGCCTAGAGATTCTGCATTAATGTACATACAAATTCGGCAATTGAAAGTATTTACAGACCGGCTGAACGTCAAAATGTCCGTACACAAGCACCTATTCCTGCTTCAGTGTTTAGTTTTGAGTTGATGGTTTAACCTGATTCACCGTCTTCTTGTTTGGATCATTTCCCAGACGTCCAAGAACTGCCTTGGGGAGCTCAAGCTTGTGCCCATCCATGACATGGTGTCCCAGATCGACTTGATGAATCTCGACGCCGACGGCTTTGAATTGCTGGGCTATCCAGTCGGACATTTTGAAGACTTCAGGACGGTAGGCTGCGTCCCCGCTCACGCTATGAAATATCAATGAATTGCAAGCGAGCTCGTTAATGTTGCCTACGATTTGATAGATACAGCTTCAGCCAGTCTCTTTACGAATGCATCGGTATTAGCATCGACGAAATCGAGGAATTCTTTCGGCGCTGGCATGTCTGATGGCTGTAGGTAGAGAAGCGATAACGGGCCGGCGTCAAATCGCCTTGTCCTCAATCCACCATGTTGGCCGGAGACTCTGATGGCTGGGGCGAACCTGAATCCTCAGTGAGTCAAAGACACTTCCTTGTAATCCTTCCTTCAGCTAATGTCTAGTCTACTTTGAGGCGCCCCAAAGCGCCGCCAGAAGTGGTACGCGATGACTGGGAAGACGAAGAAGAGGAGGAAGCGCCGGTTGAAGAGAAGAACAAGAGAATATGGGATAAGGCGCAAGTACATCTTCTAATGTTTTATTACTGTATACTGATCTTAGAATTGGACAGAAACCACGAGGCTGCTGCACCAATGCCAGCATTTGTCGTGTCATCTTCGTCAAGATCTGTGGTGTCGCCTCCGCCTGCCGCTGCTTTTCAGCCTGCGCTGAAGATTCTCAAACGCCCAGCGAACAATCAATCAAATTCTTCTACCTCGACGCCGGCCGTTTCAAAGGAATCGCTCGAAGATAGGGAGGCACGCTATCAAGCTGCTCGGCAGCGAATATTCGGCGATGATACCACTAGCGCTGGCTCAGAAGCAAGTACATACCATCTTGCATCCAAGAAAGACAACTCAGTCATTCGAAATCCTCGAGGGCCGGACGAGACTGTCTCGACGGATGCAACGCCTTCGAAGGGGTTCAGTAGCCGTGCGACGCGGCCTTCCAGTGCAGATTCCGGTTGATTCTGAACTGTACAGTACGACTTGTATACCTTTTATTCTTCTCTTTTATGTGGATTGCTCTTGGTGAACCATTCGTCAAAAGGATCAGCATGCAGAAACACGTCTATAAACTATGGCAGAAATACAATTATTGGACTCTTTATAGGTAAGATACGCATCCATACTTCTGGGTTTTAGGTAAATACAGTAAGTTAATTGAAGAAAAAACTGCATCAGCCAAACGACGCTAGAAACAGTCAAGAATCCCTATGTGTTGTCTCCGCATTTTGACGAACGGATGACAGGCTTGTAAGTATGGACGAAAGCAAGGAGCCCGAGCTAGCGGGATCTGCATTAACGGCGATAGTTAGACGAAGAAAGAGTTGCAGACTGGATAGAAACTATTCTCACTGTTTTCTCCAGCACCTTTCCCGTTGCCATTTTTCTCTTTGCCGGACAATTTTTGCAGATCGCGGTTTTTGGATCTGACTTTCTGTATCTCCGATTCCAGATCTAAATCATCCGCTCCTCCATTAGCTAGCCACTCCTTATGCTTCTCATGCCTCTCCTCCAGCTCATCCAGCTGCTGTCGGATTTCTAAAATCCACGAGTCGACTTCCGCAATAAAGCTCGCCGCAATGTGAGCTGCGGAGGCTGAATCAGGATAAGTGCTTGATGCAAGCGATTGGAGTGACGACTGGGATGCTGTAGACGTATCAGATTGTACACGAGGGCGATGAGATTTCCCAGGCGAGTTGGCTCCCGTTCGTTTGTTGATTTGGAGTGGAGCCAAACGAGGTGAAGACATGGACATAGAGGTAGCACTAGTAGGAGCGAGGGTGTCGCACAAGTCGGATTAGACTTGGGAAGTAATAATTAGGTGAGAAATGGAACTTGAGAAATGTCTATTGCAGTGTTCTTGCGTACGGGTGGGAGGAGCGGGGAAGTTTGATAACCGCTACTAATAGAGAGTTGAGTTTAAGTACAATGTACAGTCGTCATGGGGTCTAATTTTGTAGTCAAGTTGATACAGTATCTTCAACCTGAAGAGCTTCCGTGGTACCATTTCAGTGGAGACGCGAACGCAAGTTGGTTGGTATGGCACCGGCTCTTCCATAACTCAACTCAAGTCCGATTCAGCGTCGTACGCAATGCAGCCTGTGGCAAAACTTACGGCATCTCATGACTTTGAAGATAAACCAACGCAAGGAACGAAGATTGAAGAAACCAAGAAGAAACATTACGGCGTTAAGTTAGAGGCGCCCATGCTAACAAAATGCTTCTCTGATAAATATATAGAACGTACAAAGCGGAAACTATACGAACAAAAAGAAAATTGCTTTGAAAATTTAATCTGTCATTCCTTTAAATACTCGGAGTGACAGGGGTGGTGGAAAGAGGAAAGCCAGATCAAGCCTGCAGAGTACACAACAATCGTACGCAAAGCATTCGGATATCGTCTTGGCGCAGTAGAATCTTTCTTGTCTTCGAATGAGCAACGGAACCCCCAAGCCGGTGATCGGTGCCTCCGTCAGCCAGAATCATCCTTCCGTATCAAGAGCTACGGTATAGGGAAAGAACATAGACGCAGAGCGTAGGTCTAGCTCTAGTGAACAGTTCAGTGAACGGAGACTGCCGGGTAGGCTCAGAGAATCCCATTCTCCTAAAATAGACCGACCTAAAATCGTTTAGCAGAAAATCCTAAAAAGCTCTTCGGACGCTGTCATTGTTATCCATTGTTTCCCCAAATCGACGACATAGAAGGCATAGCTGAAGCTGAAGGACTTTGGAACGATAGATGTCGCGCATGCGGACGGAAATTCTGAGGAGTATCAAAAGTGTTGTGCAGGCTATCCGGATGCATGCGAGGATAGGAATTGACACCTATGCCAGCTTGATCGAGTTGACTGAGATGTGGAACATTGCCTGTACCTGCTAATCCCATTCCAACATTTCGAGAAAGATTGGAATGGAAGAAATGAGCGTCTGCTGACGCATAAGGTACTCGCTGGTGGCTTGAATCTGAACCAACAGGGAATGTGGGATAGTTGGAGAATGCGGAAGAAGACGACAAGCCTGGGGGATGATTCTGCGGGTATTGGTTGACAGGAAACGGCCAGATAGATTGCTGGGACGAAAAATCTTGAGAAGCAGAAAGATTACGTTGTTTCATGTGAGGAGTTATGGGAGAGATTGTCTGTGGTCCACTGGCGGTGGTGTACCGCAGCGCCTGTTCATCTTGAGAAGCAGACCAAATATTGTTACCAGGCAAAAACGGCGGAGGGATTGAGGTGTTGGGAGGTGTTTTAGCCTTTGTTAAATCCTGAAGACGACTGGGATCCATAAAACCTTTGAGAAGATCCTCGGCCGTTGTTTTATCGACAGAGGGAAGTGGAGGCGCTGGGACAGATACAGCCTGGCCAGGAGACCAGACCGACGGACGAGAATACGTTGGTGAAGTAGTCAGTTTTTCTGGTAGTGGCGGCGCGATGGGTGCAATAATGGGACTAGGTGTATTCTTCAGGTGCATGGTCGCTACAAGTGCAGATAGGACTGGTGAAGGGTCTGGCGGAGAACTAAGAAATCACGTTATCGCACCTGCAGACTGAACGAAGGTAAGATACGAAATTAATACCTTGGCTTTGGGTCCCATACAATCTCATCTCCATCGTCGTCGTCACCCTCCTCATCAGTCTTATCCAAATGTTCAAATGCCTCGCGGAGGACAGCGTCGTCAGTGTTGGACGTAGACTCTGTCATTGTATCATCTTCCAGTTCCAAAGTGTGCCCAAAAGAAATTGCATTGTTCAGAATTGCGGTCGGAATGGGCTGAACTTGAGATTCGACACCTCTCAGTACGAATTGGTTACCGTATATAGCAAGAGGAGAATTCTAGATAACGGGGGTCATCAACAAAGTGTATTCAAAGTAAAGTATTACTTGCCTCCATCTGAACTAGGGCCCTAGCGTCACCAAGAATATCTTTAATCCTCATGAGTTGTACATCGTTGGGATGCACTTCGGATTCCCTACGCGGTACGTTGTCGTCCGATCCACCCAAATCTCTTTTCGGGTCGTTCTCCCGGTCCATGTACCCTTTCAGCGGCTTAAATCCTCTCATTTCGGCATCCTCGGATAACAAAAAGGTCAAGTCAGGTAAAAGATCCGCCGGGAAGGCACGGGACAGAGCGCGTAAAAATTCGGCGTATTTGCGCCAAAATTCGATTGTCTCCAGAGATGCTGGACTGATGATCGCAGGGGTTTCGAGGGCCTCTATGGCTAATCCCTTTTTGCTGAGTACGCCCTGCGCCTCGGGATCGCTCATAACATATTTGTAGTTGGCCCTGAGCCACTTACCAGCAATCCTCATTGCAGGCAATGTCCTTCGGAATTCCACGATCAGCCGCTGAGCTAGGTCTTGCTCTGAGTCCATAGGTGGCAGCTCCTTCAACTTATCGATGCCTACTTCCAGCAGCACGCTGTATAAAGACAGTAAATGTGTGAAAAGTCGGGCCTCCACAACTTTGGGTGGCAGGACGGTAGAGGACAATTCTGGAGGAGGTTTGGATTTATCATTCGTGTCCGAAGAAAATTCCTGGTGCATTCTAAACTTCCAAAGAGCACCTTGAGCAAGAGTAACGAGCTGGTTAATGAAATCCTCGGGGAGATAACGGTCGGATACGAGACGATAGAAGATGCTGGCAATTTGACGGGCTAAGGAGTCGGTTCTATTTCGCTACTGTCAGTAGAGGGAACAACTAAAACCCGCTCAAGACGCACCTTGCATCACCGAACCGCCAAAATGCATGCAGAAGAACAACCTTCTTCTTGAACTCCTCAATAAGCACTTTTGGAACATGTGCTATTTCCGGAGGCACGGTGTTTTCTCCATTAGCCTTCCAATGTTCCAGAGCTCTGTTGAGTAGGTGTCCCAGATTATCGGACGCAGTCTCGTAAGGATGGTCGACACAAAGGGAGCGGTAATAGTGCACCAATGAGGTAAACGAATCCTTCTCGTATGACGCTATGATGGCTAGCTGATGAGAAGGATTCCCATCGTGAGGTGTTAAGACTTTGGCTTGTTGATAGCATAGACGGGCTTTGTCAAAATTCCTGGGGCGAGGTAAGTCTGCGATGGGCGCACCGCCTCTCTTAGGCCTTCTGCGACCTCCTTCATCAGGCCCAACTCGAGATCTTCCGCCGCTCTCGTTGTACTGCTCCCTGTAGCGAGCAATGTCACCCAGACAGACGAGCGCTTTGCTCATAATAGTTAGTCTGCTCTCACGGTCCGCAGGAGAAGTGGGAGCAAAGGAGGTCGAAGGAGGAAATTGGAAATGGTTGCGACTATTCGTCGGCGGAATTTCATCGGCGGGATCTTCAGTTTCTGACAAGATGCCGAGTGTGACAAGGACTGGGTGGGCTTCGTCCAAGGCAAATGACCGATAGTACCGGACAACAAACTGAGCCCAAAACTTCTCTTCTTCTGCAAGAAATTGGCGAAAACGTTGCAGGAGCTTTCGGTGTTCGACGGGGCCGTGTCTAGATTGATCTTTGGTTTGCTGTCCTTGGGACTGACGCTGGGGAGCACGATCAATACGCGTCAAGGCCTGCTTGTAGGCAGCAATGATTGCATAGGAAGTCTCCATCCACAGACGGGTCTCTGCATTTTCAGATTCTTTGGCGTAGGGATGAACGAGTAATAAACTGAGGTGGCGTCTTCTTAAACTATGGAGTAAACTTGAGATTGCTAGAATTCAGACAACAGGCAAAGAAGGACCCACTTTTTTCTCGAAAAATCAACTTCTCTGTCAAAAGGTTCTTTGTTTTTGAGCGATTCCCTGATAGTAGCATATATTTCTTTTGAATCGCTGTGTTCATCCCTATAAGATGCCTGCAAAGCTGGTGATAGAACGGAGAACTGACCGGAGAATCGTCGACGGTAGCTGTTGGTCAGCCATATTGAAAGTTCAACGGAAAACAGTTAAAGATTCATTGTTATAGAAGAATTTGAGTCAGAGAACCGATATCGAGTCAAAGCGTATGTTGAAGGTAGTGGTGATCCAGAACCAAACGGCGGCTGGTACTAAGCATGATGACACATCGCCGCGATAATTTTTTTTGTCAATTTACAATTATATATAATAGAATGCGTATTATATCCACAGTGGGCCACATTTGATCATAGATCGTTGTTCTAAATGTCCAAGAGATCATCACAAAAAATCTAGTCGTCATCATCTTCTCCGTGACCAGGTCTGAATAGCGCAAGAAGCTCGTCCATTCCCAAGCGCATATTCTTGATCTTGTCTCCGCTGAGCGCTGCACGGGCAAGCTCTCGTTTCTTCTCTTGCAGCTGGAGAACACACCAGTGAGCTCGTAAATACCTTGCAAAAACAGAAATACCTACCTCGAGGATTCTGTCCTCCACGGTGTTGTCGATTTTCAGCTTGTAGATGTTTACGTCCCGCTTCTGCCCGAAACGATGAGAACGATCAAAAGCTTGGTCCTGATGAAATCATGAGTAAATTAGGTACCACAGCAAGAACCAGAACACTTACTTCTAGGGCAGGGTTCCACCAAAGATCGACTAGAATGACATTATTACAGGCGGTCAAATTCAGGCCTGGACTAGTCTTGAGCACTCGGTGTAATTGGGAAAATAATCTCACTTACCAGTAGATCCAGCCTTGAAAGATATCAGGATGACCTTAACCGAGCTGTTATTCTTGATCGCATCGAGAGACTTTTCTCGTTCAAATGGTTTCATCGAGCCGTCGTCTGGATTCAACAGCCCATTAGCATAGCTGGCCACTAACATCAAACGCATACTCACATCGTACAAACTTAACTCCACTTTCCTTGAGGAAAGGCTCCATCAAATCCAACATGGAAGTAAACTGCGAAAAGATGATTGTTTTCTCCTCTCCCTTAGACTGCTCGTCTATCTGTTTCAACAGTTTGTCCACCATTCGAATTTTGGCCGAGTCGGGTCGTTCTCTACTGCCCTCCCGAGATTTGAGAGATAGCTTCGCGCACTCGTCACAGTGACCATCCAATACTTTCTCGGCTGTGTTCACCGCACTAAGTCTGCACGAGATGCATCAGCATCATCGGAAACACTCAGAAGAGCCAACAAGACATACTCGGAGAGGCACAACTTGCACTTTTTGACAACATTGAGTTGCGTGAAAGCTGCGACAAGGTCATCTGCGTCAACATCGGTAGAATCTTTCTTCGCTTCCTTCGACTCAACGGCATCAAGGTCCTCCTTGTAGTCCTTCGAGACCAAAATGGGATGATTACAAGCTAAAGTTTATTACCTTTTAGTGAGCAATCATCGAATGATGCGAAAAGACTAACCTTGACGCAAACGAAGCAACAACAAAAGGACAGACATATAATTTGCTTTGACACCGGCTTTTGCGGCATCTTGCACAAGCTGCTCCATGGTTGTCGCCAACTTGCCCTCCAGATTCGCGTAAAATTGTTGCTCAGAAGGGGAGAACGGGCATGATACAACTTCGACGGTTCGTTTTGGGAGCTCAATTAGAACCTTTCCATTTAGCGTATCATCCTTTTTACGACGCAACATGATTTGTTTAAGGACAACCTAAGAAAAAACACCGTTGAACAGAGTCTGAAAATAAAGGCCGATGTTCAGGTACCTGCAGTCGTTTCATAGCACGGTTTGCGCCGCGCCCGCTCTTAACAGGTTTCGCAATCTGCTCATTAAACTTGTCCCATGAGCTGAAAGGCTTGATACGAAGGAACTTTATAAGCGAGTATAGTTCAGTGACATCGTTTTGCCTGAAAGATGTGAATATATTGCAAGCATCAAAGAAACACGAGAAAACGAACATGGGAGTACCCGTCAGCGCCCAACGAAATTTCGCTTCTAAAGCACAACAAGCCTTCGCAGCAGCGGTAGTTCTATTCTTTATATTATGCGCTTCGTCTGAAGAGGATAAGCTCAGCTTGATCAACCCTCAAAACGAGTAACATCACTCACCCAGGATTACCCGGAACCACTGTATGTGGAAAAGCGCATCTTTCTTTGCCTTAGCCTTCTTGACTGGGGCCTTTCTCTTGTAGCCAAAGTCCTCTCCTTCGGAGCTACTGTCGTCGCCATTTGCAGTGGGTTTCTTCGACTTGCCTTTTCCTTTCTCCGGATCTTCAGGGCTGAAAGTATTGTATTCAGACTTAAGAGTGTCGTATGTGGTGATGACAACGTGAGCACGCTGAAGGACTTTTGGATCTGTACGCAAGCTTTAGCGCACCAAGCTAGAGAGAAAAATGAAGATTCCTGACCGGTAGTCCTGGCCGTCCCCTGATGCTTCACAACTGTAAGCCCTGAAGTGATTCTTTCAATTTCGTCCGCCCATTGTTGGACCAATGCTAAGGGACAAACCACCCTAGGACATAGAGGAATGAAATCAGGACTAAACAGGGGCAGTTAATGGACGTACAGTGTGGCAGGATCCCATCCATCCTTTTGATCACTCTTGAGGGGACGACCTTCACAAATTCGTGCAAGAGTCTGAATGGTCTTACCCAACCTGGAAGATGTCTAAGAACAGATGACACCAAATCACAATGACAAGCTTACCCCATATCATCGGCTAGAATGCCCCCCATACGCTTCAGTTTTGGATTTTCTCTCTCGCGCATCCACTGTCTGCCGATAACTTGATGATCGAGTAACGTGAATTCCTCCCTGAAGCCCTTCACTTTTACATCATCGGGATTTATCTCGACATCCACGTCTTGATTCATGCCGCCACCCATAAGATCGCGTAAGGCTTTCTCCGCATCCGCAGGGGAGACGTACCGATATTCGTCTTCCTTGAAATCTGGAACGGCAACTTCCTCGCCGTCCTTCAATTCGTCTTCATCGGGGCCACTAGATCCCACGTATTGAAGACTCTGCGTTTGTTTGATAGGTGGAGGTACGCCAGAGAAAAAGGCATTTGGTGGATTTATCATAGTATGGGAGGCCTGTAACGGCTTCGTTGGTTTTGACGGTAAGGATGATTGGCCTTGATTACCGACATTCGTCGGTTTCAATGGGAGAGATTTGACTGGAGCTGGCTCATCCTCGTCCTCTTCGTCGGACGAGACAATTATGACCCGACCCTTTGCGGTAGGCCGCTTGGAAGACGAGCTAGAGGTGCTCGAGGAAGAGATGGACTATTCGATTTGAGACCAAGCTATGCATGCCAGGGTACAACACGTACCGTTACGCTAGGCGTTGTTACATCCCGATACAAGTTAGGATTCTGAGCTAATAAACGTTGGCGACTATGAGACGGTGAGAGTCAGTTCAAAGGTTCTTGCTCAGTACTACTTACATATTTTCCATGATCTAGCTTCGTGGTTGAAGGAGAATCTGTCAGAGTGGCAGCCAAAACGCGACCAGGTCGCTCCGTTCACGTGATCTTGTTCGACTGACTCATTGCACAGTGTGCACGGACCAGCTTGGACTCTCAATTTCTCAGCCAAGAAATCACGAAGGCATTATTTGGTAGTCATCAACGTTTGGTACGTATCGCCATTCATCTCGAAAGACTACATCTCATTGATCTATCTTATACCTCCCAAGGCTTTTTCCTAGATGGCAGGGAAGGCGTGGATGGAGGAGCAGCCTGCAATAAAAAAATATGAGACCAATATACATACGCATACAATTAGAAGAATCTTACATTCAATTCTGAAGGGATGGTCTTGTTATTCGGAACCTCGTCCGTTTTACCTGCTTCGATAAGAGCCTTGATCTGCGCAAATGAGAGTACATTATCTGATTCAGCGGTCGCTGATGCCCCAGATGTAGAATCCGTAGGATAATCTGACGAAGTTTTGGGAGCGGAATTGTGCTCATGCGCCTGGACTTCTTCAACAGACAACGTATGGCCGGTCATTCTAGGCAGACTCAACCAATGCAGTTCCTCTCCATGAAAATTAATCAATCGTACCGATTGAAGTAAAAAACACGCATTGAACGAATAGCATCTTGCGGTATGTGCGTATTTGTACCCAAAGATACGATATCAGAAAGACCTTTCTTGCATATGCGAGCTAGTCCGAGAATGCTGCACCAGTAGATGAAGACACTATACCTTGAAATTTTCGTCCGATTCAAAGGGATAAGCCAAATATTCAGAAAGAGCGGTTGAAAGCTCAGTAGACATTTCTCTAGCTATAGATGGCGCAGGAAATGATGACGGTTGACTTCAGTGTCTTGCCGCCCAGCCGCTGCCAAAAATGGACATCAATGTTTCTCCGCCCCATTTCGCAGTAAGTAAGCATTTTTGTATCACATAGCAAGTCCCAGGTTGCGAGGGAAGAGCAAGGATCATCTTGCCTCCGACTTGACAGAATATCAGTTCCTAACTGCAAGACTCTTTTCTGGTCCGTGTGGATGTATGAATGTATCCGTCGTGATATACTCTATGCTGACCGGCCTGACCAGGACCAGAAAGACTACAATGCGAGTCCGGGCTCCCATTTGATTCAGTCTCTACCCCCTTTCTATCCTGCAATGTGGGAGTGCATTACCATGTAACTCGCCTTTGCCTGGCGAATGGGAGATGTCCCCTACTCTCAATGGTTTCGTTTGCTTGATTGCAATCATTTTTAGTTTCAAACGCGGACAGCCCCGTTCACGGTCAAAGTACAATCTATGGACGACAGTGCAATTAAATTTTTCTTCACCAAAAAATCTCGACCAGTACTCTCCATGATCATACGCAGATGATAACGATCATGCCGAATCCCAAAACGCCGAAATGGCAAACGAGCATGAACCTTCTCAGTACTACTTCCCTCTGAGAGTGAATCTCCACTGTGATCTGATACCAGAACGCGCCTTGCGAGTCACATCCCAAAATTTTTCAGATTATAACCCGCTCAGTATGAGATGAAATTTTCAAGTATCGCCTCCTTGGAAAACCGGGTCCATAGTAGGTTTTAACTTTTGATGAAAATCGCGGTGCGGCTAAATTCATCTCCAACAGATAACGATCTCTCGGCCCTCGTATAAAAAGGTGTTCCGCGTGGAACATTTTCCCCGTACGACTGGTTTCGTTTTCCCTCTACTTTGCTAGCAGGTCTAGTTTACCGTACCCGCATCGGTATTCTCTAGCTCATTATGAAGTCCGTATCCATTTTTTTTCTTCTATCGTCTGTCGTTATCAACGTGGTCATCGGAGCACCTCTCCTGCTACGCAAAGAACTTATCCCAGTTACCGACGATTTGAATCAGCGTTCGGACGTTTATCATGGCACGACGGATTTGGAACTCTACTCTGCGGCAAGGGATGTGCACAGCGAATGGGACGATATAGATGGTTATTTCCGGCGATCTGCTACCTTTTCTGTCGATGGTAATTCGCATGATCCTAATGAATACCGAGACCTTGCTGTTCGCCCTAGAGGCGATATGGTTCTTCACGGCAGGGACGGCAATGCAGCTAAAGTACAGAAAGCCGGCGATGCTATATCCAAAACTGGGGACGTTCTGAGCAAAGCAGCCAAAGCCGCCGATGCAATTCCTGAAGTCGGGGAAATCGTTGGAACTGCCCTTCAAGTTGTTTCTTATTTCATGAAGATTCTCGGTGGCCTTTTGAAGGGCATCGCAGAAGCTGAACGAGAGTCTGCTGCTGTGAGTTTGCGCATTTTCTTCTGCCGATATGTTCGTTGATAGTGACAATGAATCTTGACAGCAACGGTTAGTCCAATCTTCCAAGCTTTTTACTCTTTTCTTTACAGCTCTCTAGTGGGGCGTTTACACAAGATGTCGTGAAGAAAACCCTTGAAAGTAAGAGGAAACAATTAAAGCATGCCGATCTGCTCACAAAATTGAAATAGAACATCCCGGATGGTTTGTGGTTATTGTCAAACCTGACCACTATTTCTATGGGCAAGGCGATGAGAAGACCGATTGGGCTCACGATAAAACTCAAATCACCACCGTGCGTTCCCTGCATTGGCCCGTACGCAGTATCGATCGCAATATTGATACTTTGTTTTAGAAAACTGGAACCTACCATTATGACGTCTACGCGGGTATGCATATTTCCACATGTGGAGAATCAAGTTTGCTGATTCCTATCTAGCTCGTGCTGGAGTCTTCATGAATAATGGCGATGGAGGGTTCATCAATGTAAGTCCTAGAGTGCGCGGAGACTAGACAAGCATTTTAACTGTCTCTGAAAGTGGGCATTCCTTCCCGGAAATCTCCCCCGCCTAGGTTGGCAGGGTCATCGCCTAGCTTTGTGAGCTAAAGATCGAGTGACTTCGCCCTCTCTTACTTACCACTTTATAGTGCGAATGGTGCTCCCAAGAATAAACCCAAGGCAGGAAAATGCAGCATGCACCTTTATCATTACCACAAGAATTCGGATAAGAATCCTTTCAACCAAGTCACCGTAGTTGCAATTCTGAAGGACCAAAATGGAATCGTTATTGGCTTCAACGGAGATGGCAACGCCGACAAAGGGTTCAATGTCGCGAGTCAGTTGCCTCACCCGGTGCATATCATCAATGGGAAGAAGAAGGATAGTTTGGAATTCACTTATGGCAAGGATAAATGGGACAACAATGCCAAAGGCCGGTGTAACAATGGCAAGTTTGACAATGGTATAAGCCAGAAGGACTGCTTCTTCACCTGTACATTCTGACGGGATTTTCGCACTGGTAAGCCGTTGGTAAATTTATATCATGAGCTTGATTTGAATATTTCGAAAGGCACCCCTAGGAGGTAGTCCTGCGTTTTGTATTTCCACGACGAGTAACGATCAGGCGTGCAATTGGGAAAAGGGCTCGAGAGTAATGTACCCACTACGTCTAGTCGGGACGGTATTTATTATTATTATATTTGCTTATACATGGCTGTAAGATTTCTGAACGGCTTGAGGGTGACAGGTCCTGTTGCTGGCGATGCTCATCTGTTCTTTGGGCCGTGGTACGTCTGGGCTCCAACAAGTATATCAGGATGGACGGTCCAAGACAGAAATCTGAACCACGATCACGGATTGGTGTTTGAATATGCATTCTGTATACCTGGGATGCATGTATTTGTGATGAATTCCATTTGGTATCGACGTGTAGCAACCTTGAGCTTCCAGTATCACTGTCTCTCAGGTTAGAGCAGATGTCTTCCTTCTTTCCTTTTTCTTTTTTCGTCGGAGGCGGGCTACATACTGTCGATACTGAAATAGCGCGTACAACTGTGAAGACAACTAGCTGAATAAATAAAAGCACTAAAGAATACTAATACTCGTTAGCTCTATCCACTGGTGTGTGTAGAAAATGGAAGGCTCACTCTATTTAGGTATAGTTAGTACTTTTGTCCAATACTTTAAGTTAGTCTATGCCCAATCCATTACACGAAAATTGTACTCTACAAGTGCATTATTTGCACGCGGGGCCCTACAAGATATCGACACCTACTCCCTTCCACAATGTCCGAGAAGGGATACAATCTACTCTGGTTTGGAGTTGGAGTTTCTTCGGATACCAGCTTCCACTTCCTCCATCTTGACACGCTCGTAAACGCCACCGGATGAGGATGAAGGCGCTTGAGCCTGTGATTCGATATGCTTTACCCACGTATAATAGATGGAACCAAGGAGAATGATGGCTATGGAGGAAGCCCGGCCGCTGAGGAAAAAGAGATTTAGAATGCACGAGCACTTGCAGAAGAATAGACACGCACGAAGTTATGATGTCGTGGAAGAGCCACATTCCAAGGAGGGAAGCAGCGACGCCACGAACGGCAGAAGATATCATGTGGGTAATGGGCGAAGTAACCTTGATGGACAGCAAGCTTGCGATGCTCATCATGAAACCCAGGACACCCTACAGAAGGAGAAGGATTAATGCATGAAAGGGACACAAGTGGATAGACTGACAGTGATGACCGATCCCCAAATAAAGGTTCCAAGGGCAGTCATTTGGCCAGAGGATCTGAGGAGATCTTCTACACCGAAAAAGAGCTTGAAAATCTCCGGAACCTCGCCAGCGACTACGACTATAGGAATGAGCACAATGGCGCTAAGAAGGTTGGTGTACCAAGAAAGTAGGAGCGCGCTGCCATTGACAACATTTAAGCTTTGCTTGATGACGACAGAGTGGATCGCGGTGATTGCAGAGCTGACAACACCAAAGAAAATACCAACGAGAGACAAGGGTGTTCCGTCTAGGAAGACGCCAACGAAGAAACCTAAGGTGACGATACCACAGGAGAAGAGGATACGAAGTGAAGGCCGGGCGTTTAGTATGAAAAACGAGGTGCAGACGGTGAAAGGAAGTACGAGCCCACGGGCGACTTGGTAGAAGGAGGCGTCGACGTATTTGAGAGTATAGTTACTGAAGCTGAAGCAGAATGTGTCAGAGAGGGTTTTGATATATTATGTGGAGCATACCTAAGACCGACGACGTTTAATCCGACCATAGGGACAAGTCCCTTGCAAACGTTGGTATCAAAAGTTAGCTTGTCTGGCAGGAGTTTCATGGTGTCCGAGATGACGAATAGAACAACTGCGATGATAAGCTGGGTAAACAGGAAGAAGAGCGGGGCCTCCGTCGCGTTGAGTACCCATTTATTACTGCAGAAACCCATTTACATATTGACTGAAAATCAGTGTAATTTCACATACGCCATGACCATCTAGAAAATTCAGATTCAGACACGATTCTGTGCTGTATAGCTGGAAAAACTCACCGAAAGTGCTGCGACCAGGTAGAAAACGACGACACCAGTCTGTCCAGCCTCATTGAGATACGGCAAACGACTGGATAATTTGGACGTACAACGAGACCTTTGGAGGCCGGCTTTTGGCCATTTTGAGGAGACATTGTGAATTTAGACCGTATACAGGAGTCAAAGGAGTGAAATTGGCCACGTCGGTGGATAGCAACGAGAGAAACGGAAAATGAGGGTCTCCGCTCATTCGCACAGGCTTTGCACGTGGAGCTGACTCATAGCCAAACGCGTCGCGTCAATTTTGACCACCATCTCCAATGCCAGCCCCCGTCGAAGATGCAGGTAAATTGTCGTCAGAGCCTGTATAAGCTCAAACTTTTATATATTCTTTTAGATTTTCCACCGGAAGATACATTCAAAATCCTTCTCGCGACCGATAATCACATTGGGTTCAATGAAAGAGACCCCATACGCGGCCAGGATTCAATCAACACGTTCGAAGAAATTTTGAAACTCGCAAAGAAACACGATGTAAGGACTCTACCCTGTAATCCACCCCGATTCTCAAGGCAATTACAGGTCGACTTTGTTCTACTTGCTGGAGATTTGTTTCACGAAAATAAGCCGTCGAGGGAGTCACTGTACAAGACCATTGCATTACTCCGCGAATACACCATGGGAGAAAAGCCCGTTCAAATTGAGCTACAGAGCGATCCTCTTGAAGGGAAAGCCGATGGATTCTCGTACGCCGTCTTGGGTCTCGTCAGGAACGTGAACTAAAGTGTATTCTATAGGTTTCCTGCAATCAACTACGAAGACACAAATTTGAACGTCGGAATCCCAGTCTTTTCCATACATGGGAATCACGATGATCCTCAAGGAGTCGGAGCCGTACGCCTATGTTTTACCCTGTCCTGCATTCATTAACCAAGATCCCACAGCAAGGTGCTCTCTGCGCTCTAGACGTTCTTTCCGTGTCTGGTTTGCTCAACTATATGGGAAAGATTGATCTTCCTGTTGCGCCTGGAAGCAATGTCGAAACAACAACTCAAGCGATCCAAGTTCGTCCAGTTCTTTTGCGCAAAGGCAAGAGCCACCTCGGTATGTATGGCGTCGGGAACATCAAGGATACTAGGATGCACTTTGAACTTCGAAGCAATCGAGTACAGATGTTTATGCCGAAGGACAAGAATAATTGGTTCAATCTTATGTTGGTGCATCAAAATCGGTATGACTGCCTTTACTACTCTCAAGATTCCTCTGGGGGCTCATGACGGTACAGAGTCAAACATGGTCCTCAAGATTTTGTGCCGGAGGGCATGTTTGACGACAGCATTGACCTCGTCGTCTGGGGCCATGAACACGATTGTCGTATCATACCTGAACCGGTAGCAGGGAAAAATTACTACATCACTCAGCCAGGATCCTCAGTCGCTACCTCTCTTGCCGATGGCGAAGCTATTCCGAAGTGCGCACTAGAATTGTCCGTGCTAGCTAATTAACTTAAACTCTTCCAGAAACGTTGGCCTTCTCAGTATATGCGACAAGGAATATATGCTTGAACTCCTCCCGCTTCGTACAGTACGGCCTTTCGTGACTGAAGAAGTTGTATTAAGCGAAGTCGCCGAAGAGGAAGGCTTTGACCTTTCCGATCAAATTCAAATATCCAAATTTCTCAAAGGCAAGGTAAACGCGCTCATCGAAAAAGCGAACGAGGAATGGGAAGAACGGAACGCTAATGCGACAACGGATGACGAGAAGCTGGAACCTATGCTTCCCCTTATCCGTCTCAAGGTGGACACCACCGGCGTTAGCGAGATGTCCAACCCCATTCGTTTCGGACAAGAATTCCAAGGACGTATCGCCAATCCTCGAGATCTACTTGTTTTCCACCGGGCGAAGAAGTCTTCTCGTTCTACTGCCAAAGTTGCTGCAGACGAACCTGAGCTGAGCATTGATGATCCTGAGCTGAGCGTTTCCGAGAAACTCGCCAAAGTCCGAGTAGCAAC
This sequence comes from Collybiopsis luxurians FD-317 M1, assembly GCA_000827265.1. Taxonomy (NCBI): domain Eukaryota; kingdom Fungi; phylum Basidiomycota; class Agaricomycetes; order Agaricales; family Omphalotaceae; genus Collybiopsis; species Collybiopsis luxurians. The sequence continues at coordinate 268,252 of KN834752.1, read as the reverse complement.
GCTGGTCAAGGAGTACTTGTTGGCGCAGGAATTGCAGCTACTAGGAGAGAGCGGAATGTCGGATGCGATACAAATGTTCGTGGAGAAGGACGATATTCATGCGATCCAAAGTCATGTTACAAGAACTTTGAAGAATATGACGAAAGATGTCAAGACGAACACTGAAGCTGGGAATGATGAAGATTTAGAGGAAGATCACTTGGAAGATATGGTGGGCATACACGTCTTGATCCCTGTACCGTGTCTTACTCTTCTCTCCTAGCTCAACAAAGCCAAGGAACAAGCGGAGAAGGAGTATGTCGAGCAGGTTAAATCCAAGGCAAAAGGAAAAGGGAAAGCAAGAGCGACTGACTCTGACGCGCAATCTGAGGATTCGATGATGATGGACGTGGACATGGATGGCGGAGCTGGGGGTGGTAGATCCGACTTTGGCTCTGAGGAGGAGGCCCCGAAAACGAAACGAGGAGCTGCAGCGGCAAAGAAAGCCTCAGCGAAGAAAGCTCCTGCAAAGAAAGAACCTTCCAAGAGAGCTCCTGCAAAAAAGGCTGCGCCTGCGAAAAAGACAGCCGGCAGAGGGAGGAAAGCTATTGATTCAGACGAGGAGGACGAGATTATTGAGATTCCAGATGATGATGATGATGAGGATGAAGAGGATGAGGAGGAGGCTTCAAAGCCTGTGAAGAGGACAAATCGCGCAGCTGTTCTGAAGTTTGTGGTTTCTGTGTCCAGTCTCATCTGTCTCTTATACATATTTTTCCCAGTCAAAACCAGCCAAAAAAAGCTCCAGCAAAAAAGGCTGCTGCTGCGAAGCAATCACAACTTTCATTTCAGCCAGTGGCTACGGGTAGATCTTCTAGAGCTGCTGCCTCCAAAGCTAGAGGAAAGATGGTGGTAGGTGAATCTTCATCAACTGTGGCGCATTCTCAATACCTCTCCACAGATCGATGATGAGAGTGACTGAAACTTAAATATCACTTGCTTCATGTACTCATATATACTCAACTTGATTTCTTGGGCAATCACACTGTGCAATTACATTTTTGATATTTTCATGTTCGTTGGACAGGGAAGCATGATGCATAGAGACATAAGAAACCATGGAAAGGATGAAATAGATACATCAGATGGTAGTCTCGTATGGTACCGGCACAATCGTCTGGGGGCCATTGTCAGAGGTGGAGACGGTACGGGAGTCGCGGGGAAGAGTGGGAATGCGGCGGAGGTTGACACGCTCTGCATAGATTATCAGCCAAAATTCAAGAGAGATGAAGATAAGCCATACCTCCAGAAGCTTTGGCAGCGACGTGTGCCTCATGGTTAGCTTTGACCCGGTCCAAAAACTCTTGCCTGCACTTTGAGTGACGGATGTGCTCAACACGGAGGTTAACACGTTTTTCAATGTATCGGTTGCCGACGACCTTGTACACAATGACACCAACGGCGGTAGGAGTTACATTGTAGATGATTCCAGTTCGTCTGCCCATAAATTAGACTTTTGCAATCGATTGAAAGATACGCCAAACTTGCCCATGGTAGAATTTGTGGGGCATACCCTTTTGCTGAGCTGCGTTGGCTTTGATGTCAACAATATCACCGACGCGGTAGTTGATAAGGTACGTGGACAATTTTATTGCTCCATGTTCTACGAAATCCGATGGTAAGAAAAAAATCGGAAGCTAGTCGTGGATATTATCCTCGTACCCTTGAATCCCCTCTTGAACATGTGGCGCGTTCGCGCCCGGTAACCGAATGAGTGAGGCATTTTGAGAACTAGAAAGAGGTCAAGAACGACAGCGACGGCGAGCAGCAATAGGATCCTCACAAAAAGTTGGGCTTGAGGGACGTGTAGGACGTTGCCGAATCCGGCTTGGTCTGTCCTGTAATGTCCGTGAGAAACTATATAGACAGCACGTGACATTTTCCCAGTCCACAAGGAAAGTTTCCGGTTCCGTTACGCCCGTCCTCGTTCTACCCTTCCTCAAGACAAAATGCCTAGGTAATCGTTGCTGGCTGCTATCGAACTCGTCAAGATATTAATGTGAACTTTGTAGGGCCCCACGGAATCACAGCAAAACGTAAGGAATATTATCTTCAAGATCCACTTTTTATGTGGAGGGTTGCAATCGTGCTAATAAAGCCTTGCCCCATTATCATTATCATTGCAGTTACAAGGTCCCTCGTCGACCTTTCGAATCTGCTCGTCTCGATGCAGAGCTCAAGGTGTGTAAAGCAATCTTACAATGGAACCGGTTTTTTTCAAAAGCAAATTTTCACCTCTAGCTCGCCGGCGAGTACGGTCTCCGCAACAAGCGTGAAATCTGGCGTATCGGTCTCATCCTGTCCAAAATTCGTCGTGCTGCTCGTGAGCTGCTCAAACTCGACCCCAAGGACCCCAAGCGACTTTTCGAGGGTAACGCCTTGATTCGTCGTCTTGTCCGAATTGGTGTGCTCGATGAGACTCGTATGCGTCTCGATTACGTGTTGGCTCTCAAGGTTGAAGATTTCTTGGAGAGACGTCTGCAGACTCAGGTCTTCAAGAGCGGTCTTGCTAAATCTATCCACCACGCTCGTGTGCTTATAAGGCAACGTCACATCCGGTGCGTCTCTGCAGCTTTTCGCCCGAATTCGATTGCTTATTTTGTATAGTGTTGGCAAGCAAATTGTTAACGTGCCATCCTTTGTTGTCCGTCTCGACTCTCAAAAACATATCGATTTCGCTCTTACCTCGCCTTATGGTGGAGGCCGCCCTGGTCGTGTCAAGCGCAAGCGCGCCGCTGCTGCCGCCAAGCGGGAAGAGGGTGGAGACGACGAGGAAGAAGAGTAGATTATACGTCGCACGCTATAACATTGCTGTTGTATTCTTCCTCGTTCTGTATGGTTCTCTGCTGCATATGCTTATGATGCATGCCCCAAAAAATTCTGCAATGAAACTATTGTCTGAAGCCAAGATATACATTTCTCTAATTTGTCTAGATTACATCAGTACTTGCAAGCCGGCTGAATTACGCGACACCGGGAATGTTTAATCCTCTTCCAGCGCGCTCCAGATGATCCTCCTTCAGCATATAGGCGGGCCAATATTGTGGGGCTGAAGAAAATGCTCCTGAATTCATATACTGAGCTAGCGTCCCATTATCCGCTGCTGTTGTTGTTTTCGTCGGTGGCATTTCACCAGTAGTTGTAGAGACGTCTGAGGAAGGTAATTTTGCGGGAGTCGAGGAGTCTGGGGGCTCAGGGACTGCGTGGGTGTTGGACATCACCGCCGTAAGGGCGGCGGTGGGAGATATTATCGACGACGCGGAAATGGGAGGAATTCGGTCCACATTTGTTGAAGGGCTGACTAAGAGAGCCGGGTTAGGAAAAGTGTTGTAAGTGGAACCGAGGGATGTGTAGCTGCTCCTCTCTGTGAGAACGTGGTTCTTTACAGAAATAACATCATGCGTACCCTTCGTCGTAAAGTTTGCAGTATGGAATATTTAGTTGGCGAAGGAATGTCCAGACGTTGGCATAGGACCAGTTAATGATTGGGTTAATACGGTCAAACTTGGGCCACCCATCGTCCGTAGGACATCGAAATGATATCTTGCCTGTGAAAGAGTCGGATTATTGTATATCGTAAATCGGTCTGAGGGGAGACATACTGCCGTGAGGATCGGTTCGTCTTGTACCGATTAAAATCCCAGCGATATGTGGCAACTCGTTCTTGTACATCTCCAACGCCTGACGCATACCCTCTCCGCCCTTGGCCTTACCGACTCCTCTTGGGCGCGGTAATGGGTGCATATAGTCGGTTCCACGAATAATCTTGCTCGGGGCAGGCGTCACTACAGTTTCTATACTATCTTCCTGCGGAGGCCTGCAATAAAACAGGTCAAGGTTGTACTCTTTGGCCGCATCTCGTATGAAGTCTTCTAGCACGGAAAAAGGAGAAGGGACGGCGATGTAGATGGCCGGTATTGGTGATGAACACTCGGATTCTGAACGTCGTCTGCCTAAGGCCCCAGCGAAGAGATGTAACAATACGGTACCTGCGAGATAGCAGATCAATTGCGAGTTCCTGTAATGGATTCATATACGGACAGTCTTTCCCCCCATTAAAGCTGATAGAGACCTTATCAACACTAAAAAGCTTAGTGGTCATACATGACTGGAATATTGAAAGACTCACCCGCAAGCGTCAAGTCCTTCGTCGATAACATCTAAAGCCTCCTTAACTAATGGTGCCAACGGGTCACTGGAATTGGCAAGGCTGTATACCTCGTCGGCTACTTGCTGCATACGAATCATGGCTGGCGATGTGCGAAGGAAGAGGGCAAGGTCAATTTTTGAGCTTGCCGCCTCGGTCATGAGTTCATGAATCATTTCCGATTCTGAGTGCACGTGCACCGATAATTCTCTTCTTCCTTCCACTCACGATATCCAGCTCGCAATCATGTCTGCAGTCATTCTGGTCACTGGAGGAAGTGGTCTCGTTGGCAAAGCTATCGAGTATGTCATTGAAAACGAACCTGCTGGGTCCAGATTCGGTAAACGACCGAATGAAAAGTGGATCTTTGCCAGCTCATCCGAGGGGGATTTGAGGTAATACCACAGCCCGAATATTATCATTCGGAAGTTAATTCTGTTTAGAGATCCTGAACAGACGCGTAAATTGTTCGAAAAATACAAGCCTACCCATGTCATTCATTTGGCTGCGCTCGGTGAGCTCAGAGTTCAATACCTGCTCTCCAAAATTAATCCAAGCTCGATCAAGTTGGGGGTTTGTTCAAAAATATGAAGTACAAAGTCTGTGTATCACTGATTGAGCTGGATTGATGCTGAACAAGACTTCTCTAGCTGACCTTCCTTCGTGACAACATCCTTATCAACGACAACGTCCTTCACGCCTGCTACGAGTATAAGACGCAGAAATTGATCTCCTGCTTGTCTACGTGTGTATTCCCCGACAAGGTTGAGTACCCATTAACCGAACTCAACATCCACCTTGGACCGCCTCACGAGAGTAACTTTGGTTACGCACATGCTAAGCGGATGGTTGATGTCCAGAATCAGTGCGTCCATCTGAAGCTCAAGTTCTTCAAAGCTGATGATCTGGTAGTGCCTACAAGGAAGAGTTTGGATGCAACTTCACTTCGGCTATCCCGACCAACGTCTTTGGACCTCATGACAACTAGTGTGTCTATTACATACCTCCGATGATCACTATACTCAGACATATGGGCCCTTGCAGTGACCTTGAAGAATCACACGTAATTCCTGGTCTCGTTCACAAATGCTACCTGGCTAAAAGTAGGCTACAAACCCCCGTTCTATTTCCAGTGTTGAATCTTGCATCATATCAGAGAACGGCACGCCTTTTGTTGTGTCAGGAACCGGCAAACCTCTTCGCCAATTTATCTACTCCCGCGATCTGGCCAAGCTGTTCATCTGGCAGCTTAGGGAATACGACGATGTTGAGCCTTTGATCCTTTCAGGCAAGTCTCAACGACACATGCTTTCAAAATGTCTTTTCTGATCCTCCAATCTACATAGTCGGGGAAGATGAGGAGGTGAGCATAAAGGAGGTGGCTGATGCAATCGTCAAAGCTGTCGGCTTCGAGGGCGCGTATTCCGTAGGTTTAACCGCAACTGGATGAAGTTCATTAATCATTCAACCATTTCCCTTTTTTTCTGTCTTCCCTTAGTTTGATACTAGTCGCGCAGACGGTCAATACCGCAAACCGGCATCCAACAAGAAATTGCTATCACTCATTGGGGATTTCAAATTCACGCCGTTTGAGGAAGGTGTGTTTATCTCTACAGAGACATAGAAGGGAATAACATGTTCATTTGTATTTCCCTCTTCCAGCGTTAAATGAATCCGTTCAGTGGTTTGTGCAAAACTACGACAACGCTAGGATAGGAAAAGTTCCCTCGGCTGCCAAGTAGATTTATTGTTTCAGTGAAGGAACCTGATTTTGGCGGGAAGTCGCCACGGTGAGCGAACCGTTCTGCTTTCCACCGCTTCGTGGTATTGAACACTTCTTTTTTTCTGGCATTGTGTCGCAGATTGTAACAACCTTTCCGTACACACCTATATTGGAAGGAATCATGTTTTCGTTGTATAGTTTCATAGAATGAATCAAGGCTCCACAAGGCTCATATCCTGTTTTCATATATGGTACACTTTGACCGTTACTCAATGCAGGGGATCTGTTACTACCACTCTCGGCTGCAAAGTCGACTCGGTTTTGACGCGTCTTTGGACATTAATCCATGGGACGGATACAACGGCATATTTCCTCCACTGGGCACTCAAAGTATAAGTCCATTCGTGTCCCGGGAAAAATCTCAATGAAACCAATGAGATGTGCTTGAAGAACACTCGAGCTACGGAATCACGCTATTTAACCAGTTCGTATACTCTGTTTTTAGCGATACGTTTACAAATTGTCGACTAAGAGATTGAACAATCGGTAATCGGGGAGTGCATACTGGACAGTTAGGTGACTTTGAGGCCTTCCGGTAGAAGATCCCTGGTCAAGTTGATAAGAATTTGGATGCGGAGGCTTGTTAATCGAATTCCATTGATATACCAACGTCTACGCATCTAAGTAATTCTCCGATGTAGGACTCACGTAGTTGAGTCGGGTTTGAAACCAAGAGAGCCAGCGGTTAGCAAAGTGAACAGATCCTGTAGTTGAAAGTTGAAGAAAAGGATCCATTCAAGTCATTATAACAATCCTGAAAACATTGTTAGAAGTATGAGCTCACAAGTTTTACATTATAATACACATCCGCGTTTAAAAATCCGACACTCTTCCTTTAAAACTCCAATCCCCTTCACTTCCGTCTCCCCATCGTCCAACCGGCTCCGTCTTTGGCCCACCTCGTTCACCAGTGATTGGATTAACGTTGACATCGCCCTCGGTTTTCACAGGTGTCTCTGGAGGTGGGGAGGTGGACGTTGCGGGATTTGGCAAATGTTCAGTTTGTTTCTGGAGCTCCTCGAATTCAAGTTGTAGTTCTCGAGGGAGGTGAGGTGGAGAAGGTCGTGAAAAGTTGCTGATGGACCTTGCGGCGTATACCGGGCGGGTACGAGAGATGAATTGGAGGAGCGACATGGGAGTACGGAATGAAAAGGATGAATCTGTGGGAAGGACTCGGATATTCCGAATGTTGCTATCGGCAGCTATGGACAATCTGCCGATAGAAATTCTGAGCGATATCCTGCAACTCTCACTCGAAACCTCGAGCCCAACCAATATTCTCTGCACCTGCTCCTATTTCCACTCCGTCGCTCAGATAATCCTACACCAAAACCTCAAGTTCCACTCGTCTTCCCAACTGTTACGATTCGCCCATGTCGTTTCCGAAAAAACGACGTCTCTAGCTTGCGAACCGCAGTCTATCGCGCTGGATTTTGCAGGCGGAGCTTCATTTGGTATATTCGAAGGATTACATGCTGTTCTGACTGCACTGGTATCGGATGTTCGATGCAAGATTGACGAGAATGGACGATTGGTTTTGGAAACGATGAGATTGAGGTTGAATTCGCTCAATCATGATGACCATCGGTTGATATATACTTCTCTCTCGAGGGCAAAGTAAGTACCTGTTTTGTAGTATAGTACCAGCTTTCAATGTGTCATTTTAGCGTGGTCAATTTTTTTTGGACAGGTCCTGATCCTTCCACCAACTTCTCAATCGCTGTAAGTTCAGTTTCTTCTTCGTAGGGATACTGGATTTGAGGTATGTACAGATTGTAGCACCAGCAGTCTTTCCCCTCTTCACGGCGTTAGCATCCCACACTCATCTCACACACCTCCATCTCACAAACATTGCTTTCCCCGACCCCATCGTCACCCCAGATCCACGTTGGACAGGCATACCCTGTCTTCCCTCTGTCCGTGTACTGTATCTCGGCCAAGTGACCTTTCTCACTGCAGAACATGTCGCCGAGTTTTTACTGCGATGTACTAGACATGGCCTTGGCAAGTTGGGCGACTCTACGTCCCCTGCCACCTCTACCACTTCAACTAGTTCGCTCGAAAGCCTCCGCCTCGTAGACGCGTACGAAGAGAGCATATGGGGTCCTCGACTCAAACTGCCTCGTATATTGGCAGCTGCCGGTACCTCACTTCTCGTTCATCAATCGAACGGCGAACTCCTGGCTCAACATGATTTAGACTCTATCGCGAAACTCGTTTCTGTAGATGCGAAAACGGAGAGAATTATGGGAGGGGATCGAGCGATACCTGAGCTCGCATTTACGCTGGCCACAGCATCTACGATTAGATAGTATATTCTTCACTGTCCATTAACATGTTAAACTTTGTATAATAATGTTCCTGTCAGGTAAAGTAAAAAAAAGGGGGAAAAAGTTGAAAGCAAAAATAAATCCAAAAAACGTTACCAGAAACCAATGCATGCGAAACCAAGTCCTAAAATCCAAGAAGAACGGAGAAAGGTATCATCTCAATGCTGTCAATTTACATCCCACCCCATTGCTGTCCAAACATTGCCGGCTGCTGCTGCTGTTGACCCCAAAGTCCCGCCGAACCCGGACCCATTTGCGGCTGCTGCATGGGCATCTGCATCTGCTGCTGACCACCATTCATCCCATTCATTCTCATTCCCATTCCCATCGTACCCGCACTCATCTGCAAATGCGGCGAAGGCGAAGACACAAATTGAGGAGTGGTTGACATTGTCAGCTGCGGTGTCGTTGACATTTGCGGCTGAGGACTGTGCCCGCCCTGCATTTGCATCCCACCACCGTAACCAAGCTGACTAGGGTTCTGCGGAACAGGGGAAAACATCGGCGCCGGTGACTGCAGCTGCATCTGGCTCTGCGGTATCATAGGCGACGCCTGGGATGGGTAGAATGATGGTGCAGGGGACTGTTGCTGAGCCATAAAAGGCGTCGACAAACCAGCCGGGAGACCATTTATAGCACTTCCGGCAGAGGGCAGCATCGAAGCAGAGGCAGGGAACCCTGCAGATGCAGGCTGCTGTTGAGCGAAAGGATTGTTAGGCAAAAACTGCTGTTGGAAAGGGTTCGTCCCTGTAGGGTTTGGCGCCATTCCAGCAGAGAATGACATGGGTGAGTTGTATCCTGCACCTAATCCCATCCCCATTGTTGGCGTAGGCCCGAGGTTGATGGTCAGGCCATTCGGACCTGTCCCCATACCCGTTCCGATCATACTAGGCAATCCAGTAGAGGTGGGAGCGAAACCAGCACTGTTCATGCCAGTCATATTACTGAACGGGTTAGTAGATGATCCCAGTCCGGCAGAAGTTTGGAATTGTTGATACTGTAATGGAAGAGACGAATTGGCAGATGGCGATTGCAAAGCAAGGAGATCATTCCAGACACCACCTTTCTGATTAGACGGGGAAGAAGAGGGCGGGAGTGGCGTCTGTGTTTTCGGCTGGGGCTGAATTGCGGGTTGTGACGCGGCAGAAGGTAGGGAGGATAGCACAGGTTGAGAGACCGAACGTGTCTGAGTAATCGAGGCCGAGTTAGGAGATGATGACGAGGAAGGGATGGCAGGGGGACGTGACGACGCGGGGGACGTAGGGTTGCTGCTAGTTCGAGGTGGCAAGATGGACGATGACCGCGAAGGACCTAGTTTGGATGCCACTAGAGCGTGTTTGTCAAAAAATCTCTTGTATTCGTATTTGGCTACACAAAATGAATGAGCATTCATTCCTGCAAGAGGTATGATAGTACGTACCTCGGATGTATTTTTCAAGTTCGCTGTCCCTCTCATCCTCAGTGAGCATAGGAGGGGGAGGATGCCGGAGTTCATTTGGGTTGTAGATGGCGTTCGAGTTGAGATTACCCATTTCTTTCATTCTCTGCAGAGGCAATATGACCCCGAAGCCGTGCTGATCAATCTGTAAAGACGCACCTCGACCTGCTCCTTTGTCCAGGAATCCATTGTCAAGCTTTTCCTAAAAGCAATTGGACTTAGTTTTGGTGAGGGTTATTCAGTCTCAAGAGCCTACACTTTTGTGATATGAGTGCCAATCTTACGATGTATTGAGGCGCAATTGACACTGGTAAGACTTTTGAGTACAGCAGATCTCTTCGAATTTATACGTTTATATGATTACCAGATGAATATTCCAAGGTTATGTGAAGCCCATCGTGGCACCCTAGACTTGCAATCGGCGCATACATCTTTTGGGCGTTAGGATTAACGTTTAGTGCAAATGATGGTCAAAAGAAACTTACCGTTTCCTGGCTGAGTAGCTAATTCCAAGAGAATTTTCTGGAGACGATCGTTTGTTTTATTAGAAGACATTTGAAGGGGTTGGCCAGCACAGCAGAATAAGCAAAGATGAGCGAAGTGGAAAAAGGGTCGAACGACATGCACTGAGCGGTCCGACTTTCGGCGCCAAACTCCTTGAGCTCGTCAATATCAACGCCAATGACAGCCCCTGACAATCATCTTGATTTCATTCCACGACGATGCGAAATATCACCGACTCTGATTTAAACCAGTTCTGCATCGCAGTACGCGAGAAAAAGGACTGGCAATCCAAGATTTTTGACGAAAATCTCGCTCTCAAATGGACCATCGAGGCTGAGCTTTCCAAATTCGGCTCGCAAAAGTTGGAAGGCGAGGCTCTGGAAGCAGTCAGGTACCATCTTCTTCCAAAAAGTCGTTATTGTTTGATACCGATCCTCGCTTCCAGTGAACTGCGTCGCTCAGTTCTGACCACTCGTAAACTTGACCGCGACATTTCCCTGGAATCTGACCTGAACCACGCGTCTCATGTCGCCGAAATCGACTCTGACATGAGAAAGGCCTTGAAATATGCCAGGGGTTCGAAATATGGTATCAGAGAGCCTGAATTGAAGGAAACTGGCCTAGGTGTCCTTGTTTCTGATAACCTAGTTCCGGAGTCCGTTCACCAAGAAGTAAGGATAGTGCTCATGCTACTGTTGACTCCCTGACCCATCCAACTAGTTGTTACACGAGTTGAATGCTTTAGCGGCCAAAGAACCCCGAGACTTTCATCCAGGGTCGTTCGGCAAGGTACAATCTTTTCATCATGCTTCATGTATCAATGCCGAGACGCATTCCCTTAGGTGCAAGACTTGATCCACCCCTCCTTATGTGCGCCCAGACAGCTTCTCGGTCTATACAATGATTAACGCGTCCTCCATGCAGATCCCTATGTTGCCGGATCAACTCCTACATCCTCTCCGGACATCAAACTTCCTCCCATTGGCTCCGATGGCAAGTTCCACACCGAAATTACCAACCTTTACACCCAAGAAATGTCTTCCCGCTTCGCATGGATCCCTTCCGTATTCAAAGTTTCCCCAGACGGAACAGACGTCCATATTGATTCCTACATCAACGGCTTGGGCACTCGAGGAGAATTTCCCAGTCTGTTTAGGGTTTTAGAAAAGATGTTTTTGCTTGCCTTGCCTCACTTTGAGAAAACAAAGGAGTTGAGCGAGACGTATTCGCCACAACATTCCTCGTCCGGTACGCTAGTTGTCTCGTGAGTTGGACTTTTGAAAAACTAACGTTGTAAAGTGGGGAGATGGCAGGAACGCCAAGGGTTTGCATCTGATAACGAAGGATCACTCACGAGAGATATGTGGAATGAATTTCTGGACAAGAATTGGAATAAATGGGACGCGCAGAAACTTGAGGAACGAAAGGAAAAGGAGAAAATTCAAACGGAGATCGAGAAAGAGGACAGCATTAAAGAAAGTTTCTATGGCCTTGGGGATGAACTGGTCGCTTCGGAGGAATACAAAGGAGAAGAATTGAAGGTCATTGTAAAGGTGCGCTTTCTCTTTTCCCATGGTGTACAACGAGCCGATGACTCGAGAAATTTTAGGCAGCCAATTATACCTTGGCTCCTGGTCGGGAATACGCAGGATCATGGCATATGGAGGGAATGGTTGTACCCTTCCACTGTTTGGCTTCAACGAAGCTGACCTTCTCTGTCTTAGCCTCATGAACGCATCGTCGCTTCTGTCATCTACTATTATGACACTGACCCCGCTATTGAGGATAATGGGCTTAGTTTCCGAAAGTTTAGAGACGCTACGGAGGACTTTCCCAATGTTGAAGAGTCTGAATATATGCATCATGTTCGTTGTATTTTCCTCTGATACTGATCAGGTGGAACTTACTCCAACCTAGGACTTTCAACTTTCTTTTCGCAAGAATAAAGATGATCAGGACGGCGACGATGAGGATGAGGATCTAGGCGATGAAGACGAAGAGTATGAAGACCATTACCCCAGTGACTGGGAGACTGAAGTTGATCACGAAGGTAAAAATATCCCGATGAATACCTCAAGCATTCCCTTCTTCATCAATATGGGCACGGTCCCCACTACGAATATTCATCCTGGAGCGAGCAATGGCACTGGAAGGATGCTTTCGTTCCCGAACTGGCTCCAGGTATTTATGTAGCGTGACCTGCAGAAACATCGATCATTTTGTTCATTCATTGGTGTATTCTATCATTCATAGCACAAGGTGGAATTGGTCAAAAATATCTCGAGCGCAGAAGGCGGGGCAAGCCGTGTAGCTACCCGTAAAATCGTATGTAGTATGTTTTTGCGATTCTGGATCTCCAGTACTCACTACACCCCTTCTAGCTCTGCTTCTTCCTCGTGGACGACATCATTCAGAATGAAACCTATGTTAGTCACCAAGGATTCAGTTTCAAAGGCCTGCAAAATATGAATGTCCTCACCACGTCTCAAATCCCAATGCAAATGCGCAAGATCAATGAACCGACCCTACAAGCCCTTCTTCCAAAGATCTCTGCTAGACTGACTGGGACAGCATTGCCTCCAGAGTTAATAGCGATTATTTGGCGGTATGTTTCGGAGGGGACGTTATCGAGGGAAGAGGCGGAGAAGTCCCGGTTGGCGCTGATGAATGATAGAAGAGTCAAGGGTCGGAGGGCATATAGGGTACGTCACTTCGTGTTCTTATATCTTCGGAGTGGAATTGATTGGTACAACTTAGGAGGATACGTATTCGCTTTGTGAACACTGAATTTGTTTTACTTGAACTCTGCGACTTGGGAATCATCGCGTACCTAGGTATTTTGTTTCCTGGGACATGGTATATAGCATAAATAGAACCTCGATACAAAATTATAACGTGTGTACCAGTCGTCAAATCGGTGATTCTGCCCTTAAATTAGTAAAAAGAAGCATCTATCAACTACTTTTATGTTCACTCTTTGTCCTTTCTTCCTCTGGCTCATGAATTGGGCTCTTAGCTTCGGTAGCCTCGACATCTTCGTCGTCAGGATCATCAGCTTCCTTGTCATGTCCCTTCTCTCCTTGCGGTTGCTCGTAATCTTCCCTGATTTGACCAATTTCCTTCATGAGATGTTTCCTCTCGGATCCAAGCTCAACCCATTTGTCGATATCGAGCCCTCGCTGTTTGTATAGAGCTTCCCTACGGGCAGAGACGGAACGGTCGAGTACTGAAGAATAGGATACTTCACGTCCTTGGTATAAAAACCTGTTTATATTTGAGTATTAATGATTTTTGCTTGACAAGCTTTTATTCACAGACCAGAGATAACCACAAATCACGGTAGAAAGACCTGAAAGATAAGTGATGGGCTCCATGACGTCCCTAGAGCCAGTCAACGCGTGATTCTTACTTGATGAAGATCAAATCACCAACCATCCATAATCCCAAAACGTCAGTCTCGCCACGGCTGCCCAATACACCACCAGTAATCCAAATCCTCCGACGGCCATCCGCCTAGCTCCCCTTCGAGCCTCACGATCGCATTCACGTTTCAACTCTTCCATGCTCGCCAGCTGCCCGTTAATTGCATCCAGCCGACGACGTAGGAATCGTGTGCGGTCAGCAAAGGTCGGTACACGGACTGAGATGACTTTTTCTGCTCCTTCGTGGCGCGTTTTGCTATCGGAGTCATTAGGATCAGGTATGATATGAATCTTGAATTCGGTAGCCCGGGCAGCGTTGCGAATAAAGTCGCCGATATCTGTTGAGTCAGACCATTCAAGTTGACGAGATAAGGAAGCATTGATTCTGAAAGATACCGAAGGCCCTTCGCCACTATGTCGGGGTAGAGAGGCGAGAATTAATCGACCGACGTGAGATAATGGTTGTGAAGGATGTAACAAAAGTACGATAGGTATTGGTGAGCCGTCCGGACTTTTCCGACTCAAGGGAAGGATAAGTTTAAAGAGATGAGAAGAGGTAGGTAGAATTTTTCCTATAGAGTATCTGTAAGTTTGTCGCACTTGGGGGCAAATTGTTAGCGCGGACTGACCGACTCCTTCTTCGATTCCAGATATTTCGTCTTCCTCAGCATCCGTTGTGCCGGGTATGGAATCGCCCTACTTTTTTTGAGAAGATCCCTGAGCCAAAAACTGTGAATGCTCAACTTTGCTGTTCTCCAGAGAGAGGCGAGATACTGGTCGGGTAAATGATATTATAAAACGAGGTCCATTTGAGAGCAGGTGAGACGAGAGTATCCTATTCGTACAAGAGTATGTCCTGCATCTAGAAAGGCAAGTCCAGATCATTGAGCCTTGAGGACGTGGAAGTAAAGAAAACCGCGCTGAATTAGCTCTAACGCGTCATATAGTACTGGGGAGAGATAGATGACATCATTCTAGCGCTTACAGTCGCGTCAATATTGGAACTTTGGCGCCCAACTCCGCTGTACAGCCAAAAAGACCTTTGATTTTGAGCTCGTTATGTTTTTCCGTGTGCACTGCACTGAAACGCGTCGCCAAAAAAATGCTCGTCACTTTCTTCTGCTTAATCTTTTTTTTTTCAGGTACAAGCACTCATATTTAAAGAATATCCTACTCTGATTTCGTTTTTCATACGCCTGGTGCGCCCATTCCTCATTTAAGTCTTCACAGCTTCATATTTCGTACTACCCCTGCCTTCTTTTATTTACACTTCACGCCAGCGATGGCTCGTAGCAGTGTCAATATTTCTCGAATCGTCCGTTTCTTCTTTTATTTTTCCTGCCTTTGCTTCTTCATACGGTCACTTCCGCCGCTGGTGGCCACTGTCCATGCATCTCCGGTCTCAGTCGTAGGTCGGCAGCCCTTCGACTTCAACAGCCCGGCATGGCAGGCAATTCTTGAAAAAGTGAATCTTCGTCCAGGAGAAATTGTGATTGGATGGAGATACGTTTCCTCAGTAAGACTTTCACCGTCTTCTCAGACGAGTACCCATATGCATTTGCTGATAAAAGAAATATTGCAGTTCAAAGCCAGAGATTACGACAAATTCGGCACTCTCACAGCCATTCGTGCGTCCAGAACGTCGATTGGCGAGGGTGCATATTTTTCCCCGGACCCGCAAGCCGAATTTAAACAGTTGGTTTCCAGTGTTCCATTTGCTGGCTTGCTGATCTAGATCTGTTAAACAAATCAGAGATGTCCTGGTCAGTGTAGATATTTACAGCAAACTATCTGAGTAAGGACTTACCATTCAGACAGTACCTCATCATCGGCATTGAACAAAAAGTGAAAGAGATTCCAAAGGTACGCTCGTCACTCAGCTTTTTCAGCTTCCGCTCATCGGATTGCCGCCATAGCTATTCATCCAAGATGATGCCGAACCTCCACATTTGATCAATAATCACCTCGCCGACCTTAAGCAGTACATCACTAGCCACGGAAAAGATCCAAAAGTCACAATGTTATTCTCCGAACATTACCAATTTCGAGGGACATACCAAGGCCTTTTACCACCCACTTACCTTGTGAAATCGGCCATGCTTAACGAAAATTATCGACTAAAGGAACACGGTAAAAACACTCTTGGTATCCGCCTTGTGCGTCTTTCGCCGAGTAAGCAACGCTAAATCCTATCGTCCTGTTGCCTTACTAAGTCGTGTCGAGCAGATGACATTCCGAATATGAAAGAGATAGATCTATCCAAGTCAGGTCTGCCTATTGCAAAATGGGAAGAGTGGGGCATTCCAGGTTGGCCGGCTGGTAAGCCAGCGTCGGAGTTCAGCAGGAAGGAATAAGTGATTCTGTGAAAGCATAGTTCCGAGGTAGGGGCAACGGAATCTGACACGGGTACCTATAGTAGATGGCCTCCAACAACCAATAAAAACTTGCTGTGGACCGGCATATCAAATTTGGCAATTTAGGCCTAGGTTTTCCGATTTCGCTTGAGGCCATACTGGCGTTAGTAGGGTATATTGACCACTGTCTATCCGTAGGACGACGGACTTTACGCAGTCGAAGTTCAAGCCTTGATACATGAGAGATATTCCGAGGAGAGAAATCGAGTTGAAAAGGAAAAGCACGCGATCCGAAAAACCGTGGCGTCTGCTTGATTCTCTATGTATTGCAATTACTCGTCCGTAGGATACAATTATCTCCAGCCAAAATTTTAAGACAGAACGCGATAATTGCCAAGGGTAGATCATCTTCTTCTTTGGTTTCTCCTTCCATCCTCTACAAAAAAAAAAAAAGAGCCATTCAGGGTTTGCAGGTCGAGAGAGAAAAAGTGTTGAGCACCTTTTGTTTTCGCCTTTTTCGGGGCACCCTTTCCCCGCCGTTTCCTGTCTTCAATATCCTGCAGCCTCTGTATTTCGTCCTCATCTTCAATTTCGAGCTCTGGATACATTTTCGCCACTCGGGAAATATTCAGCGTCGGAGGATAGTAGCTCATCATGGCTGGACCACGTAAACGAGCTCGCAGGTATTTAGCCCCGGTTCGAATGCCAGTTGGATTATAGATAGTTTGGAAAATACTGCATCGTAGTTTGGTTAATTTGGCAAGGCGTGAAGGGGCCACAGCAGACATGGGCGTCGGGGACAAGCTTCGGAGTTATTGTTGATTCCATCAAAATCCATTCTTTATTTCATACTCTCATGTTCATTGGGCTCAATGTCTTAATCTCGGGCTCTCGCTTTCGATTTTCTTCTCGGCATATTCCAGGGCTGCTGTCTAGCTCTTTGCCATATACTGCTCAAAGGTTCAGGTCGGCTCAAGCTTCGAAGCGTCACGAAAAAGCACTCGCTTCGAATTACTCTCAGAAGCCAAAATCAAAGGGGAAGTTCAAAGTCGTCGAACGCCCCAGAATACACCTTTCGCTGAATGATCCCCACGGAATCATAAAACATTTCGAGGAAAATGTTGGAAAATGGTCTGAACTTCGTATCTTGCGTTCTCGACTGCAATCATTCGGTATTCCGGAGACCGATATAGAACCTCTTCTGGATCTCTTTGTAGCTCAAGTCCGTGCCGGAAAATTATCTGGCAGTGATGCATTCGACAAATATTCCCTTGATCGTTTCGCTCGTTCCACGCCTGAGGATCTACCGCGAACCTACATGGATACAGTTTACACGAGCATACTCTATGCCTGGGCCTCAGATCCCACTAATGAGGACATAAAGATAGTGATACAGTCGTCCACTCTACTCTCCATACAGCGACTCTTCCAGGCTGCGCGGGTAGACCACCCACCGGACCAGTTTTACGAAGCTCGTCGTATGCGCAGAAAAGTCATCATGCACGTCGGTCCTACGAACAGCGGGAAGACACACCATGCCTTACGCGCCCTGGCCGCGGCTTCCACAGGTGTATACGCTGGTCCCTTGCGCCTTCTCGCACATGAGATATGGGAAAGGATAAATTTAGGCCAGATTATCCCAGCAGGTGTTGAGGAAGACCCAGTCTCTGCACCACCTACTGCAAATTCCGCTTTGGACATAACTCCTGCGACAGCTACTCCAGCTGTCAGTAGCCGAGGGAATCCCAAGTATGCCCGAGCGTGTAATCTGATAACCGGGGAAGAACATAAAATTGTCGATGAACTGGCTACTTTAGAGAGCGCTACCGTCGAGATGTTGTCCATGGTGAAAAAGTACGACGTTGCTGTTGTTGACGAGATTCAGATGATTGCAGACGTTGACCGAGGTTTCGCCTGGACTGCGGCTGTCCTAGGTCTCAATGTCAAGGAGCTACACCTTTGTGGAGAGGAGACTGCTGTCCCCCTCGTTCAAGCTCTCCTTGCTGATACACGCGACCAGTTGATCATCCATCGATATGAACGTCTAACACCTTTGGGCATTGGCGAAAGTCTTGGTAACGATTTTAGCAAGATACAGAAAGGAGACTGTGTTGTCACATTTTCCCGGAACAATATATTTCTTGTGAAGCAGGCCATCGAGAAAGCTACCAAGCTGAAATGCGCTGTTGTATATGGCAAGCTCCCACCAGAAGTTCGCAGCGGTCAGGCCGCACTTTTCAATGATCCTGACAGCGGATACGATGTTATGGTTGGGAGTGATGCTATAGGAATGGGTCTGAACCTGTACGTCGCGTCGTTCTTCAATAGGTTTTTATAATTTCTTATGGTCTGTTTAGAAAAATCCGACGAATTGTATTTGAGACTGTCTCCAAGTATGATGGCGAAGTGCAACGACCCCTCTCCATCTCTCAGACAAAGCAGATTGCTGGCAGGGCTGGCCGCTACGGTATGGTACAAGACCGAGGTGGTCTCGCGACTACTCTCCTTCCTCAGGACCTCCCTTTCATCGAAAGGGCCCTCGCTACGCCCTTTAAACCTCTCCAAGCAGCGATCTTGAGTCCCACTTATGCAAGCGCCCGTGCCATCGCACAAGCTCTCCCACCATCCGCCACCATGCGAGCCATCTATGATGTCCATGCATACGTAGCGAAAACGAAACCCTTCTATCGATTTACCTCTCCAAACATGGATAAAATAGGCGATCTTGTTGATAGATGGTCCGAGAAGATATCACTGGAAGATCGTATAATGCTCCTGATGGCTCCGGTCCCATGGCGAGACGTTCGTATACGTCCAGTCCTATTGAATCTCCTAAAGGCTTATGCCGAGGATCTTTCTGTTCCATTATTACCTCTCTTCGATAACACACCCTTTGTCAAGAATCTCTTAAATGTCGAGGAGAATATGGCCACATTACCCTATCCTAAATCCACACCCCAAATTCTGTACGATTTGGAGCTTTTCCATAAACTTTTGTCGCTCTACGCCTGGCTGTCGTTTCGCAATCCTGTCGCTTATCATGAACCGGAAGCTGTTGAAGAGTGGAAGCCTCGAGTGGAACGAGCGTTACATTGGGCTCTGGAAGGTGTTACCAGGTATTCAAAACACGTAGCATCTGCACCTGCCAATATGAACAAGATCCAGTATGCGACTGGATTGGAGGTGAGGAAAAAGAGGAAGGCGTCGGAGCGGATAAGGAAAGAAATACTAGAAACGAGCAGCTCAAGAGTCCTTGCTGGAAAGATCATCGCCTGAGTCTGGCGACTCTGTCCCGGCTCCCTCACGACTCCTCCCCCCCGGATGGATCAAAAGTAGTGTATTGCATGCTAATATAGACCTCGTATTTTAGATTTCAGGTAGTTGCATCCACATTGTCACACAAGTAAGTAAGATCATTATGCCGCAGACCAACGTAACAACCAGCTCCAAGTGACGCGTCGACAAACGCGTCTGTGTGCACAGAAGCAAGTCTGAGTGAGAGGCGCCTAACTACGACTGAGCGCCTAGTGCGTATCACCTGCCACTATACTGCGATGTCCTTGTTTGAGAATCTCAAGCTTAGCGATCCAAGATTGATAACAGGCGTATTAGTTGCAGTTCCTTTCATATACCTACTACTCAGAACCAATTCTTCTTCTTCGTCTTCTTCGGTTTCGCCGACCTCCAGTTCCTCATCCAACTCTGAACAGAAACCAAAATCCATTATGCAGCCTGCTCGTACCGACCTGTCGCCGCCAAAGGATGACCATTACACATTGGAACAACTTAAAGAGTATGATGGCAGTCAGGAAGGAAAACCGATCTATGTGTCGATCAAAGGTGAATTCTCCCAATACCTGGCCACTTCCAGTTCTGAACGCTTTCTCTCTCGAGGCGTCGTCTTTGATGTTAGTCACAAAAGCGACGTCTATGGTCCCGGTAAATCGTACAATATTTTTGCCGGAAAAGATGGGTCGAAAGGATTGGGTATGAGCAGCTTGAAGACCGAACACGCCGTGCCAGATTATAGCGGGTTGGACGAGAAGGACATGAAGACTCTCAATGACTGGCATACGTTCTTCTTGTGAGTACCCTCTCGTCTGTAGCGTTTCTTTCTTTCAATGAACTTGCTTTCTTCAGGAAACGGTACAACGTTGTCGGACGAGTAGTTGACCTGCCTGACGCGGTAAAAGATAACGAGGTTTCCAATGTTCCACCTCCCACCCAATAATTTTTTCGATTCCGCTTCTCCGCGAGTAAGAAACGTCTCAGAATCATGTACAAGAATGTAAATAAAGGATCATCTCTAATTAGCAGTACAATATGTGGCAAGTGACCTCCCTTATACGCAGTGTCTGTGGAGAGCGAGAGTATGAGAAAGTCGACTGTAAATCAGATTTAACTGGATTTACATGCGGTTCGAATCTCACGACGCAACTTGTTGATTAATTCTCATGGCCTCGAACATCGTCTGGAGAGCTGGAGATTCTGAGAGACCTGTGCCCGTACGGCCTAGCAATGATATATTCAGACCGGATATCCTCGGTGCGATTGAGAAGAAGATTGAAGAAATGAGCCAAGAACTGAATGTGCTTAGCCTGGACATTCATGGTTTTTACTTCGATGTAATAGTCGATCTCTTCCTCACTTTCATACAGGTCATCCGGAACTCGGATTCGAAGAGAAGTGGGTCTTAATCACTTCTTTTGTCTCCTGAGTACTATTGACGTGACTTTGAATGAAAGATATACCCATGATGTTTTGACTGCGTTCATGGTTAAACATGGTTTTCAGGTAACCGAACATTATCTTCTCCCAACGGCCTGGCGGGCTCTATTCAAGCATGGCATTGGGGGAAGAACGATCGGCGTTAATTCTGAGGCGAGTGCAATCACTTTCGCAGACTTGGACACCCTGAAGCTGGAGCGTTTGCACTAGATGGATGCCCTGAAGGGTATAGGCCACGCTTGTGGGCACAATCTCATTGCAATTGGAGGAGTCGCAGTTGCCATTGCGCTTAAGCATGTGATGACTTTGTTCGATATCCCTGGGACTGTCGAACTGCTGGGGACTCCGGGTAGGTTTACATGAATGTACAAGTATTCTTGATTCTGAATGTACCTCTAGCCGAGGAGTTTCTCAGTGGAAAGGTCAAATTATTGGAACTTGGTGCCTATAGGAATATGGACATTTGCCTGATGTTAGCCCATTCAGGTTTAAACCTGTTTTTTACTGAATGAAGCGTTGCACAGGTGCCATCCAGCCCCAGGGCCGAAAGGATCCGCCAGTCTTAGTAGCTGCTTAGCGGTGCAGCGAATATCTGCAGAATATTCTGGTCACACGTAGGTGACGACTCGTGCAGCTTTCGAACGATGCTCCAACCTCCCTCATATGCAGCGCTCATGCAGCGCTTTCACCCTGGGAAGGTAGAAATGCGCTTGACGCTGCGGTTACCGCCTACAACAGCATTTCTGCTCTGCGCCAGCAACTCAAGCCCAATGTGCGTGTTCACGGAATCATTGATGGAAAAGAATGGGCTGCAAACGGTTTGTGGATGTGATGAATATGGTAAACTCGGTCCTGATTTTCTGTGCAGTCATTCCTGACAATGCTCGATATTTGTAAGTAGTTGAATTGAACTACAAATCCGTGTCGAGCTAATTTCTCTCTTCAATTCAGATGCTATGTACGCGCTTCTACACGAGCTGAACAAGAGGTTGCAATGGAGCGTGTTATGCCCTGCTTTGAGTAAGTTCAACCTGTTCGTGTCGAGTCAAATACCAGGTCAGAATGCTGTCTCCAGAGCTGCGGCTCTGGCAACTGGATGCCAGCTCAAAACAACCATCATTGGTGGAACGCATGATCTTCGACAGAACAAAGCATTGGGCGACGAACTGGCACATATCATGTGCAGCCGCTACGGAACAGTTGACTACGAATGGGGTATCGCAGGCGCATCCACAGATTTTGTGCGTCGCAACTGATTTCCATTCATCCTTCTGTTCAATTTTTACTCAATCTTCAATTCTTTTCCTAGGGCAATGTTACATACGGCGAGTTATAGTTTGGCCTGTTAATGCCATTCTAATGCCTCAGTGACTGGTG
The DNA here is from genome assembly GCA_000827265.1 of Collybiopsis luxurians FD-317 M1. Lineage (NCBI taxonomy): Eukaryota > Fungi > Basidiomycota > Agaricomycetes > Agaricales > Omphalotaceae > Collybiopsis > Collybiopsis luxurians. The sequence continues at coordinate 246,130 of KN834752.1, read as the reverse complement.
GTAGATTTGCCCGGTCTTCATCCTGGCTTCGGTAAGCATTGCAATCCTTTTGTTTTTGTAGAGCAATAAGAGACCAAAAATCATGTCTATACAGCCATCCCGACGGCTGAAAATGGTGGGAATCATACACCTCAATTTGCCCAAGCCGCGGCTACCATAGAAGCCCACAATGCCTGTTTGGATATTTCGAAGGCGCTAGCTGCCACCGGTGTCAGAGTGTTGCTTGATGACAGCTTTTTTGACAAAGTAGGGAAAACTCGAGATGTAGCCCAGGTGAAAGTGCTGATTTTTCTTGCTTGTCAGGTGAAGAAAACGTTTGAAGAAGACAAGGCTGCTAGATAGAAGATTCAATGCTCTGTATGCTATACACTGACATTAGTTTCTGAGACCAGACTTCAGATAACGGGTCCTGACGGCTGTATACTTGCTTTGAAAAGTTGTAACTTTTTTGTGGAGTTTCTACACCCAAATTCAAGCGCGTTATTTCAGTAGTATATCAAATGCAATTATCTTATCGTGCAGAGCTAAATCAGCTACTCACTCTCTGAACGATGAATCTTCCGCTGTTGAGTTTGGCGTAGTACTTAGTAGCTATTTGAGCGCCCATCAGCGTCATTTGGCGCTTAAGCTTGTTTCTTTACTTCTGCTCCCCACTATCTCCCGCAGATCTACAATACATCGAGCTCGAATCATGGCACCTCCGAAATCTGTGGTATGGAGACCAGAAGATACAAGTCCACCAACACCGGAAACTCCTGGTTCAGACATCTTTCGACCGGACATTCTGGATGTCATCGAGAAGAGAATCGAGGAAATGAGCAAAGAATTGAACGAGCTGAGTCTAGATATTCACGGTAAGTATACAATTGTCTCCTTTATGAACATGATCGACTCGATGGAATGATGTCCTCATCAGCGCATCCTGAGTTAAAGTTTGAAGAACAGTACGCGACCATCCAGGCTGTCTTTATCTAGGATCCCGTCCGATTTATGTGATAACAGTCGAACGCATGACGTTATGACTAAATTCATGTCTGAACATGGATTCGAGGTTCAAACGCATTATCATTTACCCACTGCTTGGCTAGCGACGTATAAGCATGGGCAAGGTGGACGCACGATTGGAGTAAACTCTGAAGTAAGGTGTACTAACGAATGTCAAGATCGATCCAATGCCACTTTTGCTTGTAATGTAGATGGACGCTCTACCTGCTGTCGGGCACGCATGTGAGCCGGGCTTCAGTGCATCTTTTGAGACACGTCCCTTATCTGATTGGCTATAGGCGGTCACAATCTCATTGCAATCTCAGGCGTAGCCGTAGCATGTGCTATGAAAAAGGTTCTCACCTAATAGTTGGTTTACGGGGTATCTTAATCTGTCGCGTATCCAGGTCCTTGAGGAATTCAATATATCGGCAACCATTCAGTTACTGGGTACGCCTGCTGAAGAAGGCGGAGGAGGGAAGCTACTCTTAATGGAAAAAGGCGCATACAAAGACATGGCTGCCGTTCTCATGTAAGTGTCTGCGTAGTTTAGAGAAATCCCATAGATCTGATTCCCGACAAGGTGTCACCCTGCGCCCGGCCCAAAGGGATCAGTAAGTTTATCAAGCTGTCTCGCTGTGCAACAGGTGGAAGTCGAGTATTTCGGACACACGTAAATGAATACGAAGAGCGCGGTTTCTGCCTCTCACACGCTGATTTGGAATTTCCACAGGGCTCATGCTGCCTTATCGCCCTGGGAGGGTATTAACGCCCTCGATGCCGCAGTACTGTGATTCTTTGATTGCTATCTCTTGTCTCAAATACTCTTCTTCTCATCAATACTTATTAGTGCCTATACCAACGTATCGGCTCTTCGACAGCAGCTTAAACCTACTGTCCGTGTGCATGGGATTTTCGAAGGCAAGGATTGGGCAGTCAATGGTACGTAGTGTTGAGTTTAAGGTCCTCGTAATCCGTGAAGCTTGATTTGCCTTCAGTTATTCCTGATAACGCGAAATATCACTGTTACATTCGAGCTCCCACTGCCGCCGAGTTAGACGATGTAGTTCAGCGTATTTTGCCATGCTTCTCGTCAATAATTGTTTTTCTGCTTGCCTTTGCGTTTTTGACTCTTTGATTATTCAGCGCCGCCGCTCTTGCCACAGGCTGCAAATCTAAAATCTCCATGGTTATAAAACTGACCGACATCCGACAGAATAAAGCTTTAGGTGAGGATCCTTCCGTACCTGTTCGTGCCTTCAGCTCAAGTTATCATCATCTCCAAATAAAAAGGAGAGGAAGTAGCTAGAGTAGTTCGAAGTCGGTACGGGGGTATTGATTTCGAGTGGGGAATTCATAGCGCGTCGACCGATTTCGTGAGTTTGTTATTACTCGATGTCTTCGGGTTTTTATTTTCGACCTATCCAAGGGAAACGTCACGTATGGTAGGTTTGTCCAGTAACTTCAATCCTCAAAAGTTGAGGTCTTTGCAGCGCTCCCGTCGCTACACCCAGGATTTGGTACCGCATTTTTCTTTTGCTTTCGACTATTTCAAGCTCTGACCTGGGCCATCGCTCAGCTATCCCGTCGGTTGAAAATGGCGGTAACCATACGCGGGACTTTGCGAAATCAGCGGCTACTATTGAGGCGCATAATGCCTGTTTAGATGTTTCGAAAGCTTTAGCCCACACTGGTATACGGGTGCTCATTGACGACGAGTATTATGCAGAGGTTGGTCTTCACTAATGACTGGAGACCTTTCATAAAAAAATCAATCACTTTTACAGGTTCAGCGAACGTTCCAAGAAGCAGAGCCACCGAAGCAACTCTGATGCTACTCTGATACTAAAGTTCCCGTGTAATTCTACCGGAAAGGGGCACCGAGTAAAAGATTGTACGAATATCTACTAACGAAAATTGAAGAACATCTATATTATTTTAATGGAGGTAACAGACGCAACACTGCAAGAGATAGATATTTTCCACATCCTGAACCCATGGATCCAGCAGTCAAGTGAAAGTGACTAGAATAGCAAATATGATGACTACGAGTACTACAAGAATGGTCGAAGTCGCCAGTATCAGTATTCGGGCGACCGGAAATTGATTGACTGTCAGAGCATGCTGTATTGTGAAATAGCGCATTATCCCTAATCAATGAAAGGCCCATTAGACGTGCTCCGATGCACCGGGACAGACGATGGTTACACACCAATGATTAGGACGACGATAGAGAAAACGACCATTGAAGAACCCAGGGGCTTTGCGTAGGACTGCATTGATCCGGAAGTTTGTTTGAACACTGAAGACTCATGGCTGTTAGCATCAACGGAGATCGTCAAAAGTTGCACAAGAGCTGGGGCAAACAGCGTTAGAGTCAATGCGCAGAAAGTTTAAGAAGTTATTTGCGAACCAACGCCCATAGATGAAAGTGCCAGACTGGTCCTTACATATGCTAAGTAAGTTCTCTCGCAGGCCAGATGGTCTCTGGCCACGCTCCCACAATTTTCAAGGATAAGTTGCGGGCTGTATGTTTTAGTGAATTTGGACCAGGAACGGCGCTGGCAAGGAACTGTATCTTCTGCTGATTTATTCGCTGATGTCTCTGGAGTCAAAGGAAAAGGAGTAGAAGATTCTGGTGTGCAAACTTTAGCCTCTACTGGCTGGTTGTCCCGTGAAACCATCTGCCCTATTGTCTCGCGGCTGGAGAATGATTGCAGGCGAGAAGGCAAAGACGGGTCGAAGTCTACGGAATTTTCGTGCGCAAGTGTCGAGGCCATGGGATAGGATGATTGTCAAGGGCACAAAAGCCTTGTGTTTTTTTACGAGTCAGCGCCACCCACGAATTCCGAATTTCTCTAAGCGATATGGACACATGCCGGTGGGCGTGCGAACTGCCATGGGTGGTCATTGCGGTCACTGGTCTGTATAATTATGCATCATATTCATGAACATCCGATTCCAAATGGATTGTGGAAATGTAAGATGTTGTTCCATCAAGACTCAAGAAGACGTACAAGCCTCAATAGGATTCCTGTCGAGTCGGGACTCGATATCTTGGAGTGGTTGATCGTCTAGAGAACGGAGAGCTGGAAAGGTCGCCGTAAACCCCAACCACGATGGCACGATAGCAGCAGTAAGGTATAAGGGGAAGTTTGGCGCCGTTACCCAATGGTGCAATTATCAATGCCAATTGCGACATTGGCCACTTTGGCGCCGGCCCCGCGCTAAAAAGGTCGCGTCGAGGGACCACGATAAACTGCAAACATTACCAAAGCTTGGTAATGTTAGTATATGCTATATGCTTAAAAGGATAGGATTAGAAGATTAAACTAATCTTGTCGGTTCATACTGATCACGAATCACGAATACCGTTAGAGATTGCAAGCGGCTTCCTTCAAGACCTCACACGCCCGCCGCGGATGAAAAATATGAATTTCTTTCGGAAACATGCTGGGTGCGAGAGCAGTCTGGACCATTGGAGGACTTCAAGGTACCTATATTAACTGTGTTAGGAAGTGACTTGTAAGTACATGAACCAAGAACCTTGTACACCTCCGAAATTACCGCCTGAGGCCGTCTGAAACTCAAGAGCCTCCATATCACCCTTAAAACTTTCCAAAAGGTCCTGCTGCAATGTCCGGTGATCAAAGTTTCATCGATTCTCATTCATTATTCAAAAGACATCTTAATAGATGATATGAAAACACCTAAACGGGGGATGGCTTGGGGAAATCTGAAAGGCCGTGACCATACTGGCTAGCTCGGTCTCTCGCCTGGTAGCCAATCTTTCATATCGATTACTGTAAAATTATCCTTATTGTCGGCTCAGCTCCGAATTTCTCCTTTTCGCGCGCAACGGACTCAAAAGGTTATCTGCACAGCGAGGCAGGGGCGAGGCAGCAGGGATTGAAGTAACCGATGGTAGCCAACTAAACATGGATCGTGGACAAATAACGAATGACCTCGGAATGACTTGTCTTCACCTCGTTGCAAACGCGCGTAGGCATTCGCTACACATACATGATGCAACCTTGTTCGATTATAGAATCGAACGAAATGTAGAGCAATATTCCCTTATCTAGAATGCTCTCTCAAGCTACCATCGCATTTTCGATCTCAGAATGAAAGGCATTCTGCGGTGTCGTCTGAGTAGCCGAGGTCATCTGTTGCACACAGGAGTTTAACAGCTATTCGCAAAAAGTTTCATTAAAATCGAAAGTCAAGAGTTCCAATCAGTTTAACGATTTCAAGCTCCGTATTGGCGCTCGTATGAGCTGCTCCTTGGGTATAGTGTTCCCTGTATTAACTATTAGAAGGAAAGCCATGAGCTTACATAGATAGGGCCTAGAATGTTTCGACATCTTGGAGAAAAAGATACCTGGAAGTGAGAAAGTTACTCAGGTATCAGCCCTAAACCTGATGTTGATAGACAGAATGCTGCATCACAAACGAAACGAATAGCGGAGTACGACGGTGCCACCGTCGTCCGCCACTCCGCCACCGAGCAAGTATGTACTTAGATGGAGACGCAGTAGAGCGAGCGCAACCGCGGGTGTAACTTGGCGGACCGGCTGAGAGCTTGGCCCAGATTAACTTAAAGTACAATGGAGGGTAAGTAGCATTACTTGGATTTGTACCTCGCCTGTAATGCATCCGTGAAGATATTTCCTCATACCACGGTATCGTTGTTGAGTTCCCTGAAATCCTAAAATCCAAAGCGATAGCACGCTACACCGAGTAGTCCTCCGTGATCAAACATGGGCCCACAACTAACCCGAACTAGTACACCTTTCGGTAGTACGATGCTATCCTCGAGACTGGACACGGCGGAGATTGTGCTAACAATAAAGGGTGATTGTAGAGTGATATCTCCGGCCCTCGCTTGGTATCCCAGGGTATCCCACCCAATCCGAATACGCAGGAGTACATAGCGCCATTGAGAAGTACTACTCGGATGCATAACAGCTATGAATGTGGACGGCAAACACACGGCTGCAGCCTGTGGGATCGAGCGGGAGAGAATCATTGCGCGGGAAGGCCGGTGATTGGCGAAAAGGCTTGGACAAGCTTCGACGGGAGGCTCGGGGAAGAAAACATGTGGAACGGCAAGTGGGAGTCGCTGATGACGGGATCATGTCGAATCCCGATACAGTATGATGAAGGGTCGGGAAGTTACTTCTCGAGCCTACTGAAATGTACGTGATGAGGCTACTCATCATTTTGAGCATAGAAATTCAGAGGATCCTCTTAATAATCACTGAATGTGGAAGTAGACGGGAGGCTGGGCCAGGCTACGGGAGATATCAGAAGCTACAGCGTCGGATGAAGAGGAATGGTCAGACAGTTGCCGGCTGCTTCTCTCCCGCTGCAGTCCATCTGTCAGGCAGAATGACCGAGATATATTTATTTATGGTGCAAGATTTTTAAAGTAAATTTTGTACACTTCTGGCGTCGTTCGGAGACTCTGGACAGCCAATGTAACGATAGCCTGGGAGTGAATGTACTTATGACTTACCTTTAATACGATAGAGTGGGATCGTCGTTCTCCATCATGCATAGTTCAATTTCTATGCACTTATCTCCGTCCGTTGCTATACATCAGTCTCAGTTCCGTGAGCTGTCGGTGCCGCAATGATGAAAGGATATAATTTACTCAGGGTGGATATACGGCAGTGGGGCAGGTCAAAAAGGAGCACTAGAATCTACCGTCTGCCGTCTGCCGTCTGCTTAATTAACGTCCCGTATGAACGACATTTCCCTGTTAGGGATAGAGCTTTTGAGCAGGGATGGGGTTTGACATATTGCCTAGATGGGAATTCACGAGAAACTTGGGCATGGACAGCGGGAATACAACGCAACGTCGAGAGGGATTGGCGGGAAGAAAGATTTTCTCTAGTTATCACAAGATCCGCATGGGTCGTTTCACAGAAGAATGTATGAATAAAAGACGAGCAGAGGGTGAGAACAGGGTGAAAACAGCCTGAGTGACACGTTAGAAGCGAGAAAAGATTTCCAAGTTTTGACTGGTGCGCGAAGCACTTGTTATCTACTAGTTGAGAATTAGAGCCTTGACCGTTCTGGGTTTGTGAACATAAGCAAAACCTGACGTTATGTTCAACTTGCGTCGGGATGAGGTACTCAGATATGTTGACAATATCCAGACTGTTGGGTCAAATATGCCAATCTGCATCAGAATCCGATATCGACGAATTCGATACTGGAATGAGAAATTTTAATATGAATTGGCTGTGACCATACTTACAGTCAAGATTATTACAGCCCTGCCACCGAGGGAGTATTGCCACTAGATGAGAGATTCTCTGAGATACGTCGGAGAAACGATCAAGAAGACTTTTGGCGTGAGGACCCATCGGGAGTCGAAGTATAGTACAGCAGTTTTTTCATAAGCTGTTAAGCAGGGAGATGATCAGCGCCAGGAGTGATGATCAGGAATAGGTATTGAGGAAAAAGCAGGTACGTGTAGACAATGTACATATATGCGGTGCGGAGACGCCTGAAAACCTATGAGACTCAAAAATCTTGATTCATCCCGGCCCAAATCTGACAGGAATTGAATCCCATTGATCCCGGCGTTGGGATGAATTTCGTATCGATAGACATATCTGGAAAGGAATGAATAGAATTCATGGAAGGAAGGATGACACGACGACAACACGAGGTTATGAACCTAGATTGAGGCATGGGGCAAAGGAAATTGTGGGTCAGCGAATACAAATAGTGGCTTTTGCTGGCAGCTAAAAGGAGATGAGGCGTTGGTGGCAGTCTGAGCCTGGAGGGCTGAGTTGCTGCTGTCGGGGTCAGTAAGTTGGAACATTTTCTGGAAAGTTCTGATATGTACAAGTTGATTCCGAGGGAATCCGAGAGATGAAGGTTTGGGGAAGGGACCAGTCTGCAGGACGGGAAGCGGTATGAGCCGGATTGAGTCAGGCGGTGTCACAGGTCAGGTCCGTAGTGTAACTGAAAGTTGCAGCCACTGGGAGAATGAAGAAAGTTGAAGTTTCAGGTTAAGTTATAAACTGAGAAGATGGGTTCATAGTAATGAAAGAATCCAAGACGCATATAGGGTGAAAGGTTAATAATGAAGGTGATGGGTGTTGGGAGTGACGAGAAGGCGGCGCGCATTTGAGAGACTAAATGGAGATTGACGCCCGATCGAAAGCCACGAGGCAAATTCGGACGCTGCGGCGTTTCCAACCTTATAAACCCAGCCATACGGGTCCGCGCTTTCTCTTCTTGACTCCCATTGTGGCCTTTCAAAGTCACTCCACAATTTCACCTTACTACCTCTCCACCATTTCCTTCTTGTTCTTGTTCCAGTACTGTCCTTCTCCCAGACGGCCCCCTGGATCATAGCACTCTACTTCATTTGCGGCATTATCACAGCTACTCTAGCAAAATTCCGCCTTGAATATTCCTACAACGAGGCTTTCAACGGAAGCCACAATTATTTCCCAGAATTCTCCTAATCACTTGTTGAAGTATGGACACTTTTCGGTCCCTAGTCCAGCCCCTTGTCGGGCCGTCTGCGTCATCTGCAGGAATGATAGACGGTATGAAACTTGTTGTGCTTGGGGGAACCGTCGAGACTGCCCGACGAATGGGAAGTAGGGCGTGGTAAGTATACCGTGTGCAAATCTTTCGTATGTCTTGCTAAGCCATGTTGCAGGAGTCATTTTGTAAACTGTAAGCATCTCGTGCTTTTGCTGGTCCCCTCAGCTTCCGAGTGCCCGAATGCATGCCGCGGAAGCTGCGCATCGTGCGTGCCGCAAGTTGGTCGCATGGCTTTCAGGTGCTAGTAGGCCCAAGGCTAGCAGACTGGACTGATGGTCTTTTATCGTCTCATGAATCCCGCTAACTTGATCCTGCAGCATTTTTCCTCACCGCCCACTTTTCTGAAGATGACTACCCGTACGACTGGCTGATGCTCTGGCTCTCTCGACGACCCGAATGGCAGCGGTCGCGCGAATTCGAGACCACGACCCGCCTGTCTACACCACTCTCAGGCGGATCCACGTCATCCGGCCGAACCGCAGATAACTCATTTGGTGATGAAGATTATCGAGAGTGGTGGGCAGAGTCTTCGGGTGAAACCTTAGCACCAGAGTACCCCGAAATCTACAACTACGACGACGACGACGTACCTGGCAAAGTCAAAACACGGGTGGTGTTCCAGCCCACTTTTGATACAACACACACGATATATTACAGGGGTCACTGGCTGAGAGTGCGGAGATGGAGGAAAGGTGATAATATGAATAGTACGTTGATGCCTACCCCTTTCTATACAGGGCTGAGAACTGCTGTACAGATAATAGTGGGGGGTGGGGAGGAAATTATGGTTACAATTCCGGTGGCGGTGGCGAGATGTTGAGTGTCAGGTACTCCTCAATTTTCACAAGTCTTTCCTTCTACGATCTCATGGTCACGCTATAGTGTTGTCGCTCGTTCAAACACAATTCTCAAGCAACTGGTTTTGCAAGCCAAGCGTGAGTATGAAGCGGAGGCAATCCATCGTATTCAGATCTATTTTGCCGATTCGCATGGAGGTTGGAGGTTGGTTCACCCATCTCCTGTATTCAAAATGGAGGCTAACCAAGTATAGATGGACAGACTCTCGTCATAAACGGCCAATGAGCAGCATTGTGTTAAATCCAGGCGTCAAAGAGATGCTGCTAAGCGATACCAAGGATTTTTTGAGGAGTGAGAAGGTATGTTTTTTGCTCATTGGAGAATAATGCACTAAAACTTAGTCTCGGCTTAGTGGTATGCTGACCGTGGAATTCCTTTCAGACGAGGCTATTTGCTACACGGTGTTCCAGGTAGTGGCAAATCTAGTTTGATTCACGCCATCGTAAGTCATCTGGATATTTATTTGTCACCCTTACCCAAGTTGAGTTCGTAATCTGACAGGCCGGCGAGCTCATGCTCGACATTTATGCCCTTTCACTCTCTGCCGCTTGGATCAACGATGCCACACTTACTACCCTGATGGGCCGCGTTCCCGCGCGATGCATCGTTTTGCTCGAAGATCTAGACGCGGCACTAACGCGAAGCACAGCTCGCCGATCCAAGAAGGACAAGAAGAAGAAGGACAAGAAGGATAAGAAGGACAAGAAGAAGGAGAAGGAGAAGGCTGACTCGAGTACAAACTCTGGAACGTCATCCTCGGGTTTGACAGCTTCTGCGTCATCATCCAGGAGACGAAGGGCAGGTGCTTCAGGTATCAATGGCGGGGCGAACACGACGGATGCGATGAGTGAGGTGAACACCCTTACTTTGAGCGGGTTGCTGAATGCACTGGATGGAGTTGCTGCTGCAGAGGGAAGATTACTCTTTGCGTGAGTTTTTCTCCTGCGTTAAGGTTACCTTACTGAGCCATTTCTGTATCATTTAGTACAACAAATCACCTTGATCACCTCGATCCTGCCCTTTCCCGCCCAGGTCGTATGGATGTCTGGATTGATTTCAAGAATGCAAGTCGGTGGCAGGCCGAGGCTCTCTTCCGAAATTTCTTCCCCAGTTGCGAGGAGGAAGAGGATTCGAGAGCTCCGACACCGACACCAACTTCTCCTTCGTCATCAACTCCCTCCGTATCTTCTCGATCTCCTTCGCAATCGGCCAGGCATTCCCGTGCTAGTTCGGCTGCTCCAGCTGAGCACTCTGATGGCACTACTAGTCTGGACCAGGGAACCCTTCCACCACTTGCGCCGGAACTTTCTGCCGAGGACGAAGCCGAATTCGCTGCAATGGGGCTCGTTCTTCCGGATGTACCCAGAAATGCGTCGGACGCTGTCAGTGCTGAAGGAGATATTGAAAACCTTGGCGCCGAGGGTTCAAGTTCAGGCTCAAGGCCAAGCACCGCAAGTTCTGGTGTCGGGTCATGGGTTGCTTTTCCACAAATGGCATCGACGTCGATGCCTCCTGTTAAGAGAGTGGAAAATCCAACCCGACATACTGCCACATCAAGTGGGACGTGGAGCCCTTCCCCGAGTCTTTCTTCGTTGACTTCTGCCGTTTGGAGCATGAGCCCGTCGTTTATGAGCTCAACTGCCAGCTTGGTTGGAAGTGCTGTGGGTGCTGTCACTGGTTCAACACCACCAAATGCTGCGCGCTCCCGTGCAACATCGTCCGTTTCCCAACCTCGCGCTGCTACGCCTCAGCGTAAATCCCGTCCCAAGACACAGCACACCCACTCCTCTGAACCTCTTTCTCCATCCGTCCTTTCCAAACTCGCGAAAGAATTCGCGGAAGGTGTACCAGAAGAGGAATTCAGTGTTGCTTCGCTGCAAGGCTACTTGTTAAAAAACAAAAGTAGACCCGAAGATGCTGTGAAGGGAGTGCGAGCTTGGGTTGAGGAGGAACGAAGGAACCGAGAGAAGCAGAAGGGTGCCAAGGGAAAGAGTGAAGAGGAGCGGAAGAAGAGAAGAAAGGAAAAGAAGGAAAAGAAGGAAAAGAAGAAGAGGAGTAAAGAAGAATCGAATGTCACTCAACCACTGCCTTCAATGGATTCGACTGTAATCATCAATGTACCTGCTTCTTCTACGACTACTCCAGCCGTTACTCAGCAGCAGGCTACAAATGCTATTATTCCGACTGAATCCATGATTCTTACTTCCGCAGCTAGTGCAGCTACGCCGACTGCACCATTGGTCATAGCTCCCGAGATACCTGTCATACCTGCTCAGGAAGTAGTGTCGTTGGGTGCGACATCCCCTGAGGCGACCACGACCAAGAAGTCGAAATCCAAGTCGAAATCGTCCAAGTCTCGGAAGAGCAAATCGACGAGGAAAACCGACGAAGATTCAGATAGCGATTCTTCCTCCTCCTCATCCTCCTCTGACAGCGAATCTGACTCGGACTCGGACTCGGATTCTTCGTCTGATACTGATTCGAGTACCGATGATGAGGATGAGAACTTGGCTCCTCGCCCTCCTCCTAGCTCTTCAACCATGATGAGGTCCCCGCCATCACCTCCTATGGTTATGTATGAAGGGAACTCAGGCTGGTCCACAGCTCCGCCATCAACGTGGGACTCCTGGGGTACCCCCGTACCACCTGGCTCAAGCTCCCTTTGGTGACTGCGAATAGGCAACGGTGCCGGAACGGATGCTGGAGTAGCGGCGGAGAGTGAGTTTGACGGTTCGAATGCAATCGCCCCTGGTCAAGACAACAAAGTAACTCCTGTGGGTGAGTTGTCGAATGGAAAAGAGGAATGCAAGGTCGCAAAACTCGAGTCTCCTGGCGAGGCGGTGGACATTGTAGAAGCACAAATTGTGGATAGCGACCTCACCCCAGACATCATGAGTATTTTTGCCGGACGGCGAGTAAGCGACCTCCCCCACACCAATTTTAGTCTTACAAGGGTCCAGATGATGCTTCGAGCGTACATTTATACTTTCATTCTCCAGACTTACATACTCAATCTGTATGCATCGATCATATTCTGGTTCTGTGGCGCCGGTCGTGTCTAGCGTATTGCAGCCATATCAATCGTATACTTCTTTGTATTTTGTCGATTTTGGGTGTTATTTCGGTCGTTGTACAGTTCTTCAATTTTGTATCATAGTTAAACACCATTCTTCGTAACACAGTGAACCAAATGAATATTGATTGAGAGAGACTGGTGGCTCTGAGTCGTACTCATGACCGACCGGTCCGTCGAACGAATATAGATTTTGCGACGCTACCTTCATTGTCAATATCACACTGATAAATCAAGAAAAACCCCAATGAAGGAAGTGCTACTCGTTGGGTTCGGAGCAGTGGGGGCAGTGTGTACGTTGCATTCATTCCATTTCAACGCTCGCTTATACCCACCAAAAGATTCTCTAATTGTGAAGCGCAGTGGACTGGCTCGCGTAACAGCGGTAGCTCGCAGCAATTATGATGCTGTGAATCGTGCGTGATTACCTCTGGGGAAAGAAAGAAATATTGAATGATTTCGTCGCGTAGGAAATGGTATGCACTTCAAGAGCGCAAAGTACGGTGATATACCTGCATGGCGACCAGATCGATGTGAGTCGAAACGCGAAATAATGACTTTCCATTCCTGATCAAGATCAAGTATGCAAGTCTGTTGAAGGCGCTGCAGACAGAGCCTATGACTACGTTATCCTCACTACCAAGGTATGCTTGTCCATCATGGTTCATGAATGGGAATGATTGCAATTCACATTCGTCCTGTTAATCATGAAGGCGATCCCGGACCTTGTCAAGACGCCAACTATCCTGAAACCTCTTCTTACTGCACCTTACGTTGACAAGTTCCCCCAACCAGCATACGTCTTGTTGCAGAATGGTTTGAACATCGAGGTGGATCTCTATCACGCAATCAAGGCTCTTGAGCAAAGCGAACCAAAGATCATAGGAACATCTTTGTACATCGGGACCAATCTTCTCGCTCCCGACGTCGTTGAACACAATCATTTTGTATATGATCCCAGCTTGCCTGAGGTATGCGGCTCACGGTTGTTTTAGGATCGCCCCACTCTAGGAATGTATAGACACAATGATTTTACGACTACTGTCAACACACCTGAAGAAACGGCGATCCTTGAAGGTTTCTCTTTGTGTTCTCTAAAAATCAACAACTGCATTCTTTTAACTATCGCACCCGTACAGGGATCGCGTCTATCTTGGCCAAAGGAGGTAGCGAGGTCAGCGTTGTCCCTGAAATCCAGAGGAAAAAATTTTCCAAAAATTTTTGGAACGTTGGGTTCTCCTCGCTCACCAGCTTGACCGGGTAAAAAACAGTCTCGCCTTTCTCCGAAACTGAACTTTCTGATTCAAATTATATAGCTATACTTTACCTGCGGTCTTCCGACCTCCGCCAAGTAGCTCTTCAATCAAATATGAGCCATATGTCGCATCTAAAACCGCGGACTTGATCAACGAGTACAGCATACCAACTCTGAAAGCGACACTCAAGGAGCTGATTGACTTGGGTAAGCTATTGGCGTTCATTGGTCGGATGAACTCTGATGACTCGTACTTGTTCAATCCAGCTCGAGCTCTAGGATTTCCTGACTCGGAAGATGCGGTACCTTCCTCTATTGTGGAAACTTTGATCTCCAATACGTCGGCACTTCATGTCCGTCCTGAAAGTGCTCATGTTCCTAGTATGCTTCTCGATGTGCGTAAGGATCAGCCAATTGAGGTGGAGGTCATATTTGGAGAAGTTGTGAGAATGGCCAAAGCCCGAGGTGTTCCTGTTCCTGTCAGTTATTTGAGATTGATTGACTGTTCCGAATCTAACTTCTCTTCCAGAGGATTGAAACCCTTTATGGGCTTCTTCTCGTTGTCCAGAACCAGATAATCAGAAAGGCAGAGTCGAAGCTCTAGCCTACGCCTTGATCTATAAATGAGCTGGCGCTGAGCTGTAAGAATTGTCATACTACAGATATAAATACGGTAATCTAGTGAAGTACTACTGGTCATGCTGGGAGTTTCTACCGTTTGTAAACTCCTACCAGGTTGGTTTAGTAAGCGTCAAAGCTGTTCATACGAAACAGCAACTCAATCCAATGGTTCTTCGAGTAAGCATTCACTCCCGACGATATGATTCCTTAATGAATAGAATTACCCAGTAAATTATTGAGAAGAAAGAGCAGGTTGGTGTGTTTGTAATCCTAATAAATACTCTCGAGCCTAAATAAAAAACAAAAATGATACATGTAGACCGTGCAACAGCGAAACATTGAAAAGAAACTGGTCGCAACTAATCCATCCAAACAATGTTAAATTAGTATTCCTCCACGTCTGAGAGCGATGCTGCCGAAGCATACTCAGACACCGTGCCACCATCATCTTCTATCGCTTCTTCATCATATTCGTAAAGGACCTCCCTCATCGCATACTTCATGATCGGTGTCGTCGGCACTAATTTCGGTCCTACAAGGTTTAGGTTTCCAGCACCTTCGCCAACATACGCAGTATTCCTCCAGCGCGAGCTCCGGCGTCTGTTACTCATATACACTTCTCTCTCCGAAACAGGACTCATGTCCTCTTCGGACGCAGCAGCCACATTTGCACCACCGCGATTCCCATTGTTAACGACTGTCCGTCCGCTACTTATTGCACCTTCAATGCTAAGCGGTCTAGACTGTCGATTCAAGTATGATGTTTCTTCGTGTTCCATCTCCTCTGTCACCGGGTCCGTCCACCTCAAATCTAAAATTCGCCCCTTTACCATCCCGTCAACAGCATGGACGCCAAATTCTCGGCACAACGCAAAGTACGGAATGTTCGTGGTTCCATATTCGGTTATCCGGCTCATCACTTTGAGCAACTGTGTTGACGTGAAGTCGGATTCGTAGTATGAGGAAATGCCTTCGTTGCCGTCCACATTTGGCCCACTGAACCCGCTAGCAATCGGACTACGGGGATTACTGATAGGGGAGTAAATTTTGAACCCGGAGGTATGCAAATTGCGTGCGGGTTCAGATGGAGGTTGTGGTTGTGTTGGGCCCATAGTGTTTTCCTGGCCTTCACCTCCGATAGGATTTTCGGAGGAATGGATGAGGTGGAGATTCAGCAGCGCGTGAGCTTGTACGAAATGTGAGCTTTGCTTCACTTCCAGACGACCATTGGAGTTGACTGTAAAAGAATCATAAGTAACTAGAGGTGAAGAAAGCATGTCAACTCGCCGTAATCTATCACAAAGTCATGCAAATGCACTAGTTTCCCCCCCAATGCATCATACAGGACTTCAAAGTCGAGTGCATACCGAAGATGGTCCGGAACACGCGGTAATAATCGTTCCCGAAAAAATTCTCGAGCCTCGGCTTTTGAGCAATCACCAATAGTTATGATCTGGATCATTTGGTCAGATTCTGAGCAAAAGAAGAAGGGAAAACATACTTTGCAATGCTGCATTACATTCAGTTGTCTCAACCAGGTATGATAGAATGGGTCACTTGTTGCGTGTATGACCTATAATTAGCATTGGTTAACTCTGCACTTGAGCCGTATTTTTTGATTTCCCTACGTGACATAGTCGATCCTGCTTAGTGAGGACCAGAAATGCACTCAATAGGCAGTTCATGGCCTCAGCCGACTGTATAAGTGCAGGCCTGTGCGAGCATTGGTCAGATATCGGATATATAGATCAGTCTGTTAAAGTAATCTTACAGCTTGTGCGCTTCATCGAAAAAGATGACCTAGAGCGGTATCCGTTTAAGCGCGAGGTTTAAGGATCGAAGTGTAGGAATACGAACAGGCATTTTTTTCGCAGGCACTTGACGTCTTTCCTGCTCCTCCTCCTGCTGTTTCTCGATTTGTCCCGAGTGTTGTTGTGGGCTAGTGGCATTATTTTGTCCTCTCAAGTGGAAAAGATTGCGGAACCTTCTGTTCGATCTGGGCTTCGAAAGTTTCGATTCGTTGGAATTGCGATCATCTGCACGGGTCTTGCTTGATGATTGTGATTTCTCGTCGCGTTCTTTCTTCCGTTCCTCCTTCAGCGGGTCAAATTCCCAGTATTTGAGCAGAGATGACTGTCAAAACCAGTTCTTGAGTATAAATCTGCTGCGGCATGAGGCTCAACTTACTTGGAATAATTCCATAAGTCGTGCGATATCGCTCGTCTTGACACGGTTGACGCCGGAGTCAGGAGGGACTTCGGTTAGTCTGCGTTCGACGTTTAGACGGTCATGCTACAGAGGTTTGGAATTGAGAATAATGGAAGAAGCGAAAGTAGAGCTGACCTTGAAACTCCAAGCTTCCTTTTCGAACTCCTTGTATCCTTCCATTTGAGTCGAGATCGCTTCGAAATACTGCTCCATTTGCCGACTTAAACTCATGTACAGACTTGCTAGATCCGCAAAGCCGGCTATGCGCAAGTCAAAGTGTAGAACATGGTACGAATCTCGGGTCAAAACTTCACGTAGGAGCGCAGTCTAATCTTAACATGTTTCAGAAAAGAGTGAAGTTGTGTTCTTTTCGCGAGAAACAAACCTTTCCGACCGAGCTTGCACCAAAGAGAACGGTAAAAGCTGGTTCACCTTTCAGATAATAAATAGATTAATACTACATCCCCCCTGGTTCGCAGCACAAACCTTCTAATATCTTCTCAATCGCCTTGATTTCGGCTGGTCGAGAAAAGAAGCCAGGAAGTCGGGAGAACGTGTGCTTCGGTCGAATTTGGGCGCGTTCACGGGTTTCATTGATTTCCTTTCGAGCCTCTTCCAAAAGACGCTTGGACTCGGTCAAGGAGCGAACAGTCTCTGCCGGCTAAGCAAACAATCCATTGATTAGTCTGCAGTGAATAGAGACGCCAGATATTAATGTCGTACGTTGGTCAATACTCCTACAATCTCTCCAATTCCAAAGAAGTTACGCTTCTGGGCATCAGAAGGATAATAAGATGATCTCCTTCGGGGAATATTTGTCCGAAAAAGCCAGTGCATTGAACCAATAGTTTGCTGAGATGTGTAGTGGCGAGGAGATCTTCGCAGCTTGTTGCTGTCTGGGGTTGCCAAAGGCATGTAAGCTGGCGTCAGGCTAGAGATATTGGATGAGAGATAGGTGGAAATTGGAGAGATATGTGTTCGTACACATTATATGGACCGGATCCTGAGTGTTTTTCGCCTGGTAATCGCGTGTTTGACGCATTTTGACTGGGACTGGAAGGCAAACCGGGACTATGGGGCACGTTGAGCAGAACTCTAGGACTGCATTGCTGGCCCAATGCACGATAAAGCCGCATGCTGGCCGTCAAACAGCTGCTCGTCGCTGTGACTTCATGTTATCAAACATCAATACGTCATACCACGTGACACGTGCACCGACGCGTCCACACGCCCCAGCACGCGTCCTAACACGCGTCTCATGCGCTGAAAAGAATTTATACATGCGATACGCTTCAGAGTCTTTCGTTACCATAATCTAATCTTCCAACCTTTTACTATGGGGATGGACGCTTCTTAACTACTCGATATCCCGTTTCATCAAGTCATCCCGCCAGAGCATCAATGTACAGAGTCTGGATTTGTGTAGTGATACGATAGGCTTTTCTGATTGCTGAGAACGTTGACGCCGCTTGATAGTGAAAGACTCACTTTGAAGAGTACCCTGCAGAGTGGGGTCATTCCCGATCCACAATTCACACAATTGTTCGCCGGCGGGACCACGCTCAGATACCTCATGAATTAACGAGGCAAATATTAGATCAATCTCAGGCCTTTAGATGTCGTTGTGCATCATGATTCTCCTGGTTACCTGAATCTATTCAGAGATACTTGACAAAGAAAACAAAAACCACTATTCGTTGGAGAGAAGTGCTTAGTGCCAAGAGATGCGCAGATGCCAAGTTGCAAAACACGTTCGATGTCAATGTTGTATTGCGATGTGTTTTCAAGGATATCTTCTAGATAATTCATAAGGAATTGGTCATTTTC
Source organism: Collybiopsis luxurians FD-317 M1 (assembly GCA_000827265.1). Taxonomy (NCBI): domain Eukaryota; kingdom Fungi; phylum Basidiomycota; class Agaricomycetes; order Agaricales; family Omphalotaceae; genus Collybiopsis; species Collybiopsis luxurians. The sequence goes on along the minus strand of KN834752.1, from coordinate 227,729 downwards.
ATGACAAGCCCAGTCCGACTCCGTGAGCTTGGTCCGAAGTTCATTCATACTCATATTGCCGTCGAGATAGCTGTCCCATGGAGGTGGTACTGTGGTGTACACGTCCTTTCTGTTTCCAACGTCAGGATATATGATGGCTAACAAAGTATTTTCACAAGGTATCATCTCCATCTCTTTTTCCTGTTCTTCGTCTGATTCAGAGACCTGCCCGCTGCCTGGTCCCTGACCAATATCATCAATAGAGAATCCCTGTTCGGAATAACCAATATGAATTGGAGGACATGGATTTCGCAAATTACAAGATATTCAGAAGACCATATTTTGGGATTGGCTGAGACTTACGTCCGAAACATTGGGTCCTCCTTGCCCAAGTCCTCCCAGTTCAGTAGAATAACGGTTGTTTCGTTCTCAATATCTTGGTCGGTATCTACCGTCGTCGTTGCGGTATGGAGTAACCAAAGAAATAGGAGGCCTTCTCGGCACCGGCGCCGCCCATTGCTTCTTTCCTTCCGTCAAGGCCAGAACCGAGAGACCCGCGCACCGACGCGTACACGTGTTTCAGCACGCGTCTCATTCGCCTCATAGTCTCTGTAAAATAAAGATGTTCTGTGGTAGCCTTGGGTCGAAGGTCGTAAACAGATTATTGTGAAACATTTTATTTACATCATAAAATGTCAAGAATAAATTGATCGGCTTAATCGGCTTAATCGGCTTTTTGGCTTGCCCACAGTTACATACTTCGCTTGCCGCCGCCTGCCACATTTGACTTCTTCCCAACAGCAACGACTACTATCGATGTACTAGAGTTGATACCGAAAATGTCGGTATAGCAAAACTTTTGCAGTTCTTTGTGTATACTGCTTAAACTTGAAATATGTCAATTAGACATATTGAACTTTAAAGGTTCCAAGTTTGAGAACTTTTGGAACTCTCCATGTTATGCCAGCTGCCCCCCGAGAAAGTACGCCAAAATCGCAGGAGTTGATACCCGGACCGCCGCTTTCCAAAGCTGATGGGAAAGTGCGGTTTTCACCATCCTCGTTCATTTTGGGAAGGATATGTTTTGGTTAAAACTCCCGGATGGTGCTCAAAGGTTTCTATCTGACATAAATAGCGTTAACTTTGAAACAGGAAAGAGACTGAGCATTTTCCATGCTTCCCGATGCCGATAAGTGGAAAAAACCACTGTTTTAACACTTGAAAAATTTCTCGATTATTTTCCAGTTCATTAATCCTCATTCAAAAATGATAAATCTATTAAATAATGCTAAATCAGTGTACAGAAAAAGTTTAGGGCGAACGGTTGAGAATTGCGCTCAAACGAAACAATTTTTTACGAAAGTATCAACTCTAGGTCCGGTATCAACTCTAGTACATCGATAGTATGCTCCAGCCTGAGAGTCGTAGCTAGACATTCAGAGTATGGATTGGGAGCATGGATCATCTGGGTGGAGGTGAAAATAAATAGTGATTACCTGCTCTACGATCTCGGAATACTCTATTTTTTATTCTCTACTCTTTCGAGGAACTTGGCCAAATACAGAACCGAAAGTTTACTCAATTTTCATTTATTAAACATTATGATCCTTCAATAATCACAGCCTGTGCTGCCATGTTAAACGATTGGGAATGGATGGAAAACTCAGGTGGAGAGCATCAACTCACGAAATCTGTCCGAAATAGCATGCCGCGGGTAAAACCCTGGCTTGCGGCTTGCTGCTTGAGCCGCCTTTTTATATTGGACCGGCAAATTTTGACAGGGAAAAGCAAGGGAAAAGTCAAGTTCGGCAAGTAAAACTGAACCAATTACGATGTAGGCGATAAAAGGTAACGCTTCATATCAGTAGCCGAAGAGAGTGTTCCGTCGTACCCAGTTTCTTTAATCCATTCCTCCAATGTTTGACCATCAGGATGAACACTTTTCAACCACTCTATATCCCGCGTCATCAAGTCATCCCGCCAGGTCCAAAACATTCCAGATAATTTTGCCCTATTCACTTCATTCAGACGGGGGTGATGATCCAAATATTCTTCCACCGGAATGCGTTTTCGAACGGTAGGAATCCCAGTAGTACGCGAGACGATGTCAACGAGGTCATCGACCGTCACCATCTTGTCCGCGATTTTCACCTCTTGACCAGATGTTTCTGAGCGATGATCAAAAATATATCGAGCCCACCAGCCAATGTCCTTGAGGCTGATTACAGGCATGTGACCATCCTCGATGGGAAGTGCGAAGACCAGTGCGCCGTTCTCATCTCGTTCCGGGAGAGGTCCCATCATGGCCTAGAGGTGAACAAACGATGTCAATTTACTGTAGAATTAGGGAACCATGGAACTTACGCCGCTGATATTTTCAAAATACACCCCAGTGATGAAGATCGTCCATGTAAAGGAATCTCCACTGGGGCTGGAAGGTTGAGCTCTGATAAAGTCGCTTACAATGCCCTTTGCATCCAAGTTGATCGACCGATATTTAGGATCGTAGTTCCCAAGCTATGTGAGAAATGGAAAATGAGCTGAGTATCTTGAAAATAACTACATCCCCAAACCTTGCTGCTGTAGTCGAGACCGCTCCAAACGAAATGCCGCAATTGTGGCACTCGGTGAGCTTGTTCGAACATCTTTATGACAGAGTAAATTTCGTCCTTTGCTCCCACAGTATTCGTATCCGTGTTCACGAATACGCCGTAGCATCCCTCGAGAGCAGCAGCGACAGCGGCCAAGTCCTCAAAGTGCCCTGAACACCAAATTCTCGGTAAGAAATCGCTCGGAAAACAAGAGAAAGATGGCGACCTTTGATTACCTCGACACCCATTGAAGCGAGAGCCTGCGCCTTTTCACTTGTGGGGTCCCGGGTAAGCGCTCTGACCGAGTAGGGAGATGGTTTCCCATCGCGCGATGCCAATAGCGTATTGACAACGGGCATTCCCTGAAGGCCCGTAGCACCAATGACCAGTATGAGTTTCTTTTCCGACATCTTAATAAGAGAAATATCAGTGAGGATGGGGAGTTTTTATAGCTCATATCAGGTCCGGCATTGAAATGGCGGAAGCACGGCCCTTTATCCATCATCCAATGATCAATAAGATGGTCTAACGATCGCGCACGAAGTCAAAGGCGCTGAATGTTCGTCCGCCATTCTAATGCTCCTTGCTTTCATATACATACAATGGCATATACTCTGGAGATAATTAGTCACCCACCCCTCCCGAGATTACGTCGTACATTCAGTGACTGATTACCGATGGCCGAGACGATGTCGACGCAAAGCACCAAACTCTAAGCAAACTCAATGTCTCTAGTCGATAACCCGTCGATATCTTTGAATACAGCTGTAGCAGAGGTTCATTGTTGACCCGACAATCGATTATTCAGTGCCTGCATAGCGCACATCTGCATGTTCATCCAACCACTGCAGCCATTTTTTCAAATAGCTTCCTCCATGCATGACCGTTGACGAATCTCCTACAATGCACTGGTAAAGGGAAAAAGTGTTTTTGTTCAGCAGCAAATTATCGGGAAGCCAGAGCATACACTCACAAGGTGGCGTTTAGCTCGTGTCATGGCCACTTTCAATTGCCGGCTGTGAGATTTGTGTGGAGGAAGGAAAACTGCGAAGCCTACCATTCAAGCGCCTCTTTTCTTTCAAAAACCCAACTTCTCTCTGGTGAAGCATTGGTATTAGTAGCGCTTATTCACTCTGAGGGCCGAATACATACTTGGTCATTGCTTCTGACAAGACTAATGACCACAGCGTCCTTTTCCCGGCCTTGCATCCCATCAACAGTTCCAATTTCTAGTGGAGTACCATACTGCGGCCTCAGCAGGGATGTCAACAGCGTTACTTGGGCTTGGTAACTGAGGAATAGTAGTTCAAAACGTATCCAAGGCTAACCAAGGCCAAAAGACATACGGGGTTATGATGGCGATGCGTTCGGGTCCAACGCCAGCCTCGACCTAAGAAGACATTTTCTGAGAGTATATCCCAGTGGATACCAAACAGAAACATACCAGTGAATCAACCCATTGTTTCACGACTGTCGCTTCGTTTTCATTACATCGACTTCCCTCATCATCCCCTACTCCTCCTTCCCCACTAACCCGCTCGAAATACTCGCACCCAGCAGTATCAAAGAACGTCACAGGCGTACCGAGAACCTCTTTCTTCGTCTCTTCGTCGGGTGATCCTAATTTTTGAGTCTCAGGCAAATCTAAGAGCAGATGCTCTGCGACAGAGGAATGGGAGGTCAACTTGTTGGAGTAGAGTGTTTGCGACGGGAATGTGCAGATCTGTTTGTGCATTCTAGAAGCCATAGATGTGAGAGCCTCTTCTTGACAGAAAGATGTGCGACTGACCGATATTGGACATTCAACATCCTTTTGATTCCAGGGCCATACATTGATTCCAACCGATCGAAAAGCGTTGTTTCCAAAGTCCTTGGGGGACGTAGCAAGATATTTCTAGGTCGAACATCAATCTTAGCCTTATTGGCGTTCGATTCGGGTCTAGCATCTTCGCCCTCCCTACCCTCATCTTCGTCCGAGTCGGACTCCGGAGGAGTGGAGGCTTCGGAGACATTCCCCTCAGTAGCAGGCGGATCAGTTGGTTTTGTCGCCAGACTGTTCTTGGTCTGCGACTTGACCTTGGTCGATTTGCTAGCTGCTCCGCCTTTCTGGCCTTTCTGGCCTTTCTGACTCTTTCTCTTCTCGTGATCCAACGAAAGAATGGTCGGAGGTAGTTGCATTGGATCTCCTGCGAGAATGAGTTTCTTGGCTTTGAATATCGGTATCCAGCATACCTAAGATCATATAGGTTCAGTGTACTCGCTATTTGTTAAAAAAAAAAACAACCTACCGCCTCTAAAGCTTGCGTAGCTTCATCAATGATAACGACATCAAAATCTTGATTGCGCAACTGTCTGCCGCCTGACGAGTGGCAAGTGGCAACAACGATCTGCGACACCAAAATGTCAGAATGATTTCGCGAGTGCAGGTCCAAGACAGACTTGAGATTCGTTGAGCACAGAGGTCACAATGCCTCCTTCACGGTTCCGATATCTGGTATTCCGTTGGTTGAGGATTCATTACTATAACGAACGAAGTGGTCACTTACTCTTTCCGTAATGCTTTCACTTCATCCCAAAGCTTCTTCCTCTCCGCGCCTTTCACCCTTCCCTTCACACCTTTTCCTTTGCCAGACAGTAACCCTAACGTCGTCTCAATCTCCAGCTTGACGTCCTTCACCAAGGAAGCCTGGTCCGTCCTAGCAGCCTTTATATCCAAAGTCGCGTCTAAAACACCCTGATGCGTCATCACACGCGCCGGATGTCCAATACGAGTAACGTTTAACCGCGGATGTTTGTCAGAGACAGGAAGCGCGAGTAAACGCTCGAGAATATTATCTACGGAAAGATTAGAAGCGCCACACACGAGGATCCGCTTCGGAGACTTGGCAGAAGAAGTAAGTTGGCGGATGATCTCAATGAGAGTGTGGGTCTGCGCGCAGAAAACGTGCTATTGAGCCTATGAAGAACTCTGAATAGGAAGTGGAAAATCACCTTTCCCGTACCCGGAGGGCCATGTATACACGCAATTTCGGGCGAAGCAAGACAGAACTTGACGGCTTCCTTCTGGCTGGGATTCAAAGTCTCGTCGAAGAAGGTGATGTCGTCAATCTTGTCTTTGGAAGAAGGGGGCATCATTCCCATGAGGACTTTGATCAGTGGCGTTAGCTCAGTCCCTTTCTCGCCATTGATTATTTTTTCCAGTTGCTCTATAGCACGATCCATCCTGTGCAGGTGTTTGAGCTATGAATTACTGGAAAGACGATTGCAGCATACCGATCATATGTGACACTATTCGCTAATTTCACAACACGACAGCGTTCCGGTAAACTGAGATCATCTTCGCTATCCACGGCGACAACGATACGCGTATCGGAAACTTTGTACACGACGCCTTCTACTGCAGACTCCTTCGCATCGGCTTGGGCTGGTTTCTTTGGTTTCGCGGTAACATTTGCTTCAATTCGGGCTAAATCACCCGGCCTAGTCGATTAAGATGAATGTCAAAAGTTACATGAAAACAGGTAGATCGTACCTCAGAGTGTGCGGAGGGAAGACGGGACTTGTATGATACGCAGAAGGCCTCTCCAGCTCAACCAATCTGTACTTGACCAAACGTCAGTGGGCACATAAAGATTCCGAAAAGCTGGAAAACTCACGTCTTACCACCCAAACCAATCTTCACCTCTTGAATCCCGAGTCCGAGGAGAGCCAATCCCTTTTGCTCGAGCAATTTTGGACTACAATTTGAGAGCAAAAGAGAGGTACGCTCAATTTCTGCATCTCTTTCGCGAGCAAGGAGCACTTTTTGTCTATCTATGAAAGCCGAAACTTGAGAGGCCATGGACGAAGAAGAAGGAGTTCCACGCCCACGGGATTAATGACCCCTAAATTGCGCTCACAGGCGCCTGACGAGCGCTTCTAAATCGCCTGCTTCTTTCCCTTAGGCTTTAACTGCTATCTTCCTAGCTCGCTTTCAAATGTGCGAATTTGACTTGAGACGGTGGTGTGCCAGTGTCCAACAGGTACTCGTCTCATAACCACATGTAGCCACAAAATTCGCTAACAAGCTTGCCATATCTTCAAGGGCCAAGGAGAAATCGAAGGTGTCATCTCACAGGCCTTGGGACGAGTCCGGATCTTAGAGCAGTCGGTTGCCGCCAACAGTAGGATCGCCCAAACATTCATGACGATGATGCATGAGCGATTAGAGGCCATGAACGGAGTGCTGACTGGGTGTCAAAAGTGTATAGACGGGAAGGGCAATATGGCCACCACAGCTTCGGGGAGAAGCGCCTACGAATTACTTCAACCTCTCATAAGCCATCTCGAGCAGCAAGCTTCTGCATTGACAGCCAGTGTGCAGGAGGTCCTTGATATGGCCAAGGTAGTCGAGCACAGACACCATGCTTTGACTCGCACGTATCTACTACAGAAGAAATTTGACCGAGAGAGGATACAAAAGGCGGAATCGCGCTTGAAAGGGAAACTTTTGGATATAAGAAAGGCGAAAATAGCGATGGCTTATAATAGGCTCGACGCTGTTGAGACGAAGCTCAATGCTTTTGAATCCGAATGGAAGCTTCGGCAGGACCAGTTTGACGAATTCAAGAGACTGGTTGAAAGGGTGCAAGAATGTTCTCGAAAGGTAAAGCTTTGTTTCTATCCGATATCGCTATATCTTTCTGACTTTGCATAGTTATTGGCACCTATAGAGACAACAGATTCAAAAGATTCCGAATAGAGGTTGTCAATTATTTGGAGTCCTCGAACAGCTTCACTACCATCTCCGCACATCCCCAGCATGACTGCCAACCTGCTCCCGAATGCCCATAATTATGAAAAACTGGAATGGAGGCATTCTTCAATTCGAGACCACTCCCTCTCTCTAACCGCATTCCACTTTTCCTTGCAGGCCGGAAACCCACCACTTCCTTTATCACGATAGAATCAAGGTCCCCTGGAACTGGTTTGTGTCCTTCAACTCGCAATGAAGGAGGCACTAGTTCAGGAAAGATTTCCAAAGCTCGTCGTTTGATATCGAGCGATGTCTCTGGGACAGGATCAACGTTCCTGACAAACGTAACTCGTCAGCTTTACCCCGCCCGCCTCGTGAAACGTGTGCATACCAGTCATTGACATCCCTCGTACCGCCAATCACCACTTGGCCGCTTTTTCGTGGAATAATATATGTCCTTTCACCCCCTTCACCTCCGTCTAGCTTTCCGACTTGTCTCGTCCGACCTTCCTTCACCCACGGTGCATTGAGGACGACAACCTGTCCCCGAATGGGATACATCTCGTCATCCATCACATCACCTAATGTGCGCGAGCCAAGGGCTGTGCAGTTAAAGATGGCTTGAGGGGTCTCGGGGGCTGCCAAATCTATCACATCCCGGAGCGATGATAACTTTGCTCTATTGACTTTACCGCCAAGGCTTGAAAAGATTTTGACGAGCTTGGCGAGATAGGGAGATACGTCCATGGTCAAGGATGTGAACGAGACGGTGTGTTGAGCAAAGGGCTTGAGCTCTTCCCGGGAATGTATGCGAAACTATTGAGCGGAACGCTCTAGGAAATAAATTATTCGTTACAGACAATACCCTACATCGGACGTACATCAGGCATTCTCTCGAAAAACTTGATATGCTTTTCTCCTTCGGAGCCGTAGTACTCTATCTGCTTTAGTTTCAGTAGCCCACTTTCTTCTCCTTCGTTGCGTTCCTCTTCCCACATAACTTGGAATGTTTCCCAATCGACGGTTTGCTGTCGTGCATCGTTGTCGGCAGCGAATGAGAGATGGTGTGCACCTGCTGCGGTGGATGCGTATGTCGCGGTTAATTCATCGCCTGGAAGATGTTCCGCGACTGCTATTACCCGATAGCCCTTTTGAAGCAGTCTGATGGAAGTGGTCAAACCGATGATTCCAAAACCACAGACGACGATGGGATGGGATTGCGAGGACATTGTAAACACGTTCCTGTGATTTTGTGACTCTGTGACACTGACTGCGAAGGCGATGGCCGTATCATCCTCCTCTGTAGGTTCAGCTACTGCACGTCTCCTCATTATCAACCCCAATTCATCCCAATCCGTCACCGATGGCCTCATAGAGGTACTTAAAGCTCCTCCTCTCACCGAACTGGGGTTCTACACGGCTCCCAGCAACGCCCCACCCTCGATCAATGATATGCTCACCGCAAATCTGACGGCGACAGCGTGTTTTTTGGACATTCAAGAAAAGAAACTTTTGGATCAATATGATGGGTTTTTGGTTTGCTGCTGTAAGTGGTGTACATACACTCTGGCACGTTCTTGGGTTGATCGATTGTCTGCAGTCTCTGATCATCCATTAACACATATGCTTCGCGAAACCACCTCAAAACCGACCATTGGGATCTTCGAGGCTGCGATTACTCAAGCGTTGCTCCTTGGAACGCGTTTTGGGATAGTGACGACGGGGACAGGGTATAAGGCGGATATTCATAAAGGCGTGCAAGCTTTCATGGGGGGTAGCTCACAGAGGTTCGCGGGTGTGATGACGACGGGTCTTGGGGTAGTGGAACTGCGGGAAGGTGATCGTATGAAGATTGAGAGGAACATGAAGGAGTTTAGTGGAAAGATGGCGTTGGAAGGTGCAGATGTTATTTTGCTAGGATGCGCAGGTTTGTTTTTTGGTATTCGAGGATTTCACCTTTTACAACGCTTACCATATACTGATTAGGGATGGCTGGAATGGAATCACTGGTTATAGAAGGCGCTGCTGAGGCGAAACCCAAGGATCCTCCTGTCCGGGTTGTTGATGGTGCTAAAGCTGGAGTAGAAACGCTTGCTGGTTTAGTAAGATTCTGTTCGTAGAATATTCTGTCCACAGAAGGACATAGAATGCCGTGTTTATCAGACTGTGGGTCCTCCTGTAAGTTTAGAAGTAAGGAGCTGTGCAAGACTCGTGTAATCAAGAACGCATTCGCTTTGAAAGCTGTTGAAGTTGACCGAGCTCTACGGAGAACAGATCTTCTCTCTCTCTCTCTATCACTCATTTGAAGGAGAATAGGCCTTGCTTTCTTGACAATCGGGATGCTCGGAGAGGATCCTGTGCGAGGATCTATTCGGCACTATCTCGGCGCCTGGATTCAAAGTGATCTTCGCCGTTCGGCGTCAATTCGGCGTTGATGAGGCTTTTGTTTTCGTAAATCAGAGTCCACATATTTAACTTGTGATGGATTTCGATCCCACCTTCCCTCCCTCAGTCTATATGCCTCAATGATTCTCCCAGCTCTTCAAGTCCGAAGCGATACCAAGCCCTATTCGCCAACAGAAGGTCTCTTAGCTCATCTGATTCCCTCAGCCGTAGGTATCAGTACTGGCTGTTATTTCGGTAACTTATTTTCTATCCCATAGATTTCATCGCTCCTTTATGGTACGCGCCACAATGATCCTAGTATAGCCTATTCACGCCCACCTGACCCATGGACCACTTTTGTTTTCTCGCCACAGCAAACTATCTTCCCCTTTCCATCATCTGCATATTCACCGTATACCGCCGCAAACGCGCAGGGTATCAATATCAAATCATCGCCATGTCACTGCTTGTGCTCGCGAGTACAGTGTCCCTGATCGTGCAGTGGGTGACACAGAGCAGAGCCTTTCGTGATCTAGAGGCAGCGTTAAAGACCGCATCCGGAGGTGCAGATACGACGCAAATCGTTCAGAACAGTATGGCAAAGACGCTACTGGATGATTACACAGTGCTTGGGATATATATTTTCTCAAAGTCAGTACTGTGAAATTTTCATGTTCTCCGAGGCTGGCTTCATGTCCTGATGCAAAACTTGCAGTGTCATAGCAGACGGGTTACTAGTCAGTCTCTCTCTCTTGCTGTGCTCCCATAGTGGGACTCAAAAACGCCCTGCGTAGATGTATCGCTGTTATGTCATATGGAATAGGGATCTCAAGGTGGTCGTTATTCCTGCACTAGGATACTTGAGTAACATCGGTAAGTAGTGCGGACTCGGTCATAAATACCAATCTAATGTTGTCAGAAACACAGTTCTAGGAATTCTCAGTATTGTACATGATCATAACCTCGTAAACGATTTTTGGATCATCACCGTCTTGGAAAATATCACCCTGACATTGCTCACCGGTTCGTCCGCGTTGATCTGTTCTTCCTGCAACTCGACACATCGCTGACAGTGCTGCTGTAGCCGGGAGAATTCTGTACATCAACAAAGAGATCGGAGGCATCCTAGGTTCGGCCGTCAAGACAAAGTACAACACGATTGCAGCCGTAATGTGCGGTTCCACTTCCTTCCCTCTAATACAAACATTGTACTAACCAGAATTACGCCGTCATAGGCTCGAATCTGGATTCCTCTACTCTTCCATCGTACTCGCGACCTCAATAACAGCAAGGATTCCCCGTAATGCGATCTACGCTTCTTGTCTCTTAGCAGCTTCGACGCAGATTGTTGTAAGTCCTTCTCTTCGATGTCACCAGAGTAATTTCCTTCGAGATCCTCATCTTTTTCCGCCTTCCTGTTTGTTTTTTTATACCAGGGAATCGCCCCTTCCCTCATCATCATCCGAGTTGCAAGAGGTGTAGACACGCGGGATATATTATCTTCCATTGCCATCATGACCAGCAGCAGCAACACTCGCACCGTTCCTCATCGATCTGGTACCGGTTCCCGTTCTGTTGCTCGACAGCCAACAGTAGAAATCCCCCGAAACGAATTCAGTACTAATATTTCGCATAATGATATCTGGGACACAGAAGCTCTCTTGCAAAACTCAAATCTAAACTCGGGCGAGAGGAGGAAGATGAGTCGTATTATCCAAACGCAAATGCAAAAGCAAAGGCCGGGCAGGGAATATGCTCCGATTATACAGGATAATGATCATGAAGATGATTCCGACTCTGTTCATGATTCGCCTACCCGTTCAGACCCGAACACGCCTACACCGGGACCTACGCCGAATGCGCAAAAGGTGGAGTTTGCGAGGTCGGACTTGATGATGCTGGGATCTCAAGTTGGGATGGGAGTGGAAACGGACAAATCACCAGTAGAGAAGGAGAATACAACGGACTTCACTTAGTATATACCGAAGACGAACGCTTTTTTTGATGTGTATTTGTATATAGTACGATTCTAAATCTGTAGCATACATATTACAATCCTCAATTACTGAGATTTTATCTTTCCCCTCCCTTGCCTCTCTCCACTTCCTCGGAACACATCCTTCATCAACCATTCGCCAAGGACACACACTCCTCCCGACCACAGTGTTAGGAGCGAAGCGATGATGAAAAACGATATAGTTTGCCCAATTTCTAGCCATGAACCTGAATAGCGCGTGTATCAGCATGATTCAGATGGGCCGGGTGTCAGTGGGATAATGACTAGTCACTGAATGCTTACCAGTATCGGTCACGTTGAAGAAGAACATCAAGGTCATCGCTACATATATCGCAGCAATATCAGTGCCATGTTTCAAAACAGACAACCGGATTCAAAGCTTTAAAGCTTACCATCTGTCACACACAGGGCCACAAGGAACAAGGAAAACGGGGGCAGCCCTAGTGCGTGTGTCACTGCCGCTGTAGCAATAGCAAGCATGATGAAAGGTGCAATGATCTTGCAAACCTACGGCGGACCGGTTAGGCGATTTGGAATCGCGATTAGATAGGAAGGCGGGCAAAAAGCTCACCAAGAGTCCGCTCATGAAGAAAGGGTTGAACACTGGTATGAGGCGATAGACCGGTGAGAGGTAGAACGATGAGACGGAGGCTACGCTATTTGACAGCGCGAAAAGATGTTAAGCTTTTGTGAGAGATGGAAGTTTTACACTTACTTCCCGGTCCCAAAAAATGCAGCCTGGACAAAGAAGAGGAAGAACAAGACGATCCGAAGGTCGTCGACTCTAAAGTGATACGCTGATATATTCTCTTGAACATCTTGATCGGCAGTGGGTACTCCATTGCTTTTACGTGTTCCTTCTTCCTCCATCACGTTGCCAACAGCAGTCTCGACTTCGACCCACAAACCCATAACAAGTCCATAAGATACGAAAAACAAGGTTTCGTCACTGAGTGAGAGAATGATGAACAAAGGGGTGAGACCAAGCAGATAGCGGAGGTATAGAACATGCTTGGCGACCGGTTCAGATGTACTTATAGGCAAACCAGGGTAGAACGCAACGACGAGGGAAAAAACTGAGAGGCTGTAAGTCGCTGAGAATCGTCAAGCGGGCCTTTGAGCTCACCGAACACAGTCCAACCTGCAGCCTGGCACCAAACCGGCAGCCCCTGCTTCGCTTGGAGACTGAGCACAGATAGACGAGTGACAAACGTCGTGACAAGAATGAGAGAAGCCTATACATGGGATAAATGATATATTTCTCGGGGAAGCAGTTGTTAACATCTGAATCTGAACATACCTGCACACTGAAAAGTCGTAATAGTCCTTCCTTGGCTGATTGCTGTGGAAGAAGTCTAAGGATTTCTCTGAGAACCGCATAGCCAATAACGAGTGCCGCTAGTCCGCCAGAGATTCTAAGTGAGAAGCTTAGTATATGGACAAAGGAAAGGGAAAGAAAGCTTACATATTTACAAGACTCTCCTCCTTATTGACCTCCAACAATGGAAAGACCGCACTCACTAGACAAGATGCTACCCACAACCATGCTTTGGGACCTGCGACAGTCGATTCGGATTGCGCCGAGTCAGTTGGAATCCGATAACCCGAGAGAAATAGTTTTTACCTAACCTTGTCCACACTCGCGCGCCCCATTGCAGCAAAGGCCAGATAACCCCAATGAGAACGAAACCAACACTCCATACGGAACGATGAGTGTACCCGAGTACCATGGAGACTAATGCACCGCCAACTATCAGAGTATTCCATGATATTTTGCGTATCTTGCTTGTCGTCAAACCGATTAAAGTGCTAGCGGCAGCTGTCGCCACAAACTTGGAAAGGACCCGATCCCAAAAGAACACCTAAGAAACATATCGGTCGACGTTTCGAAAGTGAGCATAGAACAGGTGCTCACAGGGAAACCTAGATATAGATAATATGTCCAAGGGGCATGTTCCACCCAGAACATCCCGCCAACGCTCAACAACACTCCGGCGCTGAACATGTGCACCATCGCTTCCGAACCTGTTGGCTTGGTTGAAGCTGAAGAGGCAGAACGGAAGAAAACCCATGATCCAGCCCATGCAGCCCATCCTGTGTACGCCACGGTCACCATCGCACGAATCAGTGTGCGCTCGTACGTCTGGAGGTAGTGAAGCCCGGCAAGTGCGCTGGCAATAAGGCGAGTCGAGCGATGATCGGCTTCTTCTAAGGGCGTCGCATTGTTAGTGCTATGGCTATTGTCGATGATTGTCTGAATCTCCTGTAACTCTTGAACGTAGCGGTCGCCCGCTAGCGGGGAGAAGGGCGTGTAAAATAATTTATGAGACTGTTTGAGTTCTGTTTGAGCACTAATCAATGTTAAAGGAATAATCGAAGAATTGATCCCACATACCATGCTTAATTCGATATTGCTCTAGTATCACTTGTGCATTAACCAATTTAACTCGGGATTTAAACCACTCTTCCCCTTTGAGTCCTTCCTCTCCACCTGAGGGATTCAGTAAATCCACGGGTACGACCCCTACACTATTCACCGGCCAATCGACCCCAAGAAGAGCAGCTATAAGTGAGGCAAGATCTGCTTGTTCGATATCCCGCCGGTACAGAAGCTCGTTTGAAGTTGAACGGAGATCCCACGGTCGAGAATATGTGTCGTGCGAGGATGGGCCGTTCTCAAGATCTGCGAGCGGGCCTCGAAGACCCTTTCCCCAAACAACGAAAGGCGTCCTAGTATTATCCGGATGACCGTCGCCGTGATTTCCAATGATGCTCATCCCGTGGTCAGCAGTGAATACAAAGCTCGTCTCTCCATCGTGTCCATAGAATTCATCAAGTAAACCCTCGACTTCGCGAACGATGGAGTCAACAACTTGAATGTTCCGCATGTATTCCCGCGAAAAGGGACGGTAGGAGTGACCAGTGGTGTCGAGTCCAAGAAGATGGAGGAAGAAGATGACTCCTGGCTGGTGAAGCGTCTCGAAGAATGTCTCGTTTCGTAAGAGCTGGCGCAGATGATTAAGGACCCAAAAGTCAAGCGCAGTGGCATCTTTTGTGAAGTCCTCTTCACTTTCATCGTAACACCACTCCCGTACCCTTCCCTCAGAGCTTCTAGTGAACATTGGCACAATATCCGGACTACCAAATGCCCAGGTCCCACTGCTCCGGTTGAAAACTGAATCGAATTCGACAGGATTCACCTTCCAGCCTTTGGTTACCGCAGACACATCTTCGTACATTCCTGCAATCATGGCTACCTAACATCATAGATGAGAGAGTAGCAAATTCAGCATCGGAAAATTCCTACATGTCCAGGTCTGCTCTCCGTGGGGACTCGCGTATGTGAAACGCCATACGCGCCTCGGGTAGAAATAATAGAGCGCAGGTAAGGCGCGACGACTGGGATTCCTTCCGTGTCATTCAACGGCAAAAAGCCTCGAAATCCATTCGGTTCAAAGAGCAGGTCCGCACGCAGACCGTCAGCTAGATGGGCGAAGCTGGATTTAGGTTTTGTTCAGGGGTAACGGAAGCAAACACTTACCAGATATCAGCACCGTCCTCTTGCTCAGCCCTTTTCCGTTTATGCTGTTATTAAATGTCCTCATTCCATGTACAACGGGGCTTGTAAAGTAGCAATCAAAGACAGAATAGACGAATACGAGATGAAAAATAAATCCGACGAAGAGAAGGACAGTGAGAGAGCGTTGGGTTCTTTTCGTGTGCATTGTGTTTTGAATACAAATATTGGTTTGGGTATCAAGAACGAACAAATTTCAATGTAAGTGCTACGGGCACATCCCAGGCTGGTAGCTGTTTGCAATGAAGTTGCTGGAAACAAATGAATTGGAATCTTATTTAGCGCTCATGACTGTTAAAGGCGCCTGTACATTGTAACCTAGTCACGGTCTCTAGGGATGGGGAACGAATGTTACTCGCTTGTTTTTCTTCTCCGCCTTACCCGAAAAAGTTGAAGGATGAGAAATTTGGATCAAGGGGATTCATGCAGATATCCAGGAGTTGGTCAAGACTCAGTACTCAGTACTCAATTTCCAAAAGTCCTCACTGTCAGTTGCGACAGCATCACAAATCTTCTCAAAAAATCTATTTTGTTGCTGACGTTCACTGTATGGGTGCGGCCGCATCGACCGTGGTGACTGAATGGGCTGAGAGGCGGGGCAGTGTTTATTAAAAACCTGATTCGAGCTATAAAAACGTCCCGTCCTCAACATACTTCTCATATCAAGATGTTGGAAAAGAAACTTATACTGGTCATTGGTGCCACGGGCCTTCAGGGAATGCCGGTTGTCAATGCGCTATTGGCATCGCGCGACGGGAAACCGTCTCCCTACTCGGTCAGAGCGCTTACCCGGGACCCCACAAGTGAAAAGGCGCAGGCTCTCGCCTCTATGGGTGTCGAGATAATCAAAGGTCATCTCTTGTTTAGCTTTTGGTTTTTGTCGAGTGATTACTTACCGAGACTTTGGTGTTCAGGGCACTTCGAGGACCTGGCCACTGTCGCGGTTGCTCTCGAGGGATGTTATGGCGTATTCGTGAACACGGATACGAATACTGTGGGAGCAAAGGACGAAATTTACTCTGTCATTAAGATGTTCGAACAAGCTCACCGAGTGCCACAATTGCGGCATTTCGTTTGGAGCGGTCTCGACTACAGTAGCAAGGTTCGGGGAAGTAATCATATTCAATGATACTCGGCTAATTTTCCACTTCTCACATAGCTTGGGAACTACGACCCTAAATATCAGTCGATCAACTTGGATTCAAAAGGCATAGTAAGCGACTTCATCAGAGGGCAACCTTCCAGCCCCGGTGGAACTTCATTTACATGGACGATCCTCATCACTGGAGTATATTTTGAAAATATAAGCGGCGTAAGTTCCATGCTTTCCTAATTTTATTCCATTTCACAGTAACATAACACCATTTGTTTCACCTTTAGGCCATGATGGGACCTCTCCCAGAACGAGATGAGAACGGCGCACTGGTCTTTGCACTTCCCATCGAGGACGGTCACATGCCTGTAATCAGTGTCAAGGACATTGGCTGGTGGGCTCGATATATCTTTGATCATCGCTCAGAAACATCTGGTCAAGAGGTGAAAATCGCGGACAAAATGGTGACGGTTGATGACCTCGTTGACATCGTCTCGCGTACTACTGGGATTCCTACCGTTCGAAAACGCATTCCGGTGGAAGAATATTTGGATCATCACCCCCGTCTGAATGAAGTGAATAGGGCAAAATTATCTGGAATGTTTTGGACCTGGCGGGATGACTTGATGACGCGGGATATAGAGTGGCTGAAAAGTGTTCATCCTGATAGTGAAACGTTAGAAGAGTGGATTAAAGCAACTGGGTACGACGGAACTCTTTCTTCGGCTACTGATATGAAGCGTTACCTTTTATCGCCTAAATAAAATGTTTCCATTGCAATCACAATAATTCGACCCAATGAAATAACTATGGTTGGGGCTACCGCCGTACATCTTTATTTTACAAATAAAGAGACTATGAAACAAATGAGACGCGTGCTGGGGTGCGTGTGTCACGTGATATGACCTATTAACTTTTCGGCGTTAGCATTTGTGGCTTTATCGTGCGCTGGGTCAGCCAATACAGTCCCAGACTGCTGTTGCTCAACGTGCCCCATGGTCCTGGTTTGCACTCCATTCCCAGTCAAATGCGTCAAGCACGCGATTTCAAACCCAGGATCCGGTCCATGTCATACGTACGAACATATATCTTTTCAATTTCCACCTGTCTCATCCAGCATCTGTAGCCTGACGCCAGGACACTCGAGTGCCATTACGCGACAATTCTTTGAATCTCTTGTATCTTTGCCTGGTTTGGCTGGTGCCATAATAATTGTTATTAGCCAAGAGGCAGGTATTCGCTGTTAGTAGATAGTTTCCTGAACGAGGTTGCCCAGGACCTCATTGTCCATATCTATAAGCTGATAATAAGCAGTGGCATTCACACCGCTGGCATCAGAGTGTGCTGCGTGCGTGCCAAGAAATTGACACAGAAACCCCAAAAGGCCAAATGGAGAACTGATTTTTTTCTTCCAGTGTTGGTGCTGACTTACACACATATATAGATGGCTGTCGTATTGAGCTACCAATACGCTCCACTATCTCCGCGATTCTTGGAGCCTTGTTGAGAGAATTTACAATCCACACGGTGCATGTGTCGAGTTGGTATCATAGCTGATACCGGAGTTGATCTTAACTTATAGGTTTTGATTGGTGGCAACCAGTAACTTATATTCGCAAACGAACGCGAAGTTCGAAGCGGTTTGACTCGTCTTGCGAAATTCTTGGCTGACTGAGGCTTATTCTGCAATTGGCTTGTACAGAAAATAAAATCCATAGGAAGGCCTTGTCATTGGTATCGCAGAAGTATCCACAACAAACTGAAAACGAATTACCTCAGTGTTACTTTCTCGGCAGCGCAAATCAGCCCCTCACTGCACCGTATTCATTTCTTTTACAAATCGAACTTTTCTTAACAGCTACGCTACGGAACTAACCTTTTCAGGTCAAGTCAGTCCATATCCTTCATGATCTTCGCACTTTTCGCATCGTCGAGACGGCGAATTCGATATTTGGTTAATTCAAAATATCTTTGCCTCGGTGCATGGGTCTCTGACCAGTATATATTGCTCAACTGTTCGGTTTGCTCTTTCCAGCCCACGCGAATCCTTCAGTTGTTTCAATGATCATCTCAGCGCTAGGAGCCTTCTTTTCCCTTTTATTCGACGGTTTGGGGCTTTTCAGCGGCCAAGCACCCATGAACGGTATAAGGTTCGAGGGCCTCAGTTATCAAGCACAAGATTTTATTTCCAATGCTGTTCCTGTCGCTCCTCGCTTCGTCGTATACAGCGACAGGTTCATTTCCGGTGAAACTGGTCCTCCAACTGTAGCCAAAGTTAAGGTGAGAGAAGCGAGAATTTTTTTTTTGGGGTCGTGGCCGACGTCGTCTTCATAGGGTTTCAATGTTTTGTAAGAGCTCCCGTTGTTCTTTGGACGCTGTTACCAAATAAGAATCATATCAGCGCTCTGTCCTTCCTTTTGACAGAAGGTGCATTCGACAAGGTATGCGATAAATGTGATCTAATTGTCAGCTTGTTGAACGACCCCTTCATAGGCAGAAGAATGGACGCAACTGACTGCGGCCCAGAGAGCCAGCGTCAAGTCTCAATATGCAGCTGCGGGTGTCTCCTTGGTAGTGTCAGCCTTTGGCTCGACCGATGCTCCAACAAGCTCAGGAGCTGACCCCATCGCCACCGCGAACACGATGGCTGCTTGGGTAGTTCAATACGGTCTAGATGGCATCGACGTCGATTATGAGGTTCGCTTTACTCCTTTATCATAGCGCTTGAAGGTTACCAATTTTGTAATAAAGGATTTCAACGCCTTCGATGCTGGAACTGCTGAAGTATGTAATTTTCATGACGATGGCTCACCAACTCATTTGCTTCACAGGCCTGGCTGGTTAGTTTCACAAAGCAGTTACGAGCGAAGCTCCCACAGGGAAAGTACATCCTAACTCATGCTCGTAAGTTTCAGAATTTTCAGAATCTTCGAGTATCTGTAGAATACTGACTGGAGCATGTCAAGCTGTTGCGCCATGGTCAGCCCGTCGAAAGGATCGAAAGGTTTCTATGCTTGACTGACTCTTACAGGTTTTCGCCCAATAAATGGACTAATGGGGGATACCTCGCGATCCACAAACAAGTGGGAAGTTCGATCGACTGGTACAATATCCAGGTTAGAGTCTCTTCTGTCGTTCGGTCACTGTATGTGTACGTCGGATGCTCACTCCCTGGTTCCAGTTCTATAATCGTGCGTATCTTTGCGTTATCTCAATTTTATTGAATGACAGTGGAGGTAACAATTTTCTGAAACAGAGGGCGCTAACGAATACACCACTTGCGCTGGCCTTTTGAATGCTTCATCTTCTACTTGGCCTCAGTCGGCTCTCTTTCAAATCTCTGCCAACGGAGTGACATTGAACAAGCTCGTCATTGGCAAGCCTGCCATCGCCTCGTATGAATCCATTCATTATCTCTTAGATCTGAGCATGAATGTCCTCTTTCAATGGCAGGGATGCCAGCAATGGGTTTATTAATCCCGCTACGCTTGCCACCTGTGTCGCCCAAGCTAAGAGCCAAGGCTGGTGTAAGTTTTCTTCAAATGCGAAACTCTTTACAGCGTAACTGACTGAGAAACATTAGCTGCTGGAGTCATGACTTGGGAATGGCCGGACGGAAACGCTTCATGGATATCCGGTCTGTCATTGACCTCTGCCTTTGATAGATATTTTCACTAATACAGCTTGACTGATTCCAGAGGTTCGTTCCAAGTCATGGCCGGTGTAAAAGGTGACTACTTGATTCGAATATTTTGAACCTGAAATTTGCCCGAGAATTTGTCCAGTCTTGCTTTTTATCGTTGCGTGAAATTGTAATGGAAGCATGCGCATGTACAATAGCATTTGTAGTCAATTTAATTTAGTTGAGATCTCGTACAAATTGTGTGTGATGCTGATATTTCTACAAGTGCTACTAACCAGTGTATACTCGAAGGGGAGGCAGGGACTGTGAAAGTGACGTCGTGACTGAAGATACGTGCAAGTTTATATAGCTCGCTTTTGGGCTTCAAGAGTCCGTTTACACTGATTTTGAATACCTTCGTTCCATGTACCTCGAGGCTTCTTTTATAACAATCAAAAAAAGAGGCGATTAATGTGAACCAAATGGTAATGAGTAGCGTACTCGGGAGGGGCAAGGTTGATTTTTCATTTTTGATCACTCAAATATCCAATGTCCTCGGCGACTCGGCTTGTGCCGAGAATTATTTTTCTCAAACATTTGAGTTCAAAACTTGTAACATTAGGCGTAGCTGTAATAATAGTGTTCATAGGCATATTTACTACTCAGACTATTCACCTATTAAACAGCTAGAAGAGTCGAGTAATAATAAAGCATATTAATCTTCTGCAACTAATTCCTTCAAACCTAGCAATTTGTATCGATTTACACACTCGTGCTCCTCAATATAAGTTTTGATTCCCTCCATACCATGATCACCGGTTCCACTGTCTCTGCATTTATGGTGTGGGAATAAAATGCGAGCAATAAAATCACATCACCAATGCCCTCCATGGAAAGCTCTTCTACAATATACACTCAGATGGAAACAGAGCAGTAAGAGATGGATCAAAGCATACGAGCAACATCCGGGGGTGCTTGAATAAAGTCCAATGCAGCACAAGCATCAGCAAGCTGTGAAGGGCTACTCGAAGTCGCTGTATTTACAATAAGAGTGCCATTTCGTGAATGAAAGAGTCAACACGTACCAATTGTATGAGGATTACTGAGCAAACCGAGCGACGACAAATCTGTTTCGGTATTTGATACTACCATTGCATCGCCCAAAGGCATATTTTCGATATCAGTATTTAAAAAGCTGAAGGCATCATCTCAATGTGTCAATGAAAATTAGGGTTTGACAGTACAAAAGTTGATGGAGCGCGCACAATTTGTACTATCGATAATATTCTCAATATCAGGATACAAGATGCCGATGGTGTCATCTACAGGTGTCAAAAGAACATTGAATTTATGATGGAAGAGCAGAGAGCATGTAAACATACTGTTTATACCATTTAAATCTCCATCGCATAGCAGCAGATTACTCAGTGATTCACCTGGATCAGTTGTACTGACCATGCCATCCATCTTACGCCAATGAAAGAGAAGGAAAAAAAAAAAGAAGAAAAAGTTCAGGGCAACTCCCGCGGCACTGCCCATAAGTACATCATCACATTAGTGAGTTGGCTAACAGGTCAGGGTTGTTACCGACATCAAAAAAATCAACCTTGCCCCTCCCGAGTGCGCTATAATGAGAGGAGGCAACCAGATTCATTTCATTTGCATTGTGATTTATTTACAAGAGTGGATATTTTCATAAAATATGAGGGAGAACGAATGAATCTTGCCTTCAAGTTCTACGGTCTCATCCCTGCTGTTGGCAATGGTCTGAGATGGAATTTGATTTAGCGCTCCAGCGTATGCCGATCCGGCTTGTGAATCAGAGCCGAAAAGTGGCTTAGCCGAGCCGACAGTTTTACTTCGGGCCAGCTACTGGCATGTATGTACTACTGACAAGTCAATGGAAGTATGTATGCCATTGAAGATCAACTGTGCGGCACGCTCACACATACCTGGTAAATGGGACTTTTGCATCTCGATCAGCAAAATGTCGACATGCGGCCCTGCACTGGCCCTGCCTTATTATAGAACGCCGGATCACTCTCAACATCCTTGCGATGCTGTATCCTATTGTAGATACGTTTACTCTGATTTCCATGATAAGCATACCTCCCAGCTTGAGTCGGCTGAAGGGCTCAGCCAGCTTTCACAGCAAGCCGCGTCTAGCCGAGCTGCGGCAATACTGTATCTTCTAAGTCACTTCCAGCATTTGTAGCATAATTTTCAAAAAATGCACCTTCATACTATTCATTGCTCCACTGATATTCAGCGGCGGAGCAATGAATCAGGAGTTTGTATGTAGGAAAACAAATTTTCTCAAGGTGTATTCTTTAAATAAACTATGTTAGAGACAAGATTCAAATTGCTTGGAAAATTGAGTCGCCCGCAACTTGTCAAAATTTCTGATGTCTGCAGGACTTCAGATGCCCGCAGCACTCCAAGTGCCCGCAACACTTCAGATGCCCGCAAGATTTTAATGAAAAATATACGCAGATTTGGCAGGAATAAAAATGATGAACAAACAGAATATTCAAACTTCGTCGTTTAGGTGACAAAATGTTCGCACAATTTGAAAACTCTGCGACAAGTCGAGCTTGAAATGGTAGCTTAGGGCGGTTGATGGATCATGAATAAGAGGAGGCCACTCCGAATTTTATTACCTGTGGTAGTAGCCAGCAAATAAAGTTGGTTGCCCATGTAAAAAGAATACAACGGGACGACAAACTCAGCTTCAAAATGTATTGAGTGTCGAGCAACACTTGCCTTCAATATGACCACCCGTTTTCCATACCCATGCATCATCATCTAGTTCACTTGACATTTGATATTCACAGGTAGAAAAGCGTGATATCTTACCATAGTTGAAATCTTGCGGGAACTCAAAATCTTGCAGGGTCCAGAAATTTGCGGGCGAATTTTATCTTGCAGACGATTTCAATCTTGCGATTGAGTTAAACACTTTGCTTGCTTATACAGCCTAGTCCGATTGATAAATAGTGTTTGTATCAACCTGGTCCATCATTTAAAGGGATCGTTTCTTCACTAATTTCCTCGTTCCACTCCTCTCCACTGTTACTCCTGCAATGTCTCTCAACTTGCCCGGCTTTCCTCTCCCCACCCTTGACCATCTAGGAGCTTCCCTTCCGTCCGATGTTGATGCGAAAGGTATTGCGTCAGAATGGTTTGGCAAGTTTGCGGCATGTGCGGAAGCCGGCGATGCAGAGGGCGTTATGCGACTGTTTATGTCTGAATCCTATTGGCGCGACATGCTAGGTATGACCTATTTCTTGAGCTGAAATACTGTCAAGATTAAAGCCCACTAGCCCTGACCTGGGATTTTCGTACCTTCACCGGGATTCCTAAAATCAGAGAATTCCTCACAGACCGTCTCTCGATCTCTCAGCTGAAAGCTTTCAAACTGCGAGACGAGTTTCTTGGGCTTCAGCAACCTTTTCCAGATCTCGTATGGATTTCATTTTTTTTTGATTTTGAAGTCGGCGACACGGGAATAGCATCGGGGATAGGACGTTTACTGCCTCAGGCAGATGGAAGCTGGAAAGCACACTGTGTTTTCACTAACCTGGAAAATCTCAAGGGTTTCCCTGAGAAAGTTGGACTTCACCGGAACTTGAAGCCTAATCATGGCCCTTGGGCAGCCGAAAGGCAACATGAAGTTTCTTTCAAGGACAAGGAACCCACTGTTTTGATCATCGGAGCCGGCCAAGGGGGTCTGGAGACTGCTGCTCGGCTAAAAATGCTTGATGTTCCAACGTTGGTCGTTGAAAAGAATGCACGCATTGGGGACAGTTGGCGAAACCGTTACAAGGCGTTGTGTCTCCACGATCCTGTCTGTAAGTACTGATCAATAGTGAGGGTGCCCCCTGTTCTGATCTTTTGTTATCTAGGGTACGATCACATGGCCTATCTTCCGTCAGTGAATTTACGATACATACAAAGATACTTACGCTGACTTCTCATTGACTTCAGTTTCCCTCCGAACTGGCCAGCCTACACTCCAGCGGCTAAGGTACGTTCTTGCTTTGCTAAATTCAACAGCGAAAATACCAATGATTTGGAAGCTCGCCGGGTGGCTTGAATTCTATGCCGAAACAATGGAGTTGAATGTCTGGACCTCATGCGAAGTGGCGAAAGCTGTCCCAAATGCCAACCATACATGGACCGTCGCAGTCCGTTTCTCCGATGGGAAAGAGCGTATCTTTAATAATATTAAGCACGTCGTATTTGCCACTGGGCTCAGCGGTAATCAGCCGAATATCCCATCGTATACTGGCACGGTAAGCTGTTTCAGTTGAACGTCGTGTTTCTTTTCGCTCAAATAGGGTTGTAGGATAAATTTAAAGGCCAAATTCTTCACTCGACCCAGCATAATCTGGCGTCAGATCACATTGGCAAGAAGGTTGTTGTAATCGGGGCATGTACCTCTGGTAAGCAACGGAACTACTTGCATGCATACTACTAGTAATTATCTCTAATTTACGTTCTCCCTCTTTAGCTCATGATATTGCAGCGGATTACTATCTCAATGGAGTTGGTTTGTATTTCTAATTTACTACCCATATTCTGCCTCAACTCCCACCTTTAGATGTGACAATGTACCAGCGTAGTTCCACCTATGTCATGTCCACAAAGGCCGGGTGGGATGTTCTTTTTTCAGGTTCTCTACCTATCTACTCTCTGGATCCGCAGCGAGGATTTGACCGTATCCGTCCATTATTTAGGTCTCTACGAGGAGGGAGCCGTCCCTACAGATATTGCTGACAGAGTGAATGCTTCATTTACAATGGGTTTCATGTACCACGGATTTGCTCGGCGAGCGACAGATATAATCGCAGAGATAGACAAGTAGGTTCATCAATCTACCCTCCTTCTTAAGGTAGTTTTAAAAGGTTTCCACTAGGCCCTTACTTGAAGGCCTTCGCAAACGCGGCTTCAGAACCAATCTTGGAATTAATGGCACAGGATTTGGTCCGCTAGTTTGGAGTAGAGCGTCGGGATACTACCTAGGTTTGTAACCGTCTCTCTCATCTCTCTATGAAGTGTCAAGACATTCGTATAGATGTTGGCGCCAGTCAAATGATCATAGACGGAAAAATTAAACTCAAAAATGACAGCCTATTGCAATCATTTACCGAGACCGGTCTCAAGTTCGAAGACGGCAGCGAGTTGTCCGCGGACGTTGTGGTTTATGCGACTGGGTATGTTTCTCACAAAGTTTGCTCGTCCTGATGTTCGACGAGCCTTTCAATCTAGTTTCGGAGACGCACGGAATGTAATCCGGAAGATTTGTGGGGATGAAATTGCAGACAAATGCAGCCAGATTTTGGGCTTGAATGAGGAAGGTGAATTATACGGTACTTGGAGAGACATGGGTGTTCCTGGACTTTGGTATGCTTTGGGTAGGTCATCTACAAATACGTTTGCCTGCCAGAATGATGACGTTGCCTTCACACAGGGAACTTGGTCTTGGATAGATTCCACTCAAAGCATTTGGCGCTTCGTGAGTCTTCCCTACTAATTGATGCTTGTGAATGTCGTCACTAATTTCACGAACAGAAATCAAAGCGATGGAAGAGAATAAATTCGGATCGCGTTATTCTCGAGTCTGTCAGCGCTAGATATAATACAGCCAGCTTGTACTGATTCTGTATAAATGTTGCTCCTTTGTTTGCGATCCTAGCCTTGATTTTGAGTTACCACGCGAGGAGGCTTGAGTATTGTCTTTAACGTTGCGCGTCAAAACCTTCTTGCCCGTTGCTCTGCCTTCGTGCAGCTATTCAATGGCGCGACACTGGGACCTTCGTAAATCGTCAAATTCAGGATGAAAGAGTCAATCTCTGGAAGTACCAGAGGGCTAGAAAGAAGAACAATTGCGAAGAACAGTGCTGAACGTAAGAGAGAGGGCTGCCGCAAGAATCCGAGATCAGCTGTTAACTAATCGAGGTCTTTCGGCCATAAAGGGAATGGTAACGAGAGCTCTGTTGTGGTGAAGTGAAGATCATAGTAAAGTTCAGCTTTTGCGAACACAAAAAACTTAAGAAGAAAGCATATAGTACTGAAAAGTGTGGAATATGAGCCCGGTACTCTTCCTAATACGGTGAAAAACGTAAGCAAAAAGTTCCTGACCTGTAATCTGCTTTAACTGCACCTTCTCCGGTGACAACTATCGGTATGGGTATCAGTTTCGCTGCTTTGGGACGACCAGCACCTCCGACAGTTTTTCTTGTTCCGTACTTCTGGTTTGGCACCTTCTGCGTACAGGAAAATAGAACATAAAGGTGAAACTATCAAGATTCAATAAGAGAAACAGTAGGGAGGAGACAGATATCAATGTTCTGACCCAAATTGGATCAGATATTCAAGCTTCAAGGATCAAATTTCATGAGTACCTGACGTACCCTGGCGTTTCGGCGGTGCCCGCAGTTGTAATTGCACTACACAGGGTAAGTACGGGACGAACGACCCTTAGTCGCTGTTCTCATCTTTTTGATGAGTACACGGCCCAGTTTTACTGGAAGAAATTGAAGGATGGGTAGTGCCCCAGCCACAATGTATACTTCGATATTTCCTGTCCTTGCCCAGCCAACCAAGGTATTCGTCCCGGCTTCAAGTTTCCCGATTACTCGATTACTACTCATCCGGGGCGCAATGTCAAGTTCAAATCTTTCGATAGACATCTTGCTGGCTTCTGCACAGTCACTCTTGAGGCCTCACCTACCGCCACTACAGTGATGACGCGTTAGCGCACGCCGCACAGGGTTGTTCCGCAGCTACGGTAGGAGGCGTCCAGCTGTCCAACTTTTGACACTGACAGAACAGAGATCGGGAACAAGGATAAGCACATTAGTGTGACAAGCAAGTATACCTTGGAGCAGCGCTCTATTTCGGTACCGGATTGGAAGGCGATGGGTGGTTTAGAAGATCGTATTTTTCGAAACAAGGCATCGTACACAGGAGGTCGGTATCGGTCAGTCTCGGTCAGTCTCGGCCATTTGTCGGGAACTCGGAACTTCAATCATGACAAGCAGCTTGCTTCCTTGCTCCAGCAATAATTGAACATTGAATATTGAGCGCTTGAGCATCGGAAAAACCTTGCGACTGTATACCGGTTCTCACCCTTCCACCCCTTCATTAGCTGTAAGTAAATCTTATTTCATTGTTTTTCGTCGTCTCCACTTCCACATGCATCGACCCGTAATATATATTATTTTTTTTTGCAACCGCTATGACTACCTCATGTTTGGCGAGAGATCGGTTTCCCTTCCTTAGTTACGGGGAGATGTTTGATCAAGAGAATTTTTTTTTTTTGCTATGTACGGTACTGTATAGTGTACTATTGATATGATACAAGAGTGTGCATTTCAACAAACGATTGTAGTGCGTCAACGACGACAAGGAGGATATAACGGCTGTACAAGCGGGTAATGGATAATAAAATAATCTAAGAATATACGACGCACGTATGAGGCCCAACAGTGTATAATCAACAAGTGCAAAATGCAAAAGGGACGTATTTGTACCATGTATAAGCTGAGCTAGAGCAAATGTTGGAGATGCTATGCAATGCAATGTTCTATGGAAACATGAAAGATGGATTGTTGTGGCCAGACAAAAATGAACGGAAGGATTGAGCGATTAGGTGGAAGTATTAGAGGATAGTGATAATACATGTGCGAGACGTGACTGAGGACACGGAACGCAACGTAAGTCATCTACGATTCTAGAAACGTGCGCACACGCGAAAGCGTGGGGGAGGCAAAATACAATCCAGCTACAAAGCTAGAATGTTCCCAACGAGTCGGCAACGGGTAGGGCCAAGGCTAGGCTGAAGCTAGAGCTAAAACGCTAACCGCCCAAGAGTCAAGAAAGGGGAATAAAATAAAAGAAGAATAATTTGAAAATGTCACCGTTACCCGCGGTGCTACGCGTTATACCACGCGATTTCTCTGCTGTTCTTGTTTCTGCTGCTTTTCCAAATATTCTACGCGTGCGTACCACGCACCACCCAAGAGTGTTAGAGCAATACCCACTGAATTCAACGCGGTGATCGTGATATTGAACATCAGAACCGCGCACAGAATCGTGAGAACCTGCTTAACGTTGGCTGAAAATTAAGCGCAGTTAGTATATGCTAAACGGAATAAAGAAGATCAGAATTCATGCTTACCAGCAACTGTGATCCCCAGCGCCCCGACCTTCTTATTCGCTGAGAAACTGACAACGTTCAATCCAAAAGCGATGCATCCATTCAAAGCCAGGGCCACAAATCTCGTTCCTGACATCTCCTGTTGGGAGTATAGCCTGACGCGATCTAGTTCTCCGGTGAGATAGGCCAACACCATGCACTGCACGAACGCGAGAGGTGATAGCAGGGATAAAAGCGCTAAAGAGTTGAGATGTAGTCGAGCTTGAGAGAGAATGGAAAAGGGGTAGATCTGGGTGAGGAAGGACTTGGGGGTAGCATCAGATAGTGAAGGCACAGGAGACTGGAGGACATTGGTGAATATCGTCTTCAATGCCGCAAGGACAGTTCCCAGTAAGGTGAGAATGAAGCCCCAACGCGTAAAGTAGTAGTCGCCATATGTTCTAAAGTATGAGAAAAAAAAATGAATGTGAGAACATTGGAAGGGTTAGCTGCAATATATCCAAAACATACGCAAGTCCGACGCCAGCAATCACTGGAATAAGGGCGATTACTCTCGCGCGACTGCTCGCTTTGCCAAGTAAGAGAGCAGAAAATATGATGGTAAATATCGGCGTGGTCGACCGAATAACCTGATGAAACTGACAAGGAAAGAATAAGAAGCTGATATGGCGCCGAATATGACAGGAAACGTACAGGAACAGTGACAAGTTGGAGCGATACATTGCTGACGACAATGTTGATTGAATAGAGGACACTGAAAGCCAGCAAAACTGTAGTTTCATTTCTCTTTAATCGTGGAGGAACAAAGACCTGGAACCGTGCGAGGACTGCGCCGCCCAGGCTTCCAAAAAGGGCGTGGATCGCAGTGAGCGTGTATGGAAAGGGAAATCTCACTAGGACACCCTTGTTGTAAAGGGTCAACCCGAGATTAAAGAAGAAGTATAATGTTAACCAGAATGGCCGAGATTCGAGGAAAGATGATCGGGAGGGAAGGGGGAGGGAGTATGAAGAAGGTAGGAGAGAGTTTGAAGTGGACTTGAAAGACACCTCTGGAAGGGGAGAATGAGGATAAGGCTCAGCATGATATGCACGCATATTTTTGAGCGGGGATGTTGGGCGAGGGGCCTTGGGTGGAAGAGACGAAGACGAGGATAGTTTCAGACCGCCTTTAGCATTGTTGGTGGTTGAAGCTGCGTGGAGATTAAGCCTACCCGTTTTTTGGGATTTATGGCTCTCCGAATAAGCTGTCTCCTCCGTGGTGGGCGAAAGTAGGAGAGTTTGCATAGGAAATAAACGAGCGTGTTGGGAAAATGGCGAGTGCGAGTGGCGCTAAGCGGACCGTACAGTGGGTATGGTGAGCGTTATCTATATAGAAAAAAAAAAAGGTCCACGGTGAGATAAACTCGGCTCCATATGGGGATGTAGTCTGACCTTGCCGAGAATTCACAGCTTGACCAAATTATAATAAAGAACGTCGTGCAACCCGATGCTGAACAAGGGATTTGCTGCTGTTGGTTGACAGCGGAGAGGCGTTGTACTAGGGGATGGTGATGGTATTGGTTAAAAGGACGAATTTCTGAAATAAGTACAAAGCTCCAAAGGGTAACGGCGGGCCGGGCGGGGGTTATTGTTACACAGCCGCTCCTCGGCCACTCCTGTTCATAAACCTCCACGATGTCGACGCGTCAAGCCACCCCTGGTCCTAGTCTAACAAGAAAAAGGCCGGCTGCAGATACAATTCACGGTCCCAGCGACGCGGAAGGCCGTATTTTTAAAAAAGTGAAACTCGATACAAAGAAACGGGCAAGGAGAAAGAAGAAGAGAAAGTCACCTATTGTCGGTGCAGGCCCCATCACTCCATTGCTCAAATCCCCTTCTCCACCCAAAGCTAACGATCAAGTCGAGAAGACTACAGTGAGCTACCTTTCCTAGTTGAACTCTAGATTTCACTCATTTTTCGCTTGCAGACTCCACCGCCACCCCAGGAATCTAATCCTCCAAATGAAATCGAGAAACTAAACGCTGAACTCGCGTCAAAGTCTGCTGCAAGTCCAGTTTTCTTTCGTGTCCTCTACAAGCTAACCCATATCTTCTAGCTCCTGCAAAAACACCAAGATGCCGTTTCTCAAATCCAACAGAATTTGACTTGTCAAATCTGTCTAGACCTCCTTTACAAGCCTTTTGCGCTATCACCCTGCGGTCATGTGGCCTGCTATTCGTGCTTGATATCGTGGTTTTCACGTCCCATCGAGGGCTTCGGTACACGTCAGCCCCCCGTCTTCGCTCGCAAAAAATCTTGTCCACATTGTCGTGCCACTATCCGCCAGCCGCCAGTCGAAGTATGGCCAATTAAAAATATGGTTAATAGCCTTGTGGGAACGGGCTTGTTGATCGAAATTCCCTCCACAGACAATCAAGCTGGAGCCGAAACGTCCAAGGACGATCTGTGGAAAAACATCTTTTGTCCTACCCGTTCCTCGGACGACGATCGAGATCAACTCGGAGTCCGCGATGACGAAGATGGGGTTTACCGCTGCATAGATTGCCACCACGAAATTAATAATGCCATTTGCTCCCACTGTCACCGGATTTATCATGGTCATTTTCTCGACAATCCTGATTTCAGCGACGACGGAGAAGATCTAGAACCGTATCTTGATTTTTTCGATGAGGATATCGCGGATGAGGACGAAGACGGATTCGATTTTCCTGACGATTTTTTCACTTACATCCCTCAGTGGTATCATCCACGGCGCTTTGGAAGAACCGTTGACGTGGATGATGATGGCTCCGAAGACGATGAAGAGGCTGGTTCTTTGAATGGTTTCATAGACGATGGCGAAGGCGAAAGTCGGATTGTCGAGGTTGATTTGGACGAAGAAGGAAATGCCGAAGCTAATGAACCCGAATTCATCGATTCTCGACAGGAACCTATCGATGTTATAGATGTCACTGACGATGAAGAGGACGAACAACCAACTATACGCCCCCCCTCCCGACCTCGTCGGGGGGCAGCACAGGTTACCATCAACTTACTTTCTGACGAAGAAGAAGATGAGGAAGACGACGAGGAATCGGATGAGGATCATCATGCTCCTCGGTTCTGGTCTCGTGCAGCCGAATTCGACAGTGAGGACGAAGATGAAGATGACGAGGAAGACGATTACCCCCGCCATCGTGTGGAATACGACGGCTCCGACTATTCAGATCATGAAGATGGGCCTGATTACTACGGTATGTATTGATCGAGGTCCCATTCAACTTCTTCCTTCTCTGTATACTTGTTTGGGTACTGACAAAAGAGGTTTTCTATTCTGCGCTCTTGATCATCTTTCACTACACTACATACTTTTGGGGGGGGCCAACGCAACTATCCAACAACTTCCGAGCATTGTATCGATATTTTACTACATTATGTACAAGTATAGATTGAGATGTACTAAATTTCTATGCGCATACAAATTCTACCTTTGGACATTGAGAGCGGAAGTTTCTTGCATTAACGTTATTCATTACTACTCAATCTTGCACTCTCGGCTCTAGTTGAGCAAATAGGTTGCTTCGGGGACAGGGACGAAAAGATTTTTCCAAATTGAGTGAATTCGCGTTCGGAAGCGAAGAGTAACGCCGCCGTTCAACGTTCAACGTTCAACTTGAAGCAAAATGCTTCGATTCAGCAGCTTTCACCTTTGACCATTGGATTAGTGCCTATGGATGCCATTTTAAGCTCTGGAGATTCTCGTCGGAAATGGATCCTCTTCCTGCTTTCCAGTATCGGGGCATGGGCAATATTTTACGTATCCAAAGCGTGGTACACCTGGTCAAAACTTCCACCTGGTCCCAGAGGCCTTCCTGTCCTGGGGAACCTCTTGCAACTGCGAAACGGCCGTCATTGGTTGACGTTTGCAGATTGGAAAAAGAAGTACGGCAAGTATCAGAAGCTCACTAGTACTTAACAGGACCTAATTCAGTGGTTCGGAGTCTAGGACCCCTCATTTACCTTAATTTCGCGGGTCAGCCTGCTATTGTTCTAGGATCGCAGAAAGTAGCGGCAGACCTTCAGGACAGACGCGCGCATATTTACTCGGATCGACCTTTCAACTATGTCGCCACCGAACTACTTACTGGTGGTTTGGCCTTTGCTTTCGCACAGCACGGCGACGTTTGGAAGAGACAGCGCAAGGGAGCTCATGAGTGAGCGTAGCTGCTCAACCCTCACCAGCTCGAATACTAACTTTCCTGACAGAGCTTTAAGCCCCCAAATGTCAAAAAATTACTGTGGATTCCAAGAAACCGAATCTATCATCCTCCTCGACCAACTCATGACTGCACCGGACGATTGGGACAAGCATTTTAGGCGGACAAGCATTTCGCTCATGTTATCGGTACTTTACGGAAGCCCGCCTCTTTTGGACTCTCGGGATCCCCATATCGAACGCGTGAACCAATTTACCGAGCGGGCTGTTGAGGCTGCGACGCCTGGAGCGTTTTTGGTCGAGTATTTTACATGGATGAAGTACCTCCCAAGGTGGATGACCCCCTGGAGGGCGTGGGCTGAAGACCATTTCAAAAGAGATTCCGAGATGTTTGAGAGTATGTTCGCAGGGGTAGAAGAAAGGATGGTGATTACTTTTGTTAAAGAATCCTCTACCGTGTCTAGACGCTAACGTTTCTATAGAATGCAGGAGATGAAACCGCCAGCGTAGTTGCAACACTCATCCGAGATCGCGAACAGAAAGGATTAACCATGAAAGAGGCTGCCTGGCTGCCTGTCACTCTATAGTCAGTACGCTCGAATATTCTTGAGTAATGTCAACTTGAACTCATTGATTGAGGAACAGCGCTGCAGGAGCCGAGACAGTGAGTAGAATGGGTTAAGTGTCTGACGAGTATATGAAGCCATTTCTTTGTTCCTTCAGACGTCTTCCCAGCTCGCTTGGTTTTTACAGGCAATAGTATTACATCCAGAAATCCAAAAACGTGCGCAGAAGGAGATTGGTGAGAAGTGATGCTCAATTCTGACACTTCAAGATATTCATAACTGGTCTAGATCACGTCGTAGGGAGCCATCGCCTTCCGACGTTTGACGATTTTGCGAAATTGACATACATCCGCGCCTTGGTCAAAGAGATATTGCGCTGGAGGCCCACGAATCCTATTTGTCAATACCTTTGATTCATATTCGTGACCAAATACTCACATTGCTCCCTAGTCTTACCCCATCGGCTCTGTCAAGACGATTACTACGAAGGATATTTCGTGCCAAAGGATAGCCTTTGCATCACTAACCTTTGGTGAGCACTAGTATAACCTCTTTACGTATTCAGTAAAATGCTTACGCACTTTTAGGGCGATAAATCTCGACAAGGAAATTTACGGCGAAGACGCAGAGGAATTTAAACCTGAAAGATTTTTGAATGAGAACGGAGAGATCACTTCCTCCGTTCCGGATAGCAAGGACGAGGGCCATTTTAGTTTCGGGTTTGGACGAAGGTGAATTGGGCTATCGTGCACCGAATTCTTTTCTTTTACTAAGGAGTGGACAAAGAATTTGCGTGGGCCGCCATGTCGCGAACAACAGCCTGTTCATCCAGATCGCATCCCTGCTTTGGGCTTTCGACATTTCTCCAGAGGTAGACGCGTCGGGAAATCCTTGCCTTCCTGATTCATTGGATTGTATTGACTACGGTCTCGTGGTGTAAGTCGATTTGATTGACTTTTTTTTTCGATATGCTAAGGAACTAATTTCTTCTCTGCATAGTCGACCGGTTCCTTTTCGTTGCAAGTTTTCTGCCCGGCACCCAGAGGTCATGGATATTGTGGCGCAAGCAAAAGCTGATCGAGGGATCCAAGCGTCTCATGATACCAGAACCTGAGTCGGGGGTCTGTAGATGGAACTGTTTATTACAGAGAATGTAAATCAGTTGGCTTAATGTTGCGCGCGGTTTACATTGAAACACACTTTTCAACAACTGCCGTTGGGAAAGGGCGAATATAGGAGAGTGTTGGGTTTAGGGAAGAAATGTATCTGGGAAATTTTAATATCAGCGTTCATAGTCGTTCTGTCAGCCGTAGACTGTTGACGAATTTGCAAGGGGTACACAAACAGCCACAGCTCTACGTCACTAGGTAAGTGCCGATCAGGGGTCGGTCTGCAGTGGCGGTGCACGCGTATTAGTGAAGACGCGTCTCACGAAAGTCCACTTTTCCAGCTAGCCAACAGCAGTTATTATACGGTTTCTCAACGTAGATTGGCCTTAGAATACGCAGACTTATTCGCTCTAAATTATGGTAGGAAGTCAGATTTTACACAGCGGTGGTTTTTTCAAGTCAGTCAATAAGAGATCGACCATCCTGATTCAACCCCCTGCTGAACATTACAGGTCTTAGACAAGCCTGCCCATTTAAAAACCCTGCTATGCTCGAAAGGGCTTCAATTTACTTCTTGATCTTCTACTGCCAGAATCACAAATGATGTCTCCGAGTGTAAACTCTACTGTTCCAACTTTCCTCGCTCTGACATGGTGCCGGGTTTATATGAATCTCGCTCGCCTAGCAGTAAGAAGAAGTTCATTTCCCGTCTATGTGCTGTCGAATAACTATCACTTCCAGAGCATACTCTCTACGATCGTGATAACACTTTGGCCTCACACTCGGGCCCCAATGCCTCACAGAAAGCGCGCGGCGCCAATTCGTTCGGTTTCTTTAAGTTCTCTCGCGTCAGGAACCACCATCGAATCCAGTACTTCTACTCTCGTGGAAGAGTCTGCTGCCGCCCGTAAGATAACAGTTAAGAAAAATCCCATTCGTAAGTTAATTTTTTTGTGCTCAAGGATATAAACCTGAATTTAGTCTTTACCGTAGCTTCGAGGAAGAATAATATGCGTCGGGCGCATACAACCTTTACGTCTATGAAGGATAAGCTTACCATCACGAAATCAATCAATCGTTCAATGAAACCATTTACCCGATGCTCTCTTGATAAGTCTGTAAAAGAGGATGTACCACTAGTCCAAACGATGAGGAAAAACATCGCAGTGCAATCCAACAAGCGAGATGTTGTATTCTCAACGTCGAAAATGGGAGCACTAGCCTCTCCATGCAAAATAACCAAAAAGATCATGTCGTTGTCGGTCAAAGGGGCCAAGGGCTCGAAGAACTTCACCCGCCGAGTATTATCGATAGGGAAGATGAGTCGATAGGGAAGATGAGTGCGGATGAGGAAGCGGACAAGCTTTCCAAGCCTGTGGTGCGCCTACCTATCGTTTGATGCGGGGAAATTTGTGGAGAGCAAAATATATACCGAGGGTCTCCTAGCAGAGGAGGTAGGCTCCTTTTCTGAATTCTGACGAATTATTGCTAACGTTCCTCTTTTCCATAGATTTCCAGCCTATCTCATTATACCCACTTTCATTTAAAAAGGGAACTGGGCCGTTTCATAGATATATGTACCATAATGTAACATTTTTTCTGGTAACTTGTAAAAAAGGCATACTTCATAGGGTTATCTAAACGGATGCTCTGGATAGAGCGTCTCAGAAACACAAAGTTTACATAAGCTTCATACCGTAGAATAGAAGGCACGGGCATAAGATATGCTCGTTCCGATTTTATTCAGCTTCCAGTTAAACTTTCTTGTCTAGGTTTCTTCTAAATAGACTCTACATACAGATGTGTGGATGCTTTATATACTCAATCTACGATTCGTATTCCTTCTCTTAGCTCGTGATTTTGCAAGAGTTTCTTGTATGACAGTGTAGAGTGTAGAGCTGATATGAACAAAGGAATGGAGTGGTTTCTTTGTACTCACAAATTTTCTGATTTATCGACTATAGGTAAGAATCGTCTGACTGGCTTTCAGCCTTACAACCCTTCTGCCCCTTCGTCAAACCTCTCATTTGTAATCGCGACCATCCTTCATTCTCCCAATTTCGAATCCGGCCAGGCCCTCCATCGCAGACTCAAGAGCAGTGGAACCCCAATCGTTCTTCCTCACCGTAGCCATCTGACTTTGCTAGGCGATGCACAAATTCTGTAGCAAGTTACGGCGCCTATGATCACAATGACTATAGCCATCCGTATCCATGTCTTGGCTCGATTCTACCCACCTATGTACACCTTCAAGTGACAAGAATGAAGCACGTCGGGTACTTCAACCTGAATATCGCCTTCGCCAACATCTGTCGCGGCTGCCAATACTCCGATATCATCATCCCTCATTCTTGCCAATACACTTCTTCGCTCACCCCCGTCAATCCGGGCCACACCTCAAGCTTCGTTCGCCTGAGTCACTCTTCTCCAGTTCACACATTGGCTTTCCTGTCTTGACCCGAGCACTTTTCTCATCTGTCAAGCCTGCCTTATACCCCGACGCCCAGCTCCCCGTCGTACCTCCTGCAAAAGCAGAATTGTAACGCTTTGCTCCAATGCACGCCATTTGAAGTAGCTCAACTCTGTCTTGGATTGAGCATTATTCCTACTCGGATGCAGGGCTTCAGCAAATCTCCTCCTTTGTTGCCTCGGAGCCGGGTCATTTGCCGAAGGTGGGATAGGCGAGTGCCTTTTAGTGATTTGGAAAGAATAGCGAAGTACTTGTCTCTGACTTATCAGCGATACTGCTATTATCGGATCAGTGACATGGGCAAAAGGAAGGCCAATTAATGGATCAGAGGCTCACAAGCATGGTAAGTCCATCCCGAGACCCATACTACCACATTAAGATATTACATATCTCCACTAACTCTCTGAGCCTGAACATCTTCGCGATATTCACTCAATTCAGACTTCACTTGTTTCGAGCGTGACTGTGCATCTGCATCCAGATCCACAAGTGGGTGGTTCACCGCGCCATCAGTTACCTGTTCCCAATCAGGATTATTCAACGCATTCTTCAAAAGGCTCTCCATCCAGCCGTGCGTCAACATCCGCTCTTTCCATTCACTAATTGTAGACTCCATCTGATCCTTCCTCGAGCTCCCATATCTATT
This sequence comes from Collybiopsis luxurians FD-317 M1, assembly GCA_000827265.1. Taxonomy (NCBI): domain Eukaryota; kingdom Fungi; phylum Basidiomycota; class Agaricomycetes; order Agaricales; family Omphalotaceae; genus Collybiopsis; species Collybiopsis luxurians. Next base: position 190,579 of record KN834752.1, on the reverse strand, counting down.
GGCTTCCGCTCGCAAAGTGGGGTCTTCTTTGTAGAGATAACTCACGCTCGTCACCAAGTCATCTAGGAAATCCGAAAAAGACTCGGTAGTCAACTTGAAACCTAGGGAGGTCTGGTTGACGAGCATTCGTTTGGAAGCACCGGCGAAATCGTGATCGAAAAGCGAAAGCAGGTACGACCGGTTGCTGGGTTCCAAGTTGTTAGGAGCATAACGTACTGCCGTGTAACAGAGAACATAAGCGAACGATTCGAGATCATCACGAACATCATGTACAGTCGACGGGTTTTCAATGATACGGATCGAGAGAAACTGCCAAGTGCCCTGAAAAATGAACAGTCAACAACTTTGGAAAAGATGGGAGGTGCACGGTGCTCACTGTTCGCTTTGCACTACGAGTCTCTTTTGAGTCGCGATTTTTGGACCGTTCCCAATCGATGAGATAGCCGTCGTCGTTGCACATAATGATGTTGCCGATGGAGATATCGCGGTGAAGAATATTGGCTTTGTCACAAGCCTCCTTGTGTGCTGTATCAGGCATCTCATTACACAAATTCTATGAGTTGGTGTACAAAAGCTATACCTTGGAGCGCACAGAGGACAGCCCGGCACAGTTGATGCGTTGACGTGAATTGCGTGAGCGGTGTGCCAACTTTGTTGAGGACCAATCGATAGTGGCGAAGAACGTGTCCATTGACTGACGGAGACTTGTGGAATTCACCAGGGACATCGGCGGCAGCAACGACACCGGGTACATAAGAAACTTTGTGATCATTTAATTCTTTGTAGACTTTGTGTTCGGGCTCATAAGCCAAATTTCGCCAGGTATCTTTGATAATTCTTAGGTATTTCGCAACAGGATCATACGCCAAGTAACAGCGGGTTCCTCTCCCGACGGGAAAAAGATGGGAGAGCGTGAAAGGACGAGAGAGAAGGAAAGTCTTTTCATCCACCTTCACTCGATACAAAGGTGTGTCGGAAGTCAAGTGAAGGTATCGACGAGCAGCGGCAGTATCCTCATCTTCAGTGTCAACCGGTTCGAGCGAAGTATCGTGACCTCGCAAAGAAGGCTTCGCATGACTGAACCTCCAGAAGAATTGATGTAGAGACGGAGATTCAGTGTAGTCGAAAGCATCAGTGTACTGGGTGCCAGCCCTCGAATGACAGAGCAGGCGACAGTTGTTGCGAATAATGAAAAACGAGAATACCCGCGTTCGATTTTGGGTGGCTTGAATAGCATTAATATGAAGCGCTATCTGCCCACGACTTTCACGAGCTCGGGCCGGTTGGTTGAATGGGAAGTTGGGAGGAAAAGGATCGTCCGTAAGTTTGCCTTTGAATTCACCGAACAGCTCTGCTTCAGACGAGTCTGTTATTGGCTCTCCTTGGCGATCTGACGAGTATAAGCCTACGTCTGGCGTAATGTCGGACCCGGCGAAGAACTTGGCAGCAGGAGAAGTCTCGTCAACATTGTTCGCAGTTTTGACGAGCGTCCAACCTTTCTTGATGTACGGGGTCATTGCAGTAATCTGAATGACTACAATTTAGTGACATTGACGATGAAGCAAAGACAAGGATACGCACAAATGGTTCATACATGTCGTTCTCGTCAGTCTTCTGCACGAGATGTTTAAGAGTGTCGTACACAGGTATAGGCGTTCCAGCTTTTTCCGGCAGATATCCCAAAATTGTATCCACTGAGACTTTGGAGTATTTTCCTTGCATCTCATCCGCTGCTTGCACGTAAGCTTGTTTCCGGAAATAGTGGCTCGAAGTACATATCGCTTGTGAAATTAAATTATTGGAGACAGGGGTTGAATGAGACGGCGGTGAGCGCAAGGGTGTGGGAGACGGACTGTGAGTACGTTTGAGAGGGTTCGCATCGTTGTTGTTACCCACGAAGAAGCGCCACGCACATGAATTATTTCCGTTCCCTAAAAGACTCTGCAAAATCTCTCTTTCATATCGTGATGTCCTCGTGTCAACAGTCATTTATAACAATCATCACCGTCCGCGCACTCGTACGAAATGACTGCCCTTACAGTACCCGCGAGCAGCTCGTTGCTCGGACCAGCTTCACTGACTTCCGCCGACGTTCGCCAGATTACCTCCAAACTCACGGAAATCGTCTCTGCCATCAAAACTGAGAGTGGAAAGGTGAAAGCAAGAGATGCTCGGCGATTGGTATATCTAGCACTTGCCCTCCATCCAGCGTTGAATCATATGCATCCACCGACTGGCAACATGGACTGGTACTCAGCACTTGGGACTCGATGGAATGTCGGCATATTTAAAAGACTAGGCAAATACCCTCGCAGCCTCGCACTTCGTCCCTCTGACCTTTACTGCCAGGTCAGTATCAGCACTTCAGAAGGACTGGTATACTTGGAGAAATTGGTTCGCGCGCGAGGATCATGATACTGCTTCTTTGGATTTTGGGACACCGTCTTACGGAAGGTCATATCGATCGAATGCTCTCGATTGCTGTTAGTGATGGATTACAGGAAGCTATCGTCGGGGGCTCTGTAAGTCTATCGTCCGAAGAAATTATTCAAATTGATTGGGTGAAGGGCACGCTAGTCGAGCTCCGGCGTATGATCAAAACCAAGCTACCTTTACCTTCCGGTGTGTCTGTATGCTCTCGTATCGTCCTTTCATTATATTCGCAATGTTCCAGATTACAATCCGTTCCTCTGTGTCGATTACTATGCAGAAGATGAAGACAAAAGCTTGCCTCGTTCTGAGCTCTGGGCCTATCGGATGCCTAAAGATCAACAATATGAACTAGACATCAAGCAAAATCCTATGACCCTACTCAGGCCATTGCCCAACAGAATTATCATCCCTCAGACAAAGCTCACGCTGTTTCTCGCTCACTGGATATCCTATAATTTTGGTCTGGGAAAGATGGTGCATTCTAGAGAAGACCTAGACGCCAATACTTTCTGGAATGCAGACCCTCCTTCGAGCGAGCCACAGGACGATATTCCTACATCTGTTCACGCACCATACGCTCCCCTCGATGAGCTGCCTATCGACGATTGGATTCATATACGATTTTGCGAGGTCTACGACGTGCACCACTGGGCACACGATAGCTTTATACGGGTGCTATTATTCAATTCCTTCTGTGGTGCCCTGATTCCGGGGAAACAGGATTTCCCCAGCCAGAATGATATTCGGATCAGTACTGGTATTGCGAGGTGGCTACGTCGCCGGTTGCCAGATGATATATTATTGTCGCATATTGAGCCATTCATACTTTATTACGCGACAGCGGTACTTTGGAGAGATAATGATCCTCATGGTCAGTGGCAGCCCGCGCAATGGTCTATTCGAGAACGCGGATTGGCCGTAATCTTCACTGACAGCCTTATGTTTTCTCGGCTCAAGGAATTTAACAAATTTCCTTTCTTCGAAAGACAGTCCATTTCCTGGTTTGACATGCAAGAGTTTTTCCAGGATCCTTTGAAGTCCTGTCCCACCGCACCGGATATACTCTCACTTCCCCTACTTCGAGACCTAACCAGTGCCTCGAGTCTCCGATTAGACCCAGAACTGACGTTCTGCGTGGACGACTGCATATGTGGTCAATGTCGACCGGTCTTTGAGCAGATGCTTCACCGCCTTGAATGGTTTCGGGTCAGCTATTTCACAATCATTGGCCATGCTCTTGCCGAACGAAACTGTGAAGCCCTTAGAATCTCTTGGGAGCCCACCCTGAGGAGGGCAGAGGAATGGTATGAACATTTACTCGGCCGGATAGAGTCACCATACCTGCTGTTCCCTGCCTTCGATGACCTGCCAAGACTCGGTCCCCTTATATTAGAGGTAGCGGATCGAATGAGAGTCAGAGTAGGGACACACCTTGAGCCTAGCAATCTTATCCGGTTCATCTTGACACTTTACACTGTCAATTCTGAAGATCCTATTCCATACTATCAGCCTCTACCGACGACCGCTTTGGGTGTAGTCATTGCAATGCCTCTCGCCGAGGGCCGTGAAGAATATCTTGCGGCGGGTCAGGACCCGGATTACGCTGTCGAGTATGCTCTGTTTGCTATCGGGGACTGGCTTTATGAGTTTGCTGGATCGGACGGTCTCGCAGCCATATACACAGATGACAATTTTGCGATTGAGCATTCGTTGGATATGTTGCGATGGAGGACTGTTCATATGCCGGACTATAAGTCAGATTTTCCTGGGCACATCCCTCCAAGGCATTCGGACGACGCTGCAAGAATTCCAGCCAGTGTAGGTGATTTAGAAATCGACTTCGCCGACAAGGTTGAAATTGTACTGAGCGAACTGGAAAGCGACGGCTACCCATTGCTATCAGAAGCCATAAGGAAAGATGCTGGTTCTTCCGGTGACGTCGCAGCTCTGCTTAGAGTTCAGTCCCTTGGACGCTCGCTCGAAAGTGTATGGAGACCTAAAGTCAGAATGGGGCGGTCCTGCGACCATAAGCACAATCATCAGATCATGCTTTTCTGCTCTCCTACAGCTCATGAAGTACTAAACCTTATGGAATCTTCTGAAAAGTGCCGTATATCTGCCTCTGTCCCAAGTACCCACAATCATCGCATTTTGCATGGGCCCATAACGACTAGGAAGGCCTATGAAGCGGAATGGCAGGATGCGTTGAACCGGAGGATGAACGAATATGCTACAAGGACAGCGCCTGTGACGAAGAGAGATGGGATTCTGGAGACTAATCGGGTTTGCATTGTGCGATGTGGTGTAAATGAGGGTCCTGTCAATGCAATGGTAGTTCTGTCAGCATCGCTGCGAAAACAGGTGTATGTGATACATCGAAGGTGAGTACTAAAAGTATCCCTTTGCCCATTAGATCAGAGTGCTGACGCTATTTACCTCCAGTGAATGTTGGGATTGCGCACTTCTGAGGATGGATGAAACAGAATGTACAGTGGGACTAGCACTCTACACAAAGTACATAACGAAATGTGATCGATGTCGATAATGCGACAGCATGCAAGATTAAGCTGGAGTGAGTCAAGCTCCTCCTACATACATCGATGTCGCGCCAAATTTCAAGGAAAGATCAGCGAACTGAATTGACTCTAACAATGTTTTACAATGCGCGTACTGCCAGTCATTACAATCTCCGGAAAGATGAATGAACGAATTCGCGGTCATAATACAGGTCAAAACACCCAAACCAAGTATTTGTGATTTATACCGGCCAGGACTTGGAACGAACCTCTGGAATCAACAAGATAAAATTATTCGGTATTAGTAAGATAACTAGCAAGAGGAGCAGCCAGCCGGTTACAGATCCTTCTCTTAAAAGGCAAGCCTCCGGTTTTTGAGAGGGTTGCCTTTTAAGGCAGGGACCTGTAACCGGCTGGCTAGAAGGTAGTCAATGACAGACCATGTATCCAAGCAGCATTTCCGTCGGGCCATTCCCAGGACATCGTCCCAGCAGCTAATGTTTCTCAGTCAGCAATGTCACCGAATGATTCGGTGTTGAAGCATACTTACCCCAGCCTTTGTTCTTTGCTTGAGCGACACAAATGGCAAGCGAAGCGGGATCCATGTACCCATTGCTTGCACTCCTACATAGAGAGCAATTGTTCATTCTCAGATCTGAGAGACTAAAATTGAGATCATACGAGGTGTTGGCAGGCTTGCCAATAACAAGCTTGTCCAATGGCACGCCACTCGCAGCGATTTGAAAAATAGCCGATTGAGGCCAAGTAGACGATGAAGCATCAAAAAGGCCAGCACAGGTGGCATACTCATTGACGCCCTCTGTCTCAGAAGAATTGTTACTTCCACTGTCACTGAAACAGACTGAGATACCAGCATAAAGATACGCACGATTGTAAAACTAAAGCGAAACAAGTTTGTCATACCCAAAGAATAGGCGAACGAGAGAAGAGCCTTTTACCTGGACATTGTACCAATCGATCAAACTGCCAACCTGTTGGTTGATCGCAAGGTATCCCCCATTAGTCCAATTCCCCGGTGAAAACCTGTAAGCGCCAGTCAAGCATAGAAAACTTCCAATCCTTTCAACAGCCTTACCATGGGGCCACAGCTTGACGGGGCTCGAGTCAGCATCGTGAATATATTTGGAAACCTCGAAGTATTTTGAGACTTACGAGCATGAGTCAAGATGTACCTTCCCTGTGGAAGCTTCGTTCGCAACTGCTTCGTGAAACTGGCCAGCCATGCCTATGGAGCAAATGAGTTGGGGACGCATGATCATGACAGTTACATACTTCAGCAGTGCCGGTATTAAAAGCGTTGAAATCCTTCAATGACAGAATCAGCACCTTCATTCGCTACAGTGCCAGAGATAGAAAATGACTCATGAGGCGAACCTCATAATCGACGTCAATACCATCTAAATCGTATTGAGTAACCCAAGCAGCCATCGTATTCGCGGTGGCAATGGGGTCAGCTCCTTGGCTTGTTGGAGCATCGGTCGAACCAAAAGCTGATACAACCAATGAGATACCAGCAGCTGCGTACTGAGACTTGACACTCGCTCTCTGGGCCGCGGACAGTTGCGTCCATTCTTCAGCCTGGGATAAAACGACAAATAATAGGATAACCTGATCATATTTATCTATCTGTCTTTAATTCAGCATACATACCTTGTCGAATGGTCCATTTGTCAAGAGAAAGGACAAGGCACTGATATGCTTTTTTGATTGGTGAGAACTTCGGAGAGCCACAAGATCTCTCACAAGACATTGAAGCCCTGTGAAGACAATATTGGCTTCGACTTTTCTTCAAGAAAAAATATTGCTTGTCTACCTTAATGTCGGCTACAGTTGGGGGCCCAGTTTCCCCGGAAACCCATCTGTCACCGTATACAACAAAACGAGGAGCGGCAGGAATTGCCATAGAAAGACAATCTTGTGCGTGGTGACGAAGGCCTCCGATTCGAATGTCATTCAAGGGCGTTTGGCCATTGAACACCCCAAAACCGCTATAAAAGATGGAAAAGAAAGTTGCTAACGCTGACACGATCATCGAGAAACTCTGAGGATTAATTTAGACTGTTGAAAGGTGGCCCAGAGCGGAAGCCAAACAGTTGAGCAATATATACTAGCCAGAAACCCTTGGGTCGAGGCAAGGGTCTTTCGAATTAACCAAATATCGAATTCGCCGTTTTGAAAGTGCGCCGGCCACTGAGAATGTTGATCCCGGAAAAGGTTAGTTTTGGAGTTTGATTAATGAGAAAACGAATACGTAGTAGTGGCGAAGACAAAGGCACCAACTCTTTCAGTGCTTGCGAATACTCCTTCGAGCTATATGTCAAGAACTTCGCATGTGTTCTACTTTATCTGTTTTTCTTCTTTTTTTTCTTCACTAGTCGGCAGTATCGGCGACCCTGGGCCTCAGTTAACCACAAGCTTTGCAAGTCAGGACAAGTTGTCTTGAATCTCGCCATCGTTCGTGAATACCAATAGCCAATTATATCAATGGCTAGTTTGCTGCTCAAGAGCTCGAAATCTGAAAGCAAGAATAGGACACACAGAAAGATCAACGTTTATTGTGTCTTGTGAAATTTCTGAGCTAGGCTCCCAGAAGTTTGTGGAGATAGTGGGATGTATGGAAGCTCACTATGACACTTGTAGCTCGTAACTTGATTGCGCTAATCTAATCCAATAATAGAATATAAGTCAGTCCGATTCATCGATAAGTTTTGCACTTTTGAATTTGGACTTTTTTCTCGATTTGGCCTTTTCCGGATTTTGGTTGATCTCTTCCTCCCCAGTCGGTCCATCGCTTCCTTCCAAATCATCACGTCTCCGTTTTCGCTTTCCAAGCATGTTCACGATATTATCTCCTCCACTAGCGTCATCCCCGTTGTAATCAGCATTGGATACATTAGAAGGCTCAACTTGCTTCTTTCCCCTGCGGTTACCTCCTCTTTTCCGAGCCAAAGTAACGACTCTACTTGCCTCCCTAGCTTCCCTTTGAATCCTTTTTCTCTCTTTTTCCTCTCTCCTTTTCTCTTTCGTTATCTGCTTTTTCAATTTCTTCTTTTCCGCGGCGTGACTGGCATACCACTTGTCCGCCCATCCATCGGGTATAGAGTATCCCATCCCAGGATAACCAATATCCGCAGAAAATAAGTCCGACGGAGAGGCACCGTAGGAAGAGAACTTAGCGAAAAGTTTCTCAGAGGAATCTCGCAAAATTTGAACTCGCTGAGCGGTGAGGTAGGAAGAGAGTAAGGGATTTGGGGGAGGAGATAAGGATGAAAGAGGAGCAGGTGTCGGGGCTGAAGCACTGAGTGTCAGTGTTACTGCTGCAGATGACTGGGACTGGGGGAGTGAAACAATAGCACTTTTTCTGGGTGAAGTAAGTATAACGCGGGGCAACGCAGTGTCTGTAGATGGGCCCGAAACTGCATTCCCATGATTTGAGTTTAGTTGGGGAGATGTGCCGTAGAGATCTTTCAATCTTCGTTCTACGCGTTCGAGGACCCTGTAAATTTGAGTTGTAAATACCATAAGAAGAGAAAATGACGTCTACGTAATACATGAGATGGTACATACTTGATCGAAGGGCTAAGACCTGAAAGACCACCACCTCGCTGACCTGCGGCCTGAACCTGAGCAGCAGCCAGAACTGTTTGCCATCCGACTGGCGCCAAACGATTGCTCATACTCGGCGGGCGCTTAGGTATTATAGTTGCAAGAGATGCGAGGATACCGTCGAGAATATGCGTTGAGGCAAAAGTTAAAGAGGATATCAACTCTGGAGAAGAGTTCATATCAAGATCGGAGTCACAATTCGAGTCGATCTCGGAAGTTGAGATGGGCTCCGAACACAAAAGAAATGTGGTTAATTGGGCGACCTCATCCTCAAGCGTCCATTCGGGAACTGGTACGTCCTCGGCAAGGAGGGGCCAACGAGTCCAGGTTTCGTGAGAAGACGGCCTTTTTGATCTTTCCTTGCCAGCTTCACCCTTTCCTGGCCTTGCTTCACCCATCACGGGAGACGATGGAGCAGCATTTCGTATTTGCTTCAATGGGGCTTCACTTGATAGACGGCTAGACCCGGCTTCAAAGTAGTCGTCCGACCCCAGATTCGACGGGAGCTCGTCGCGATCTTGGAATTCATGGCCATCTGCATTTGCCTCGGCGCCATCTTCATCTTCAAATACCTGTACAGCCTTTTCTTTTCCTTTCCCAACATAGTATCTCGTTAGCTGTGAGGTGACGTCCAGAGTATCACTTGCTCGAATAGCACGTAGAAGGGAGGAATACTCGGAAAGTTCAGCATGCAGCGCGGCTGGAACTGGCTTATGCTTGACCTTTGCTAGTTGTCTCGGCGTGCTCATCGTCGTTGGGAAGAATTGTGCGTGGGAAAGCGGATTGGCGCCCAACTAGGGTGCGGCTATCACTGTACGCGTCTTTCTTCCGAACCACCGCGTCCAGTCTTTATTTTTTTGTCCACCACTTCTGGTCCGAATTCTTGCATTTCAGTAACTGGCGCGTAACAATACACGAAACAATTCCAATTTTTTGGAATGTCATCGAACCCAAGCAGCTCAAAACTTGTCATTCGGTTTCCGCCTGCCGGTAAACCTGAGCCTTCTCCGTCTCCTGCGCCTTCCGTAGAGGCCTCTCAATCGACAGAACCAGACAGACACCCTGATGACACCGATGACGATGATGACGGTGATGATGCAGATGAACCGGGGATCGTCGATCAGCTTTATGCAGCTGCTGCACCAATCAAGAGAGGGCGAGGACGAGGACGACCTAGAGGCTCGCGTGCAAGTAATTTGGCACGGGCTGGATCGAGGGCCGGGTCGGGCACGCCGGCTCCGGCACCAAGGGCTCGTGGGAGAGGTAGGGGAAGGGGCCGTGGTAGAGGAAGAGGTCGAGGAGCAGGGTCGGTCACCTTAAAACTCCCAAAACAAGACGGTGAAGAAGAAGAAGAGACCGATGCAGATGGGATTGGCGAAGAAGTGGGAGACGACATGAACGTTGACGTATCAGAGGATGGTTCGAAGAGAGTGCCAGTAGGAGGTGGAAAACCGTTCCGAAAAATACAGGGACAAGCGTATATTATCGAAGGAGACCAGTTTGTCACAGACGATGACCCCAAAGGAGACGAGAAAATTGATAAATGGGGAAATCTGCTCGGAGGTATTCATGCATAACTGTTTTCGCTAGTTCTACACTGATAGAAATCCCTCAGGTCGAAAATTCAAAGCAACAACTTTCGCTCTTCCAAATCGTCATCCAGAACGACAGTATATGCTTGCTATTGAAGCAGCGCGTAGCTCCGGATACCGTGACTCCTTATACTACTTCAGGCGCAATCCCCTTGCGTTCAAACTAAACGCGACTCAACCCGAAAAAGACCACCTCATCTCTGTAGGAAAACTTGGACCGCACCTTAAAACACGTTCAGTTACCATGATAACCGCGCGCAGTGCATTCAAGCTGCACGGAAGCAAGATGATTATAGAAGGTAGATGGGTCACAGACGACTATTACGAAGACAAAGCTCTCGCTGCTGCTACTGAGCTTGGTGTCAAGCCCGGAGATCTCGTAGCCGAAATGGATCCTGCGGATATGGAAGGACGCCCAGAAAAGCCTGCGAAATCTTTGAACATGGACCGCGAAATTGGGACCTCCGGTGGAGGGTTGATATACCGTCCCGGAGGTCCCACAACTATCTTTGCTGGTAGTGGATTTGGTCCCTATTCTGACGGACCATTAAATCCTGTTAGGAAGGCGCTTTTGAATCGGGATGGAGTCTCAGAAGAAAACTGGATGTGGATGATGGCGACGCGAGTGAGAGAGGCCGATAAACGCTGGAAAAAGTGTCGGAACGGAGCAGTTAGTGGGGCAGGTGTGAGACCTGGAGCGGGAGTCGGGCCCGAAGCGAAGTCAAATGTAGTGAATGTCAATTGGGATGTGACAGCGGCGACTACCCTGAGGACGACTAGTCGTGATACAAAGGAGAAGCAACAAGCCGATCCGGACTTAGATGCAGATATGGAGGACGGAAATCCACCAGCTCAGAAGAAGCTGAAGGTATCTTCTACTCCAATTTTGCCTCTTGGCGCTTACGAGCCTCACACGGGGACTGTTTTCTGTAAGCCCTCCTCGGTCATAATTTGTGGTCTACATCTTAACTCCTGTTAAATTCCAGTCCGAAATGACACTCAGCCGTCACGGTCTCGACTAGAAGCCGTCTCTGTTCCGGCCGATTCTTTGCCAAATTCAAAAAACAAACGGCCAGATAGTGGGGTACTTGGGGGCACAAAAACTGGTGCTGGTGCTTGGGGCTTGGCTTATGTCGATACAGTTATGGAGCTGCCTCCTCTTCCCTCGAGAGCCTCCAGGGGAGAAAGCGATTACGATCCGCAGCTAAGAAGGAAGAGGGAGAGGTTGCTTAGATCTCTCGGGATTGAACTAGGCAGTAGAGTGGCTACGCCGCATATGAGCAGCACCGTCGGAAATGTCCGACCGAGCACGGAGGCGGAGGAGGTTCAGACGATGGATGTAACTTAGCTGCGTTGACTTTCGCCACAATGTCTGAATCAAAGAACGGGATGAGGAAGCTAGGCTCTCCCAAACAAGAACTTATGGAGCTCTGAAAGAATTATGAAAGAAAGAGCAATTCAGCTCCATCATCCATCTGTTGATGTAGTTGCTCCAAATCTGCCAGTACTGGTAGTTGATACATCCGTGGTTGATGCTTATGCGTGTGGTTTTTCATCAGTAGACACGTGGCAGCGGCGAACTCGCATCTGTACTTTCTTCAGCTGCAACACTTCAGCTTCAGCCTTTGTGATTTTCTTTTCTGCTCATGTACTTCGGGTCAATTGCTCAGTGAAGGCTGCCAATCCATATCCTGGAATCTAGATGAATGACGTCGAAGACTCGGTTAGTACACCAAGATTGAGCTGGTCCACAATGCCGTACGTGCGAGCCTATGCTTGCCATATTGGTGCTGGGCACTGGGCACTACGTTTTTGGAATATACCAGTGCGTAGATTCTGATGTGACATGTTTGGAGCAAGCTGAAATAATTTTGCGAGCCCGTCTCAGTCGCAGAGTGCGGTAGCCCATTTCGGTTCGCTGTGATAAATTGATGTCTCTTATGGTAACAGCCCACGCTTGGCCACCGTTGAATCGTCGCACATTCGAGGTGTATCCAAAAATCGAAATTATAATCGGTTCAGGAACTGATTGTGTTTCCTGTTTATCTTCTGCAAGGAGTGGGGTGCTTCTAGAACTGTGAACGTTCCGGTCTTCTGATTTTGTCTGAGCTGGCAGGACTCGGCATAATTAATTCATAATTGAAAGAGGCTGAAGCATGTGTTCAATACGCGGGTGTTCGTTGGATGTATTCCGGATTAGTGGGTGAGTGAAGATTCTTTTTTTGAAGTGCTGCGTCCTAAAGATATCTCCGGAGACACCCAACGTACTACGTCACCAGCTTTTTTTGTTCCTATCGACTTGCTTTTCCTTGAGTCTTAACCTCGAGTGATACTTAATTATGAACTGAACCAATTGTAGCCGTTTGCACGCAGGCTCTGATTGCCCGTGACAGCGCTATGCGGTTCGTAGTGGCGATAGTGATTTGAGTTCATCGGCTTATGGGACATCATAGTCCTGGCCGCATGTGAATAGGTCCGATGCCGTTCACTGATATCATTCAGGCGACATCGTCCAATAACATTCATTCCAACTTCCCTTCGGAACGTCTAATGATGCTCTTCAATCTCACGGTGCCGCATTTATCTTGATTTTCTCAAAGCGCCGAGTCCATACATATACTGGAACTATCACAGGTGTCAATCTGGTTCTCTTTCATCGCTCTTTACACTCCCATTACACTTGTCCACTTTCTCTCCCATGAAAAACTTGTCCATTGGCGTGTTGGTTATGCTGTTGACGATTATCGGTGCATTTTCTGCTCCTACGGCAGGATTAGAGGGTCAAGAGTGAGTTTTAACTCTATTAATCTTTGAGATTTACCAAACCTAATCAGGCTTGGTGATTCCGATTTTATTAGTGTATCAGAGCGAGGAGGGCCAGGGAGTTCATCATGGCCTCCTTCTTGGAGGAAATCTTCTGAGAAACGTACGCTTCTGGTACGCGGTGGACCCGGGAGCTCATCGTGGCCCCCTTCGTGGCTCGAATCATCTGATTCTGAGTCAAAACGTACTATTTCGGAACGTGGTGGACCGGGAAGCTCGTCCTGGCCTCCCTCTTGGAAGACGGCCACCGAGGACAGCCCGACTCTTTTAACACGCGGTGGGCCAGGATCATCGTCATGGCCCCCTTCATGGATGAAAACCGAAACCAGGCCCGAATCTGAGTCGAGCAAGCGAACGTTACTTGTACGCGGTGGGCCAGGGAGCTCGTCCTGGCCCCCTTCGTGGTTGAAATCCTCCGATGACGATAATGAATCAAAGGATGGGGCGCAGAGGCGCTCGCCTCTTTCTTGGAAAGCGTGACTGTATGCAGGCGGTATAATTTGGTTTCGGATATGGTTGATATCTATATGTATATATTGACGCTGCTTGCTGCATATTGTCTCAATAAAATCCTAGGATTTGTACAAACCCTGAATGGTGTGAATGTAGTGATGTTCAGTCATCACAGAATGAGAGTCGGTAACCGCATCGATATGCCGGATACGTCGGCTGTCATGCGAAGCTGATTCTGAACAAATAATTGATTATGTCGTTCAGATTGAGCAAGTGTGCATCCAACGATGACCGAATTATAATCTCATTGTTGATATAGGGTGCGTGGGCCGTCAAAGATGTAACAAGTAATCTCTGCTGTTCATCGTGCTGCCGAGGAACAGGAACAAATTTCGCACTATTTAGACAGCAGGAATTCATGAATGGCAGGAGTCTTTCAATATCGGGGGCTCGGATGATGACAAAGTTTTTTCAGTTGATTCAACCTAAACCCGTTCTGGCCCGACGTAAATTTTATGAACGTTTGTATTGCTCAATCCCAGTCATGAAAGACGCTCTTTGCCTCCAATGATTGTGCGGTTTTGGACGGTGGCCGAGGAAACCTTTTCCGAAGCTTCTGTAGCTGACGATCCTACCAGTTCACAGCTCAAACGAGGTTGGTCAAAGCGTCCGCTCACTAACACGTGCGCCCTGGACCCTGACCTGACCTGACCGCCTGCCGCGGGATTTACCGAATTTGTAGGTACTGCTTTCTTTCGGTAGCCGAGTAGTACATGTACAAAGGTCTTTGCGAATCCGATCCGTTAACCACTTGATCCTCAGCCATTTCATATCGCAGGACGTAGTCCCTAACGGTTTATTTAATTTATGACACTGCGATGTCACTTCCAGCTATAACCTGGAACATTCAGACCGTACTCCTTGGCGCCACCTACGGAGGTTCGTGACCGATGAAAGTATAAAATCGAACAGTTACCGCTCCTTTTCTCCAGTGTTGACTCGCTTCGAGCTTTCCTTATCATGTTCAAGACTTCTGTTCTCGTTTCCTTGGCCTTGTCAGCTATCGGGACATCTGCTAACCCTGTCCGGCGTGCACCCTCCTGCAACCCCAATGCTCAGGGTCAGCCTGTATCCGTTCGGAGTACATACAGCTCTGGACTTGAGTGGGGTCTCGCGGCACCCTCAGATACTCTAATCATCAGCGAGTCCTACCGCGGCCTAGATTCCCCGGATTGGTACGTTCGTCAAAGTGGCCAATATCCGACCAGTTATTTTATTACGTACGTTTTATTATCGATTTATTATCTCAAGCAGCTTCTGACATAATGTACATAGGGATATCACCACTGGTTTGGCTGCCACGATTAACGGTGGAGAATTGCTTCTCAATACTCTCAACAACAACATTTACCAACCGTGAGTCCAATCTATTCAACGCGTACATGCCTTTGATAACTCGCTCTGCAGTAACCAAGTCTTTGACATCAACTGCGATAGTTGCTACACGGATGTTTCTCCAGGGAATATCATTGGCCTCGGTTGTACCATTAGTCCCCATAACGTATCTGATGCTTGTATTCGCATTGGCCCGTCCGCAGAGGATCCCTTGCGAAACTTTGGTTGCAACCCAGTTCAAGCCAACCAAGTTTTCACCATCCGGACGTAGACCAGTCGCTTGTGATCGTGTGGAGTCTGTAAAGAGTAATTTCTTCGAAGATGTACGTTATCTAGGCATTTTTGAATGGACATTGTTATGCGGCTCTTTGAGCTTGAACGTTCGGACTGCGAAATTTCTTACTTTTCTCATTAAATATTATGTCATGCCATCCAACGAATTCGCATGATCATAGCAGCCGTTAATCACTTAGCTCTCAGCCACAGCGAGACATAGACCGTGTGGTGCCTAAGTAACGGTTTATTTATTTTCTTGAAGGTTCGGATGCAGACATAAAAAAACAGAATTAGGACAAAAGGAACGGTGCATGTATACATATTGCTTTCAAAGTCGTACTTGATAGCTTGATATACGATTGGAGAACAGAGAAGGAGAACAGAGAAAATTCAATTATTCATGGCCCGACGCCTGATCCTGTGTTGTGTTCACGGTCATGTTATGTGCGCGCGCGGGCCCCGAGGGGCAGCTCAGCTGATATCTATCTCTGCCTCCCAGCTGTACTTGCCCTATCCTCACCTTCTTTTCTCTTCTGATCCCCTGCTACATCCGAAAGTACTGTGTTAGGCCACAGAATTGTCCGATGGCCCGGCCGCCTCCTTGAAACATATATATGTAGAACCAAGATGATCAGGCTAACACAAGTCGCGATCATGTTTCGTTCACTATTGCTAGCGAGCGCATTTTGCTCGACTTTCTGGATGCCAGCAGTAGCATTCGACTTTGATTCAGCATGCGGTAGCATCGTATCTCAAGCTGCTTCCATCGAGAATACTACCCTATTCTTCGCAGACCTTGTTCCTGCGGGGACGACTTTGACCTTTCCCGACCAGGATCCATCATGCGAGCCCTCCTCTCAGGTAACTCTCGTGGATATGTGCAGAGTTGCTCTGAATGTGTCAACGTCGGACCGTTCCGGGATTACTATGGAGGCATGGCTCCCCAGAAACTGGACCGGAAGATTCTTGAGCACTGGCAATGGAGGTTTGGGTGGGTGTAAGTAAGAAATCTCTGTTCGGCCTTTATTCAGATCTTTACCATATAAATTGACCCTTACTTAGGTATCCAATATGTGGATCTGGCATATACTACCGCTCAAGGGTTTGCTACTGTTGGAGCTAACAACGGCCACAATGGCACCAGCGGAAGGCTTTTCTTTGATAACTCCGATGTTTTGATTGATTTTGTTTACCGTTCGTGAGTAGGATAGATTGGCACATCACTGTTGAGTGCTGATTAAAAATCAGTATTCATACAAATGTAGTTGTTGGGAAGGAAATTACCCGAATGTTTTATGGCACACCTCACAAGACTTCTTACTATCTCGGATGCTCAACCGGTGGTCGGCAAGGCTTCAAAATGGTGCAAGACTTTCCAGATGACTTCGATGGTGTAGTTGCTGGGTCACCTGCTATCAATTTCAACAATCTCTTGAGCTGGGAAGCTCGCTTCCACAACATTCTCGGGGGTTCTTCTTCCCCAACATTCATCACGGCCGATGAATGGCTCGGCCTAATCCATGATAACATCTTAGAGCAATGCGACGAAATTGATGGGGTTGCCGACGGTATCATTGAAGATCCCAATCTGTGCGACTACAAACCAGAGGAGCTCATTTGCAGTCCCTCGAATAACAGCTCTGGCTGTCTCACTCCAGCACAAGCGGGTGCAGTTCGGGAAGTTTTCAGCCCCATGTACGACACGCATGGGAAGCTGATGTTTCCGAGGCAGCAGCCTGGAAGTGAGAATGCAGATCTCATCAGCTCATTATACAGTCAAGATATATTCTCCATCTCCCAAGTAAGTGCATGAGATGTGTCCTTCAGTCTCAGGGCCCTTTTAGCTCATTCTCTGTCAGGATTGGTTCCACTTTGTAGTCTTTGACCCAACCTTTGACGAGGACACTCTCAACCTGACAGATTATCAGATCGCGGAAGATTTGAATCCATTTAATATTTCAACTTTCAAAGGCAATCTCTCCCCCTTCCAGTCACGCGGTGGAAAGATTCTCACCTACCATGGTCAAGCTGACATGCTGATCTCTCCCACCGACACAGAATTTTATTACCAACACGTTGCCAGAACGATGGGCCTTCCGCCTTCTGAGATTGATGAATTTTTACGCTTCTTCCGTATCAGTGGTATGAGCCACTGCGCGACCGGCCCTGGTGCTTGGGAAATCGGGCAGACTCTACCGGGTGCAAGCGGTAATCTGAGCTCGGATACACTGGATGCTGAACGGAATGTGTTGACGGCGGTGGTACGATGGGTAGAAGAAGGCATTGCTCCTGATACCATTTTGGGTACTAAATACGTGAATGATACGACGGCTTTGGGAGTGGAATTTAGCCGAAGACACTGTCGTTATCCACTCAGGAATATCTATGACAGGACAGGCGACAGCAATCTCCCTGACAGCTGGTCATGCAAATAGGCATGCAGTCGCGGGAAGTACAGGGTCTTGACACATTCGTATTCTTGTAGTTTCTTCCCTTGTGTTGATAATTGAACACACCTGATATTTGACGCTTTGACGTTGCTATGTTTGGATGAGACAACCTTATTACAGCGATTTCTCTAGAAAAATGGCCTTACGCTTGACCAAGCAAAACTGGGTTTATATGCGAAGGTTCATTACAGAGCTTCATGCATTGAAGAACAGCCAGCAGCTCGGATCGTGAACCTGACAAGTAACGACCTGCCAAAGTAGAGAGTCGCACTCGATGCACGAGCTGAGACTACATACAGATTCGTTGAGAGAAGCCGATTGCGATGTCACTTCTAGCTATGGCCTAGGCCATTTAAAAGGCACCTCATAAGGGGTTCGTACCATCTATGGAAGATAATGATAGTTGAAAAAAAGCACAAAATCTCAGCTATGATTGCGATCCAGCTCAAGCCAACCAAATTATCACGACTCGGAAGCAGATAGACTGTCGCCAATTAACTGAACTCTGTAAAGAGTAAAAATCTCGAGAATGCGCCTTCTACTCCATCTGGACATTTCTATATATGACAAAGGAAGAGACAGGGATAGAGTAGCTGCCGAGGCCTGCCACACTAGCGCAACGCGTGAGCGCCGCCAGAGTTCGCCGAGATTAATCTATCCAAGATGATGCAGACCACGAGAGAGATGGCCAATGACATTGACATGGTGGATGGCGGTGCGGCTGCAGAGACGGGCGCTATCGGAGCCGAGCGCTTCCGAGTCTGTCTTTCCTCTGCTGTGAACGCGTGAACAATTAATTTTGTATGTTGAATCGGGCATGCTACACAACCTTTCAAAAAATGCTGGCGTGCTGCTGACGGGGACGTACAGTTCGAAAGCTGTACCCACTGCCCAGCGTCTGTGCAATAACCAGCGACGACTGGTATCAAGTCATTTCAAGTCAACGTTATGCTCGCCCATGTCAGTTCTCCGACTGCTTAAATAACGTCTTCATCCGAGTCTGTTGCGATATGGCTACTGCCGATCTCTTCGAAACCTATCACTTCGAGTACCAGGACAATGACGACGACTTGTATATCGAGTCGGACGAGGAAGATGAACTCTCGTTTACTCCTATACCTGACAGACCTCTACAGGCTCTTCGGTTGATACGAGATCATCTCTCTGACGAGGTCACTTACTGGCAGGGAACAATATCGTCTGGTCTGGTTTTCTACTATCGCCAGCTAGAGCTCCACATTGAAGGCGGTGGATATTCTTGTCGTCTTTCTCCCAGATTCAAAATTGTCAGCAAAGGGCTTCACCTTGATTATGCTCTTCAACTGGATATGCAACTGAAAAGAATTGAGAAAGAGGACCTGGAAGCCCAGCGCTACCAACATCGTTCGCTCGACTCATTCCATTTCGCTACGCTAGTTCTTCGGATGGTGGAAGCAGCTAGTGCTTGTCAATCCCTTTCTCCTCTTCCTTCTTACGCATATGACCTTGACAGTGTCACGAACACTGCCAAGGACTTTCTTCACCTTACTCCGAAACAGATATGCGATGAGATCCTCTCGGACTATCGCATTCTCCACGTCGAATCAATCCTCCGTAATGATCTTTCCCAGCGATTCAAGAGTTACAGAGACCATCTCCGGGAAAAACTTATGACGCGTCCTTTAGGTGAACTCCAGAAATGTGTCCCTCCAGAACATCGACGTGTTCGAGGTGACAACGTTGAAGACCTTGCTGACTATATTGTCAAACCCAAACTTACCTTTCACGGCACTCGTGCTGATCTAGTCCCATCCATCGTCCAGTACGGCTTCCTAAAACCAGGGTCTACTCATCCTGGAACTGGCTTTCCCCTCCCTGTCCGCTGCGGTAGCACGTACGGAAGAGGAGTTTATTCCTCCCCTAACGCAGCTTTCGCACTGCAATACTCAGGTTCGCAGTGCGAGGCTACGAAGCCGGGTGGAATTCCCGGTTTGAAACTGATCGTTTGCGCTACAATCATGGGCCGAACTGCAGAAATGTTTCGTTCGGATAACTGGAGGGAGCAAACCAAACCATATCCCGGATCGGACTCCCACATTGCTAATAATGGTTACGAGTACATCGTGTTCAACAATGCACAAGTCCTTCCTTGCTATGTCGTTCACCTGAACTGGGCAAATGCCGCAGAAGCAGACAGTTTTGTTGCGAATAAGCTGGGACGTCCGAGCCCTACCAAAAGGCCTTGGCTGGATGACTTTGATCTGTCCTGTCCAGGAGACAGACAGAGATTGAAGGAAGAGCGACTAGCACAGGCTAGGAAATTCTTCGCATATGGGTATGAATTCTTTCCCGCGAACTAATTGATTCATTTTCTAACGACGTTTTGGATCATGGATTGACAGATTTGGACCAGTGTCAGGGTCGAGAATCGTGATCGAAGACATTGCGGATATTGATGATGATGAGGAAGATTATGGAGAGTATCAGACTGATCGTTTGGATGATGTGCAAAAGGTAGATATTTGGCACCAATTGCATGGCGAGACGGAGAAGGATGAGTATAAGATGCAGAGGAAGGCACGTTACAAAGCTGTCAGCCGGAAAATCATCGACGATGACCAACTGTCAGACTGAATTTTGCAAGTTCTGGTTTTGGTATACCCCACACATGGTTACCCATTTATATGTACAATCCTGTATTTGTGTCGCTAGATATATTTCTATAAATCAAATTGAGATGCGGATATTCGTTGGCGAATCAGATTCTCGAGCCCAGATATGGTACACGATTATTATGCACGCTGCTACTTTAATGCCACTCTTTCGGTCTGTTGAAGCATTTAGCACCTAGGAAGTCCGGATGGTATCGAGGCAGACACCTACCCGAATCCTCCACTGGGAGGAGTAAGCAGTGAAAGTCGTTGACCATCGGCTGTATTTTGGAATACCTTGGAACACATCAGAGTAGATTTTTATCCGCAGTATGCAAGCTCGATAGAACTTACAGTGTTTCCCCACCAAGTTACGGAACCAATACCGGGAAATTGTAGACAGAAAAATATTACAATGGTTGAAATGGCAACCCCGGAGTCCAAAGCCGCAGACAGTACATAATTATATTTTGTCCACCATGCAAAGTGATTACGTCGGATGAGGTACTGGAAGATGAACCCGACGATGACCCATGGAACGTAATTGATTGAGGTTGCTGGAGGAAGAAAACCGGTGCCAGTGAAGATAAGAGGAAAACTGTGGACATTGCGAAGACGGGTAAATACTTGCATCAAAAGCTGAAACGCAGGCGTGAACTGACTTGATGTACCGGGTCCAACTACTGGGCCATCTCAGATGAACGATCCACTGCACAATTGGGGCGATCAGTCCGACCAGAAAAAAGAACAGCAGTCCTATCAACAGGCACGTCAGAATTCAAAAAAAAAAAGATCTTCGGAAGTCCCACCAACCGTAATACGTTGAACCCTTGGAGAAGATACGGGAAGGACCAATCACACCCCAGATGACGCTCGCTGTACCAAATACCATGGTCGATAAGCACGTAAATCCATCTGGTTGGTCTGGATCGCATATTCCTTTGATATTATTAAACATCCATGCCTGTACACCGAGCTGTACAGTCCCAGCTATAATCGTTGCAACAACCTGAGCGGAAAACATGGTTCGTGGTGGTATTTTCATATAGTGACCCAGTTTCAAATCTTGAGTAAAATATAAAGCCTGTGACATGGTGTTGTAGCCCCAAGTCTTGAACATCATCATCCCTATGGGATGCCCTGGAAGGGCGTATCCAATGATGAGCTCTGTAAGCACGTTCAGTCCCACTAATAAACACGTCAGTAAATATTGAGGTGAAAGGGCATACACTCTAAGAGAGACCTTGTTGATTCGTTATCGCCTGCATGACTCCAATCGGGATGGTGTAGAAAAAGGCTACAAACACCACTATGAGCTAGGCTTTCCGACACCTGCAGAAACTCACCGATACATAATGCAAGGATGAAGTACCCGCTATCATCCGGTCCATATCATCAAGTCGAGACCGTAGCGTAGAGTGAAATTCGCTCACATCGGAAATTGCGTGACCCAAACTTCGATCACGATGCAACCGAACACGAACATGGTCACTAAACCGAACAAGAGCTTGAGCTGTAGCAATCTTCCGGGAGTAAAAACTCACTGAATATGATTGTATACCACCATTCTGGTACCTGGCGATAGCTGCGCATTAGCTGAGCGTGGATGTCTTTTTGTTCGTTCAGAGAGCGACGAGCTTTGATCCAGATTTGCTTCCGATAGAAGAGACTGGATGCATGATTAGTTTTTGGACCTGTCATATTATCCAAGTTGTGAACGTACGCGGAATGCGCTGCAGAAGGGCAGAGAAGAGATCAAATCTGCAGGTGCACAAATTATTATGTTTTCACATACATATTATGGCGGTCATGCTCGCAAATGACAAACCATACGAGAGAGCAAAAGTTGCTGGGAGGTAGAGAGGACTGTATGCTTCGTACGCCGTTTGATTGAAAGTGAGGTCTGAATTTGTGATTTTCTTCACGTTGTACCGGGTACCGTTGTTGTTGAATGACCCATCGCTTAAAATCCTGTCGCATGTATATAAATTTCAGCTCCGACACCCGAAAACCGAAATTCTTACGGTAAGTACGCAGAGTTCCACGTATTCGTATACTTCAGTGAAAACCCGCTTTGTCAACAAATAAATGCTCTAAAATTTGAAGTAACATACGTATAAAATTGGGGTAACGATCCCTGGTCATGATTTCGCATGTTAGATTTGTTCAGAATAACGAGAAAGTGCTGGTCACATACAGTAGAAAAGCACAAAGGCAAATGCTATATTTGCTTGTGACCACCAGGGAGAGACGAGCGGAGAGGCAGTGAATGCGATCTAGTAAAAGATTAGGGCTAGCAATCGAAAGATGAACGGGCAACTGTGACATACCTGCGCCCAGTCGAAGGTAATTATGCTCATTCCCAGCCCGGATTGATACTGTTGAACGACGATTCAGCGAACGGAGGTCAATAGCATCCTGAACTTCCGTACTCCAAATAACTGATTAATCTTGACATTATCCGGGACGATCCAGCATACCCACGAAAAGTAACTCAGAGCTTGGAAGAGGTATCCGGGAAGGAAATACCACGCAAAGGATCCCAAGAAGGCATAGACGAAGAATCGTTGCCGGGTCATACCTCCACGGCTACCTATCCCGGCATAATGCGTTGAATGTAAGGTGTTGAACAACGCCGCTGTCACAAGATTGGTCGGCCAGACTGCAATCGACACATGGTTGCCTCAAGCTTCACGTACCGGGATGCTGAATATGACTTACTCATGGAAGGAGGCTCCACGAGGAAGCGCTTGGCTATTCCCCCGATGGAGAAACCAATAAGTTGAGTGGACATCACCACTAACCATTGATAGCTGAAACTATAGATCTGATTGTAGAATACTCGTTGAACGGCGATAATATCCGTGGCGTAGGCACTCTGATAGCCCACGGAAGCCATCACCGTGACGAGGACCTGAAGTCAAACCAGTTGGTCAGTGTTTTCCATACTCAGAGTGTACCCCACAGAAAAGAACTTACATGCTCTTTGATTGTGAATGGTCCCGGGTTGAGCTGAACACCAAATATCTTGACATTAGGCATAAATCTTGCCCAAGCAATTCCTACAGGGAAAGCTAGTAGTTGAGCGACAAGCTATGCATGGGAGGTCATTTAGTCGAATTGAAGCGAATAAAAGTTCAATCTGAGAGCGTACTCCTGTAATAGTCACGGAAGGGTAGCGAAAGTAGAAGAACTGGTTCAAGCCCTTTTTGTTATCTAAATAAGCACGAGTGTTTGAAGGAGTAAAGTGGTTGGTAACAAACAGGAATCAATACTGTTAGCAGGCATAGGTAAGCATCATGACTATTTGAAGGGAGGTAAGACTTACTGGCCCAGCATATTCCTATAATCCATGCTCGAAGTGTCCCAACTGGCATCGAAGGATCATCCGTGTTTGAGACGGCAGATCGAACTTCGGGGTACGGCGAGTCCATCTCTAAATAGCAACAGAAGTATTGAGCGTACAGAGAGGGTGAACACCACGTTAAGCAGCTCTCACCCAAAACACCTTCCATGGCCTCCAGGTCATCGAGATTGGGATCATCGAAGTATGGAGACTCTACAGTGTTGACACTACTCGAAGATTCTGCAACTGAATATTTCAGTCAGTATGAGTTGAAGCATGCAATAATAACTTCAGTGACCATCTTCGTTATCCCGGTCAGTATTCGGATCTACCTGAGCCAGTGCCTTTTCAATGTCATACGGGCTCAATTGCTTCTCGACAAAGGAGTCGGGCATGGTGAACACCCTCCGAATAACGATGCCGCAGAGCGAGCAAGAAGATTTTCACCATGGATCCTCAAGTATCCCTTATATCCGTATTACATGCAGTGCGTAGTGCGATAAGATAGGCGTTGAATGGAGAATTTGAAGCGTGCTTCTTGAACATATGGTCAAAATTCGCGTTGTGTTGATACGCCATTTGAGCATGCTATCGCCATTGATACACTTCACACGCAACAACTGTTCGACTGTTAAATGTCAAAGATCTTTCGTGAAGAAGAGGTAAAATCTGTATTCAAACCGGTGTTGACCTGTGATAAATCTTATGAGTACCACCGCCTTAGCGAGACATTGCAGAAGCGTGACAGACAGCCGGAAAACCGACGGAATTCGGCTGCGTTTAAGCCGGTGAACTCGCTGAGCAACCTCTGACAGTAGCGCATATTACGATTGGATTATTGTACATACGCCTATATACACGGACCTACAATATACAGCTCTAGATACGGAACAAATGCCTACAGTATGTTGATCGGTGTTTGTTTGTCATTAAACGAAGGATCCTCAACCAACCGACGTACTGAGACGCTTAGAGTTTTGCATTGAGGCCCCAGCTGGTATGAACCCCTTCTCCACCCAAGCGCTTCACGATCCCGTCTCCTTCCAATTTATGCATGTGCAAAGTGATGCTATAGGAAGCCGGAGTCCAGAGAGATTCCGGGTACGCTTCGTAGATCTTGGAAACAATTGTCCAAGTTGTCCAAGGTAATTTTTGCGAGCTATCATCCATAGTCGGTGGGATGGATTGAAGCATTTCCAGAATTTGGGCTTCTCTGTCTAAGCGATGCCTGATGTAGGTCTCAATGACTTTGGATCCTTCAGTAACGACCGGTCCATGACCCGGATAGAGAATATCGTAAGAGTTGGATTGATTATAATCCAACATTTTACGAAGACTAGCGAGATAAACTTTGAGATCTTCGAACACGGCTGTCCCCTGTCCCAAAACCGTATCAGCGGTATATAGAGCGCGATCTTCGGGAACAAGAAGATATATCGAGTCGCGAGTATGGCCAGGAGTATGTAAGACACGCAACGAAGTTGAAGATGTAGTAAGTTCTTGACCATCATAAAGGTCATGGAACGCTGAACTTTCAGATGCACGGGTGAATGCACCAGGAGGCAGAGATGATATTATGGACAGTAGGTCACTTCGCTCTGGGATTTCTGAAAGCGGGAATTTGTGCAATCGAGGAGGTTCGAAAGGAAGACCGGTCTTCCGTTCATCCCATAATCGGCGCAGGAGGGCGAGCACAGAAGGGAGACCTCCTATATGATCTCTGTGCCAGTGTGAGATGATAATGTCCGATATATCAGGGCTTTCATAATTGCTGGAAGCTGCTGTCTCCTTCAAAGCCGATTCAAGGACAGGAATATAGTCTTCCTTTCCTTCTCCGGTATCTATTAAGGTGTATGGGTTTTGTCGACCTACGAGATACGTGTTTGTACCCTGAAGAGTGAATTTCCCCGGATTCTGCCCCAGAACCCTGACAATATTGGGGCTCAACTGCGAAAAATTAGATTGTAAAGGGAGGGAGACTCTGGTACATTTCTTACTCTAGTGACTGACGATAGAACCTCTAGTTTATCCATGGAGTGCAGAAAGAAGAGTTATCATTGGGCTTAATCCGGTATTTGCATTAACCGAGTGCGTTGAGCGTTTATTAGCCATTAGGCGCCCGTTTGAGCGCCCGACCAAGCGCCTGCACCGGACCAAGTCAACTCTTTCGTGGACGACCACCGCGATATACCCATTATCAACAATGGCTGACGTTGACATGGAAAACGGAGAGAGTCTGAAGAGGAAAAGGTGTGTGCAGTATCTGAACTTCCATATCTTTCTTTAAACTCTCTGTCGTCAGGTCTGGTTCAACTTCTTCTGTAGACGCAGGTCCTCCGCCTTCTAGTCGCCGCAGGTCTATATCGCCCAGAAGCTTAAAAGTAGATCTGGTCAAAGTCAGCGATGTTGACCCTGCTCGCCGAGCTGAACGAGAGCGGCAACTCGCAGCTCGTGTTGCTGCAATGGAACTGGAAAAATCCGAGAATGCGAAGGAAAAGGCTGCGGAAAAGGAATATGATGCAAAAGCAGAGTTTGCAAAGCTCCTGGGAACACGTTCAGGCGGTGTATATATGCCTCCTGCTCGATTACGTGCCCTCCGAGAAGCTGCAGCCAGCGATAAAAGCAGCGCGGAATACCAACGACTTTCTTGGGATGCTCTGCGAAAATCTATCACCGGTATCGTGAACAGGGTCAACGTCAACAACATTAAGCAAATAGTACCCGAGCTCTTTTCTGAAAACTTGATTCGAGGTCGAGGTCTATTCGCCAGGAGCATCATGAAAGCACAGGCGGCCAGTTTGCCGTTCACTCCAGTTTTTGCAGCTCTGGTTGCTATCATCAATACAAAGCTTCCTCAGGTTGGCGAGCTTGTTCTAACTCGGTTGATCAGTCAATTCCGGCGAGCATTTAAACGCAATGATAAGGTGAGCATCCGTGCCATGTGTTCTTCAATCTTCCGTTCTAACTTGTCGCAGATTGTCTGTCACTCTACCACCACCTTCATTGCGCACTTGGTCAATCAAGCAGTTGCGCACGAGATTATCGCTCTGCAAATCCTTGTCCTATTACTCGAACGACCCACTGATGATTCCATTGAAATTGCCGTCGGTTTCATGCGCGAAGTCGGAGCATTCCTCGCCGAAAACTCTCCCAAAGCTAATGCAACTGTCTATGAGCGGTTCCGTACCGTTTTGAACGAGGGGTCCATCAGTCATCGTGTTCAATACATGATCGAAGTTCTCATGCAGGTTCGAAAAGACAAGTACAAAGACAATCCCATTCTTCCTGAAGGTCTTGATTTGGTTGAGGAAGACGAGCAAATTACTCATCAAATACAACTTGAAGCAGAGTTGCAGGTTCAGGAGGGGCTGAGTATGTTGCAACTTTTATTCTATTTCCCCTGGTTGACCGTTGCTTTTCAGACATTTTTAAAAATGATCCCAATTATCTCGAAAACGAGGAGAAGTATAAAGCCATCAAAAGCGAGATTTTGGGTGAAGATTCTGAAGAAGAGTCGGGATCGGAGGAGGACTCGAGCGACGAAGAAGAGATCGAGGGTACGCATGAAACTTGCTCCTCTAAGTCTTTCTCTAATCATTATCACAGTGGAGGAGAAGGAAGGTATTCAGGACGAAACCGGAACCAATCTCGTCAATTTGCGTCGAACGATCTACCTAACTATTATGAACGCTCTCAACTATGAAGAAGCAGTTCACAAGCTTCTCAAAGTGCAGCTTTCAGAGGGCGAAGAAGTATGTTTCTACTCTATCTTTTTTCATTCTTGTCATCGCGTTAACGCCCTCGTTCCAGATCGAAATGGTCAACATGATCATCGAGTGTTGTTCGCAGGAGCGATCATATTCTACCTTCTATGGTCTCATAGGCGAACGATTCAGCAAACTCAATCGTGTCTGGACAGAGGCGTTTGAAACCGCTTTTGGAAATTATTACACCACAATTCACCGTTATGAGACCAACCGGTTGCGAAATATCGCTAAATTTTTCGGACACCTTTTTGCTTCAGATTCGATATCTTGGGTTGCTTTCGAGTGCATCAAGATTAATGAGGACGATACGACGTCCAGTAGTCGTATCTTTGTCAAGATTATGATGAGCGAGATGATGGAAAGTATGGGGTTGAAAACCTTGGCAGAGAGATTCAAGGATGAGGAAGTCAAGAGAGCTTGTCAGGGTATGTTCCCCATGGATATACCCAAGAATACACGGTTCTCTATCAATTACTTCACAAGTATTGGTTTGGGTGCGGTTACTGAGGGGATGCGAGAGTGGCTTAAAGTACGTTCCATGGACTCCACTCGTCGCTGCATCGCCTGACTTACTCTTCCTTCTACAGAATGCTCCAAAGCTGATCATGGAACAAAGACGAGCTATGTTGGAGCAGGAATCGTCTTCAGACTCGGACAGCTCTGACTCGGATTCCTCTTCGTCGGATAGCTCTTCGTCAGACAGCTCTGATTCCTCGGATGGCTCCCGTTCACCTTCCCCACGCCGTCGACGTTCTGCCACTCCGCCTTCCCGTCGTCGAAGGTCTCCGTCGTATGATTCAGACGACTCTCGCGGTCCACCGCCGCGAGGACGCAGCGTGTCTCGTACACCTCCGCCTCGGAGCCGCCGACGTGACGATACACCTCCCCGTCAGAGAAATGGCTCTGTAAACGGTGACAAACGTGAATCCGTCGGAAATCGCTCTCCACCGCACATTTTGAAAGGCCGTCATAGCGGCAGGGATGACTCTCCTCCTCCTCGTCGACGCTACTCGTCGAGCTCTTCGAGATCCAGGTCGCCTCCTAATAGGTCTAAATACTCTCGAGCTAGGTCTGAATCTCGGTCGAAATCCCCGTCCCGTCGTCCCAACGGTAATGGCAGGAGGTATTCACGATCCAGGTCTCCACGACGAGACAGCCAGAGCGATCGTAAACGAAGAAACAGCTCAAGAGATCGTAGCTACAGGGACCGAGAGCCTGACAGGCGACGTGCGTCGCCCCCTTCTCCAAGACGGGGAAGCGGGTATGAGCGAAGGAGGTAGTGAGCCGTATCTGGGTAACAGAATTGTATTTTTCTCGATCAGTCTGGCCTATGCCCTTCTCGTACACCTGTCATTGGGATAAAACGCAAAAAAGTTTATTATACGATTATGTTGTAACAGAGTGTTTTAAGTCCGTGGTCCGGATATTTGAATCGCTTGTTTTCCAATCTATCCAAAATCAGAGAGTGAACACCATAGCAACCGCCTTGGATGATCTTTAAAAATCCACTCACAGATGAAGACGCTAATTTTTCCTCATTTTTTGCGACACCTCACCTTATTTACTTTTAATTATGCCTGACGGACATATCGAAGGAAATCTCAACTTTGCAGCGACGTTAGCATTACTGCCTCCGTGATTTCATTTGCGTTACTGACTGTCTTCCCTGCAGCCGTCACGGCTGGACACGAAATTTCACCCTTCCTCCAGACCAAGTTGAAACCATCTCTTATGATACTCTGGAATCTGTTCTAGAGCTAAAAACCCTCAAGATTCGTTCACTGTCTCTGCGAATCTTCGTAGAACATCCTCCGGCATCAGGTACCTTTGTGAAAATTCGTCCGTGGAAAGACGATGGGACTTTGCAGGCAATTCTTGTGAAGGATTTCTTCACGGAGCGCATGAAGAATGGCACT
This sequence comes from Collybiopsis luxurians FD-317 M1, assembly GCA_000827265.1. NCBI lineage: Eukaryota > Fungi > Basidiomycota > Agaricomycetes > Agaricales > Omphalotaceae > Collybiopsis > Collybiopsis luxurians. The sequence goes on along the minus strand of KN834752.1, from coordinate 161,355 downwards.
ACGACTGCTTTGGATATTCGGGATGGGAACGTTCGCGAACATGATGTCGCGGAGGGCAGCAAAGACGGTCTGGGAGCGAGGGAATGGCTCAAGGCGCACGGTTTGACGAAGACAAAGAGCAAAGATCCCAATTCTAGCGCTGAGGAGCATGATGTGCGCCCATTTTCGTTGTCTAGTTCAGAAGAAACTAACGTTATTCAAGGCTGAACCTCAATCCGATGCTAAAGCCTCAGCAGGAAGTAATGGTTTCCTTTCTGCTTTCGGATTTGGCAAAACTCAACCAACGGTTCCTCTGAAAACCGATGAAGACACGGCCGAAGGTGACGGTGAGGGATCTCCTGAAAGAAAACAAAAAACTGAAGAAGACATTCTCCGCGAGGTTCGTCTGCCGGCTTGTGAGTGGTGATCTAAGCTTACCGCAAATCTACAGCGAGGTTGGGGACCACCTATCATGCGTCGTCTAACAAGTCGTGTGCCGCGCAAAAGTAAAGCACCCGTCGAGTATCCGGACAAGGATATCCAGGAGGAAGGCGACGGTGAAGAGATTGAAATACCTGAAGCCGAAGAGGCAAATGGAGGTGCTCGACCAGAGAGAAAGGTATGTCGGCCAGTCAATCCCTTCTCTCCCAATTAATTGTCGTCTCTGGTAGGCCCTTTGGCGCAAGAAATCCAATGTTTTCACTGGTAGTAAGAAATCCAAGAAAACTGGCGGCGCGGAGATTGTAAAGACTCCATCAGATGCAATCGCATCACCTCCAGCAACACCCACAAAATAGACTCTCCTTGCTTTAGGAACTCTTCCTCAATCACCTCAACCATCTCCGCTCTTTCTTTAATGATTTTTAATGTCACACCTTTTGTTATACATTAATCACCCTCCTTTCTATAGTAAACTAGGACTTGATTGTTGTAATGTGTACCTCGTCCCAAACTCAATTTGATTCAGCAAGAAAATTGTTAATGTTCAAAAGCATGGGTATTCCTTTTTTGTCAATAATCAAGTACTTAGTTCTTCGCTGATACTGTGCCAGAAAGCACATCTCGCTGCTTGCGCATCGGTAACTTCCTCCATAACAATATCGCCAGGATGAAGAAGTATCCGCGGACCTCCAGAGGTAGAATTGGTGACACGCTTTGAATTTGCTTCAGCATGTAGAAATGGCAAACGAAAGCCAAAAGGAGACTCACTGTCCAGGTTGTCGAAGCAGTGGGAGTCTGAGCGATCACGAAGGATGTCCAGTACTGCTGCATAGCCGTGAAGAGAGCTGCGTCATTTCCTGAAAAATCTGAAGCGGGATCAAAGAGCGCGGTCAATTCCGCTCCATGAGTAGAACCTTGGTCAGGGTTGTCGTAGCTGAACAAGGAAGAAAACATCCTTCAGTGAATCATACGGAGCTGAAATAAGAGACAACCTAACTGATACTGGAACGAGCGTAATCCCTGTCCTGCCGCAGCAGCAGCAATCATTAACCCAGAACATATATATCTTGCCTCGCCATACATCTGTTGGCCCTGTAAACTCAAGGAGTTGTCATAATCCGACAAGGGATAGAGCTCCAATCCCTTCGTGAACGATTCCTCGGTGAAGCTAACGTATTGACCTGCAATAAAGTTGTATACCGTTGTCTCGGTGGCATCAGGTTCAGACGTATTCGCGGCTGGGTTGGGTAGGGAGGCAGACCAGTTCGCGCCTTCATCGGTATTCGATCTGTGAAGTGCATGAGTTGCACTTGTCAACGTCGTGAAGACAAGGGGCGTTATCGACCCACCCGAATAGAACCGGTACTTTTGAAAATTTACCACTCTTGAAAGCTTCCACCGGTCTGGTTGCAAGGAAAGTGCCGTCTATGCATGGTGCGAAGACAAACAGCGTTGAAGTACGATTACTTAGAACCTTTGTGCCGGCAGACGCTAGCGTGGCAGAGTCTGCGTCCATCAGGCAACTCATAGCATCGGACGACGAGGAGCAGCCGCTGTGAACAGTTAAATGCAATTTATATGTCAAGGGGAAAAGTCTTACGCAAAGCCAGCAAACAGATCAAACACGTCGTCGAGGTAATCACTATTGAAGTCGGGCATGTAGCTCAATGATGCGCTGTCTCCCATCGAAGCACGGAAAAGGCCCTCTTCATCGCCTCCGTTCGCTATGAGCTAAAGAAAATATAAAGTCATGGTTATGAGGCTCATTTAGAAGACGAACATGGAACATTGTGGCGCCAGCACCAGCAGACTCGCCCCAAATTGTGACCTTCCTAGAGGTACATTGAATCAGATTGCGTAGAAATATCTTCATGCTTCTGCGCCTACTCTGGATCGCCTCCAAAGCTTGAGATATATCTCTGGACCCATTTCAAACCCGCTCGCTGTTAAGAAAGGAACTAAGTAAAAGAATGTTAAGGTGAATGAGTACGTTTCTTACTTGATCAAGCATCCCAGCATTCAGAGCACCACCAGCATTTGCGAAAGTCGACCCAGCCAAAAAGCCGAATTGCCCCAAGCGATACTCGAAGGTTACGAATATCATTCCAGGCGAAGACGCCGAAGACGCCGTTTGCACTAACGGGATAGCATTATTTTGCCCATTTCCTGTTTGAAACCCTCCTCCTGTACGACCGAACACATTTCACGGTGATATGACGAAAAATTGGAATAACCGAATTGGATTAGGATTTTGGTTTTGCATTGAGGATATGTAATGTTTTGGGAATCAAAAGCTCAGTCAGGCACGGGTTCTAAATATGAGTGGGAAGGAAGGAGAAACCACTGACCATGGAACCACACCATGACCGGAAGCTTTGCTTCCGATGTCGCGCCTGATGGAACATAGACCTGTAGGTATCATAGGATCAGCGAATGAAAGTTGGGAAGAGTCAGCGTGGGTCTTCAGAAAAAGACAAAGCAGCTGCAAGCCCAAGTACGTTTCACTCACATTGGCAAAGAGACAGTCTTCCGATGTACCTTTCACCACCGTCGACTGAGGAACTGGTATGCATGAGTTACCGAACTTCCGAAAGAGTTAAATGTCAGAAAAACGAACTCTTGAATCGGCATATTCATTGCTCACCGCATTAGCATTGACTGTTCCAAGTTGTGTGGTAGGCGGGAACACTGGAGCCTTCCATCTAAGATCACCGACTGGCGGTTCGGCGTAGCGAACACCTTTGAAAGATGTAACACCTGTTGTGGTGTCCTCCACACCGACGAATGTCCCATCTGTAGGCAAAAATAACTTGTGGGTTTCTCGTAGTAGAGCACTGCATGGACGTACAATCTAACGCAACGGTAGCCTCTCCGGCGACAGTTGAAATATACACGCTGCTCAGGACGAATAGAGCTTTGAGAGTAAGCATGATGGTGAAAGAGCAGGAAAAATGAAATTTACCAACATCCTTATATCGAAACGCCTTGGCCTTTCGCGTCATCAGCTGAGAACACTGCAATGTGGGACGCTTAATCAATTTTTATCCAGGGAAGTATTTTACCCCAGTCGAGTGACGTCGCGTGAAACCAAAGACTCGAAAGTAAATCATGAGGGAAGAAAATTGTCTCTTAGGCAGGAAACTTTGCTCGGATGTCAGATGGAGAATAGAAGTCTCAGAAAGTGAAGTGAGTGCCTTGCAGCAGCTTCAATTTGGACATAACGCGCGCTGGACGCGTTATTCCTCCCTGAACGAAAGATCGGTAACAATTGATGAGAATCTATGCCCGGCTAAAGAGAATAATAAAGAATTCTGCATGGCGATAGATAGTGTGCGACCATGGGCCCAAACTCCCCTTCCGCTTCGTGGTATCGAGCTCATTGATTTGTGCTTGTAAGAAGAACGTTTAAAAGTCAGTTCAAGACAGGTTCAAGATGGAGAGTCGTCTTGCATGTGACCGTCAAAAAGTATACATTCATCCCAACTTCCATTGCGCTTGAGTGTCATACTCCGGGACAGTCACAGGTGTTTTAGAAACTCATCGGGCGCTAAAGCAATCTCCAATCTGAACCCGTTCATCGACGTTGCATCAACACCCTGCCTCAAAATACACAGCAGTACTGTTCAGTCCCCCCCAGCGATGCTTGTGGAGGCTGCATTTAGTTCAAACCGTGGTCAATAGTTTGCTGATTCAGTGATGCTTCGCCAAATATTTAGCTTATAGCTGGTTATCAAATATCTACAAGTGTTATTTTTCATGCAAATCACCTTTTTTGGTGCCACAGGCCCCAGCGGCAAGGCTCGCATCCAGGAAGTATTGTGCCGTGATTACACTATCGTCGTCTTTGCCTGTAGTCCCCACAAACTAGATGCAGAGTTGAAAAGCTCTGGCAGGGTATATGTCATCCAAGGTGTGTTTTGACACGGTGTACATATTAAGGACCACTTCGTTGGTCAGCACCTTGCTTGTAATGTTCGTGTAGATTTAATGTGAACCATGAGACATATTCTGAAAAGTGTATACTCATGTAAACTCTAGGCTCAGTCTCGCTCGGGGCGTCGCTGCGCTCCACCCACTCACTCTCTTCGCATGGGTCTACTCCATCGTTGCAAACATTTCCCAGCGTGTTGTGTAACAGACAGGCCGCGCAACTTAGTGAGTGGGAAAACTGTGTACGTAAGCAATATATATCCCATCAGAGCAAACTTATGTTTCGAAGCAGAATAGACCTTGCAAGCAAGGTGATCGAGTATGTTAAAAAAATACTCACAATTACCTACCAGGAACCCTGGATTCCTACTCCTCCGTCCTTGCTTCCCTTCAAAACTCCGTTGCTGTACTTGTTCTCCTCTCCCCTGCCGACGGTTTTCCTCACTGGGCAGGAGGCTCTTCTACACCTCTGACTGTTACCAAAGGCTACCGCAATATCATTCGGGCCATGTCCGAATTGCAGATTAAACGTCTAATTGGTATCGGCACTCCCTCCCACGTTGAGGCCCTGGACAATTTCAATCGCAGTGTCATCTTGGGTGTTCGGGTACTGAGATTGCTACTTCTAAAGGCGTACGAGGATGTCGTGGAAACTGGAAAATTGCTCAAAACACTGAGTGAAGGGAAGGGGCTTTTGGAAGCTAACGGGGACGATGGATCGGCGGGTGATAATGTGGATATTGACTGGACGTGGATCCGTGTGCCGTTCTTGTATGATGGGTCTGGAGGGAGCCAGTATAATCTTGGGTACGTAGGCCAAGTGGGTGGGTTTTATTTCCACCTCTCTCAAGGGAAGAGCTTGCGAGAGCCATGTTAGACGAGTTAGATCAGCGGAAGTGGATTAAGGGTATGGAGTTGAAGCAAATCAATGCCCGGCTAAAGAGCTGACGGAAAAAAATTTTATACTGAAAGTAATCCGATGTCCCTGATTGTATTTGCCTGGTCCTTCCGTTCCGTCGTTAGAAGTTTGACTATCTGGATTCTGAAGTCTGCCCGTATGAAGGACGTCGAAAAGTCAGTTCGAGGGAGAGTGGTATTGATTGGACGATTCATCCCCAACTTACATTGCGAACATGCCCGTACTATATCCGTTTCTCAAATCCTGGAGCTTCTATGCACTCATGCGAAACGTTGCACTGAGTATGATAATCTGGTCTAGACAGATACTTTGGACACTCGTCGAGTGCAAGAATAATTTCCAAGCCGAAATTCCAGTCTCGCGCCGAGATGCCGCTACCATCAGCGCGCTTTGTGGCATTTCGGCTTGATCTTGGTAATAAAATCTCGGTCTGCCCCCGGGTCACCTTATGATCCCAATCCTCAAGTCGGGATATCACTTCGTTGGCCCCCACAGGACCTAATACTCGCCTACAGCTCCATCCAGATATGCTTGTGGAGAATGCTTTTTGTCGAACGTGGTCGAAAGGTAGTTTACTGATCCAGTAACGCATAAGCAAATAGCTCAATAGGCATAAATTTCATATTTGGAGGCTGAAGTACTCATGACAATGCAAATACGTAGGTAAATTTCACTTTCTGACGACCTTGTTGAGTACCAGGATGATCATTGTGATTTCAGATGCTGAAAGGTGACGGACAGGGCCAGAGCCAGAGCTAGATCTTACCGGTGCGTCTATTGTTATAACTGCCAAACTGGTGGTTGACTTGAATGACATGATTGCTTGCCGAAGGTGGCTGTCTCCTATGACGCGTCGCGTCGGCCAAAATCTTTCTTACAATGTGAACGTATTTAGCCTCATACCTGGTTTCTGAATGTGCCTGTTATCTTTTTCATGCAAATCACTCTCTTTGGTGCCACAGGCCCTAGTGGCAAGGCTCTCATCCAGGAAGCATTGCGCCGCGGCTACACCATCGTTGTGTTTGCCCGTAGTCCACACAAACTTGAAGCAGAGTTGAGAAACTCAGACAGGGTAAATATAGTCCAAGGTGTGCATTGACACGATATACATATTGAGTACACCCAATGACACTTAACAGGAACCCTGGATTCTTATCCCTCTATACTTTCCTCCCTTCAAAACTCTGTTGCTGCACTCGTTCTCCTCTCCTCTGCTGACGGATTTCCTCGCTGGGCCGGAGGCTCCTCTTCACCTCTGACAGTTACCAAAGGCTACCGCAATATTATTCGGGCCATGTCCGAACTGCGTATTAAACGTCTCATCGGTATCGGCGGTCCCTCCCATGTTGAGGCCCTGGACAGTTTCAATCTTGGTTTAGTCTTGGGTGTATCGGTGTTAAGATTGGTATACCCCAAGGTGTATGAAGATACTGTAGAAACCGCCAAATTACTCAAGACTTTAAATGAAGGGAAGGGGCGTTTGGGAGCTAGCGGGGACGAAGAGTCGGCGGGTGATAATGTGGATATTGACTGGACTTGGATCCGTGCACCATTGTTGTACGATGGACCTGGAAGGGGCCAGTATAACCTTGGGTATGTAGGCCAAGGTGGATGGCTCTCAGTTCCAACTCTCTCAAGGGATGAGCTCGCGAAAGCCATGTTGGATGAGATAGATCAGCGGAAATGGATTAAGGGTATACCGTTTTGTTGGGGTTGAGGCGAATGGTGTTTTAGCCCAGGCCCCATGCCGTCTCAAATCTCAAAATTTACCGTGTCTGTTTCTCAACCGGTTCTGAAGGATACTCTGCGTTTGGGCGCCTTTCCAAGATCTCTGAGCACGCGGCTGTCTGAAGACCAAGGCTCATAAAGCCTTTAAAGCGGCTCAGCAAAAAGGAAAAAAAGTGCTAGATTCATAAGATGATAACCGAATATGTTTGAGAACTTTCCTTTTGAGCGTCGACATCCAGACGAAGCAAAAAGAAAAAGGATATGCACATCCCAATGTCCAACAACACGATCAAATACCATGTGATACTTCATCCCTGTCTTCGTTTCCCGTAAACTCATTGCATCACATTACAATGGCATCAACATTACTCTGCAGGGGCAGACTCCTTCGCCAGCTTCTTCACATACTTCTGGGTCCTAAACTCGAGGGGTAACACCGTAAAGTTGAAGCTCGCGAACGTCAACCCCCATCTAGAACGAACCGAAGATTCCCATCCATCCGGAATACGCTCTTCAATAAGGAACGGGCGAAGGTCAGACACGCGACCTCCACAGATACGAAGGAGAGTCGAGGAGCTGGTATTGGCAAATAAATAAGAAAGCGGGTAGAAAGTTAGTCGAAATCGTGCAGGGTCGACAACTTAATCACACACTAACTTTGAGCTTCCGAACATTCTATGTGCCAACGACAAGGAAAACTCGGGATTTCGAGGTTTGGCTTCCGTTCGGCGTTTGGCGCTATATTGTGCAAGGTCATCCGAGGTCAACAAGACCGCTTTATCATCGTCCCCGCTGAATTTGGGGTCTTTGCCAGATGCCATGGCAAGGAGCTCTTCGATGAACGGATGGTGTGGTTTTCCTTGATCCGGTTGGTGGAAAGTGTCTTCGCCTGCAAGACATAGTTAATGAAAAGGATGGAGTAGACGGCAGGATGTATTAGCCCCTCATTCTACCAGTGACGAGTCAAGATAGCGACTTACGAGTCAACGACGCATCATGTTCAATTCCATTATGCACGCTAATATCAGCCAAATCGAATGTATCTTTCGAATAGTCCTTCTTCAGAATTCTCGCAATGTAATTTGGAACATAGTAGCAAAATGACGGAGCGAAATTGTACGTCGCACGGACAGTCTCGTTCAGTGTAATGAATGATATGTTTTTGCCATCATGCGGGAGAATACCTTGATGCGTGAGTATATCAATGTCAATTCTGGCTGTGGTGGGAAATGAGAAAGAAATTCGTGACTTACCGTGATTTGCCATTGCATTCAACATCGGACAAGCACTTCTGCTATCGCCCTCCCCCGGTGGCACGTATTCAGGCCACCTTCCTCCCGCACCAGGATGCCCTTCGGGCACAATATGTCCGACTTTGAGGTTGGGGGTCGCCGCATTAAACAAAGTAAGGAAGAAGTCCCAGCTAAAAACGAAGGAGTCGCTGAAGAAGGAAGAGATGGTCATGATACAAAGAGGAGGGAGGTAATCTCACCCGATGCAACCTTTGGACTTATATGTTTGTCATGGGTCCATACTAGGATAGAGTTGGGCAGGAAGAATGGAAGCGAAGCGAAGAGAAAGCGGAGAAAGAATGGTGACATGACATCCGTATCGGCGTATGTCAAATGGCCTCGTGAACCACATAAAAGTCATAAGTGGGTCAGCTTTAATTTCGAAGTAAAGACGTCAACATAATCAATCTCTTTTACCACTCTATGTACACGCCCTCAGCTTGTTCACCAGTCTATCATAGTATCTACCACCGGTTATAATCAAATCTTCCGTGCAAGCGAGTAATAATCTTCATGAAATCAGGCTCGTTATCAGGTGTAATGTATCCCAGTCCTATAAGAAGGTCGATTATGACTGTAGGAAGTCACGGAGGGAGGCACGGAGGCACCAAATGGAGGTGTGAGAGGTAGACGGAGGTTGGGTAATAGACGCGCCCTAGTCAGATACATGAATTCGCAGCAGTCTAAGATGACATACCCAAGGCGCAATTCGGTTTGAATCTTCCTTCCCGCATCTTAGAAATTACCACTTCTTGGTCAAGAAGCTGATAAACTGGTTTAATGCGAGTCAATGGAGTCCAAATATGAAGTTCCTACCTCGAAGGACTCCACCTCTCCGTCGAGAGGCTTCGGTGTGAACTGATCAGGGTCAGCGTTCTGAGGTATGGCTATACGATACACGTATCTGTTGCAAGATAAGTATGTACTCTGCAAAACAGAAACAGGTCGGCACCCACTCGACTTCTGGCTGCAGCCACCCATCGGATGTTCTATTGGCAATTAACGAATCAAGTAAATGCTTCATCATATGAGCTACTAAACCCACCTAAAGAAGTAGCTGATAGAACCAGCACTGCGAGCATGCTTTCTTACTATTTCCGCGGAAATACTAGCTTCTTCCATGCACTCCTTGACCAAGGATTCGAATATGGCCATCCGGCTTGGAGTTCCACCCGCGACAGAGTTGTCCAGGAAGCCAGGCCATCTGAGAATTAGATGAATAGTGTGAATTAAGATTATTACGGAAACTTACGTCTGCTTGGTCCTTGCCCTGGTAGGAACCCATAGTTTAATTTCCCGGCCTTCTGGCGTTTTATCTGTCTCGACCTCGTGGTATATGGACATATGCACGCCGTATGTCACTATCCCAAACAATGCACACGCTGAACGTTCCATCTCAAATGCGAAATTCAACTCGTCTGAATCTTGATCGTTTTCAGGATAGTCATGAGGCCCGAAGGGATCTTTGTAGACCGGATAAGATTCTGAACGCCACTTTTTAGGTCCACAGATGTTCGAGAAGAGACCAGTGTCCCGCCATCGCTCGCAGAGTTCCTTTATCGCAACAGTGCGCTTGGCGGGTGAATCGGCCCATTTGGCAAGGCTTACACGACCCTTCGAGCCAGATTTCTCGATATCGATATCCCAAAGCTGCTTCAAGTTCTCCTTTTGACTCCGTTCATTTTCCGTATGAAGCTGCTCGACGATAATCGGTCTGAGTAGCCCGATTGGGAATTGAGAAGAAAGGTACAATGGTACAAGTTTTTCAGAGTCAAATACTGAGGGTGGATCATCACCGAAAAGATTAGCATTGTCGCAACGTTGTACGAGCTGGTAGAAGGACAAGTTCAAATCGGATTCTGGCATCGATGTCACTGGGATAAACGCTGACGGGCGTCTGTTTGAGCGTCAAACTCTACTACGCCCTCAATGGCATACGTTTCTGTCGAAGCTGACGAGGTGGGCGTTCTACTAGCTTCTTTGGCTCATGTTAATGTTATTTAGCATCTAGAAGAAGGCCCTCAGGGCTTGCAGTTCAAATGTAATACTCAACGCTAACTTTTCACGCTACGTGTTCCAATAACGTGTCGGTTTCCAGCTTTCCTCGGTGACAATGCCTCGAATACAAGACCTGGGTCAGCAGGCGTTGCAAATGTAGACAGAGGTGCTTATTACCTTGATCGCAAACTGGTTAACGATTGAAACTTCTCTCCCGACAGGTTACCTCTCGGACCAGCCTCATCCACGTAAATCTAGTGGAGGGTTTTGGACTGTTGAATACTACCAAGTCTACTTTGAAGTTGATACAAAAGAGGTATCTTTACTTCATATTGTCGACTAATCAAGCAGTTAACACGTATTCCAGGTGCTTCGCCGCTGCTACTCAACCCTCCTACCGACATCTACGAATTACTTTTCAACTCATTTAAACCCACCAGATCTCTATGGCCCCTTCTGGACCTTAACCACTCTTATATTCACCCTATTCCTCTCCTCAAGTCTTGCCGCTTCTATCTCTGCATATCTTTCTTCCGAAGGAGAATATGACTATGATTTTGGGTTATTATCGCAGGCAGTAGGCATCGTTTACGCGTATGGTTTGGCTGTACCAGTGCTTTTGTGGATAGCACTGCGGTATATGGGAGTGGGTGAATGGAGTGTGGTGGATGCTGTAGCGATTTGGGGATATGCAATGTTCGTGTGGATACCAGTTTCTGTGAGGCTCATATCCCTATTTTCTATTCAACCTTTAACCCGGCCTCTAGATCCTTTGTGTGATACCGGTTCCTCTCCTACGATGGCTGTTGGTATTCTTGGCCTTCGCATCGTCTGGTTATTTTCTCATACGCAATATTTACCCCATCCTTGCTTCTGTGAGTATTGCCTTGCGTCTTCACGCAATCTACTCACAACCTCTCTCCAGGCCGAAGCAAAAGCGACTCGTCTGCTGATAATCGTCATCGCCGTTCTGCACGCAGCGCTCGCACTTGTATTCAAGGTTCTCTTTTTTGGATACTACGTGATTGAGAAAATTGGCGTGGATCTGCCTCTTCCTGGAGGAGATGATCCGAATTCGGCTGGCGTGGCGAAGATGCTTTTGCGGAGGTTATTCGCTGGCCAATGACCTCGACGTGCGTTTAGCTTTTGGCGTGTGAGTTTAAAGAAAAGTGCACGGCGGTCGAGTCTGTAGAAGCCTATGTATTTGCTTCAGCGTCGAATCTAATTTATTGAGCTTCTTTCACTCAAATTCCGCTACTAAGTTTCTTTAACTCAAAAAATGAGCCTACTGGAGAGCAGGCAGTTCTGATATTACGATTCCGACGAGTTAAATATGGCCTACAAGTATATATAGTAAACTCTAAAACGAGAGGATGCGAATGCAAAAAAAGTAGCTATTGCGAAGAAGAGAGAGGCCGGCTGATGTGTATGATGAATAATGTTACAGTAATCCACGAAAGCAGACTAGAAGAAAACTAGCAAGTAGAGAGAGCGAGAGATAAGAGATCGGAGCTGGTAGTACAAATAGAATGAGTGATGATGAAAAAGCAGGATACACGGTAGTATAATAATAGCGAGTCGGAGCGGTAAAAACTGCGCCAATGCAAGGAGGAATAAAAAAAATTATGGCAACGCTGACCTCACCAACAACGTTCAAACGAGATTATGAGAAACACAAAGGCAAACAGGGCTGTAGAGACAAAACACTGTCTAGGCCTCAGTTTTCACCCTTGGCTCTGATGCCTTTCTCTCTTGCGCCTTTTTCATCTTCCAATGCTGATTCTGTCCCTTGGAGGAAGAATGATGCGGCAGTTTATCAGACTTATCCTCTGGGGGTCTCAGACCAAGCATAACACCCCCGCTCACCACCCCCGTCTGACCACCTTGGTAAAGGTAATTCTGGACTTCATAACGGGAGGGGTTTGTCACAGTGCGCGCTAGACGGCGCTGAGAGCGGGATAGGTAGGAAGGTTGGCTCTTCCCTGCACTTGCATTCGACTGTGAAGAGGAAGGAGCAGTAGACGATGAGCGGGAGGAAGTTTGGTGTTTGTAATTTGGCCGCGTAACCGGTATGTTAGGTGTAGGGTTGATTTGAGAAGTTTTACAATCCAAGGTCATTCCAGCAAGGAAGGATTCAGAGGGAGACACAGAGTGCGTCTGATTTTCGGTGTAAGTATCAAGGATAAACGGTCCGCTGATACCACCATACAAAGAGGGTGATACAGAGTGCGAAAGTGAAGGAAATGTGACCGGAGGAAGCTCAGGCGTGGAGCAAAGCGGGGAGGACTGAGCAGAAGAGGAGGATGAACGAAAGGAGGGGACCGAAGGCATAGAGGATGGGGCTGAACCTGAGGACATAGTCCTCGACATACCGCTGAATAAAAGCAGAGGACTTTCTGCGTCTGATTCGATATCCATGGCGACAGCGTCGCCCTGAAAGGTTTTGGCAAGGTATTCGGCTGCCGGAAAACAAGTCGCACTGGAATCATCAGTCCCTGATGACAAGAAAGTGCTGCGGCCGACGATCGTAAACTTCGAGGGGAAAGGGTCGAATGCATTCAGTGCGTCAAGCCGCTGGGTCCATCGAACATTCACCAGCTTAGGCAAAGCCAAACGGTCCAGATTTTCCCTCGAAGACCGAGCCTTTCCATCTAGGTCTCCCTCCGAAATTAAACTAGCTCTCCCCGAAGCCGGTTGCGATGGATTATAAACAGTGATGTTTGCTCTGCCAGCACGCTCGGCCAGAAAATCTGCACAGTTCGAATTATTCAAGCATTTCAATTGGATAAACTTGGAAGCACGGCTTCCTATCAATAAAACCGGGCTCCGTAATGGACTGCGCTTGGAATTCAACGAAAACGACCAAATATCGTGTCCATTGTTGCCTAGCAAGACAATTTTCCCTTCCATAACGAAGATGTACACACCATGAGATGTTTCCTGAATATTGTCGAAAAGTACAGAACGCAGCGCGTTCCACCACGCGCTCCACTCGACTCCGATTTCTAGGCAACACGCGTATATAGGAGGGGAGGGTAGGGAAGGTCCTATAAAAATAATGAAGGGAGCAAGCTCTGTCTCCCGGCGTCTAGACTGCAGAGTGTACAAGTGGCTTTCCAGAGAACGTTGCAGGCGCAGGAGAATGGAAGAAGGGTATACTTCTATGAGTGTGCTTGAAAGCAGAACTGCTGTAGCAGCCACAGTGAGTTGGGCGGAAAGGGTCATGAATGCAGCTGTCGGGATAGCCGACGGTGCTTTTGAGTAACGTTCGCGCTGCGCCCAGAACAGGTCGAGATCGATATAAGCATCAGTGAGACCAGTCCTTTACAGCCTGGACAAGACGCTTGATGTACGTTGTTGTGTTTGGTTTCTTTGACCGATGACGGATTCATCAAGTTGGTATAGGGTCGAGCTTTCCGGACGGGATGGTAACCAATTTTCTCTTTCCGTATTTAGGCTCGATATTGGTTGTCGTCATGTGGAAATTGAGTACATAGCTATACCGCATCCCGCAATTGGAACCTTGTAGGACTGAAGTTGTACTGGCTGGAAAACGCGTACTCTTTATGATGGAGTGAAACTTGCCGAGGACCAACAAGCGCCCTGCACGGTCACGCAATCACGCAATGAGTCATTAAATGTCAAAGCTGTAAATCGCATCCATATTTGACTACGCTTAGTGATTTCCGAATATATGATACCTTTGATATATAATACCAATGAGTGTGACTCTGTTCTGATCCGTCGCAAGCGATCTTATAGAAAACTACTGCTACATAACAATAAATTTGACACATCAATTTTTTACTCTCTACAAGCGCCTCGTCTGTTCATGATTCAGGAAAATTAGAAAGCTATAAGTACCAGTGTCCTAAATAAATTAAAGGGATTCACTTCAAGCCCGGTAACTTGGAAGAGTGTCTACTGAGAGAGCGGTATACGTGGAGTCCTGCTGTGAAACTCTCGCTCCCGACTCCCATGGAAAAGGAGGAAGTGAAGGCAATGGTCGGCGGAGAGGTGGAATCGGGAAAAAAGTAGGAGTCTGCGGCGCTGATGCGCGAGTCCGATAACTAGGTAGTGTATCGTAAGAAGTATTGCTTTCCAATGTAATCCGACGTATGCTAGCTGCACGAGTTTGCTGTGCTGACCTGTTTTCTTCATAGATATTACTACTACCCTCCACCTGCGTTTCTGATCTATCTACTGAAGTCCTGATGACCGGTGGCGGCTGTAACGAGCGCTCTGGCTCCAGGGGAGATTGAGAAGGGAATTCAATTTCAATGGGTCCTCCAACCGATATTGCTGGATCTGGCAACAGGTCTCCTAGTGGCTCAGGAGAGTTAGAGCTGGAAACAGTATTTTCCTCCGTGATGATAGGTTGATTGGCTTCGGTAGGGGAAGATAGGCTAGATTCCGAGTGGATAAAGCTCGAATGTTGCTGGGAAAGATCCCTCGGTGAATCGGGTAGGGACGAAGAATACCTTTCTTTGGAGATATACGAGGTATGGGAAGAAGATTCGGTTCCTTCGGGCGCGTCGCGTGTATTGGCCTCCATTTCGAAACGGCTGAATGTCGGAATGGATAGGCGGAGATCTCTGTTGTTCGGACTGTCCGCTGTTGCTGAAATGCTTGTTTCATTGATTTTTCTGATGGTGTTCATTTCTGTTGAAAATGAATAGCGAGTTGACGGAATTTACGTCCAAAAGAGAAAATACAGACCTGAAGACTGTTGGCTTCCCGTTCCGCCGTTCCCTTTGGATGACCATGATATCGTGAGCAGTCCAAAAGCTATCGCGCTCATAGCCTCGGATAAGAATATCACTACTCCCAAATATAGCGAGTTTTTGAATAAAAGGGTACGAAAAAAGGGAAAAATCAATGTAACGTTCCAGAAGACGATGAGAAGAATCGTTGCGATGGTGAAGAGTTGGTAGTCGAGTCGCCTTCGAACTCTGATCGTGCGCCATCCCTAAGTGTATGTCATTCCAATTATCCATGAGCAACTCCAAACACTGGGCGTGTACTTGAACAACCGAAAACTCACCCATCTGAGCCACAGTATAGCTGTCTTGACGAAGAATCTCAGCAAATTCGGATGAATGGACGGCGAGATATAAATTACTCACAACTAAGGTGTAGATCCAGAGCAAGATTAGCGGTACAAGCTTCTCGTTTGGAAAAGCCAGAAGAACTGTGAGTATAATAATGCAAACAATCCAAAGAATTGCTCCGGATACAAGAAAAAACTCTGAAGTTCGCACTAGAGCAGTGCGCCCATAGGTAGGAACCAATGCCTCCCGAGACGAAGATTCAACATCCTAGATAACAAATATGGTCAACCGGAAGCAACGCGAAAGATTAACGGAAGCTAACTGCTTGCAGAAAAAAAGCTTACCGTTGATGGTTCGGGAGGGTCGTAATTTTTGCGCTGGCTCAGCCAACGTTGAATACGAGCACCGCTAAATGCTTGCAACAGCGACATCGTCGCGGCGATAGGTCCACAATCCTTCGAGTCGCGAGAGTGTTGACGCGCCCCCTCTCAGAACCTTGTCCAAGAACTACAGCCTAGAAATAAAAACTTGATAGAATTGTTGAATGAGAGATTGCAGTAGGTAAAGACGAAGAAGGGGTTACTTATTTCCTTTGAATAAAAAAATGTCCTCTTGTCGCTGATTCCCGTGTGATGCAATCTTCTCCATCTCTTCCTCCTTGCCGTATCCTCAAATTACAGCCAAAAATCGCACCTGCTATATACACATCTGATACACATTACATTCAAGAGAGGGCTAAGAATCATTGATGAAGACAACGCCTGATCCACTCTTCCGTTGCGGTTGACTGGTTTACCATCATCGATGGTCGATGTATTTGAGCAGTCGTGGATGCAATGCGGGCCAGATAGTTTGTATAGCCTAACTGAGTCGTCCACGCAGCTATTTTTGTCTCTGCAGGAACTGGTTTCCAGTAGGTTCAATGTGTCACATCCGAATCAAGAGATTGCCTAGCTCCAAGCGCTAACGACTGAACTGACGACTGACGTTTGTTGGAAGGAGCAAAATGCTGTATCTACGAGGCACGAGTAAATGATGGAGCACGCATGGAATACAACATAACACCGTGGAAACAAATTGAGAGAAGCACATCATAATCTATCTTGGGGCCACGGAAGTTTGTTCAAGTCTTCACTACCCCAGAATACGTCTTCAATCCCCGGAAATGCTTCTTCTTCTTCATAAGAATCCATCACAGCATCCCAAAACTCTAGCTCGGTCGTTTTAGAAATTCGTTCGAACCTCCATTCCATCGAGTTGGCGACCGAAACTTTACCATTGGGAATACGAGGGACAACAAAACAGATCTGAATCCTTGTCAAGCACGCCACTGGCAATGGGACATCATTAGCCGCACTGTCAAACCACCGAGAAGCTACGAGACGCTTCAGGAAAGCAGATTGAGAGATGCCATTAATAGAGATTGAGATATCGCTAAGTTTCGGAAAGAACGGGGAGGGCAACGGGTTCAAAGAATTTGAGGAAAAAGTGAATGTTAGAAGCTGCAGGAATCGGTCGCTTACAGTTACTTTCCACCGTTCGATCCTCAGGGATTCCAGTGTGTCGTGAATGGACGGATGACAGATATTAGAAATAAGCCACTCCTCCTCAAAGGGCAGATCCACAAGTGCTAGAGACTCCAGGCAACACTTGGACCTCGACAAGAAATCTGCGATCGGCAAGGGGACCCATGATTGGAAGGGGTCAAGATTATCGGCACCCTCGAGAGTAAGTGTCTTAAGTGCAGGCAGATTCAACCATCGAAACACACTGGCAACGTCTTCCTCTTGAACTGCTGTAAGACGAAAGCTGTGCAGGCGGCGTAAGGTAATCTCCCCAATGTCAAAAGCTGGTATAAAGGGATCTTCCGAATCGTGCAAGGTCACGTCGCAGCTTTCGAGAGCAGGACAATTCATGAGAACATTGAAAAGATCCTTGAGCTCCAACGGAGAAGCTTCAAAAGTCTCCAAGCGCTTCCATGAAATACCCTTGAGGCTCGGCAGGTGATCAGTATGGAGGTTGAGATGCAGCAGGTTCGGAGAAACACCTAGAAGCTTATAAATCCAGAGAGCTGCTTCAGACTCGATATCGGATTCGCCGTCAAATCCACTATAGCACAGTGTGGATAGATTTGGCGCGCCGGTAGAAGGAATATCAGGGAATGAGGGCACCGAAGTTATCGAGTGGAAGGACCCAGTGTAAAAATCGAAGAATTTCCAGCAGTCTATCTGTTTCACGAGTTCTCCAAGAGTACCTAACGCTCCTTCAATGACCTTGCGCTTGTCAGACTCCTCCAACTGCTCATCTGGCCCGAAACTACGCTGAACCCTGAGAGTGATGTACATCGGAGAGAGACGCGATCTCCCCAAACAGTGATCGACTAGAGCGGAATGTTTGGTCTGGGTAGCAGGCGTACGGTGAATGAGCGTGATGCAGGACCAAAGCGCCGGAGTAGATATTGCTACTTCCCGCCAGCGACGACAAACCTTGGAGAAGACAAACGGAAGGTCGTGGAAGTTGGGATACAGAAAAGCGTAGTGCCTAGAGTCTATTGTCGGGAGATTCTCTGAAGCAGCGTAGACAAAGATCTCCGACAAGATCTCCGGCGGAAGCATGCGGATTCCAGAAAGTAAAGCTATGCATCTTCGCCTTTGTTTTTTTACTTTTCCAACCATCGTCTGAAGCTTTAGAAGATATGAGTCTAAGAAATCGATGCTTTCATTAATGACCGGGATGTCGAGCGGTAAAGGAGGGTCATTAGAATCCAAAAGGTGCCTGAGCCGCATTTCTATGTCGGACATGGTAGCCTTGGCATTTTGTTTTGGCATTGGTCTGGCGGTCTAAGGTTAGATTTCAACTACTATTCAAACAGGTAGCACTAGACACACCCGAATGGTATCTGCAAGACTGCTGTGCAACGCGTTGAAGGAGTCAAAAAGGACGGATGGAATTTCAATCATTCATTATTAAATGAATAGCTGGGAACGTAGCACGTGGAAAGTAGTCAAGCTCAGTAATGCCACTCCGATGGAGGCTGATGGAGGCTGATAGAGGCTGATGGAGGTGCAGAGTATGGGGTGCAGAATAAACTATTGTACAAGTCTGAAAGTTTCGCAAACCGCTGTAAACTTTTACTCTCAGCAAACAGCTATTCGTCTTCAACACCTGTAAGCCAACCGTACGTTGATGATATGGGGCCAACGGCTCAGCATCTTCCTGATTTGAGTCTGTGTCCTCAGTGGCCCGTGGATTATTCGAATGGGCAGAAGTATTCTGTGCACTCCGGGCAGCCTGCGATTGAGTCGTAGCCTGGAAGTAAGTGAGAAAAAGAGCGTAAAACCGACAATTATATGAAAGATCACCCATATCTGTAAGTATACCCTAGGTGTTTCGGTGGTTGACTGGGTAGGTTACTGGGCAAGTTATAATTACCGTACAGAAGTTCATTTAACTCGTTGATAAAGCTTACCTTACCTGACCTAACCAGCGCGGATTCAGGTTTGGGTGCCGAGGTGATCGTAGGGACAGAGGGAGTGATCAAGATAGCCTCAATCCAAGCTCTAACAACTGAACTGACGACTGACGTTAGTTGGAAGAAGCCAATTAATGGAATACAACATGACATCGTGGAAATAAATTGGGTGCAAAAGATACATTATACTGAATCTTCTGGATACCAAAGTATGTTCAAGTCTTCAATTCCCCAGAATAGGTCTTCGAACCCTGGAAATTCTGCATCTGCTACATACGAATCCATCACGGAATCCCAAAGGTAAAGCTCAGTTGTCTTAGAAATTCGTTGGAACCTCCTTCTCATGGAGTCGGCAACCGAAATTTTACCATTGGGAATACGAGGAACAACAAACCAGATCTGAATCGCTTTCAAGCACGCCACTGGTAACGGAACATCTTCAGCCTCAGTATCAAACCACCGAGAAGCTACGAGACGTTTTAGGGGTGCAGGTTGGGACATGCCATTGACGGATATTGAGATATTGGTAAGTTTCGGAAAGAATAGCGAGGGTAATGGGCTCGTAGAATTCGATGAAAAATTGAATGTAAGAAGCTGTAAGAATTGGTCGCTTACGGTTGTCTTCCACTGTTTGATCCTCAAGACTTCCAGTGTATCATGAATAGATGGATGACAGATATTGGAAATGAGCCACTCCTCCTCGAAGGACAAGTTCTCAAGTGCTAGAGATTCCAGATGACACTGGGACCTTGACAAGAAATCTGCAATTGCCAAGGGGGGCCCTATATCGAGGGGATGAAGGTGATGAACTCCCTCGAGAGTAAGTGTCTTAAGTGTAGGTAGAGTCGCCCATTTTAACACCTTGGCAACATCTTCCTGTTGAGCTTCTGTCAGACGAAAGCTGTGCAGATGGCGTAAGATAATCTCGCCAGCATAAGCTGGTATAAAGGGGTCTTCCGATTCGCGCAAGGTCACGTCACAGCTTTCGAGAGCAGGACAGTTCATGAGAACATTAAAGAGATCTTTGAGCTCCAATAAAGAAGCTTCAAAAGTCTCTAAGTGTTTCCATGAAATGCTTTCAAGGCTCGGTGTCCGTCCAGCAGCGAGGTTGAGGTGCAGCAGGTTTGGAGACGCGCGTAGAAGCTCACGAATCCAGAGGGCCGCCTCAGACTCGGCGACAGAATCATCAGCATAATACAGCGTGGATAGATTTGACATGCCGGTAGAAGGAATAGGAGGGAACGAGGTCACTGGAATTGTCGAGTGGTAGGAACCAGAGTAGAAATCGAAGAATTTCCAGCGGTCTGACTGGCTCATGAGTTCACTGAGAGTACCTAAAGCTCCTTTAACAACCTTGAGTTTGTCGGACTCCGCAAGCCGATTATTCCACTCAACAGGCTGCTCCACGTTGAGAGTAATGTACAATGGAGAGAGACGTGATTTCTCCAAATAGCGATTGACTAGACCGGAGTATTTGGTCTGGGCAGCAGGCGTACGGTGAATGAGCGTGATACAGGACCAAAGCATCGGAGTAGATAATGCTACTTCCCGCCAGCGATGGCACACCTTCGAGAAGACAAACGGATGGTTACACGAGGTGGGGTAACAGAAATTGTAGTCCCTGGGACCCGTTGTCGGAAGGTCCTCTAAAGTAGCGTGGACGAAGATTTCCGACAGGATCTCCACTGGAAGCCTGCGGACCACAGAGAGTAAACCTTTACATCGTCGCCTTTGTCTTTCGACTTTTTCTGCTATCGTCTGGAGTTCTTGAAGATATGAGTCCAAAAAATCGATGCTCTCATTAATGATCGGGATGTCGAGCGGTAAAGGAGGGTCATTAGAATCCCAAAGGTGTTTGAGCTGCGTTTCTATGTCGGACATGGTAGCCTTGGCATTCTTTTTTGGCATTGGTCTAAGGATTCAATGTTAGAATTTGACTACTACTCGGGCAGTCAGCACTAGAAATACCCGGATGGTATCTGCAACACGTTGAACGTTGAAGGAGCTAAAGTCCGAGAGAAGTGAGCGTGTGAGCTTCTCAGAGGATATGATAGGGCATCCAGGCGCCTACGGGCGCTTAACGTACCCTCTTCGCCCACCCACCCATTTACTGCCCACTTATTTACTTCCCCTCATTCACTTCCCACTCTAGTGCCTTGACTCTGAGGCACTCCAGGCTTTGCCCATTTCTTGTGCGCGTTTGTTGCCCACCCGCGCGCCGGGTCAACCCCAGCCCAAAACCCCACTCTCTCTTCTACCTACTCCCCTCTCTTTCGTATCTCCATACTCATTACATATCTCAAAGACGACACGCCTATCTTATAGGAAGGAAAGTATCATGATCGCACGTGGAAAGTAGCCAAACTCAGTACTGGACTCCGATGGAGGTGCACGCAATCCCTTCATGCTACTTAGGTTACAGTCGTACAAGTCCGAAAAGCGTTCGCAAACCGCCGGAAACATCCGCTCTCAGCAAACAGCGCATCGCCTTCAACATGCGCTCTGCAAGCTAATCGTACGTTGACGATATGGGCCAGCAACCCAGCCTCTTCCTGACTTGTTTCTATCTCCTCAGTGGCCAATCAGATTTCGATGGATTATTCAAGTGGGCAGAAGTATTCTGTACACTTCGGGCGACTTGCAATTGAGTTGGATCCTAGAAAGTCGTTAGAAAAATATGTAGAACCGAGGTTGACATGAAAGATTCACCGATATCTTAACTATGGTATTTCGCCGGTTGACTGGGAAGATCACCGGGCAAGTTACTCCATAGAGGGTCATTCCGCGTGCAGATTCGCTTTTGGGGGCTGAAGTAGTCGAAGAGACAGAGGGAGTAAGAGATATATAGATAAACTGTCACATCCGAATGAAGCGATTGTCTGACATTAACGACTGAACTGACGACTGACGTTTGTTAGAAGGAGCAAAATGGAATACAACATGGTGTGAGGGCAAAAGGTACATCATATTGTATCTTCTGCAAACCAAAGTGTATTCAAGTCTTCAATTCCCTGGAATACGCCTCTAATCCCAGGCAAGTCTTCCTCTGCGCTGCGAATATCCATGAAAATATCCCAAAGGTACAACTCAGTCGTTTTAGAAATTCGTTGAAACCGCTTTCTCATAGAGTCGGCAATCGAAACTTTACCATTGGGAATTGGAGGGACGACGAAATAGATCTCAATCCTTTTCCAGCACGCCACTGGCAACGGAACATCACTAGCCCCTGCATCGAACCATCGAGAAGCTACGAGGCGCTTCAAGGGAGCAGGTTGGGAGATACCATTGATGTAAATTGAGATATTGTTCAGTTTCGGAAAGAATGGCGAGGGTAGCGGGCTCGTGGGATCCGATGTAAAATTGAATGTAAGAAGCTGCAGGAATCGGTCGGTGACGGTTAGATTCTACTGTATGAGCCTCAGGACTTCCAGCGTATCGTGAACGGACGAATGACGAATAGTAGAAATGAGCCAGTCCTCCTCAAAGGGCAAATTCATAAGTGCTAGAGCTTGTAGGCGACATCTAGACCTTGACAAGAAATCTGCGATCGGCAAAGGGGGCCATGGATTGGAAGGATGAAAGTCCTCAGCTCCCGCAAGTGTAAGGGTCTTCAATGAAGGCAGATTTAACCATTTAAACACCTCGACGATATCTTCCTGTCGAGCTTCTGTCATACGAAAGCTGTGCAGATAGTGTAAGGTAATCTCGCTGGCATTAGGAGTGGGGATAAATGGATCTTCCGATTCGTACATGGAAACAGCACAGCGTTTCAGAGCAGGACAGTTCATGAAAATGTTGAAGAGATCCTTGAACTCCAATGACGAGACTTCAAAAGTTTCCAAGCGTTTCCACGAAATACCCTCGAGGCTCGGTAGCCGTCCAGTTTCAAGGCTGAGGTGCAGCAGGTTCGGAGAAGCACATAGGAGCCCATGAATCCAGAGAGCCGCTTCAGATTCGTCGTCAGAAATATCACCGTAGCACAGCGTGCATAAATTTGACGCGCCAGTAGAAGGGATAGGAGGGAACAAGGCCTCTGGAATTGTCGAGTGGTAGAACCAACATAGAAATCAAAGAACTTCCAGCGATCTATCTGGGTCATGAGTTCTTTGAGAGTACCCAGAACTCCTTCAACGACCTTGGTTCTGTCAAACACTGCCAACCGCATGTCCCGACCAATCATATGCTCTGCACTGAGAGTAATGTATAATGGTGAGAAACTGGATTTCTCCAGACAGCGATTGACTAGACCGGAATATTTGGTCTGAGCAGCAGGGGTACGGTGAACAAGCGTGATACAGGACCAAAGTGCCGGAGTAGATAAGGCTATTTCTCGCCAGCGACGGCAAACTCTGGAGAAGACAAACGGAAGGTCGCGCGAGGCAGGGTAAAGATTACTGTCGCTCCTGGAATCCGAATTTGGGAGTTTTTCCGAAGCTGCGTGAACAAAGATCTCCGACAAGAGCTCCGGCGGAAGCCTGCGGATTCCACAGAGTAGAGCTACGCATCTTCGCCTTTGTTTTTTGACTTTTCCGATCGCCTTCTGAAGTTCTTGAAGGTATGAGTCCAAGAAATCGATGCTTTCATTAATGACCAGGATGTCGAGTGGTAAAGGTGGGTCATTAGAATCCAAAAGGTGTTTGAGCCGCGTTTCTATGTCGGACATGGTAGCCGCGGCATTCTTTTCTGACATTGGTCTGACAGTCCGAGGTTAGATTTCGACCGCTACTTGAGCAATCGGTACTAGACACACCCAGATGGTGTCTGCATAGTTTTTCTGTGTAACACGTAAGGTAGAGGCAGTTAAAAAAAAGGAAGGCAAGAACAAATGGAACCGTTGATGAATCAGTGGAAACGCAGCACGTGGAAAAAATGGACATTATCAGGGTACCGTACATACTACATTTACAAGCGGTCCCTTCATACTAGAATATACTCATACATCTTCGAAAAGCGTCGAAAACCACTTGTAAATTTTTACTCTCAGCAACCAACTCATCATCGTCATACCCTCCATCTTTTCCTCGATAATCCACTCTGTAGCCCTATTGTACTCTCCCAATTGACAATATGCCCTAGCAACTCAGCATCTTCCTGATTTGTTCCTGTGTCCTCAGTGGCCAGTAAGAGATTCTTCAGTGACTCCTGGACAAGCGACGCCGTTCGAAGTTTCTTTTCCATTTGTAATTGGTTTTGAGTTTTCGATGACGATGACGGGTTATTCGAATTGGTGGAGATATTCTGTGCAATTTTGGCTGCTTGTGATCGAGTGGGAGCCTGGAAAGAGAGTCAGAAAGAGAGTATAAGACCAACGATAAGCTGAAAGATTCACCGGTGTCTGCAAATATGTATGTTTCGGAGGTAGACTGGGAAGATTACCGGGCAAGTTACGGAGGGTCATTGCCGGCGCAGACTTGATTTTGGGGGCCGGAGTGGTCGTGGGGATAGAGGGCGTAAGAGATAGATGACTGGGGTGGGCAGTGGGAGGTGCCAGCGGTATTGGCGCAGAGGCTACTGGGACAGCTGGACTGACGTCGTTTTCAGTAGTATCCATTTCTTCGTCAGACTGCAGCAATTCAGGCGACGGAGAGCGAGAAGGTGGGGAAATAAGTGACGGTGGATGGATCAATTTCTTCTTCGTCTGACTTCCAGTGTCCATTTTTGCTTTCCTCTTTTGCTCCCTCCTCCGCCTTTTTCGCGCCCAACTAACCATTTTCTCTGGCGCTACATCGTAAGACCATTCTCTATCAAATTCTTCGGATGCTAGTAGTAAATCTGTGGCAATTGGTCCTGATCTATTCGCCAAGTTGGCATATTCATGTGCCCGTTGGTACAGATTCTGAATGACTGGAAAGAATGAAAAATAGTATTCTTGAGGTCATGCGGCAACTCACAATTCGTAATCTCCATCTCAAGAACATACACTGCTTCCGCCTTTGCGCTACTAAAGCCTACGTCTCTCAACTCACTCGCAACCAGCCTTTGCACCGCCTGGCTGGCTTCTCGATCTGTCACTGTAGCTTGTACAGGTGAGGATGGACGTAGGGATCCGGTTCCTGTTGGCTTTCGTGGAGGGGATGTAGTCACGGCAGTATTGAGACCTGTTAATTGAGGGACACCACCAAAAGAATATGAACTGTTGTAGCTGTTGAAAAGAGAAGCCAATTGTGCATTAGGTGTGTATGTGGCGTTGGGTGTGTATGTTGCAGTAGGAGCATACTGCGTTGGAGTATAATATGCTGAAGTAGTGGACGTCTGTGGAACGGACATCGAAGAGAAGATTGAACATGCACGCCATGTAAGCGCCTAGGTCGGCGCCATTTGGGCGCGAATTCTCTGTTTCGAATCCCACAGTGTGTATTTTACACAACAATTTGACAATAATCTTCTTTCCATCCGCTTCTTCTAAATTACGCTAGCTTGAGTGGAATTTGAGGGATCTACTGATCTAGTCCGGTCCTGTAAAAGTTCATGTACAAAGTCTTGCATCGACGAACTTCCAAGTACTTCTGAGAAACGGGGGCATCGATTCAGCCTTGACCATTA
Organism: Collybiopsis luxurians FD-317 M1; assembly: GCA_000827265.1. Taxonomy (NCBI): domain Eukaryota; kingdom Fungi; phylum Basidiomycota; class Agaricomycetes; order Agaricales; family Omphalotaceae; genus Collybiopsis; species Collybiopsis luxurians. Next base: position 136,002 of record KN834752.1, on the reverse strand, counting down.
TCGAATTCCGTACGCGCGGCTGATTAAAGAACTGATCAACAGCCCTTGTATTTTTCTATAAAATTGGTGAAATGCCAATCCGGGGAGACTCGAGTAGTACTAAGTATATGTACAAAGCACAAACTGTGACTTTATGCGATCAACTACTGGCAGGTTTTTAGTTACCGATTCCAGGAGCCTACTTTACTTCCAGGGCTTGTCCAGGGCCGTTCATTTCTCAATTCGCTACTGGCAAAGTCGGACTTTCAACGCGTTGGAAGGTCTTCGGTACCTAACAGGTTACCCCCTCGTCTCCCTGATCTTCGTTCATTCCATCACTGATCCACAAGATCAGCGCAGTGGGCGACCGAACTCAAACTTCTCGCGATCCAGGTGCTTCTGTTTCTCTAAACTTCGGGAAATCCGGAACCATTGAATAGTTCGATGAACGAGCAGTTGACGCAGATCCAACCAATTAGTGGGACGCCCTGTAACTCAAGGTCACCATGGGGCAATGCGCTAACCGCTTAACCGCAACACCTTTCATTCAACTTCCGTCTAAGTACTTGATATCCTCAAGGCAAAATGATGCATTGCACTGCATAAACCGCTCTACACTGTGTTTAGACTGCCCGGAGACTACCTTGAACCGCAGCGGCACGTTCCTCTCTGATGGAATGAAATCCATCATACATTTTCGCATAAAATGTCACTGCCAAACCCGCTTTCTGACGATGTAACCATTCAAATTTGGAGGCAGTCTTCTAGTAGCCGACCGCGACTCTGAATAGACGCACATGTACTCGGGACTCATCTGCTCGAGGAATATAAAGGAACACATAATGTGCCGCACCTCCCGAAATACAGCTCTCCGGGGCTCATCTCATCACAGAACATTCTGAAAATGAAGTCACTATCTTCCGTTGTCTTTTTATCCGCTATACTTTTCATTCAAGGTTTACATTTCTCCTGCAAAAAAAAAGGGTTAATCTGAAACCGTGGTTTCATAGGATGCCACACTGCTCCGAACCCAAACCCTCAGTTTACATACGTCGCATTCGGTTTCGATGGGGAAGTACCCGCGCCTATGAACCCAGATCCTTCCGCGACGGAGTGGGTCGTACCCATTGGCACGGACGCAGCAGGAGACGAGACAACTTATTTATTCAACGAGGTCGCGACTCTGGTGACAGATGGGCCCAGCGGAACGATAACAACGCACACAACTGAGACAGGTATGACTTTTTCCTCTCCCTTTCCATCTGAAGAGATGAATCCAACTTGCACTTGCTCAGGAACATTGGTCGCGTCCGCGTCAGGTTTCACTTTGTCGATAATCTCGACCGATATCCAGGGTCTGAAAGGGGCGGAAGGAGAGTGCCACTACACAGCAGCTGATAGTGGCGTATGCGTGCAGAATTTGCACGGTGAAGGTGATCTGTTGACCCTCACTTTCCAAGGCCCTGCGGCAACACATACCCTTCCAATTCTGACTACTTCCGCCGCGATTATCGCTACGCCCTGAGTACGGAAGTGGACGTACTGCAGTGGGACGACAATGGCTTGTAGTACGGTAACAAAGACTAGCGGATGAAGTAGTGGTGAATTTTTCGCCAGTTTCCGCGCTAATACGCACGTAAAATAGGTGATTAAAACCGAGTATCAATTTTTTTTCTCCGTGATGTAGTATAGTAAACCTGTAACAGAAATTAGTGCAGAATGGAGAAGTGGCTTGAACTCTGCTCACGAAAACACGCAATTCACCGTGCCCGACACACAACTTCCCCATCTAGTTTCATTTGCAGTGCTTCCCTTGCCTCTAACCACTGGTATTCCCGATTTTTCGTCTTCACTATCGCAATTTCCCCCATGCCCAAAGGAGGAACTGAACCTGCTCTTCTCCCGCTACACATTCTCCTTATTTCTCCCAAGTTCATGAATACCCTCTTACTTGGCTTGCTAACCAGTTCCATGTCCCTCAATACGGGTAAATCGTCTCGGTACTTGAGGTCAGCCCAGATCCGTCGCTGAGGTTCTGGGGTATCATTGAATGATACAGGATCAGGAGAAACGAGGGTTCCTCTGGTAAGGTTGGATATGAAGCCAGCACGAAGAAGGATGGAAAGGATTCCTAAATTTTGTGTGTTGTGTTCGACGGCAATCTTGGCATGACGAGCGCGATAGGCATTTTGAATACGCGCACAAAGGTCATGGGGAAGCATAGCTACTAGTTGTGAGCGTTGAGCGGAATGGTTAAAAGGTTGAATGCAGACCTTTGGTGGTAGAGGTAGAGCAAGCAAAATATTTGCCGCCCGGCAGTTCGTAGTCCCGCCTCTCCGTCACTGCGCCGCATTGCGACACGATTTGATTCTTCCCCTCATCGTCCTCCAGCAGGATGTCTCTTACGGCTCAAGGCCCAGATGCTCACAATGATTTATTTAAATCAAATAAGTCTTTGTCCGAGAAGAATAGCAGTTTTCTTCGGGACTCGGATATTCCGGAACATCTCAGACGGTCTACCCATCGTCTCCAATTTCCGCCTTCCTACGCACTAGTCGGCGTATATCGTTTGTGCACAGATAAAAATCTATACACCCCTGCTTGGGAAAAGTGCCAACATGGGACAGTCAGAGGCTCGGCTGTCGGTCTAGTCTGGGTCAGTCGATATTGTCTTGAATGAAACTCTTGTTAAACGGAATCCAGGCCTTCTTCACGTTTGGAATTCAACGAAAGCTTATTGAAGTTTTTCTTTCAAAGTCGGGAAATTCGAGAATCATGCACATGACCAACTCTTACCAGTCTTTTTAGTTCCCCTAGAGTTACTGGTCTTGCGAAGGATACCATCTTTGGTTATCCTATTCCTTTCAACGTTCACACCTGTGCGTCTAATGCTCTTCCCATACTTGACTAGCTTTTACGTGTCTTCCAGATGCTGCCGCGCTTCTCGTCGGCCAACAGGTAACCTATATCCTGCGCTTCTTCCTTTCCCGAAACATACGAATTGCACGGGATCGTGCTTGGAATCACACTGTTGTCTCGAGAGGCAAGGGAGAAGCTTTCTGGCAGCCTTACGTTGAGGAATGGGATAACCCTCCTAAAGATGTCGGCCCAGCTAATTGGTACGAGAAGGCGTTTAGTGGGTGGTTTATGTTCGTATTCAAGAGAAGTCAGTCCCGTTTCTCCCCTTCGCCGAATTTATCTAAATTACACTCAGTCCTCCTCCTACCATTCAATTTTTACCCCATTGTCGGGATTCTTATTTCGGCCTGGTTCAAGGGCATGGCCACCGCTAGAATGCTACATCGACGGGTAAGTACCCGTTCAACCTTCTAGTCTCCCGCCTTTGATCTACGACGCGGCTTTTTCTCCCTTCCGTTTTGTGTAGTATTTTGAAGCGAAAAAGATGACCCCAGCCGAGGTAGCAGTATTCATGGAGGAACACAAATGGGATTATCGAAGTACGTGCCTACTCTACTGATACGATTTTATTCATTCTTTACCTCTTCAGCTTTTGGATTCACCGCCGCGCTCCTCGAAGGGCTACCTATAATTGGCTTGGTGTTCACCATATCAAACAGGGTCGGAGCAGCAATGTGGGCTTTCGGTGAGTCTTACACTCCTTATGGATAGTTTCTTTCTATTCGACGTATTGAACGCGCAAGGTTACGTGTTGAATCTTTCCGTTTTCTATAATTATGTCCTTTTCTCTCGTACAGTATCCTGAACTAATACTCGACGTAGACCTAGAAAAAAGACAGCATTACATTGCCGAGAGGAAGAGGGCCTTATGAGTCCTGGAATTGGATCGGCCACTGCGACGTTGCCTCCGTCTTGGCACTTACTGTAGTAGTATAGATGTACCATTATTTAATAGGGCTATTTCAAATAGAATCAGATACTACAATGTGATTGTTGCATACTGTTGATCCAATGTGGTGTAGTGGCTAACATTGCTGTCTTTCAAATTATCCTTGGCACAGCAGCCCGGGGTTCGATTCCCCGCATTGGAATGTCGAAGTGAAAAATGAGGCCTTGAGGGTTTCTTTTTTTTTGTTTTCACGCTACATTTACATTGTCGATTATGCTCTTCGTTGAAATGAATTCGGTTCCTATTGCTAACTGAGGTAATTAGACTCGGAGGTTATCTGCAACTTTGCTACAAACGACTCTACAGTTTCCAAATCAGAAGTTTGCAAGAATCCTGCAAATAACCTTTACTAAAGAAATAGTGAGAAACTTTTGAATGAGAGTACCTAACCGGATATGCAGTCAATTGGAGTAAGACCGATAGCCGGGCCCATCAAGTTGATAAATAGTGACGTTCAGCAGCTAGCGTTTGAGTGATTTACACGTTTCAACTCTTACGCATGACATCCTCTCTGCTCTCCCAGACCTATACATTCGATCCCCGGCCATATTATCCACTCGTGTCGACCGTGAAACGATACTGGAGACCCATCTTCGAAGAACCTGATGGCCTCACCCTTGTTTTCGCTCATGCTGCTGGCTTTCATAAAGAAATTTGGGAGCCTACCATAGATGATTTATTACAGATCATTGACCAAGCGTACTCGATGGATGCAGGGTCGAAAACAAAAATTCGAATCCGAGAGTTATGGACAATCGACGCGCCCAACTGCGGAGATGCAGCGTTGCTGAATGAGGAAATGCTCAAGTGGGGGTATGAAGTCTGTGAGTCTGTAATATTCATTGTAAAAATTTTCACCGACTCTGAAACGCCCTGTTCATCCAGTCCCGTTCCAAGAATACGCTCGAAGCATACATGCCTTCTTGACTGGACAAGGTCGGACCCACACAGGCTACAATTTACATACTTCCTCAATCGTCCCCAATACTGATTTCACATCCCGCAAGCTGGTTGGCATTGGACATTCCATGGGCGGAAGCTCATTCCTTCTCTCACTAGATTTTTTTTCACCCATTGAGCGTCTATTTACTTCGATCATTCTTATTGAGCCTGTGGCTATAAATAAGCAAGCGACACTCTCCATGACAGATATTTTTTCCAAAGCCGCTCGATCAAGGAAAGATAGATGGCCTAGCCGCGAAGACGCTCATAATATGATCAGGGCAAGTGCAAGGCTAGGAAAATATTGGGATGAAAGGGTTCTAAGGATATATGTAGTCAGCTCTGATCAATTTTCGTTCAAGTTGAACAAGCGACGATATTTTGTTACAGAATCAAGGCCTACGCCCTCTGCCAACATTGGAATATCCCGACCTTAAAGATGGAGTGACTCTGAAATGTACCCGAAAACAGGAAACGGCATGCTTGTATCGAGCCATGGAAACTTTTCGCAGAATTAACTTTCCATTTGACAGGCCATCTACTTGGGGCTAAGCATAGGCTCCAGCGTCGTCTTTCGAGGTATCTCCACTTATGCGTCCCGCGTGCGCATCCATCTCGTCTACGGTAAAGTAGACGATGTACTGTGAGTAGTTGATCCAGTTTATCTTCGTGAGAAGAGAGGTTCAATACCAATCTGTATCTTTCAGCCCATTGGCAACAAAATCCGAGATGGCTCAAAAAGATTCCCGTGGGCAACCGAATCTTGCAAGTTTCGGTTTCATGGAAGGTGCAGGTCACTATGTACGCTATCTTTCTTCTCTTCGACCCGGAAAATAATCCATGCTCATTTGTGATGCCTATTTTCTTCTAATAAAGGCTCCCCATAGTCATCCTCGAGAGCTCGCAGAGAGGATCCTACAAATGCTAGACTCGGATGTAGAATCTCAAAACCTTGGAACAAAGTTATAAGTTGTTGAGTGTTGGATACAATGAATATCTTTCGTGCAGATATAAGACATAAGCAGACATAAGACAACACTGCAACCGGTAATCTCTTTCCGCATCAAGAGAGCAAACTCCAGTGATTTCTTCTCGAAAAGGAAAGTATCAAAGCTGATTGTATCGAGAAATTACCAAGGCTCTGCAATTAAAAAGAAGATACGGTAACAGTCCGTAAAAAAAATGTTCGAGCATAGATTTCAAAGAGAGGTCCAAATTTCGGGGGCTTCCTTTAAAGCACACTTATTTCGAGTTCAATCAGCTATGACCGGCCATCCCGACGAGAAATCGAGATAGTTAATGCCTACAGGCACAAGTAAAGCATTAGTAAAGCTTATTCGCTTTCTTTATTTTTGCAAGCCATACCTAGGTACGATGGCCCACCGGGCGGGTCGTTCTTTTTAACATAATGATACACAATTACATCCCGTCCACTGACGGGATCAGCGAAGATACTCTGACCTGGGTTTCGCGATACAAAAATTAGCAAATTCCAATACAGTACTTGTGAGAACTATGCGACAAACCTCCTGGCGCATATACATTGTCATGCGATTTGAGAAGAATAGTACCAACGGTGGTGTTTAAGGTGAGGTCGTTCCCAGATTCATCATAGAAAGGTCCCTGTACATCTTTTCCACGTCCCATGATTACCTTGTACTCTTTGTTAGGAAGAGGGCGCCTTTTATTCTTTATTCAAAGTGTAGAGTCAATAAACCCGTTTTTGCAAAGTGATGATAGATAGACCTACCCCGATAAGAGGCGTAATGCCATCCGAAAAGAAGAAATAGTAGTACGGTTGACTGGAGGGTTTGTATAAGAAACCACCCTCGGCGGGTCGAGATTGATGACCAGCGATTTTGATTCCTGGAAGCTACATAAATAGACGTGACTGGTCAGAATTGCATGGATGAATGACTTCGACATACCTGTGTATGGTTCGTAAGACCAGGCCCGATCCCGATTTGGAACATTCCTTGCTGGTAAGAACCGAACGACAGACGGAGGGTGCCATTATCATTGAAGATGTTCCCGTCAACTGCGTCGAGACAATTTCAGGTATAGAAGAAATAAAGGAAGAAGAATGTCCTCACTAGCATTGTAGGATTCATTATGACCGCTGGCTGACCTAATAACCTCTCCCAGATCTGTCCAGTTTCCAGGATTCATGGTCGGACTAGTTGCGACGCCAATAGACGAGTTCTGACTGCCCCCTGTAGATACTGAGTAGTACATGGTGTAGAGTCCGTCGATGAAATTGACATCTGGAGCCCAGATGCTACAGTTTCCAGGTAGGTTGATTTTGGAGCAGTTTGGTAGAGCTGATCCAATGCTTGTCCATGGGCTACATTTGGTCAATGTTCAAGTTAATGCCCCAAGGATTTAATAATTGCCGTACCCTGTCAAGGATGTGCTCGTGGAGATGTTGATGTTGTCGCCAGTGGAAAAGACAAAGTATTTCTGCCTTCTGAGTCAATATGTGCGCTTGTAAAGAGCGTACCGAACGTACTTTGAGGTCCTTGTTGTACCAAATCGCAGGATCACGGAGGGTAACATTATCTGGTATGTCAATTCAGAGAACGGCGGGGCGCGCATTGCTCTGGTATTACTTACCACTGCCCGGAATAGGATTGGGGGTTGCTGCAACGACGGAGGAGAGAATGCCTAAGACAGCCAATTGTTGAAGTTGCGCGATCCACTTCATGACGAATGATGCCAGAGAGGGCCCGCGAACCCTTGCACTTTTATACCGGGAAGTCGGGTTTCATAAAATAGTAATACCCACCAGGAGCACGGAGGAAAGTATTTGGTACGGCAATTCAGGCCAACCATGATCCCGTAAACCTGTTGAGCAGTGACTGAGTGGTGGAGCTCGAGTGGTGTCGGTCTGCAGGCATCGAACTGCCACTGTAAAGTTTGATTTTCCGCTGAAACAATTTCCCGCTCGGGGTTACTGTATTCGGAACAACTGGAAGCAGCGATGTAGGAAGGAATTTCACTTCTGTTACGCTGCTCAGTCCAAAGCGATCAAGAGTCAACATATAGAGATCCAACATTCGGGTCCAGCAGAAAAATTACTCCACCTTTTTAAATTTGGTCCGAGACTGGTTGGACATACAGAACAAAGGCGCTTTCACCTGGACCTCTGAACTGTCATGAACAAACTTCGCTGTATATGGAGCTCCAGGAGAAGTTGGAGTGTTATACACAGAACGTAGGAGTCTTGCCGCCATACGAAGGCTTCGGTGCCACTTTGGTGACAAGGAACTTAATGAGAATCGTGGAAGATGAGATGCTTTCTCTGCCTCATGCTGCAGAAGTCAGAGTTCCGTCATATGTGAGGATAGAAAAGACGATATGTATGACCAATCCATGACAGTCAGGTAAAAGCCTACGCTACTAGTAGTAAGTAGTACATACATTTGTAAACAAAACAAAATCCACAGTTTGCGTCAAAGTCCCGTAACTCTAATCGAATGACACTCCAGCCTGAGGTTCTTTTATCTACTTTAGAATCCATTGTGCATGCAGTGTCCACACGTTGGAGATGAAATTGGAGCTATTTTTACCCGGGCGCTGTTCAAGCTTGTACAACTCCTCGAACCAAACTGAGTAGGATTTCGAGTAGAGCACATTTGATGTCATTGCACAGCGATGATACTTAGTGTAAAGCATGACACAGTAGTTTAATGGTGGATCTTGCCAGCAGCATGCAATAAGAAAATGAGGTTGCAAAAGTTGACCTTATATCCCCGAAAAAGAGCCTCACGCACATCGGGGTCACCGGCGTCACTACAAGCTCATACAGAACTGCGCGAAACAGGCTTCCAACCACGATGTGCGTGAAACTAATACATGCAGTTACTGACACCACCCAGGCGCCAACTTTTTGATTGTAGACAGTTGACGGCTCGAACAACGTTCACACGATATTTAGCTTCACTCGCTGAAGAATGAGTCTCGATTGTCAATCGTCGGCGTTCTCTGGGGGTTATTTTAAAAATTGAGGACTTGTCTTTCTCCACCCTATAAGGAAAGGGTCAAAGCTACTTATACCGATTTCCTTGGCAGCTGCACGTATGAAGGGGTAGGCACCAGAAGGGGGTTTATTGGGGGGACCGGGTAAATGCATTATTACTGCCAACAAGGGTTTATCGGTATCATAAATAACAGTCTGTCGATGGAATCAATGGTTTGGAAATCGACATTTCAGTAGGTTCAAAGGATTGAGCATGTATATCCAAGCTTATTCAAGCTTGCTGATGATAGCTGCGCGATTTTCGTACCAAGTATTAAAGACATTCCGGAAGGCCATTCGTGTATACACATGACGCGCGAACACATCATGCTTAATCGATTCACTTGTCGGGACCGAGCTAGTTGCAACAGGTTACGACGCGCCGCCGACACCGATGACCGAGGTCTAAGCGCGACTCTTAGAGACTACGATGAGCGGAACCTGGAGTCTAGCTGCACCTGGAGTCTAGGGAATTGCCTGGGATCGGATTAATACGGAAAGTCGCTGGGGCCGGGAGGCAAACTTGACCCAATATTTATCCGCTATAAAGATAGAACTGATCCCTCTTGATCGGTTATTACGCTTACAGCTGACTGCACTGGAAAAGAGATGATAGAAAAAGTAAGTGTCACTTTTTACTACGTGGTACCAGCAGATTGTGTTGCCTTGTCAGTGTGTCGACAGTCTTGACAACGACGACAATGAAGAAACCCAGAGTTGGTCGTGTTGGCCGAATTCGAAGGGAAAGGGTTGACCCGAACATTGGTAATATTCGTCTAGTCAGCTAATTTAGATAACGCTGGTTTAATGTCCCTCGGGTTCGGACGCGGAAAATTTCTATATAATTTCCTTCCATTTCTCGACTAGCTTTATGCCTGTTGGGTCGTCGTCGTCGTCGTCGTCGCCGTCGCTGACATCAACCATGGCTTTCAACAAGGCCTCATCGTTGTTCAAGCCAAAAAAGTCTTCCAAGTCGCCCTCGCCTGCCGCGTCTTACCTCGCCACTTTGTCTCAGAAGGCGTCCACAGCAGATCATGCGACAACAATTTGGTCGACTTCAACCCCGGCATTGTCCATGTCCTCGTCCGTCTCTGCATCTACTACAGATACCATCTGGACTCAGGCAGATATCGAGAACAGCCATGGGCTCTCCTTTCCTGTTAACCCGCCCACTTCGGAGCAGGTCTATACCGCTGTTCATACCGAGTTCGGGCATTGTTCCAACCCAGACTATCGTCGATTCTCCTCACACAATCCGGAGACAACTACTCCTCGCCATGGCAATAAAGAGCCTCCATATTATGTTTTGCTTTCGACCTACATGACATACCTCATAATGATTATTTTTGGGCATATAAGGGACTTTCTCGGCAAGCGTTTCCATCCTCACGCGTATAAGTATCTCATGCCTTCCGACGTGCGTTCTTCGTTCTCATAATCTTCATTTTGATCAATACTGCTTAGGGTTATGCTGCTCTCAACTCAGACTTTGACTCCTTTTTCACCAGACGACTCAAACGTCGCATGGAGGAATGTTTCTCTCAACCTGTGACCGGTGTTGCAGGTCGTACCATACTGATCTTGGACCGCTTTACAATCATTCCCAAATTACCCTCGGGACCACGACCCGTGCTCTCAACGTTTCGTCTTACAACTACCTCGGTTTTGCGCAGGCTCGTGGAGGATGTGCCGATGCTGTTGAAGAGGGAATTAAACTTTACGGTGTCACCACCTGCGGCTCTAGACTTGAAGGCGGTTCTTCTGACCTTCATACCGAAACCGAAAGTTTGGTAGCCAAGTTCCTCGGAACTGAAGACGCGTTGGTAAGCTCAATGGGTTTCGCGACAAATTCAACATACATCCCGGCTCTGGTTTCAAAAGGGTGTCTTGTCATTTCTGACGAGCTTAACCACGCGTCGATTAGGTTCGGCGTACGTCAAAGCGGTGCGAGTGTGAGGATGTTCAGACATAATAACGTCAAATCGCTTGAGAGGTTGTTGAGGGAGGTTATCAGTCAGGGGCAACCCAAGAGTCATCGGCAATGGAAGAAGATTCTGGTTATCGTAGAGGGTCTTTTCAGCATGGAGGGCTCGATGATTGATTTACCTGCCATCATGGCTCTGAAGGAAAAGTACAAGGTTGGCGATTCTTTAACTTTGAAAAGTTTCTATCCTCAAAAATTATCCGTTCAGTTCTATCTTTTCATAGATGAAGCCCACTCCATTGGTGGCATTGGTCGAAACGGTCGTGGTGTTGCTGATTATTATGGTGTAGATCCAACAAAGATTGACGTCTTGATGGGAACATTCACCAAGTCTTTCGGTGCTGCAGGAGGGTATATTGCGGGAAAGAAGGCTCTTATCGACCGGCTACGAATACTGAGCTACTCCGGAGCTTATGCCGAATCAATGGCCCCGCCTGTGCTCACCCAAATTATTGCTAGCATGGCGAGCATTATGGGCGTCACCGAATGCATCCCATCTTCCCAGAGCCTCACTTCGTCCTCTTCCTCTTCGGTTGAGACTCAATACTACCATCCTGGTCCTATTCCTCAACGATATATACCCACTTGGCTTCCTCTTCCCCCCGAGCTTTCTTCTGGCGCCGAAGGCCAAGAACGTCTGCGTCGTCTCTCCTTCAACTCGTACTATCTCCATCGTGGGCTGGATAAACTTGGATTTATTACTTACGGCCATCCTTGCTCGCCGATTGTTCCCATGCTCATCTTTAATCCTGGCAAGATGATGATGTTCCATCGAATGATGAAGGATCGAGAGACACCCATCGTCACTGTCGTCGTGGACTATCCCGCTACGCCGCTGCAGACTTCGCGGGTAAGATTTTGCATTAGTGCTAGTCATACAAAGGAGGATATAGATACTATATTGAGGGCATGCGATGAGCTCGGGGATATTCTGGATTTGAAGCATGGGTTGAGGAAGAAGGAGAGGTGGACTATAGATGAGGTGTGCAGGAACGCAGTAGATTTGGTTAATCTTCCGGACGAGGAGATTTAATAAAGGGTATATAGGCTAGAATCCGGTAGGATGTAATTAGATCTGTGTTGTTACCGTTAAGTGTACATATTCGAGTTGTAGTCGAGTTCGAGTGCGCGGCTGAGAGCAAGTCGTATAGGAGCGCCCACCCAGAATTCGGGCGTCTATTTATAAATTCGAATCTTGTTTCCCTCTCACAAATGTCTTTTGGGGATCACAGTTTATATGGATTTAGTAAGGGCTTAGCTTTGTGATATTTTCTTGCAGGCGCAGTTCCACGCTCTCAATTGCAAAGACGAGTTATAGATGCCCGCCGTTGCTAGCTCTGGAAAAGCGCCGTCCAGAAGGAAGGAGAAGAATCTAAGTCCTGAAGAATTGAAGGATATTGACCAGAAGAGGTTGAAAGGTCTGTTCAATCGACGTAAATAATGCCTGATAATCTAAACAGAGATTTTGAAGGCGAATTGTCTTGTGCAGAATGTCGTCGCCTCAAATTGCGATGTGATAAAAAGGTTCCATGTAGTTCTTGTGTCCGAAGAGGTTGTGAATCTATATGTCGTGCGTATCCTTTATAATTCTTGCTCAAAGTCTATAATAATTTTGCGTTAGCTTGTGGAATCCTTGAGGCTGGCATTGGTACTCGCTTTATCCTTGCTTCAACTACTCAGCTGCATGCCAAAATTTCCCTCATGTCCTCCCGTATCCGGGCTCTCGAAGATGCTCTGGCCATCTTCCAAGCCACTGTCTCGTCAGACAGGCACCCGTTGCTTGAAGATGAGCTGCTAAAGATCAAGTTTGGCTCTGAAGCCATTCACACTGAAGACGACTCTCAAGGAGGGAGTTCTGTCGCTTCTGGTACTATTTCCACCGATCGGGCTGTCGATACACCTACTTTGGATGCATTTGGTACTTTGACACTCGGAGAAGAAGGAGAAATGAAGTATTTCGGCAGGTCCGCGGGAAGCGAAACCTTGATTCTGGCAGGTCAGCGATATGTTGATTCGAGTGATGAGGAAGGAGGAGGACTAGCTCTTTCAAAACAGGACGCAACTGACTCGTCATCTGTTTCTGAAACCCCACTGTCTTTCCCCTCGATACAATCCTTTAGCGAAGAAGACAAAGACGGTGTACCACCAGAAATCTATGCTCTTGCCTTGGATACCGGGCAAGACCAAGAATCTTTTTCCCATTTCCCATCCCCGTTGACCGTCGTTGACCTTCTCAGCCATCTACCACCTCGTAATCGAGCAGATGCTCTAGCTCATTCGTACATTTCTCATGCCTCCCTTTTTTTCCGAGCCATGAAGAAGGACGAACTGTTCGAAAGCATACTTCCGTTGATTTACTCTTCTGTCGACTCCCCTCTTTTATTGAATACGCAGTCCCCGAAGGAACGCGGGGCCGAGTCCGACGGCGCCGTCCCAGTCATGATCTCGACGAATATAGACTCCCACGCACCTAAATCCCAAATGAATAGTTCCACCGCCACCCCTGCGGGGTCGGCCAACCCTACTTTACCCTCTCCGCACCTCCTCTCCACACTCTTCTTCATCTTTGCTCTAGGGTCCTTCTTTGATTTATCTTCCTCCGTCAAGAAGTATGTCTCCGAAAGTGAAATGCTGTTTGAGCTGGGGAGGAAGGCACTCGTCTGTAGTCGAGGAGTTGTAAACAGTGCTGCTCCCCGACAACATCCCAATAACACGCCTTCACCTGGGGGTACAGACGAGGTGGATGACCATGATCTTGCATTATCACCTGCAAGCAAAGAGTTGCTTGCAGATCGAACATCGACAACGTTTGCGGCACCGCCGTCCTCAGCCGAGGATACGGTACGGGCATTGGGTCTGATGGCCACGTATTGCAGCATGTCGGGGAAAAAGTATGCGAGGGATAGCGCGTGGTGCGGTATGAGTCTGGCTGCGAAGGTGGCACAAGGAAGTGGAATGCATCGTGACCCCGCTCGGTGGCATATGGATCCCAAGACTGTACAGCGACGGCGTGAATTATGGTGGGAGGTATGTACGGCGGATATTAGTCATGTAAGTGCCCCTTCTGTTGATTATTTCCACAGTCGCCTGCCGCAGATTTAACGCGTCTTTTTCTGCTACAGAGTGTTGCCCTTGGAAGACCACCTTCAATACATCTTTCTTTCGTGGACTGTGAGTTCCCTACGGATGAAGAGGCTTCACTGAATGATAATGGTGAAGAGATAATGGGACGTAAGTGATTTCTCATTGATATATCATCCTTTAATTTTGACGATCTGTCCTGCAGTGTGGCGAATAAGGTACATGTTTGCGAAAGAAAGTTTCACGCCGGTCATTAGCACTACGCTTACCGCTAAATCACCTACGTATTCGGCTATCATGGATCTGGACAAAAAGGTGAGTGGTTATAGTTGCAATCTATGCTGTGTAGTCATTTCTAATCATTTTGCCTGCGCATTTTTAATAGATTCGAGAATTATCCCTTCCTGCTGGATTCAAGCCCTATGTTAGTTTACACGAAGACGGTCCAGAGATCTATCACAATAGTCATCTCGCACTCAGGGATTTCTATGTGAGTCAATTTCGGACGGTCAGTGAGTATTAACATTCATCCGTTGCTTTTTCCCATTTGTTCACGATTCATCCGTTGCAGCCATGCTCTACCTCCATCGATCTTTCTTTGCTCATGCGATGCTTACCCATCCTTCCAATCCCCTTATGTCTCCCTTTGCACCTTCATTCCTGGCTGCATATCGTGCGGCGAGTGTTATTATCAAAGCCGCGATTCATTTTTACGACCGTTGTCCTGCGGTGGTGCCCAGAGTCTGGTTTTTGACCTATCATGTATTCAGTGCGGCGGTGAGTAACCTCGTTCCCTATACTTTACTACTCTTAATCACACCTACCAGGTTACTGTGGGTACCGTGGTCAAACGTTCTCCAAACTCCAGTATCGCCAGGAGCGCGTTAAACGACCTTGGGCAGGCGGTGGATTTATTTGAGAAGTGCGCCAGCTCGTCAACAAGGAACCGGATTGCTTGCGTCAGTTCATCTTCCTGTCATCATTTTGAAGCTGACCTCCTTTCCCTGCTTCAGGCTCTCCTACAGAAGCTCAAGGAAAGAGCTGACCGGGCATACAAAGAGTACCTCGCAAGCTCAAAAAGCACTTCCCCCGCGCTGAACAAGACAGCGACGTCAACAAATAACCTGTTCTCCGCATTCTCTTCGATCGCGCCTTCCTCCTTACCTCTTCCCAATTCTCCTGACTCTCCTGGATCGATATCAAAGACTGAATCTCATCGCCAACTATTACTCGAAGGGTTAGATCTCTCACTGTTCTCAAAGCCACCTTCCGGTACACCTGACGACGAAGATGAGCTGGCTATTTGGGGAGGTCAGACAAGACTGGAGCTTTTGAATCGTAGTGGGTCAGGAAGTAGATCAAAGGGGAAGGGGAAGGAGTCTTTTCGGAGTCATATCAGGGGTTTAAGTTTCGGGTCTTTGAGCCCAGGTACGGGTACCCCAGCCCCATCAGCATCTTCCCGAGCCCCAACATCCTCGATTTCCGCCCCATCGCCTACAGCCTCCTCATCAGATCAAATAAAACGAGACATTCACAAAAAAGACGTTGATACAGGTATCCCTCAGCCTCTTCCCTCCGATACCTCGTGGGACGACGCTATAGACGCTCAAATGAACTTTGACGCGAATCTTGACTTGCCTATGCCGTCGATGGCTACGTCGAATAACTCTATTGACTCATTCTTTACCGATCCCTTGCAAATGTTGACACAACCTCGATTTGCATCGTCATCGTCAACGGATGTCGCCATGGCTGATGTGACTAGTACCGATTTTGGATTTGATTTGGGCGGGTTTGGGTTCGGTGGAGGAACGGCGGGGTCTCAAGGGTTTCTTATGGATATGGCATTAGAGGATATTGGTCCTGTTGATACTGGCCTTTCTGCAAGCTCGAGTTCGAGCCACGGTCCCGCTGCCAACTCGAATCCCTCGGCTTCCCGTCCTTCAGCATCTGAGACTCAGTCCGTTTTGATGGAGTACTTGAGTGGGACTGCTGAGGCGCCCATACCTGGAATTGCATCGTCTTTTGGGTCGTTTGGCGGCGGTACTCTGCCGTGGGGAACATCTCCAGGCAACCCCAACAATTCTTTTGGTTTTGGTGCCGGCGGCCTGGACTTCAGAGGAGGTGGAGGAGTGGCTAGCGGTTCAAGCTTCGTATCTGATCCCAGCGTTACCGAACTGCACGCCCGTTTTCTCAAATACCTGGCTTCGAAGCGGTCACAACAACAGGCCAGTAATCTTTCCAATATGCTATCTCGAAGTTCTGTGGGTCACCCAATGTCCACGTTCGCTGCGGGAGACCCAAGTTGGATGCGAGGTTCAGGTAATGCACCGAGGCAAAGTACGGCATCTTCTGCTTCAGCTGCTGCCGACAGCGGGGAAGGCATCCACATTGTTCCAACTGAAGAGGATTACAGCATGTTTTTTGAGTCTCTGGTCAGACCTGGTGGCGGCGGTACTAGCCGAAATAGCAACAATCATAGTGAGAGCAGTACGGATCCGCTAGGGCACGGAACAGCTCCTCCATGGAATACGGACTCGGCGATGGGGATGGGCACGAATGCAAGTGATGCTTCCTGGGCTGCCTTCATGCGCCATTTATCTAGAACTAATTAGCACAACAAGGACTGTACAGACCTTTGCGGGAGTGCCGAAGATAAAACTCTTTGTACTCTTAAATATGTACCATAGTGTCATGTATGTATTACTATCTTGTCATTTTTATTGGGTTTGTGTCCGAGAAACCCTGGGGTGTCGTTGTCACGATCTGTCGAACGAAGAAAAAAAAGTAACACTGCTTAACATTTGTCATTGGACACACTGGGAATTGAACCCAGCACCCCCCGCAAAAGCCTATACTTGCTAAGCGGATGTGATAACCAACTACACCATGTGCCCATGACTCAATACACATGTAAACTCTCCACAACGACATATGACACCAGTGTTAAGTCGAATCCACAAGCACAAGCACAAACTTTAAGCTATCCAATCCTGTACCTTTCTAATTTCCTTGACTCTTCTTCGAACAACTTCTTCCACCTCTTTTCCCCAGACTTCTACGGGTGAAGGGGAAAGCGTGACACCCTCGCCTGACAGCGATTCCCTACTACTCTCCAGACCTTCACGCCAGGCGTTGATGTGCTTCGTAACATCTTTTTCCTCCATGACCACGCAATTTTCTAACGTAAGGGGTTGAGAAAGATCCCAACGTACAAGGGCGGGCTTTGTAGGGACTTCATGGGGTGGCAAAACAGAACGTCCACGATAGATGTCCTCGAAAATGAGCGCAATATCGTCTTCATCGAATGGGATTCGGCTAGAAGGCCCGCGAACGTGGGTACTGATTCATTATGAGGGACTAGGACGAACTTACTTGAGTGTTTGACCGGCAAGTTTCTCTTCTCGGTGCAGTAGGTCTTTCCATAATCGCTCGTAAAGCTTTTTTCGGCCTTTAATGGGAAGAGGATTGAATATCGGCTTTCCTGCTAATTCGCAGAGAATGTAGGTTGCAATGTGCAGACCAAAGATGGACGGAAGTGGCCCCAAGACGGGCAAGATCCGCACTCGGAAATCGTCGAAAACGCCAAGCTCTTTAACCGGCCCTTTCTTGAACTCCTCTTCGTCCAATGGAAGTAGTTTGACATCTCCAGGGACTTCGGTAGAGTACACGACAGGAATACCCGATGATACACCCAAGAGGCGAAGACGACGGCGCACAGATCGAGCTAGAGGATCGTAGATAGTATAGGATATATCGCTTATTTGAACACGGGTCGGGTCACATTTTGCTCCTGCCCCCATAGAGGCAAATATCTGTCGAACGAAATGAATGAGAGTACTAGGCACAATCCAATAGAATCCACCTTGATACCATTCTCATGGCAGTACTTCAAGAGATCCACCTTGGTCTGGATATTATCAATGGCATCTAGCTCAAAATTGAATTTTACGAAACGCAAAATTGAATAATGCTCTTCTTCACCTATGACCCAATCCGCACCCTCAAGCAGAGCACCACCATCCTCTTTGCGCCAGATATCAATTCTTGCATCTACTTCAACCCATTTCGCAATAGATTTCAGGGTTTTCTCTATACACTTGACCTTCGGCGTGCCGACATCTTCCAGCAAGGCAGTAGCGTGCCTATTCAACGACGAGAGCGTGACGTAGTCAAAATCCACCAGACGCAAATTCGCCACCCCACTGAAAGAAACGTAAGGATGTTATCGCTCGATATAAGTACATCAACCTTACGATCGAGCCAGCATAACGGCGGCCCAGCTCCCAACCCCTCCACATCCAACAATTACTACGGTTCCCCCTCGAATTCTTTTCATTCCCTCATCTCCGAAAAAAGCGTAATTCCTGGCAAGTTGCTCTCTGATTAAATCTTCGTCGTATGAGCTTGCAGACAGCGAAGGAGCAGAAATCCCTTCAGATTCTTCTTGGAATTTTTGGAAATTGAAGCTGGATCCTTTCGATTGTATAGACTGCTGGATTTGGTCATTTAAATCTCTCCTTTTGATACGACGTGTATACACATTGTAAGAAGCAATAAGACCAGCAGTAGCCGCGGAAGCAGCGAGGGCAGCGGCAATAAGCTGAGCTTGATGAGAACGAAGATGGTCCATTTTGCGAGGAAATTTTTGGCGCCCGCGTAAATGGCTGACGTCATCAAGCGCTTAATTCAGAGTCGAACCCAATACTCCCACGGCAGGTCCTCGAACCGTTAACTTGATTCAATTTCTTGGATTTCCAAGTCATCCTAGAATCTACTCAACAGGAGTATATTTCCACAATGGCGCACTATCCTGTTCAAACTAAACAGAATCCCAAGGTCACGTCTATTGAGGATTGGACTCGGTCCGACGTGTATCACAACTCCTTTCTCATCCCAGACGATCCCGTTCTCGATGCTGTACTCAAGAACAGTGCAGCAAATGGTTTACCCGATATTGCTGTCACTATTGCTCAAGGCAAGCTCCTGCATCTGCAAGCTAGGTCTATTCAAGCGAAACGAATCTTGGAAGTAGGAACGCTCGGAGGGTAGGTTGCTTTTCTACAGATAAGCTTCAATCAGACTGCTATTTATTGAACTAACTACATAGGTACTCTACTATATGGCTCGGACGTGCTCTGCCGGAGAACGGAGAGCTTATCACACTGGAGATCAATGAAAGGCATGCCAAGGTACGCCGAGAGGAACGCAGCGGAATTGAGCTTATCTCTATATACCGCATATAGGTCGCTGAAGAAAACCTGTCCAGCGCCGGCTTATCATCTAAATGTAAAATCATCACAGGCCCAGGACACGAATCTATGCTCAACCTTCCTTCGGAACATAAATTCGATCTTGTATTTATTGACGCCGATAAGCCATCGAATCTCAAATATTTTACAGAAGCAAAACGCCTTGTAAGGAAGGGTGGAGTAATAGTAAGTACCAGTGTTTCATTCTTTAAACAGAACGTCAGTGGCCCTATAATACGCTTGACAGATTATCGACAACGTTGTGCGTTTCGGGCGCGTCGCTGACCCTCTCCAATCTGACCCCAACATCGAGGGGGTGCGACTGTTGTTGAATCATATGAAAGGCGACCCGGACGTGGATGCCACAACGATAGCCACGGTGGGGGAGAAAGGTTACGATGGATTCATTTTTGCAATCCGAAACTGAATACGAGATATAGTGAAATAGTTCGAAGTGCATATGTACAACATATTAAGTGGATGACAAGCTATGACAGGATCATACATACCCTATTTGTAGATAAGAATGTATGTATGTAGGATGAGTGCAACAAGCGATCCAATTATTCAATGAGATAGTCTATCTTATCAGCCATAAATAAGGAGAGCTTCCAGCACGTCGCGTATCATTGATGTTGGACAATCATGTCACGTAAAGCAAGGTACGCCGCTGTGACGACAATATGCACAGAGTAATGAGGGTCCCGATCAAAAATCCAGTAACTGCATAAGAGACTGCGTCTTGTAGAGTATTTGCAGTCGAAGCAGTCGAGGCAGTGTCGTCTTCTTCCCAATTTTCCTCGGCAAAATATTCAACCAATTCGAAGTCGCCAAACGACGTTCGCAGTTCAGAAGTTTCCGTACCCTCACTTTTCACCAAGGGAAATTCGAATTGGGGCGATTTCAGTGCTGAATAGTAAAGCGAAGGCGGGGAGGAAGAGAGAGCACCAGGAGATGGTAGCTTGCTGGGTAGAGATATGCGCAGCGGGGGCGAAGGTGGCCTTTCGGATTGTGTTAGGATGAGAGGCGAAGGTGGACGAGAATTTTCTGGAGCAGAAGACGATGAGAAATCGGGTGAAGGGGGATTTCTGGGGGTAAAAAATAACTGACTCTTGCTTGGAGAAGGTGAAGCGAACAAGCCCTCGGAGTGTGGCGTCAGAGGGGATGCCGATGAAGGACAGGATGAAGAACTGGGAGTAGAGTCCGGTATGGTAATTTTGAGACCGGGGCGTGGGTACTCAGAAGTTGAGTGTGGAGATAGACTCGTCGATTTGTCTTGGCTTTCCGATTCGTCAGATAAACCTCGGAAACGAACAGCCTCAAGTAAGCTGTCGACCATTTTCTGAAGGTGTAAAACCTCTTCTGTGGCTTGGCGTGCGCGAATATTACTGCCCCGCACTTCCTCCGCCAAAAGCTGGATCAAGGCTTTCATAAGACTTGTCATTTCAGCATAATCGCGGGAACCTGGCTGTTCAGGCCAGTGTGCGATTAAGGCTGAAAGATCGCGTATCCTCGTTACCGCTGATTGCATATCACCTCTCTCTACGGTCTGATGAAACCATGCATTGAGCATGGTCAGAGCTAACCGTACAGATGCTATGGCGATCTCCCGAACCCGGCTCTGGTATGGAAGTCTTGTGAATCGGTCCGAAGACTCTTGACAAAATTTCTGGAAACTGGTGCCTTTCTTACTTGTACAGTCCCAGGCAAGAATCTGAGGCAGCGGCAAATTTGACGGCAAACATCCATTCTGAAAGCTGAAGGGCGCCTTCAAAAAGTATGATGGAAGGTTCTGAACGATCACTCGAAGGGGGACGGAAGCTAGAACCGCCGATCGAGGAATAAATCCATGAACCAACACTAATTGAGAATCTTGCGCAAAACGACACCATCTCCAGTGACGTGCATGCCTTCTAAAGCAAACCTTGTGTTTAAATGGCAGGTAAAAAAATACAAAAGTCACGTACTTTGATGGAGAGGAAGGGGATTTGCGTAACAACTGCAACGCAGTTACCGCCTTTCCCGATAATGATCCAGCATCGATAACTGCAATTTCTACATCATGCTTCACTCCGATGTTGTATCGACGCAAAGCATCCCAAATCACCCAAAATAAACTGAAACTCGCTGAAATGAATGGGGAAGTTGAGCGCGTTTCCCAACTTAAATGCTAGAGATCAAAAATGGCTCGTTAGTAAACCTAGGCGTGACCGATTGAACAAAAAGTCTTTACTTTGATGCAGTCTTCGTAAGTTGCAACATCGACAAGCGGTTCACATGATGATGAGAAATCGTACATTTCCGTGACTGTTGGAGTTCTAGGCGCAAATGTATGATCAAATCGAGGGGCCACGAAATAGACGGTGTCATCGTGAATAGCGGGAAGAGATTTAGGTGTATAGATGCGAAAAAGGTAGCGGTGATACCCCGCAATGGTGTCAAAGTTGACATCTGAACCAAACCCCAGTCGAGGCAGGAAGTGATGCTCATCGTAGGAGGGGTTGAGGAAAGTAGCGGTCTTGGACATGGCGCTTGATGAGACTTCGTACGCAAGTGCTTACCGCAGTGTTCCCGGCGAGTTTTAGTGGTATATAACAAGTCCTCGTGCTTTGTGCATGTCTGGAGAGTGGAAATCATCCCATTCCATTCACAACGTGACATTGTCAGTTGCTAAACCTTGTGCTGAACATGCGCAACCAACGTTCTGGACTTTGATGAGACTCTTGATCGTTCGTACAATAGCTCTCGCATTCGGTAGCTCTACGACACCGCGGTACCAGTACACCAATCGGGTGGCGTACATACAATGTGCATGACCTCCACCTAGGTCGAACTCCCGAGACAGGGCGTAAATGTCGGATGTATGCACTCGAATTAAATTAAGGCCCTAATAACCCTAACCTTACACAGCAGCTACAGAGAAGGCACAGCCCAAGCTTATTCCATTAAGCTTAATGTTATTATAAGGAGTCTCAATATCCGCCGACAATTGAAGTTGTTTCTGTATTGAACATTCCACCATCACACAGCGGGCCGTGTACTTCGTCGTGCATCCCAACAGTAGATCGGCGCTTCTCCAATTCTTCAACAAGTATATACAAGTGGGCCAAGCGTATCGTTTAAAGAAAGAATCGATCGGTAGAATGAAGTCTCTCGACACCCGAATAGTCAACCTGCAGATTTACCAACCCATCTACGCTTTGGATCTGCCGGTAATGTCGAAAGTAGTCACCGGTTGTTACTAAATTTTGAGCGCCCAATTCAGGTCCTAAGAAACTAGGGTCCGAGAGGTTTAAGCACTTGTGATCACCCGCTTTAACACCGAGCCACAGACACTGAGAACGACAGATTGCGGCGGAACTAGGTCTTCTGGCTGAATAGCGAGCAACCCGGCTGTACACAAATGATGATTATAGTCCTATGGATTAAATCTCGGCGAGAAACAGAACGTGACGATGAAAAATTACTAAATACTGCACACACACTGTCACCCCATATAAAGGATTTTCATTCCCAAATACTGCAATCTTGCACAGTGGGTCCAAGGTCCCCCCCTTCCCTCCCCTCCGCCTTCCCCCAGAGATCGTCATTCAACATGGCTTCTCGTTCTTCATTCAACGCTCTGCGCCAAAGGTCATTTACCAAGACCTCATACATCCATCACACATTTTCTGCCGACCTTGCGCAAGTCGAGCCGTTGACCATACCTCCCATCGCAGACATCTTCGATGCGCCTGCCCGGTTGGGTTCAGACATGCGAAGACAACTTGTTACAAAACGATCGCCTGGTGCATCATCAGCCCTTCCGACGGTAGATTCGACGACTTCGACTAGATTCCAACCCCCTCGTGGACTTCCACCACCACTGGTGTTTGAAGGACCAGCCAGGAAAAATCGCTCATTATTGTTATGGACGAAGCCCCCTCGAGCCTCCGCAGATATTCATATGTACCACCATTCCCATACATCGATACCATTCAGCATCGATAGCTCAATGGCATTGAGCGACGATATCGCCATGCGGACATATGATGGGCCATCCAAAATTACCCGCTACAGGTATAGCGGCCAAAAGAGAAAAGTGCGTAGAATTTTTTCTATACCTCCACGAGGGCCCTGTGCTGACTATACCCTAGAATGATGACGGTCGAACACCTTTACTCGCTATGGCGGGCATGGCTACGCTCGCAGTCGGAGCGACATTCGTTTCGAGCAAAGAATCGTCATGATAATGTAGACAGCCTATTGGCACATCGTTGTAGATTTTACATATGTTGATCAGTATTTGTTGTACAATATGTTGTAATTGTACGTTTGGGTCGAATGATTGCTGTACACTGGAAAAATAGACGATCGGCGTTAAGCACACGGTCTAACTCACGCCGAAGTCGGTCACATCTCGAGGCATAAACCAGTAAGTGGCCGAGGAACAGGAAGGCAACCGTTCGAGTGACAGATCTATTGAACCGATAGATGCATTCTGCACAAAAATAGGTTATTGAGCGGTATTTTAGCTTTGGACAGAACCTTACCTTCCAAACCCTTCTGCCGCTGACAATCTTTCGCAACTGAGGAGCGCCTTTCATAAGATAGCGTGCATTTTCTTGAGTAAGGGAAACATTTGGTCCATGTCCATGCCCAGAGTGGCTCGAAGTGTCTATGAGCAGTCGAAGGTTTGAAGCCTTTCCAATCGAACTTGCAAAGGGCATCTACAGCTTCAGGTCAGCTTCGTTCAGCTGCTAGAATACCTGGTGACCTACGAGTTCTTTCAGAGGAATAGGCAACTCCAGGCGTTCCAGACTGGTGCAAGTTTTGCTGATCGTCGTAATTGAATCCAAGCTTAGACCGCAATTGAAGGCCATGGTTTGTAAGGTGCTACCATGTAGCTTGACAAGGTGCTCAATAAAATCTTTTCCCACTGTCATCTTGAACTCTGGAAGTCGCATCACAAATGACACCAGTGATGGCGCAGAAGATTGGATGTGATTGAGGATCGACGCGAGTACTTGTGGTGCAGGCGAAGACATCACTGAATAGCGCGCATCCAAAGCCAGATGGCGCAGATGCTGAAGAGGAGGAGCAGGATTTCTCAAAGAGTAAGAAGAATCCTGTTCAAAACGTAGTCAATATTCATAGCTGCCGAATGTGTTGAACAACACACTGACCGATGTACTAAAAGAGAGTGTTTCAAGAAGCGGCGTGTGCGACACAAGTCGCATCACAGCGACATGATCGACTTGTCCACACCCGACAATATGTAGAGCTAGAAGCCCTGAAAGCTGTTCTAGTACTTTATCCAACACAGTCTCGTTGAGTTCACTAGCTGACTGTTCGAACGTAAAAGAGCGCACAATGATGAAGTTAGAAATAAGACTCACATAAAGACATAACGAGGAGAGAGTTTTTGCAAAATTCGGCGTCCATCGAGGAAGAACGTCGATGAGGTTCCACGAGCCAAAATCCAAACAAAGACTTGTCAGATTAGGGATCTGTGCCAACTTCTCGGATTGAGCCGTCGTGAGATTGCCATGCACTCGAAGTTCTTGAAGTCGCTCTTTTCCTTGCAGAGGCGCCAAGAACGGCGGGAGGGCACTGACAGTGCAGCGGAATGACTGAAGATTGGTACAGAGGGACAAAGCTTGAGTGCACTCCGACAAAAATTTGGGATGATGTTGAGACTTGAAAGTCGGAATTGTTCGAATTTCTGAGAATAAAGTAAGAAATCATTGACGATGGTCTTTCTTATAATTTGAAACGCTCTAACCAATATGTCGCGTGTGCACAGCCAGTGCTGGGTGCTCAACGATTGCTTTGAAAGGAGACATAACCTATATAGATCATCGTCTGAATTGGTTTAGGACTCGACCGTGGATTGATACTGACTTGAGGAAATCTCTTTGCATGATTTAACCGGAACATTATCTTTCGGTATAACCTTGGAATGACACCGCTCAGAAACGAGCGGCTGACGAGGGAAACCGACACCAAATCATTTCCAGATAGATAATAAAATATGAGCTCGAGGACATCCAAGTGCAAATTATCAGCAGTGACCATTTGGCTGTGGCGGTTTGAAAGAAACGAGAACGCGTCTGTGACAGGCACGCATCGTGACCGATAAGCAGTTTGAATAAGCGCCTTGGGCGGCTAACCGTGGTCATGATCGTGGTCGCGTATTGATGTCGGATATGCAGTCTAATTCGAATCAAGCGAGTTTGTAGCTTTCAGAATTTTGCAAATCCGGGGAAAGGATGTATCAAAAACTTCAACTTTCACACTCTCGAATGGGTTTGCGAATTTCAGGGCCCAGGCATAGCCAGATACAGTGTACTGTATCCTTGCTACGATCTCCCTACTGCGTAGAATCTCTCAATCTCTCTATCTATATGCTAAACTACCGGGGGTAGTCAGTGTTACACTGACCTCTTTGTTCAGGCTTTCCACAACTTCCTCGATCACGAAACTGTCGTCTGGAAGAGACCGAAGCACCACAGGATTTCCGGAGTGACTATAGTATACCTGATACCATCGCTCGAAAGCAAACACCGGAAGAGTCCCTGGGAGACTGCGGGTGAGTGCGTTTGCTCTTTAGGAGAAATCTAGCCTATACAGCTCGAAAAACAGTTGCCTAGTGGAAGAATGCCGCTGCTAAGGATAGACAAAGCAGCCCAGAGCAAGTAGTCATACTATCTGCATCTGCAAATATCAGTGAACCTTGAGATGCTGCCAATCCTCTGATTTAGGAGGTAGAATCTGTAAGCCCCAAGCAGTTGAACAGCAGAGAAGTCAGACTTCCGGCAAACACTTGGGGAGAGTCTAGACCGTTCGTGCTTCACTCGTAAGTATCATATTCATCTGGAGAGTAAAATCTGGCCCGTGTACTTTCAAGCTCAGCACAAACATGTCCAAAATCATGTCATTGATAAATTATAATATCGCATTTCCTGATGAAGTGCGCACAAGTTACAACGATCGAGTCCATATGACTGGCCACAGTCGAAGGGTATGTTCGTCGGGCTACTTTGGGCCGTGCAATTGTAGCGTCTTGGTGACATTTATCATTTCAATCGTCTCAAGTACCGGGGAACATTGACCGTACTCATGACACCAGCCCTGATATATCTGCAGTGAAAAAAGTAAAGGTGGTAAAAAAGGAGAAGAACGTAAAAATAAAAATGCTATTGAAGCTGGACAGCATCAAAAAAGATCTACTTGACACCTCCGGGTCGTCAACTTGTCAAACTGGCCCGAGGACCAACAAATTTTTCAAAGACCAAAGAGTGTCAGTAATGGAGCCATAGGGCTCAAGTTGCCATGGATTATTTCCTGGAACTGGTTATATTAGTACAATAAGGCTAAGTGCGAACTTTTACTCATTTGTGGCTCCAGATCGTCGCATTCATGAGGACTAAATGTTATTGTCAATAATGTATTTAGGTGTGGGTGTGTACGGTTATTCCTGATTTATCCAAAGCACTGCCGACATGAATATAACCAGAGGTTCACAGTGTCTCGTCAATATGCCTAGCAGTTGGTAGGAAAAGAATGATCGCCGCCGATCTAACCAGATACCTGTTCACAAGATATAAATATCGTCCAGTAAACAGCATGCCAAGGCAGAGAAAAGAAGGTACAAAATAAAGTTTACAGATTTAACAAGTTTCATATAAGTACGTCGGCGGTAATGAAACACGGCGATTCTCAAATGCGACATTGTCGAGGACAGAGTGAGAATGAATCTCATAAGGAAAGAGACGACGGGACTCGGGGAAATCCATCCTCAGGTACTGGTTTGGAAAAGTACCTGAAGTCCAAGGATCAATAGAAGTTTCATAAGAGGAGCTTGATCCACCTGTCTGTGAACGTCCTGAGAGCAAGCCCACTAACTCGACTGTCACTCGATGCAACGGATCTTAAGAACCTTTAACATGCAGGAAACTGCGGATATCACATCTCATCGTTAATGTATCGTCATTACCCACTAATTTAGAGTATTTTGGGCGTCCCATGTTGAGGGGTTCCCCGAGTACTTAGAATCAATAAAATAATGGACAGCTCGGGACTCTAGCGCGGCCGTGGGACTTCAATTTTCCTGACAGTCACATTCAGCCACTGCTCATCTATAGAAATAATGTACCGCATATAGCGGATCTTTAACTTGCTCTACGGATTTTCGGGGAGGAAAGCGATGGCGGAAGAGACTCCGAATTGAGCGTGCGTGCTACCCTCACGGGATATGCCACCGCCAACGGACCCAAGCTCAAATCTATTAATATCATACAGCCTGCTCGATGTCCCAGGCCTCGTAGAAGAATTCCGCTGAGTCTACCGGACAAACGCGATACAGCTTGGACAGTAGTCTACAAACATCGCTAGGGTCATGAGCACATGTAAGGGTTAAAGAGTAGAATCTCTTATTGAAGGATAGACGAAGAGTTGTCCTCGCTATTTATTGACCTGCACCTGGTTCAGGTCTTGAAAGTTCAGAGCTTGTGGTGGTAACTCGGTCAAAGCTGTGTATCGGAGGTCGTGGCTGTGCTAACCCAACTCTAACCCTAATTTGCATACGACGCGTGAGCGTTTCTTGCGTTGATGCCATGGAAAAATTCAAGACGCTAGAGCCTCTGAAATTATACGCAGCTCCATCTAGCTCTCTACCAACACGCAGTGGCCCAGCGCG
The DNA here is from genome assembly GCA_000827265.1 of Collybiopsis luxurians FD-317 M1. NCBI lineage: Eukaryota > Fungi > Basidiomycota > Agaricomycetes > Agaricales > Omphalotaceae > Collybiopsis > Collybiopsis luxurians. The sequence continues at coordinate 108,198 of KN834752.1, read as the reverse complement.
AACACAATATGTCGGCAAACTGCCTTCAGATCTTCACCTATTGATACTCTCTTACCTCCCTGTACCGGACTTTCCAGCTTATGCTCGATGCTCGCATGCCACAGCTGCCCTGGCAGAAAGCGAAAAGATTTGGGAATCCAGATGGAAGTCATTGATAGTAGATAAAGGATTGACTGCTGTATTAGATGATTTGGAAGAACATTCCCGGGAAAGGGCAGCAGAATCTCGAGCCGCGGCACCCCCGACGATCTCTGTCGATGACGATTTTGGAGATTTTGCATCGGTGGATGTACCGCCGGATGAGATGGGAGACTTTGTAGGGGTGTTTCAGAATCCGACGACACCACTTTCGTCCACACTGTGGTCAGCGAAACCAAGCTCGATGTCGACTTCACGTGGACAATACATTCGGGCGCACAACTTGCTCAAGCCACTCATAAATACACTTTCTTCGCCCCCGCATATCATTTTAACCAAGTTGGCTGCCGCAGTCACACCCTCACTATGTCTAGAAGCTTCAACATTGCGGCTTTTGTCCTTATTCTTATCTTCGACTATTCAGCCGGTGCGGAAATGGAAGGAAAACAAGGCGGCACTGAGAAGTGCCATGGACAGATTCGACGCCAATTTACTGGCTGCCTTTGACCAGGCTGATGAAAAGGGCGACGAGAAAGGTATGCGGGAAGCTGCCGAGGCAAGTTGGCTGGTTTGGGATGGAGCAGAAGGAGACTGGGAGATGGGAAAGGTTTGGGCAGAAAAGAGAGAAATATTCTATGATCAGCCCTGGGACCCTTTAGCGAATTTCACGTAAGAGATTCCTAACGAGTTCATGCTATTAACTGATTTTTTTGCCTAGCTAGTAAAGATCGTCAACTGGCATTCGACGCCATGGACGACTTTATGTCAATTGTTCTTAAAGCTATATCTGACCACGGTTCCCGAGCGGTGCGGGTTTTCCCCCCCGAGTCAGGCGTCTTGATAGCCTTTTCCGACCGTGTCGCTTCAGACGTGGTAGGTGAATACATCGCCACTCTTCTCGCCCGAGCAAGAGAAATATCCGTGGATCTTTATCTCAAAGCTACTGCTGCGAGCTTCAGAGAGGCTTGGAAGATGGTCGACACGATAATGGCAGCTGGTGGAGAGTCAGTTTCGAGGACCAAAGCGGAAGACGTCGTGTGAGCGCTAAAACGCCAAATGAGAAGCTCTTGCAAGGCTGACGTCGTTTCCAGCTATCAAATGTTCGAGACCAATATGGACGAGTATCTTGACGAAGAAACCGAAGCCGTAAAACCAGCGTTCGAAGGAATATGTAAAACTTGGGATCGCGAAGCCTCTCAGCGGCACAGCGACGCTGCTGCACGTTTTCTGACGTCGCAAAATCCATCACAAGTCAAAAGGAACGTTCTAGCATCCTTTGCGGATGTTCTTCTTCTTCCCGTCACCATCGTTCCTAAAGTGGGCGGTGCCTTGGGTGGAGTCTTGGTCAGCGGTGGAACGGCGGTAGGTGGTGCGGCGGCGCAGGGTATTGCGATGCTGAATCCACAGAGATGGGGTGGTACTTCGTCGTCGGATATCCATGATGGATATAAGAGACATAATGAGGAAGGGAATGAGATGATGTTCGAGATTGGGCCGGATGAAGACGATGAAGACGATGACCACATCAATGGAACAGGGATTAGTCCTTTTTCGTCTCTCTCAAATGAAAAGCAGCGCCCCAGTTCACTCTCCGGTCCTGCTCCACCATCTGCTACGTCACTCTCATCAGCGACGCCGCTCTCCGCCAACACTCTAAGTCAGACCCAGAACCAAATCGATCAAATGGATACCTTGCTTTCTCTTGATGTCGCTCTGGAACTTATCCACTCCTCTCGCGACTCCTTGAAGCGTCTCGAGACATTTTCAGGGTATCCGGATCGAGTTGGTGAAAGGGTGAGGGATACGATAGAGGAGGTGTTCATACTGATGCTTCAAGCGCTGGGAGATGGTCATATTAAAAAAGGTTTTGCTAGGTACGTATCCTGTATTTGCCTTTTTGTGCTATTTAGCAAAATGACTATAGAGCCACTGAACGTATGACTTCGTATAAACCCGCTGAACACGACATCTCCGTTGAATCAGGCGAGATCACCACTAACACTCGCGTCGCTCCCCTTCTCCAATTCTTCGAGCTGGTCCACATCGGCGACACCATTCAATCCATGGTCCAAGTCTATTTTGACAAGGAACTCTCTTTGCATTTGGATAAAACTGATTTCCTTAATCCTGTGGTACGACAAAAGAAGTTATTTGAAAATTCTTTGGATGATTCTGTTGCTTCTGGACTCAATGCGGGAACGGAGGTACTGATGAACCAAGTGGAGCATATTATCATCAAATTGACTAAACCGAGGGAGTACTACCCTCCGGAAGAGGTGAAGGTGGAACAACTGGAGCTCAAGGAGAGTAAAGGATGCAGAGAGGCGATTAAGTGTTTGGATATGCACTGTAAACTGTTGAAAGGGAGCACCAGTAAGGAAGTGTTGGAAGTTTTCCATCAGGAAGTGGGGATCCGGTTGATTGCGTGAGCCGACCTTTTTTTGCTTTGTTAAACACAATGCTCATTTTAGCTTTCATGTTCGTCGACAGCATTCTCCAGAAACACATTAAACGTCAGATAATCTCCCTCACAGGCGGATTCCAAGTTATCGCCGATCTCAACGCTTACCATGCCTTCATTACTTCGCTCAAGGTCCCTTCCATAACTGCGGACTTTGCGAATTTGAAGATGTTGGGTCATGTTTTTGTGGTGGAGGATGCGAAGGATTTGGCGCAGATCGTGAGGGATGTAGCGAGGTATGGGGGGCAATATCGGCCAGAAGTATGTTTTTCTGTACGATTCTTGTGCTCAATCTTCAAACGTGATACCTTTTTCGCAGGACATTTACGAGTTTATTCAGCGAAGGTCAGATTGGAAAAAGATTGAAAAGACGGTGGATAAAACAATGTACAACTTGAGTTTCAAAGAGGACTGCGTTGTATGCTAGCCCGAGGTTTTTGGTTTCGGAGGCTTGTTTGTTATTGTATAATTGCAATGTAGACCAAATGGCCTGTATCTGCACCAGCGAAGTTTCGCCGTAGCATCTGAGATACATGGCGAAAAGTATGTGGAATTTACTTGAGGCCCTGCCGTTAATAATGGCCGCGCAGCGGTTACTCGTCCCCTGTGTGCTGCTTTGCGGCTTGGGCTAGACCTCAGGTCCGGCACGGCTGGACAACGTATGATTCCTTGCCTTAAGGATTTTTTAATTTTTGAACCCTAACATGCGATATACTGATGACAAGTGTACACGCCAGGGAGATGGAGGTCACCTGGATTCTATCGGTGCTGTTGTTGTGTTGACAGATGAGCCTGAGTCTGCAACGGCAGGAACAGGCGGTATGATGAAACAATGGCTAGTCTAACCAGTGTAGGACGCAGAGTGTAAGTGAGCTTGAAGATTTGAGATTTCTACTAGAGATTGAAGCCCCTGTATCGCTTGCTGGGGAAAGTGTAAGTACATGGCATTCTTACAGTGACACGGCAGTCAATGACTGTTCAGCCTTACAGCTATGGAGCTACAGGGGAAATCTAGACCTGGAGGTAAAGGCCTTGGGGATACAATGCACCTTTGGCAGTTTACGTACTCTTGGCGGAGGCTGGAGGTTTCAATCTTGCACTTAGCGGACTTGCGGAGTCTAAGTTGGCATTTGCTGCATGTTCCGTAAATATTGAGCCATTTGCGGAGGTTAACTTGTTCTTGTTTCACGGCTGTAGTAACGTTGAATCTGAATATCCTTCTAAGTACATCGGATGCCCAATTTCACCGTAATATTGACTTTGAATACCTTTAACGGGATTGCGAGAGCGTATCATGCAAACCGCACCCAACTCCGAAGCATCCAACAACGCCCGTCGACCTCTTATCCAATTTTGGGCCTTTAGGACTTCACGAACGACTAATTCTTCGTGAACTACAAAGACGGCTAGCCTGAGCCAGGCCAACTTCAGATAGACGCGCAAGTTTCAAGAAGCTTATGGTCACCTGATTGGGCGTCTAAAGTCCCAAAATGGAACATGAGGGCGGGCGTTGAGCATGCTTCGGAGATGGATGCGGCTTGCATGGCGCAGCCCTATAATCGTGCTCAAATGTATTTGAAGTCAAAATTACGGTGAAATTGGGTATCAGATGGACTTGGGTGAGATGTTCAGATTCAATATTGCTACAGCCGTGCAACTGGAACAAGTTAACCTACGCAAACGGCTCAATATCTACTAAACCTCCAGCGAATGCCTAGAGCCTCCGCAAGCAAGTGGTCTCAGCTAAATGTCAGATTGAAACCCAGCGCCCTCCGCCAAGAGCACGCGAACTACCAAAGGTGATTGTATCCCCGATTCCCCTGGAGCTCACCATAGCCGTAATTCTGTAGGCTCTACAGCCCTGTGTTTAATCCTATATATACTGGACGATGGCGGCATATTCGATGTGATTTGCCTGTTGCACATTTCACGTTCAAGTTGTTTCGCTGGTGAGTTTACATTTATCGGGAGATATCAAGGCTTACTCGCGGTCATTCAGGTCGAACAATAGCCATCCTCAGAGCAATCTATATCATCAACCCTCGTGTTACTGTAAGAATTGAACTTTTCCCGGCAAACGATACAAACGTTTCAATCTCCAGAAATTCGATGTTCAACCTCACCTACACTCTCCGTCTTACATTGGTTGGCTTAGCCATCGTTTCATCATTCCCCTGCAATGGAATACCTGTTCCTGCCGCCGTAGTAGATTCAATCATGACAGATTCTCCTGTTAACACGACAACGGCACTGGTAAAATCCAGGACCTCCACCTCCCTGGTACGTACGTTTGTCATAAAAGTATTGCAAGTTAGAGCTCAAGAAATCCTTAATCAGGGAAGAAATCATATGCTGTTCAGGCGTGCAGGACCTGATGTTTCCAATGAAATGACGCTGTATCATGGAACTAAAGCCGATAGTCCCGCAGTCTCAGAATTGGAGGAGGAAATTGACCTGGCTGCAACTTCAGAGACCGGGGATTTTTCTCAAAACTGTAGGGGCGGTAGATACCCTGACCGCTGACCTTCGGAGACTGAAAAACATTTTCTTAGTTGGATTCTACCTAACGGACAGGATGCGAGCCGCTGGACAGTTTGTTTGCCAACCCGAAAATGATGAAGATAGGCCCGCGGCAGTTACAATATTCGGTATTCATACGCTAATTATTATTCTATTACTAAATTTTGACTCTAAATTTCTGTCTGTCTAGAATACCGGTGGCTTGGCTGCAATCCCTCAGAAATCCTATCATTTCCTGACAAAAATGATCAATGGCAGGAAGTGCGTTTCAGTTTTTTATTACAAGCAAATGTCACTGAATATCACTTTGCTTAGTTTTGTAATATAAATAATGCCCCGGACGAATACTCCGAAGAGGATACGCGATGGGCGAAAGATTTAGTGGAAGGAAAATACGTCGTCACAGGGTGAGCGACTGCCTGTTATGTTTCTTATTCTAGTAGGCTACTTCGACTCACTTTTTATAGCCCTATGGACACTCCAGGTACATATACCACCAATAATACTTATGTTCCTCTGATCCTAACAAAATCTGTAATTAGACGACATCCATCTCACCAAGGATTTTTGGCAATACGCGGTGATCGACCAGAACGGTATTGAAAAACTGGAATTAGTCAAAGTTCATGAGAATATTCCTTGTGACAGATTTCCTCCAGGAAACTTTGTTGATCCAAATGACTCTCAGGGACCTAGTGCAGGCTTTAGTAATGCGTTGAAGGATTTTCTGGGAATCGCCCACTAACGATTTGGGATTTATGATGGTCTAGGCTGAAGTAATTACTCGTACTCAGTTTTTACGTTGTACATCTACATACACCACGACTCGAGTATTCTCGAATTGGCATTTTCACCAAATTTACATTGTCACTGGCATAAGTAAGTACAATCAGTGGTTGTTAATCTCAGCTGTGCAGAGATTATAGAATAAGCGCTGCCAAGAGACTTATTCAGAGCTGAGCGCTGAGCGCCAGTACTGAGCTAAAGATTGACATAGCACGCGATCGCGTTCCTCTGGCCGAATACCCAAAAGCAACGTGCGTCCAGCCCCTAGACTGAAAAAAGTGCCTACTTAATTACCATTACTTTACACTAATCAATGATCATTCAGATATAACGAGCAGGGACCACTTTTCTTCCGTATCACGCCGTAATCTCCATCATTGACACGTCTCCTCTCATTGTTTGAACCTGGTTATGCATCCGCGAGGCTTCCAGCGTCTCCCGAAACCTTTCATTGCATTGCTTTACAGCAGCAACATAGGCCGCTGGCCACTCCACGTCCGTTGGCAACGAGTTATCGAGCGTTTTGCTGTAGATAAGCATGTAAGGTGTATACGACGCCGCATCCGTTGAGGTAGAGAATGAGAACACGGCTTCTTCGGAAACCTGAGCGGAAGATGGGCAAAGGTAAGGCTGAGGTTTCACGGAAGAGCAAAACATGGCGAGTACACGCACCTCTTCAACCCCATCACGTCTACCAGAAGCAGAAATCTTCCACCACCCAGGCCGCTTCGCGCTATTTTGACCTTGAGGCTGGGGACTTGATTCCGACTCAAGCTCCCGAAAGTCCTGGACATACGCAAATAAGTGCTGTTTTCGTGCTGCGGGTCTAGATTGAGATGGCTGAGAGAGTTGAGAGTACGAAGGCAGAGCGGTGGAGGATGCAGAAGAGGTAGGCTGCATAAGGACCGCCCTGAGATCGTAGCGATGCTTTTTCAACTCTTCGCCTTCGAACAACGCCCTCATCTGTGCTTTGGTTGAGGCAATTGTCTTGTCAAGGTCTGAGTCGAAGGATATCCAGTTAGTAAAAATGTAGTGATAAACTGAGAGAAAACACAGATGACCGGTCGTTTGTTATGGTCCAGCTCGAAATGGACCGTCCCTCAAAGATGATAATTATTTCACCCACCTCTCAACACTTTCTCTACACCCTCAACTGTAGCCTTCAGACCTCTCTCAGTCTCTTCAACAGTTCGCCTGCGAGCTTCTCCCTCTGGATCACCTGGTACACCTCGATTAGCGACATGTTCATAGTAGTACAATGCCGCACGCAAGGCAGGTAAGACACCCTGTGGCTTAGAGGGGTCGTCGTACAAATCATCATGTGCCGAGGCTTTGACTGCGTCATTATATCCTGGTAAGTTGACGATTGGTGCAGGGGGGAGCTTGGGACCTATCACTCCTGACTGGGAAACGTATCCCTTGGTAGAATTTATGGAGAACGTCAAGTGAGCACAGGATACGTGAAAGTGAATTTGAAGCTCACCTGTCCCAGAAGTTTTGATTTTTGTCCTTCGGATTCCCTCAATCCCCGCCCCAATCTTTCTCGTTCGAGCCGCTTGTTATGCATGAGCGGGAGATTCGAGCGTAGGAACGGATCAATATAAATGTGTGGCGGATAAACAAAGGGAGATGGCGAAGGTTGGTGGCTAGCTGTTGAATGAAGAGGTACAGAAAACGCCGTAGGAATAGACGTAGTTGTCGAAAAGGGGTTGGGAAAAGAGCCGGAACCTGAGGAGGAGAGAACAAACGCAACGACCTCAGAAGGGGTGGATATTACACTCTGAGTCGATCCGCCAGCAGTGCCACTTGATCCGCCAGGTGGATTGGGAAGGGGACGAGAAAGGTCTTTTGCAAGTCGGGTTACAAGGTCATTTGGCTCTGTCGAATCTGACTGGCCGGAAGCACCTATGGAAGGAGATTGGAGATCTTAGAAAGAAAACGGAGCCATAGTACTCACCAGAATTGGTGGAGATGTCCAGAAAGACACTCGTATTCTGAATTGAATGAAAATCTACCATCTTTAACTCAGGCCCAGGAAATATATTGACCTGGGTCGAGGTGAAGGTGAATAAGGGATTTCCTGCGGTCGAATCTACAGCCTTTTCGAAGATCTTTGTGATACTATCGTATACATCTCTTGTAGACTCTGGCACTCCAAGATAAACGGTTGATGATGACAGCGATGAGAGTAAAGGGCTCAAAGCTGCGCAAAGTTCCTCGGTTTCCAACTTGGATATATTTGCTAGATCTAGGTTGGTGAAAAGTTCTAGAGATTTGCGAACAACTTCGAGTTCCCCGCTTGATTCTGAGTCGTCTTGAACATTAGCCGTTGCAAGCCTTGCGCGAACTTGTGGCACATGGTAAAGAGCTTGAAGGAGTAGGACCGCAGGAGCAAAATCTGGGGTTTGTGGACGGAGGGCGATAGGCCTGGGGAACTTAGACATAGGAAGGTAACAAAATCAGTTTGATTCACCTGTCATCTATCCGTAGCATGGCATCAAAATCCAGTACTTCTTCTTGTTCTTCTTCAATCAGAATTTCTAATGGTTCCTTTGGCCTGTTTATCTCATCCCCATTTCTCTGCGCATTCTGGTTTCTTTCGCCACCAGAACCCGAATCCTGCAAGCTCATGGCCAGAGCCCTTTTCATCTCATCCTCATCCACGTCCATCGCGTCGTCCTTTGTCAAATCCACCACGCCAACTGGGGTATTCGGCCGAGCACTAGGTTGGTTGAAAGGCACTAGCGCCATTGAAGTAGAGCTGCTTCCAACGCCAGTCATTGCGCTCGTCGAAGAAGTCAATTCATCCCCTAACAAAGCATCTGCAGCTCTCTCCACATTTCCTCCGTGTCTCCTCAAAACTTCTAACACATCTCCTGCTTGCGACTCGGATCCCCCGATCATAGCAAGTAAATTAGAAATCATTTCGCTTTCTTCCTGGGTGGGAATACCGATAGCTGAAGTCCAGGCAGTCATTTTTGGAATGTAGCTTGACGACGGTGATGAACAGAAATAGAAGCGCGCGTACAGCGCTTATTCAGTGGCACTTGCTTAACCTGCTTGTAACCTGCTACACTGGTAATGATAAATAACTAGGCGGCGGGGCTTCTGGTACATCGCTCATTCTACCCTCTCTTACACCTTCCGACTCTATTCTAGCTTCAAGCCGGTACACATACTCCATCACTCGATTCATTGTAGCCCTCATCTCCTCGTTCGAGTCCTGTAGCGAAGTAACTCGCGATTGAGCATCGACATCTGAGCTGCGCCCGTCAATCGGATGTTGGTGGCGCACTGTGCCATTTTGTTGACCAGGGACAAGCGGGGAAGTGTTCAGACTTAATTTGAAGAGCCCAGGGGTAAAAAATCCTTTTTCTGTTAGTGGTGCAGTACGGCGATCAGTAGGGTCCAAAGGCGTAATCTTATTACATTCTTCGCTGGCCTGGGTTTGGCGGCGGCGGCGTCGCAAACATAAAAAAATGAATATTCCAGAGACCAGTAGCGCTGTAAAAACAGCTGCGACGGTACTTCCTACGATCACTGCTGACGATGACGGTGTGGACTCAGTGCTAGTTTGTGATTGAACGGAGCTAGTGGTAGACCGGCTCGACGATGGTGCTAGACTGTATTCGGCTTAAACATTAGGGAGGCGTGCAGAATGGAAAACGGACGGATTATCGTAACGAACCTTGGAGTGGTAGCACCGGTAGTTGAACGACCCACAGCCGTGGTAGACCTATCACTAGTACTGGTTACGACTTGAGCTTGACTGCTATTGAAAATAAGGCATTGGGTCCAGTGTCATTTCAGAACGTAAGTTTGATGACTGAAGCGAACAAACCTCGATGGAACTTCCGTTTTTCCCGTCCCACTTGTAGGTTCACCAGTTGGAAAGCCATTCCATCCACTCCACCCCGGGCCAAATCCTCCAGAGCCAGGTCGAAATGTGAAGTCTTGCCGTCTGCTGATTGTGACTACATTTGCTTCGACGCTTGTCCTTTGTGAACCGGCACTGGAGCCGGGCGTTATCGTAAAAACGAAAGACATATTAGAACGCCTCAGCGATAACTTCGGTTGAGAGGTTAGTCGGTTAACGTTGAATAGGTTTTTTCTAAAATTGAAGTGAATCTCTACCTTGACATCGAAGATAAGCGTAGTATACCAACTTTAAGAAAAAAATAGACTTTGGCTGCAACAGGTATATCGCTCACTTTCTACCAGTGCAGATATGGCGTGTTATTTAACATTGTCCATAGTCTCAGTCTTTGGCTTTATATCTCTTGGAGCATTCTTGTTGATTCTATGATCTATTATCATTGGCAAAACGGACAAGGAGGCTTTATGATGCGTCGTTACTATTGAGCCTCGGAGATTGCTCCAATACAAACAGCATTCATGCATCGCCGTTTGACTGACAGGCAATACGATGCAGGACTGATCTTCCTGGGCTCAAGTCTGCGATGCGGGCAGAACCAAAGATGTGATTGGCAAATCAAATGTTGAACATGATCAAAGCCCTTGACATCTGCTGAGCGTGTTGAGCGTTTGAGTTGCAGGTGAATCTGCAGGTCCAATCCTGTCTAGTTTCAAACGAACAGAATCAAGCACCGCATGATACTTGTGGTTTCTATGTTTCGACATAATTTGCTTCGAGGCTTGGTGCCCTCCTCCCCATGGTCCAATGATATGCTCAGATTGCTCAGACTGAGAGAGTTCGGACTCGGAGCTCACATCGTTCAGTTTTTTCCCGGCCGCTAACTATTCAATTATTTTGGCGCATCTCATCGATGTGGGTTCGAAGAGAACCGAATACTGCTTAGCTATATTTCTAGTGTGCCACAATGAGTTTCCCATTTCAGAATCACGGCGTATAGATCACGCTTCGTCGACGTCTACTATGGATGCCTTCGGACGAGTTCCATAACCTACCGTCATAACTCGAAGCGGTCGGTATTCAAATCCTAACATCAGGGTCGCAGTTCCTTCGTTCTGTACCATAACTTCTTTTACATCTGATGAACGCCTCGATGCAACCGAATCAAACATTGTATGCCTGGCTATTTTTATCGACTATCGAGTAAGTGGTGGAATACCATTCCGATTCCTTCCTGTCATTGATCTATGCCCAGTGCGTTGCGTTCGGAAATAGCTGAATAAATTTTGAGTTACTACAGGCTCGCTTTCCTGTCAAAATTTAAGACTCAGGCATTTCAGAATCAGCCAACATTCCATTCAGTGGGATTGAGTGCTGGGTTAGCCATTCTGTGACTAGTCTTTCGGAGCTTCTTCAATAACCCTTTGATGTTCTTCTATTCGGACAATATCCATCCGCTTGAAATGACCTCGAATTTGATGTTTCCAAATCAGTGATAAAGTATAGAAACGGCTCGGACGCGCGAGTTCGACTTTTGAAAGCTCTTTCGTTACAAAAGGAAGAGTGTTTGTATTTCAATTGCCCGCGGACTATGTATCAGCTATAGTACTGACGAACGGATCCGAAGCGAAGGTATCCCTGAAGGGCTGAGTTACCCCAACACTTGCATCCCGATGCTTTTCTCTCTGACGGCATCCTTGACCATTGGAAAATAACATACCAGGCTGCGAAGATCTGACATATCAATTTACTTCATGCGCTTATATGCTAGACGAGTAGAGCAGTAACGAGGTAGGCTTCATCCCCCAAGCTTCTCCGTGAACCTCAAGCTCAGCTCGCATATCTTGCGTCTGTCGGAAATTCAAACTTCACATCCCAACGTTCAAGGTCGAAAGCCATGTCTGTAGACGTTCGATTGACTCTAGGTGCTGCCTTAGCTGGATGCATCGTTACTGTTGGGTGAGGCTTCTTTCTCAATCTCTTTTTGTTTAGGCTGATGAAAATGACTTTCAAAGGCTGTCCGCTGTTCTAGGGTTTCAAACATTCCTGTACTTCCAAATCTTTCCCTCAGATGCATTTCGTTATAAACTGTTGGTTCGTGCTGTCCGTGCAGACTGGTAATGAATACCCCGCTGAAATTATGCTCTTTTCAGGTGGCTTGGATGTGGTACGAATAGCGTTTACTTCTGAGAGCCACACGTCTAGTCGTCTAATCAGGGGCATTGTTCAGGGCCACCGACGCCATTCATAGCGTGCTCATCTGCACTTGCATGTGGCAATATCTCATCTTGAACTTTACAGACCCACTTATTGCATGCAAGATATTTACGTTCGTTCTTTTAAATTTTGAAAAGTTACGCGTCAGTGCTCATTGGCATGATTAACAGAACTATACCAGTAAATGGTCGTCGTTTTTTTCACGGTTCCTCTCTAAACGTACTCCAGGTCTTAGTCGCGATGACAGGCATAATTACCCTGAGCGCTAACGCGTACGTAGAGTCAAAAGTCCTCTTCTTGCGCCATCTCCTAAAATTTCTTCTTCCAGTCTCTATGGTTGGAGAATACATAAGAGTTTGTTCAATTTTTTTCAATGAGAATGCACTCTCTGAATGCTTCAAATCACAGTGAGCAGACGTAACTGGTGGTTGACAGGGCCTATTGTACGCAAACGTGGTTTTCTTCTACCTGACTTGAGATATTAAGCGCAAATATGTTACAGGCTTTCCTCTGTCTTGCTCGACTGGGTACGCCAATTTCATTAATTTATTGAGTCTAAATATCATTGTAGATGTTGATACCTAACTTTTTGTCTGCCTAGGCCTTGCGTTTGGTAAGTTTCGTGTTCCAGAAAGCTTTTGATGTACAGTGTGTACTAAAAATAAACCAATAGCTTCAACGGTCGAGATGTACGTTAGGCACTCTTTGAAAATTTCGTTTTGACGAATGTTCCATATTTTCCAGGATAGAACTGAAGACATTCGCCGAATTCTCCGCAAAATTCAAGGTGAGGACATCATTTCCGCAGCCAGTGGTGGCCCGCAAACTGACTTTCGCGATGCGGATAAGATTCTATTTACCTGCGGGTTACTCGTCTCCGCAGCCACTGATATCTTGGTGTCCGGGGCTCGCTACTGGTACCTTCGGGACTTGAAACAAGGATATTTCCAGTGTGTATTCTTTCTATCGGCTGAAAAAAAAAAACGAGGCGAGACCTGAGACTAACTTGATATCATTATGAAGAACTCAAGAAGCTGTGGATGCTGTCGTAGTGTTTACAATCAACGATGGACTTTTAACATGGTAATGCCCCTCAAAATCGGTTTCTGCAATCCGCCTTGTTGATATGATTATTGTGCGCTCAGTCTCGTCGCCGTTGCTGTTGCTGTCTGTGTACGTTCTCAACCTGGAGCATGACATTGATAGTTATTGACTTTTTCTTCAGTGGTTAGCGATGCCTCAAAATTTCGTATATTTGGGTTTCTATTTCACGGTCCCAAAACGTATGTCCTCAGTACGGCTAAGACAATCTATAGCTGACTCCGGCTGAAAAACAGTGTATTCAAACTCTGTACTTGCCACGTAGGTTTCGCCCTTTGTCAGTTGTTCTGCCAGCTTAGGATCAATGTTTTGATTAGACTAAATCTCCGCAACTGGTACCGGCACAGATATGCCTGGCCCCGTCAAAGGGCGGGAGTATCCATAATGCGGGGGTCTGGAAGCGAACAACGCCCACATTCAGTATTACCGGTACCCATGCCCAACGCGTCGGCTGTTAAACGAACCAATTCTGACATCGAGAACGGAGTGCGTGTTGTTGCTTTTTTGGGAGATGCACGACAAATTTAGTGACTCAAACCGCAGCGAGTCGAGGTATATGTAGAACGTGAGCTGGATTACAGTGTCGATGACACTGTTCGCGATGTGCTCCAACTTCGAGGTCAGTCTGCCAAGGCGGAAGAAGCCAAGATGGAAGAAGCCTAAATAAGTTTCACCCGATGCGATCCATTCCTTTTTGTATGTACATTCGTTTACCATTCTCATTCAGTTTCAGCACAATGCTTCCATTTCCTTCGTTTGTCATCTATAGTGATACGCATCGAGATACGACGCGTAGATACCACCTTCCGATTTCAATTGTTTACTGTAAGTAGTATATGCAGACTTAACTTGTATAGACTTGTATAGAATCCTACATTTAACGAACTCGACACCCGCGGCTTTTTGGAACTGAGAGCTGTAAGATAGATGCTTTATACAAGTGCTCCTTACAATGTTACATAGACGCGTTCCATGTCACTAGGTGATCGCGTCTTGTATACACGAGCGCTAATATAAGATATGGGCGCTTAATCCAGTCGCTCTATGATGCTCTCCCGTCGGCTGGCCTCGAATGTTGCCTCACTCCGTTCGAAAGACATATCTATCAATGCTTTCGTGGCATTCAATGACTCGGACCTCCCACATAATCTCCAAGATGGCCCATTAAATGGCTGTACGATCGCAGTCAAGGACAATATTTGCACTTCCGCGCAGCCAACGACTTGTGGCTCGGTAATGCTTCAAGACTTCAAGTCACCTTTTGACGCGACCGTCGTCAAGCTTCTAAAAGAATCTGGCGCAGATATTATAGGGAAAACAAATTGTGATGAGTTCGGAATGGGTTCGCTGAATATTCACTCCGTACATGGTCCTGTCATCAACCCTTTCAATGTTGAAGAACGAAGGGTAGTAGGAGGAAGCTCGGGCGGATCTGCAGCAGCTGTCGCCGCTGGAATGTGCCATGTAGCCTTAGGAACGGATACAGGCGGTTCTATTCGTCTCCCAGCATCGTATTGCGGTGTGGTAGGGCTAAAGCCTTCCTATGGTCTTGTTAGTAGGTGATTTAAAACTGCTGATGACTCAGTTTTGGAGACTAATTATACCGATCTGAGGTAGACACGGTGTTGTTTCGTATGCCGATAGTCTTGACACTGTTGGTCTTTTGACGCGGGAGGTGTCGCAAGCTGAAAAAATCTTTGGAATTATTGATAAATACGACTATAACGACCCAACAAGTATAGATGAACGGACAAGGAATAGAGCGAAAAGTCTGGCTGGAGAGCAGCTTCGAAACTGGGATGTTCATAGTCGAGATTTAAAGGGCTTGAGAATCGGTGTTCCACAGGTAAGCCCACGCAGTTAAGAGTTTTCTCAACCCCGGTTACCCTTTGTTTGATTTAGGAATACTTTCCCTCCGAACTTTCATCCCCCTCTAATCCAATTATCTCCTCCACGAGACACATTCTTCACGCTCTCCGTTCTCTTGGCGCAACCATCCTGCCCGTTTCACTACCTTCGACAATGTACGCCTTGAGCGCATATTATGTCATTGCTAGTGCCGAAGGGAGCAGCTGCTTGAGTCGATACGACGGGGTAGAGTATGGGATGCGCGTTCAACCTCCCCCTGGATCTGACCTTACTTCGACTTCTAAAATATATGCCCACACGCGATCTCAAGGATTTGGCAAGGAGGTACGGAAGCGGATACTACTAGGGACCTATGCTTTGAGTGCCGAGTAAGTGCGCCTCCGTCCTTCTCGTGTACTCCTGTCGGTTTATCGACCTGTTGCCTTTACCCAGTGCATTCGACAACTACTTTCTCCAAGCTCAACGAGTGCGCCAAATGGTCCGTGAAGACTTCAATCGAGTCTTTTCGACTCCGAACGTCCTTTCCTCCTCCGCTTCCACCTCTGCACTAGAGCAGGTCAGGACAGATGGGGTTGACGTCTTGATTCACCCATCCGCAATACGCACTGCGCCTTTGCTGGATGACGTTCTTGACGATTCGGGAGAGCGAGATATCCTGCAGGATTATGTTCAAGACGTCTTGACTGTCCCTGCGAGCCTTGCGGGACTGCCAGCGCTTAGTGTCCCAATACACTCATCCCGGGCGACTGCGACCGGAGCAGAAAACAAACGGGAGACAGCTGAGCAAGAGGATGATGGTTGGCCCATAGGTATTTCGCTGATTGGACAATGGGGAACTGATGAGTTGGTGTTAAAAGTAGGCAAGATGATTGAGTGGGTCAGAAATTATTGAAGGAGATTAGTGTGCATGTAAAATAAATTAAGTGGAGGAATGTTAGAGACCATCCATCGTTGTCCATCTTCACAATAACCAATCCAATGTGGTGTAGTGGCTAACATTGCTGTCTTTCATGAGGTGGACGCACAGTAGCCCGGGGTTCGATTCCCCGCATTGGAATGTTGATTCCAACGCAACTTTTTTAGAGGTTCATTAACGTTCATTGCTGGGTGTTCAACCACATTTCGAGTAACAAAGTGTATTCACGTCTATTATTTTATGAATGAAAAGAAGAACTTTATCGGGTCAAGCTAATTCACTGAGAGACAAACGCTCCTTTGGAAGGTGCTTCAAGATTCGGAGGAATCCAGATAACGTTAAGGGGTTCCACACGGGTCGCGCACGGAAACTACTAGTACGGGGATAAATAGATACAATAAGTATTATTCCCATCCCTTGTCGCAGATACGTTTGATCTTATGCGTGGCTGATCATGATGCCTCCGATCCGATGGCGCCTTCATGTTCGTACAGCGGAGGAATGTCCTTGACCCTCATCCTGAATATATGTTTCTTGATGTTGCGTGGCAAGGCCTTCAACTGATAAGTCGCGTGTGTACGCGTAGGGACGCTAAAGACTTGGTCGAGCTCTTCCAGACTGAGGGCTTTGGTTTCGGGCACAAACAATAATGCCGCAACGAAGCCGACAATACTGGAAAGCGGTAAGCAACTGGTGATAGGTGCCGGAACTGGAATCACATACTTCCATGCAGCAAACCAACCAAATGCTCCTTGAGGTGTAAAGGCACCTATGAGTCGAGGTACAGTAATAGCAATGATAAAGTTGCTTTCGGGAAGAGAAAACTTGAGAATTACTATTTAAAGGACCGGGGGAACGATACTCACAAAAACCATAAAACTGCTGTAGCAAAGCTCATTCCCACGTCACGAATATACAACGGGAACGCTTCAGCTGAGTACTGATATTCAAAATAAGTGAGAAAGTACGCGATAGACGCGAAGGGGTACGAACGGTGAACGGCACAGGTCCTTCACCGGGACTATACACCATCCCGAATAAATATATACCCAAAGTGACGATACCCACTGTAAATAGAATATTTCAGGGCTAAAAAAGTCAGAATCGGTGGAAAAATTTACCTCGAGCACTTCGTGTTGGAATAAAGCTGGAGGGGGCAGACAATCAGAACGCTAACGCAGTATTATGTGTCGAGGATACATACAACGCAAACGCTGTCAACAGGTGGGATAAAGCCATGAGAGGGAAGGAGATCAGGAGGAGATTCCTTCTTCCGAAAGTGTCAATTGTCCACACTGCGGGAAAAGCCTGTTGCAAGACGTGTCAGTTCAGAATTTACCAAGTCATCTGTCTATGAGGCGTACAAAGAGGAAGTTGATCTGCGGTCCAAGAATGTACCAATGAGCATACAAAATCACCAGGCGGTCACAGAATGAGCTTACTAACCATTCCAAAGCCCCAGGAAGCCAGAAGCGCCTGGAAGTTGGTGAAGTTGGCTTGCGTGAAGATGTTTGTGGAATAATATGCAATGGCGTTCACCTAGATTTCCAGATGAGTCTTTTTGATTTGTAGAACAGTGATCTGCATTTACACCACAGAATTGCTGCATAAACATCACAACGAACGACGCTAGGGCAGCCCTACGGTTCCTTGGTACAGAAAAGAGCTCCAAGAATTTGCTGCGGTTGCGAATAATGTCATTCTCAGCCTCGAGCAAAACATGGATATCTTGTATCGCGGTCAGCGTCAGGATTAGAAAGTCGATTTCGGAGACACTCACAGTACAAGTCCCGGGCAGCCTGAATTGGATGATGTCTCAATTGGGCAAGAGAGTTGTAAGCGTCTCGGTAACGACCCTTCGACATGTACCCTTGTTCGCCGAGAATCAGTTAACTGCTTCACAAAACAAACAAAATGTCGTATCATACATCGTGGACCTGAAGATTGCGACAATCAGACAACAGAGGAAGAAATAACAACTTGGAGAACTCACTTTCGGGAACGAAAAAGACTTGTACGCAGACGAATAGTGCCGGTATTCCAGCCTGGAATCTTAGACTTCAGGAAAAGGCGTCAAAGGGCAGACGCATGTTCTTACACTGGCCAACATCAAACGCCAATTAAGACCGGTAATATGCGGCTTATCGGGGACTCGAAAGAAAGCCAGATCCACGACATCACCTAGCTCAACTTTTAGCGCACGGTGACCTTCCGTTTAAATGCGGCTGCTCACCAATCATAATGCCGAACGCTGTCCAAGTCTGCCACATCATGACAAGAGCTCCACGAATCACCGCAGGGGCGCATTCTGCGGCATAGACCTAAAGAGAGATGATGTGAATCAGCGACACAGGAAAGTGAAAATTCACTAACCGGAACTGCATATGGTGCAGAAGAAGGTCATTGGGGAGTAATTCAACGAATGCTCGACCGGACATTCCTGTAGAACATACCTGTGCTAGACTTGGGACCGATACCTTCATACAGGATTCCGTCAGTACGCAGTCAGGATCTGCAGGAAGTTCGGACCGCACCAAGGCCAAGGACAAATCGAGCCACGAAAAGATGCTGCCACGAATTGGTTACACCTTGCCAAATACATGTTAAAAAAGAAAACATCGCTGTAATAAAGATGGTCCCCCGACGGCCAAAGAGTCCGTTTAGCTGATTCGAGACCGTCAGACAATAAATTTGGGATATATACGGGGGAACACCAACGGGGACCGTCAACCAACTTCCGAGTACAGCACAACACAGGTAAGGAGCTGAATTTACGAGACCAAGCAGCCATTGATTTCTTCCCGCCACAGATGGGTTTGGATCGTTGACATTCAAGCCGAACTGGCCTGCGTAGAAAATATTTGCTCCGTTGCTCACCGCTTCATCCATTCCTTGAACGGCGGCGCAAGCGGAACTTGATTTCAAGGACACGTTAACTAACGACTCACAACACAAGAAAAGGAAACCACCAACCAGAGAATAACGAGGTAATACAGCATCTTGGGCTGGTCCCATTTGTGTGTTAATTCGCGTCTGAGCAAGTTCTTGTCTTGCTCGTCCAATTGAGTTAGATTTTCAAAGTTTGAGGGATCCTGCGCCACCAGAGCCCCCTTTTGGAACTCAACGATAAGATCCTTCAAGTCATGGGTCTCCGCAAAAACTTGTGCTTGCTCCATTAGCTGCTCATGAGTTAAATGAGCCAAAGGATTGGCCAGTTTGGCGTTTAGATTGCGGAACGAGTTCTGAGAGCTGGCATGTTCTTGCATCGATGGCGGTGCATTGTCGCGTTTCTCAGAGGTGGGTTTGTCGTTGAGAGCAGACATTTCTAGAGAGAAGACATGCGGCCAGTTTCTCCTCTTTTTATATCCCAGTTGAACCTTGACTGGAGTTGATGGAGGCATGTGGAGTGGACCGCATATTTCATCTATTTCACAGCTCCCTACCGACTTCCGTGGAGCTCTTCCCGAGCTGGAAAGCGCAAGATTTTAGGGCGCCCGACTGCGGTGGAGGTAGCCCGAGGCTAGAGCAGAGGTCTATAAGTTGGCGTACAAACAATCGTACGTGGCCGGAGTCGATTATGCAGGAGAGCCCACAGATTTTGTACGCAGATTTCTCGGATCCTTGCAAAAGTTGAAGCAAACACGACTTTAAGCGCGAAGACGTGAAGTACGCCGTTCTACGCGAGCTCGCATGTAAATCTTATTACAAAATATGATTTTGTAAAGACTCGTTGGTAAGCAATCATTGAAAAGTCAAGTAAAAAAAAGATGGAGTATTTCAGACTAGACTCGGAATACTTAGATATGATACAGCATCTTGGTGCAATGATAGTTGCCATTCAATGGCTAACACCTTTCTTGAGTACTTACAGTAATCCTTAGTGCCCTGCCCTCCCGGAATCCTTTCTCGATATCGATTGCTGTATTTGGATACCAATTTCTGACGTCATTCAAGTGGCTAATCTTAAAGAAATAATGTTGAGGTGCATCGTTATCTTATCTTTAACACAGACACAAGTAGGTAGACTACACTTACACACTGTCCGTTCTTTAGTATTTCAGTTCAACCTCCATCCCGCACTTTTTGACCCCTGCATAGTATATATAGACTGCTACGCAGATTCCCTCTTTTCAGACACTTTGACTATCTCATTCAAGCTTTGAGGTGAGCTACTTTACCATTCCTTTAGTTTACAAGTACACCGTAGTCTCTACTGTGGTATTTACACATAATACAAACACTTCAACCATCTTGTTCAAGCTCTGAATCTCTGCCGTTGTATTTACAGATCCTCCAAGCCACATTGAATGGACCATATACTAATTCAAAAAGTAAAACTGCCAGATAAATTCATCAATTTCAAATGAATCTCCACAACTTGAAGCCTGAAGCTTGTTGGGGTCCGGGATTGGACTTTAGCTTCAAAGAAACTTACCCCCAGTCTCTCCGATTCTAAGCCCGCATTTTGGAAATCAATCCGGTCATCATGAATGTCTTGATGGCTAAAGGTATTAATAATAACATATTTGAAAATAACATTTGTCCAATGTGGTGTAGTGGCTAACATTGCTGTCTTTCATGGATGCTCATGAAGCATGCTCACAGCAGCCCGGGGTTCGATTCCCCGCATTGGAATATATATTGTAGGAACATTGTTTTTTTCTTTTCTTTCTTTTTTTTTCTCTTCAGATTCAGTACTCAATGCTAACAACAACATTATTCAGCACCAGAAGCTGTAACTGGTCTACATTATCAGTAATACAAAAAATCTTAGTAACACATATACTATCCCACTCGCTCCTACAGTTGGGCTCGAACTTTGGAAAAAAGGAAAGACCCTACCTTCCAATTCCAAGTCCCACCGTTCCATTACCCTTTGCAGGCACGACAACCACAGCCATATTCCGCGCACTCCCGCTCCCTTTTTCGTTCCTCAGCGTACCACCAACTCCGGACTCGGACACTCCGGTTTGGGAAAACAGAGGGACAAGGGAAACGGAATATTCCACGTCGTCTCTTACTACTGACCCATCTTCATTCGATTCATCGCACCTACCCAACTCCCCCCTAGTCCATTCCAACCTATCCGTTAAGAGTGCGCTCTCGATTAGAGGACCGAGTATACATCGAAGAACGTGTAGGATTCCAAGCGCGCGTTCTAGCTTGCTTCGAAAAGGTTCCTCAACGAGTAAAGAAGCGTGTTCGTTTCCGTGTCCTTGTCCTTGACCTCGACCTTGAAAATGTGATTGGGTGTGGGTTTGATGTTGGGAATTCGAGGTTTGGATTCGGTCTGCAGACTCGGCTAAAGTCGAAACTGACCGCACCGACAAATCGAGTCCCATCCTCTTCGCCGCAATCTCCAAAAATCCATCCCAAGAATCATACGCTCGTGAAGGAAGACGACCGAGACGACCGATAGCGCCCAGTTCTGATCCTGCGAGTTGTCCGGTTCGCGAGCATTCCGCTACTTCGTCGTCGGCAAGATTGTTCTTATTGTTGTCGTTGTTGTTAGCGAAATAAGTATTGGCGTCCATGGGAGGAATGAACCCCGGTCTTCCTGATCTAGTACTACCAACGACGCCAGCAGGCGTAGAAGCGGGTGACGAGTAGGATGAGACTTCCCCGGATATCGATCCCCGTTGCGAGACGACTAAGACGCACTCTAGTAAAGCCCTCCAAACGACTTTACGAACCGCTAGGGAAGCTGAAGGTGTGATGAGATATTCATCCAAGCTACTACCGCTCGAATCGCCCGACTCGTACTGTGGTACGATCCACATATTCGGTACCTGCGCCGCGAGGTGATACGCGCTTGGCGGAAGGGGAGTAGGTAGATGGAAAGGGTTGCTGGGATTGGAAGAGGATGAAGGATTTGAATGCAAGGAAGGGTGGGATGAGGTTGGGTTCGATGTGCAGGGAAGGATATGATCAGAATGGGAACCGAAAGGGGAGGGGGAGGGCTCAGGGTGTGAAGGAGACAGCGGAAATGCGTCTGCCTCTCTCAGTAGATTATAACAACAGGGAACGGTTACCGACGCGATGAAGGACCATCTATTTGTCGGGCCATTGTTGCCATTCCGGACGCGTTGACAACCTTGGGTAAAGGCCCTGAGCACGTCCAGACTGAGAGAACCACATCCGTGCAGGGATACAAGTACCACCTGAGCCTGATCTGCTGTTGGCTCTGGTTCCCGCAGCTCCGATTGCGCTGACACTTCATTCATCCATTCATCCACAGCGTCAACGAGTCCCTGAGCAGAGGTGATACGACCAACTTTGTGAGTCACCTTGGGCCCTTCATATGACTGGCCGATTTCCTTCCGACCCTTCAACTTTGATTTTTTCGTCTTTTCTCTCTCTACAATGACCTCGTCCCCATCCAAAGCTAACACACCTCTTACACCCGCTACCATCCGCAACATCTCACGAGCGAGATGTCCCTGACCAGCCCCCACATCGACTATGTATACGACAGGGAGATTGAGAGAATGAACGATGGAAGCGACGTATGCAGCCATTCGTGTAACTTCATGTGCCTTTTTAGGTGACATTCCGTCTAATCGTTGAAAGGTTGTGAAATCGGGTATAGATATTGGATTGCGAGATAAGGTGTTGGTTGTGTATACGTGCACGTAGTCGATGAGGCCATTGATTGCTAATGGGAGTTTGTTTGAGATAGACTTGGATTGGGCGATGTAGGCTCGGAGAACATCTTCCCAGGTCCAATATTCTCTTTCATCACTGCATTTTACAAATCCAAGTCCTAAGCAGAGATGTCTGTCGAGTTCAAAGAGTACATTATACGAGCTTTGACTGTTGGATGCCGTGTGCAAGAAAGAAGATGCTGCTGCTGCTGCTGCGAATGAGTTTGGATGCGTTTCGAGAAGAAGTCGGATAAGTCGAGCAAGTTGACTGGAATTTATGGATCTTTTGTGAACCAAAATCTGAGGCAAAATATTCAGATAATCACGTACCGACCTCATCGAGGAGTCGAGGACCAAGAAAAAGCCGAGCGCTTAATTTCACGTGACTACCGCTTGGTACTATGACGTCATCATTTCTGCGCCACAAATGACGTCGAGCGGATAGTGCAGTGCCCGCTACGGCTTATAAAGCTGGCCCTCCACTCGAATCGTCGCTTCGCACAATGTCTTCGTCCGCATCTGCACCAACATTTCCGCCCACTGCTCGAGTATCAGATAAAGCTACCATCATCCAACAGCCTACAGCGACTCCGAGCATGCGCATGTCATCTACCAGCGACAGAGATAACGCACCGGTGCAGAGATTGAGAGGTGGTTGTATACCTTGTCCTGTGAGTCCGTCGTAGGGTTATTCGTATCGAATGTGCTGAATGACTTGTATTAAAAGGACGGAGGTTGCTGCTTTATCATCCCGCTTCCGTGCTGTTGTTGAACGCAATCAGAAATTCCACGCATATTTCACCAGATAATCATACCATAATGAACTTGAACAAAAGTAGATGCCATCCATTGGGAATCTGCGTTCTGACGATAGTTTGGACATTTCTAGAAATGAAGGACTCTGTCGATTATGTTGTACTTTAACTGTATTGTACCTTCTACGCTGCATCGGATATCTCTTCATCCTGTGATGAGCATACTCAGTGGCATACTCAATGCCGAGTTCTCCTCTAATTACGGTCTTGGTCTTTTCCAGCAAGTTACTCCGAGTTTTTGGGTATCAGCTTGAAGAACAAGAAACGAACGCTCTGAAGTCTTCACTGTCGCTGATGTCGTGCAAAATGCCTGCATGAAGTAATTGAGGAAAAACTCAAACTTGCGTTGGTGCCCTGAACGTAAGCCTGGCCGTCGTCGCCGTCGATGATTGCTGAGCGCTGAGTGTAAGCGACATTTAAGGTAGTTGAGCCTTTTTGCGTGAGATTGAGCGTGATCCAACCATCGGCAGTTCCAGAATACTTGGAATCAAGCTTTATGATCACTATCACCGATAAAGTGGAATGTTATGCAATATAATTTTGAATAAAATAATATATGAAAAGGCGGAGTACAGAATTCAATGAACTACCGTTGAACAAGACATTCCTTTCTGAAGTTGGACCGCTACTCTTGCACTTGGACTACCTTATTCTCATACTTAGAAGGTTCTCTGGACTCTGATTCAGAATTGCAATTCAAGCATTCCCCGGAGGAAGTGAAGCCCATTTTCAAAATTCATTGCGCGCAAAAAGTTGTAGTACCCCTTACTTTCTCAAAATCCCACATGATTTCTCCCACCGTTTCTTCTCTAGAACCTCAATGATGACGCTTTTGCCAATCTACTCTCTCGTTTAGACCAGGACATCGAGCACACGCTGGGTGATATAGTATCTAGGGGGAGCTCTTCGGGCATTAAAATGTATGCCCAATATTGAACTAGAGCGCTCGGAAATGAGTCGACAATGATTCTATGTTTATTACTTGAACATAATGGCTACTGCCGTGTCCACGCTCCGTCGATGGCCATCACCTTGCAAGTTGGTGCCCCTCTTGGATTTATTTGGGTCAGACCCGTCTCGAGCACCAGGAATCCAAAGTCGAAACCGGTATGAGTCACTGAACTCTTTACAGTAGCTTGGGCGCCTTGTGTACTGACATGAATACATTAGATCGCATTATGAACGGTCAATATCACTGTCGACATTAGGCATATCTTCGGGTTGTGACCGAGGGGTATGCTTCGTGAGTCGACTGTACACGACGAGCGGCGGGTGGCGCTAGGTGACACACTATTCACAACGGATCCGGAGGCAAAATCGAGCTGATGGTTGCAACTTGCCACCAGAAAGAGGGATATCTATTCGGCGGTAGTGTGGAATAGTATGGAAACTCCAAGCTATTCTCTTGACCCTGAACAACTTTCAAATCTTTGAATATCGTGAAAGTCGGTACTGATCTCCAGGTAAGCGCTAGCCCCAGGCAGTGTTCGCTTGTAGGGGGTCGATGAATGAAAAGTTGGGCGCTTTCAGAGCGATTTATCACTCCTACCGAAACATCCATGCGAGGCACAATAGGTGGGTTTTTACGGAAACGCTCTCACTTGACTCGGCAGTGCCTGCCCGGTTCCACGCCATTGATTTTTATAAGAATTCTTGTATCCGTTACCTTCATCATTCCCCTGCTAGTCTTTCTTTCCCTCCGCTACCACTCCTTTTTCAAATCCTTTCGCTGCCTATCTAGACGTCCTAGTCCGGGGACATGATGCTCCGCCTATCAACCAGCTTGCACGTGCTGCAGCTGGTATTGCTCGCTTCTGCGGCGGTCACTTACGGTGCATACATCCAAAACCGGACAATGATTGTTCATGATCGTCGCAGTGAGCTTCCGAAAGGTTATACTCTCATTCAGGAAGCCAGTCAAGACAAGGTACTCGAGATGCGAATTAATCTTCCTATGAGTAACCGTCCAGGACTCGAGAAGGCGTTAACAGAGGCTAGTGATCCGGATAGCCCAAACTACGGAAAGTGGTTATCTCAGGCAGATGTGAGTGGAATCCTACAGAGGTAACTCATGTACGATTGCTGTGTGGTGCTTATTATCTCTCCCCACCTCCTTCCCTCGACGACAGGTCGAATACTACGCTAGACCAAGCCCGGATTCCGTTCGTGTGGTCCGGAATTGGCTATCTTCAAACAACATTGATGCACAGGCCATGACTTTATCAGGGGACTGGCTCAAGTTTTCTATCCCCGTCGGAACTGCCAACACGATCCTGAACGCGAAATACAACGTCTATAAGCATACCGCCAGCGGGGCTCTGTCACTGCGTACTATGAACTACAGTATCCCAGAGGAGTTACGAGAGCATATCCAAGCTATCCATCCTACTACCTCGTAAGAAACGCTCAATTCCACCTCTTCGCACCTTGATTATTCCTTACTGATACTGCTACTGGGGTATTTCGTAAATATCCAGATTTGTCAACAATGTGGACAAAGTCATCTCTATCAGCGGACACTTCAAAGGCAGCCCATCTGTAGACAAGGCGTCAAAGGGTAAGGGCTCGCCACATGCTCCAACCTCCTCCAGTTGTAACAAGACTGTGACGCCGGCATGCTTGCAAAAGTTATATGGCATTCCTTCGAGTCCTGTCAATCCACACACCAAGAGCACAATTGGTGTTTCTGCTTTCGGGAAAGAGAATGCGAACAAGGTCGGTATATTTCCAGCATTTTGTCTCTGCTGACATTTCTAATGCAATCTCTAGGCCGACCTGAAAAGTTTTCTACAGCATTTCAGGCCAGATATGTCTTCCGATACGACGTTCACTACCCAGCTTTTGGATGGTGCTTCCAACGACCAGGGCACATCACAAGCTGGTGAGGAAGCCGTAAGTGGCTGGTTTCAAACCGACTTCCATATACGAACACCATCTCTCCAAAACAGAATCTCGACATTCAATACACTGTTGGTTTGGCAAACGGTATCCCTACAACTTTCGTGGACATCGGCAGTCAGAATTACGATGCTGATAACGGTTTCCTGGATGTTATCAATGATTTACTGGCTGAGCAAAACCCGCCATTGGTGCTCACAACCAGCTATGGTGCGGTTGCATACGAGAAGAGCCTCTCTAAATCCTTGACCTTGTGCGTTATCTTAACGTTCAATCCAATCCTCCAAGTTTTTTTCATTTTATTGCTTGAAGTGCCTTGTGCGACGCATTTATGAAACTTACTTCAAGAGGAGTAAGTATTTTGTACGCTACCGGTGACGGCGGTGTCGCTTCTTCTCCCCATGGAGAATGTGATGGAGAACCGTTCTTAGCTGCATGGCCAACTTGCCCCTAGTGAGTGTCTTTAAATGTTTTTCTTTTCTTGATTGACAGCGCATGGTATGGATAGTGTCACACTTGTCGGTGCCACAGCAAACTTCCCTGAGAAGGGTGCTGATCTTTCGGCAGGAGGATTCTCCAACTACTTTGGTCAACCATCGTGGCGTATGTATTTCTTATTTTCCCAAGTTCCAGTCTGACACAACATACCATTTTGTGGCGACATTCAGAGAAAAAAGCCGTAGCAGGCTACCTGGACAAAATCGGTCCCAATCTCTATAAAGGCTTATACAACCGAACCGGACGAGGATACCCGGATGTTTCTGCACAGGGCGAAAAAATTCAAATCTTCTTATCCGGCGAGGTTGCCTCGGTGAAAGGAACTTCCGCCTCTTCGCCCATCTTCGCTTCTATCGTCGCACTACTCAACGATGAACTCATGTCCAAAGGAAGATCCTCATTGGGATTTTTGAATCCGTGGATTTACGCTCATCCGGAAGCGTTCCATGATATCAAATCTGGTTCGTTCGTTCGTTTCTTGACTGCAGAAATTCTTTTCTAATAATTTTGACTCGGTACAGGAAGCAACCCAGGATGTGGTACAAAAGGATTCCCAGCGCTCGAAGGCTGGGACCCAGTCACTGGCGTCGGCTCACCTAATTATCAGGCAATGAGAAAGGCTTTAAAATTGTCATGATATATTTTAGGAAAGATGCTTAGTTCATTGGGAAGAAAATGTAATTTTTTTGTTGACCGTTCTTAGGTCAGACTAAGGTGTATCAGTGAAGTTGACGAGCGGGACTCTGGGAGGGGACTTGATGACTATACTCTATTCATTACTTAGTGCAACTATATCCCGAGCACCTAAATGAGCAGATGAAAAACTGCATATGTACTCAGGAGGGCTGCTGGCTCTCATTCGATTTGAGCTTTTATATAGTAATTGGAATGTTCTACAGTATGTACATGCACAGCCATGCGCGGTTGTCTACTCCAAATCTCCTGCTCTCGACGAGTCAGATTGATGCAGGAGATGCGTCGCGTACTGCAATGAAGTTACTCCTCCTTGGACCAGGACCAATCAACGAGTTTCTCCGAGTCCTTGCATATCGGCTCGAGAAAAAATGAACGCTCTTGAATCTCCTCACTGTTGCTGATATCGTGCAAATGCCTGATGAAATCGTTTTCTATCATTTCAACGACGTGGTACGCTTTCGTAGACCCTCGCTACGCCTTCAATGCTGATTCTTTCATTCTGCAGTATCATGTGAATCAGCTGAACATCCTCTCTCGCTTCGCATACGACTTCAAGCAAAAAGGAAGAAACGCGATAACAGTTTTCAGCGGAGACGCGTTCGGTCCTTCACTGGAGAGCAGTATCCTCAAAGGCGAACATATCATTCCTGTCCTTAACCATTTAGATATCGACATCGCTTGCTATGGAAATCATGGTCAGTCTAGTTTTCTTCCTTTCCTTCTTATCAAACTCCTACTCATCCGAGTATTTGTAGATTTTGACTTTGGAGAGGACCGTTTAGATGAACTATCTGCCCTATGCAACTTTCCCTTCCTCCTATCGAATGCATTTCACCCTTCTGGTAAACTCTTGGCTTCAGCAAAGGAGTATTTGATACGGGAACATCTGGGATATCGGATTGGTTTCTTTGGTCTAGCTGGAACGTGAGGCCTTGTTTCCTGCACCTTTTTTCCTCCACTAAACCTACCCTAACAGCGACTGGCCATCCAACTGCCAACACCTACCTCCCGGGACGATCATCGGCGACCCTGTGGAAGTAGCATCTAGAATATCTCAGATTCTCAAGAACGATGAACGCGTCGACTTGGTCGTCGGGGTGACTCATATGCGTCTCGAGGAAGACATTTTGGTCTCGGAAGGGTGTCCTCTCGTGGATCTGATACTGGGGGGGCATGATCACGATATCGTCGTCCAAGGGGATAAGGTTACTCTTGTCAATAACGATGCGATGGGAAGGATAAGGATCGTCAAGTCGGGTACGGATTTTAGGTCGTATAGTGTCGTAAGAGTCCCTATACAGCGTACCGGGGGTGATACAACGGAATTGGGTACTATACAAGGTGCGTTCATCGCATATGAACCACAGGGGAAACGTAGACCAACTAAGAACTGTCTAGTCCACATCGAACGAGACATTTCCCAAACTCCTCACCACTCCGAAGATCCCAAAATCACACAACTCATCGATTCCGTCCAAGCACACATCGCCTCTATTTCTAGTAAACCCCTCTTCTACGCAGGCTGTCCCTTAGACGGGCGCGGTGCCATCATACGAACGAGCGAAACGAACCTGGGGAATCTCTTGGCGGATGTCGTTCGGGCGTACTACGATACGGATATTGCGTTTGTCAATTCTGGTTCAATACGCTGCGATAGGGTGATCCGGGAGGGTGTGTTGACGATGAGGGATGTAGTCGGTACGTACGCCCATTTATATGACATTATCGATTCACCCTCCTCCTCCTCCTCCTCCTTGTCGTATTGTGGTCATATCTCAGATCTCATGACTAATATCTGTCACATAGACATCCTCCCATTTGGTAACATCTTTGTCGTCAAACGCATCTCCACGCAAACGCTTTTGCGTGCATTAGAAAATTCAGTATCGGATTCGAGGACGGACGGACGGTTTTTGCAGATATCGGGGATGGAGATGGAGGTGGGTTTTCGGAGGGATGAAGGGATGCGGGTTGGACGTGTTGTTGTTGGTGGGAAGACGATTTTACCCTATTCCTCTTCACCCCCGTCGTCTTCTGCGACCTTCTCCTCCTCCTCGTCCTCCACCTCCACTCCTGCCTCCACCTCCGCTCCTGCCTCCAACAACGCCCCCAATAATGCAAACCAGGAACAGGAACACTTCACCGTCGCAATGGTCAACTTTATCGCCGACGGATTCGATGGGTATACATGTTTTACTGAGGCGGATGTGGAGACGGTCGTTGGTGAAGAGGGAGCTATGACGGATACGGGGATTATGTTGGAGATTTTGGAGGAGCCGCTCGAGAATGAAATGAAGGGGGAGGAGAAGGGGGTTGATTTTGAGTATACGAGTAATAATATATCGAGGGCTAGGAAGAAGGTTTTTGTAGGGTTTACGGGGGAATCAGGATTGAATGGGGTGGGTGTTGGAAATCTCGGAGGTTTGCCCATTGTCAAGCCGCGAGTTGAAGGGCGGATTAATGTAGTTACTTAAGATGTGGTATCTGAGATAGGGCATATAGATATTTAGATACGTAGACAATATTGTTTTCTGTACACTACTGATTGCACAGGGGTATATACAATGTAAGGAACGTGAAATGCACAGAATCCGGGCTCATAGAAGTAAATAGGTGCACAGGGCTCCAAGAATGAGGTATTGGAAACCGAAAGAGATGCTCAGACTTGAAATGCTGTGACTAGTACTCCCAGAAGAGGTGGACGCAGGAGCCGAAGATGTAGCACTCGATTCAGGAACAGTATTGGTATTGCTACTAGAAGCGGTACTAGCCCCCGAAGTAGGTAACGACGTAGACCCAATTGGCGAAGCTGATGTACTCGTTCCTGATCCTGAGCTACTGGGATTTGTAGAGGTAGTAGGTGCCGTCGCGCTCGCAGTAGTTGAAGCTGAGGCAGAGGCAGAGGCGCCGGATACAGAAAGCGCATGCGTCGCAGCAGCCCCGCTTATCGTCAACGTCAACAAGTCACCCTCGCCGTGCAAATTCTGCACGCATACGCCACTTCCTGCTGCTGTATAATGACATTCAGCTTCTGCTCCAACGAGTCCTTGAACTCCGGTAGATAGAACTGAGAGAGTGAAGCCAGACGCGGAGGCGATGAGGGTTCCTGTGTGGACAACGTATCAGGCCAAGGAGGACTAGAATCAATCCACGCGAAAGAGACTGGGAACTGGCCTGTCTGTGTCGTATGAGTAGTGAACGTTGTGCTGACTTCATCTGTAACGACAGTTTCGACTTCGTTGAACAGATACGTCGTCTCTCCGTTCGCGCCAGTACCAACCGGCACTACCCATTCCGTAGCGGAGGGACTGGGATTTAGAGGTTCAGGGAGCTGATCTCCGGAACCGAATGCGACGTAAGTGAATTGCGGATTTGGGGAGGCGTGTAACTCTGAAGAAATGCACGAGTGAGAAAAGGGTTGTATGAGGCAACAGAGGTACCTTTGAAAAGCAGGAAGATGGAAAAGACAGGGAGGGAAAGTCTTTTGTTCATGGTAAGAAGCAAGAAGAGAATGTACAGGTTTTTCTCCTCGGATCGGAGACTGGGCGGCAATGCAAACGGTCACAAGAAACAGGGGAAAGTTGAAATGGAAGTAAAAGAAGGTGATGGAGGGCATGATCTATCCAACATCAATCTATTTTGGGTCAGTACAATAACACCACAGGGTCTAATTGGCTGGCTGGCTGGGCTCACTACGTGGAGGGCTTCGAAGAGTGGGAGTAAAGAGATCGAGGAATCAGGGGCAATGATGCGCATAGCGTAAACGTAGACAACAGCAACGACCCTCTCGCGATGGCCGGATGTAGCAAAGGAGTTTTTTGATTCTTCCATTCCGTTGAGCGAATAAGTTACACACCAAGTATCTTAACACATCATGCATGCTCGTTGTAGTATTACCAACCACCACCTTGTGGACTAGTAGGTGTCGGACTCGGTATGCTCTGAGGCATAACCCCGCCCATACCTGGCGCCATGGGTGCTTTTGCTTAGAACGGAATGAGAATACAAAATACCATGGAAAACGGAAAATCGTACCTCCTGCACGGTCGCCATCTCGTCCATACCCATCCGGCTTGCGCCACTCAATCTTTTCAACCTTGACATCTCCGTCAATAAACTGGTACACGTATGTCACCACAACGGTTCCCTGAATGTCCATTAGTGCAAAGCTGGGTGTTGGGTCACCTGTTGGACCCGTCGATTTGATTCCTTCAGGTGTATTTATAGCAACTCCTGGTCTAGAAACATTCCATGCCCCAGTCCATGCACCCGTCGCTGAACCAGGATTTAGGAAAAACCTTCCATTGTACTCCTTGGCCATTACACTATGAGTTGCACCAGAAATAAGGACATCGACGTCCATCTGGCGCGCAATGGCGGAAAGGGAATCAAGAGAGCCCAGTGGGAGTGATTGGTGGCCATGAATTAGACCAATGCGGAGAGAGTTGGTCGAGTGGGTAACTGTTAATGACGACGGGAGACCAGGAAGCTGTACAAAAGCAAGGATAAGGAGTTATGAGCCATAATGAGTTCACAAATCGTACTTCATCATAATCTCCTCTGACGACTTGTATTTCTGACCCTCCCACTATTGAACGCAGGTATTCCATCGTTTCCCTATCGCAAACATTTCCTGTGCAAAGAACTTGGGATATCTTCCCTGGAGCTAATAACTTCTTGAATTTGTGCGGAAGGTCATGTATCCGGTGTGGAATGTGTAGGTCGCCGATGACGAGAACGAGGACCATGATGGAGGAGCGTTCGAGGTTGCGCAGTGCTAGGCCGACGCGAATTGAATACCACGTGACTACCTATAGTCAAAGCTGGGTTATGGGAGAAAGCGTCTTTCCTGAGCTGGTACCATTAATCTGGTCAGTATTCGTCAAGGGATGCTCGGTAATCATTGTGAGAAGGACTGCCCTGCTTGGTCTACATTCTATTTACCTATTTTTTTCTGAGTGTCAGCGCAGGTCTTGTGTTTCCATTCACTAACATTCCTCAGACAGCCCTGTTGACTTCTCATTCACAGGATACGAAATACGGCTACGTTCGTGTATACTCCCGCGGTGCTCCTAAAATTCCTCTATGCTGGAGTGATTTCAGCAGCAAATCTCAATCTAGTAAGAAGCTTATCGTGTCCGTCGAACGCAGGCACTAAGGCAGATCACAGGAACACTGAAATTTTACTCGCGTTTTAATTGTGACTCTCCTTTATTCACTTCAGTCTCTATAGTTTCTTCAGCCCTCTCAGGATACATTCTCCCACGACTAAAACTTCGTGTATGAGAAATTTTGCCTTTATAGGGAGTAGGTCGTGAACATGCGAGGTCGGTACACAATCGGTAGTATTAGACACTTTATAAGATGAGGTGAGACGACACGCATCTCTTTCTCAACCTTCCATCACCTCCGCTTTCCTCCTTTCATTAACTGGACTGACAACCAGTCTTAGCCATGTCTGACTCGGACCAAAACGAAAAGCATTCCACAGAGGAAAAGAAGGATTCATCCAACGAGGAGCTTCATGGGGAACCGATAAACTTGGCTACGTATCACGAAGAAAACGCTGGTCGATTGGTTATTGATCCAAAGTAAAATGTGCTCTTATTGCCACACGATCTCTCTCTCTAATTTTTGGAACAATCAGAGAAGCTCGCGTCGAATTTGGAGAAGAAGTCGCTTCTCGACTCAAACTCTCTCATGATGGAACCAAGGTGCTCTGGCCCCAGCCAACCGACTCGCCTTACGACCCCCAGAACTGGAGCAACAGGAAAAAGCATTTGCATCTGTTCATCATGACGCTTGCTGCCATTGTGCCGGATTTCGATTCAGGAATAGGTCAGTGTCGGTGCCGCGATGAATCTCGCTTTAGGCTCTGCCACAAATGTGGATGGCCTTGGTTCCGCTGTCTTGATAATGCCGAGGAATGCGTCAACTCTAAATTTGAATCTAACTCTCATTCTGACCAGGTATTGCTAGTATTTTCCGACTGGCCGCGCAGTTCAATACTACCACCACTGTTATCAATGATATGACATCCAACTGGAGTATCTTCCTTCTTGGTTGGGGAGGACTCTTCGCAGTGATCCTTATCCGTCGATATGGCCGTCTTCCCATCCTGTTTTGGTCCCAGGTACGCGGAGGTCATCAAAGTATTTTTGGTTATCTTGAATTGATGACATCTACCAGGTCCTTGCTTTGGGGTTCCTTGTCGGTTGTACATTTGCACCCAATCTCAAAACATTCACTTGTAAACGTATCCTAAAGACTCCATGAAGGCGGCACTAAACGATCCTTTTTCTTTCTAGCAATGCGTTGCCTCACAGCCGTTTTCGCGTATGTATTTTCGCGTATTTCACAACATATTCTCACACATTGTCGATAATCATTCAGAACTGCACCGCAAGTTACCGTAAATTCAGAAAAAAATTTCCATTGATTATCGGGATGCTTATGGGCTGATGATGTAGGGTCTCTATGTCGTCACGGATCTCTATCCCTTCCATCTCCAAGCTCGGCAGGTCAGTGTAGTACTTCGGAGAATATACAACTTACAGACTAACCCGTTTATGCAGTTAAACATTTGGACATTAGGGTTTATCAGTAAGATCCCTCGACTGAAATACATTGTATCCGTGGTTTTCATATTCTGTAGTTAGCCCCTTCCTCTCCCCATTCGCTTTTGGCTTCCTGGTCGCACGAGCTTCATGGCGATGGGCATACGGGATCGGATGTATGTATGGCGCTGTGGTCTGTGTACTCATCGTTTTATTCATGGAGGAAACGTTCGTACTTTGTTCCTTTAGTTATTTTTCACTGCTGACGATTGAACTTGCATGCAGTATGTATGACCGAAACATTGTCCCAGTACCTGAGCCCGCTGCTAAAGGAGGTCTGCGCTACCGCATTGAGACTCTCGTCGGTATCACGGGCTTCAGGATGGCAAAATATCGCACAACCTGGTCAGATGCTATTTTCTCCCCGTTCAACGTTGTATGGCGTCCGCACTTGTTAATTGTTCTCGTGTTCGAGGTCTGTAGGCTTCGGATGGCGGTAGTTGCCCTTCGCTAAAGGTATCTTCATGATTTTGTTCTGTAGGCTATGGTGTTCGGTTTCTCCATAGGAATAGTGAGTTTTGTGTCCCCCTTTAAATCTTTTCTAATTGGTTTTGTCTGTAGAACACTACGAACGCTGTGTTCTTGGGTAGCCCTCCGCCGTTGGGATACGGGTTCAGTCAATTTGCAATTGCCGGCGGTTATGGCACACCTATAGTATGATTTCCTGTCCATTGAGCATAGCAAAACATTCAAACGCCGTGTTAACAGGTTGCAGTCCTCATTGGCGAAGTCATCGGTCGGTTCAACAACGATTTCATCATGAATGTCAGCATCAGACGAAACAACGGAGTCTTTGAGGCGGAGAATCGACTATGGTAGGTCCCTTACTGAACATGCGCGATGAAGGACTCGATTTAATGCGCCTCTTTGCTGCCTACAGGGCTTGCTATCTGGCCATGCCGCTCTACATTTGTGGTTTTGTCCTCCTGGGGGCATCCTTCCAGATGCATCTCAGTGTCGGTGCACTGGTAATGGGATGGGGAATTGCAGAGCTAGCAGTCATGATCAATACAGTGGCAGTCTGTGCGTAGTAACAACATTCGTCACTTAGTGACCACTTATATTTCTTTCATTCAGATGCGTACTGTAATGATTGCTTCCCCAAACACAGAGTGAGTTATCTTTCGTGGTGCAGATCAGTAAACTGACTCTCAGTGCTTCTGAAGGGCGAAGTTAGTGCGTTGATCAACTTAGCCAGGACTCTTGGAGGTTTGTCAATTTTTCACGATCTTTCAACGTCACACCTAACTTAGGTACGTCCCTTGAAAAGGTTTCAGCGTAGCATACTTCCAAGTACCATGGGCTCTGAAGCACGGCGCTTTACAAGTGTTCGGTGTCGAGGCAGCGTAGGTCTTCTGACCACATTTATTTACCACGATCTAACCATCTCGATACCGATTCCTATAGAATCGTCGTCGGTTTGTTCTTCCTATCTGTGCCCTTGATTCAAATTAAAGGCCGACAATTCCGAGTGAGTATCTCGATCCTTGTACCTTTGTTCCATCTCATGAGTGAGGGAATCCTGCAGGAGAAATATTCGATGTGAGTTCTATTAAGACGTGTATTCTATCAAGATGAGTAGTTGAAGGGAGGAGGACCGTAGTATATGAGTAATGAACTGATCTCAAGCTAACGACTTGTGTTTTTCTCGATCTCTTGAAATGACATTTTTTCAAAACAATAATGCAACTGCGAGTTGGTTCGGTCTTGAAAGTTTCGCGTGTCGGAGATTAATTCTACACTGAATGAGAGCTCGGCGCTCAGTTGTTCGACTCTCCGCACCAGAAGTAAAGAAGATTCGTTGTCCATATTTTCCTGCGCATCAGCACAATAAAATTTACAACATGTTGTGATTTGTTCATTTTAAACACTAGTTGCGTAGGTATCGTCCCATTCAATGATTATAGCGAATATTTCTCCTGCAGAATTCAAACGTTATGGTTTCAAGAAAAAAGACACCGACTTGAGCTGCTCACCCGGAATTGTCTTCCTTTAATCTGAATCAAGGGTATACATAGGAAAAATAAACCGACAACAATTCTGCAGTTGAGACGAAGATGTCAATGCCTTACCAAAGAAATAAGAGTTGACTGGATAGACAGAGCACTTACGCAGCTTCACAACCAAATACTTGAATAGCACCGTTCTTAGCGGCCCAAGGTATTTGGAAATACGCTACACTAAAACCTCCAAGAGTTCGGGCAAGGTTAATCAGTGCACTTATCTCTCCCTGTGAACATGATATTTGATCAGTCCATCTCTGCCAGAGCCATGATACTTACCTGGTGCTTTGGGAAGCAGTCATTACAATATGCATCTGCAGTTGAAATTTAAAGGCATATAGCGCTACATTCAAATTTGCCAGCAAACTTACATATAGCAACGGTCGCAATCATGATTGCGAGCTCAGCAATACCCCAACCCATAACAAGTGCACCAACACTGAGATGCTTCTCGAATGCGGCACCCAGAACGACAAAGCCGCATACGTAGAGAGGAATAGCCAGATAACAGGCCCTGATTTTGAGAACGAGAATGAGAGACGCGATCACGTGCTACGTATCAGCGCGACTTACCACAACCGACTCTCTGCCTCGAACACGCCATTATTCCTTCGGATACTCAAATTCATGATAAAATCGTTGTTATACCGACCGATAAGTTCACCGAGGAAGACTGCAACCTGCGAAGAGGCGGGTTGAAAGCGTCAATCCTGGGAAAGTACAATGGAAACGCACGATAGGTGTTCCGTAGGATCCTGCGATGGCGAACGCACTCCAGCCAAATCCTTCAGGCGGAGGAGAACCCAGAAATACTACGCTGTAGTGAGAGAAGACCGGATGAAGCAGGTTTTTAGTCAAGGAGAGTCGAAGAAACAAGAAGGTAGGCATTCATGGTCGAAGAGAACCGAAGAGAAAAAAAGTCAGTAGTGTGACATACGAAGGGAAAGTTCAGTACTTCGTGACATTGATTCCTTGATGAGAATTTTTAATCAAAATTTTCGGATATTGGACATATCATTCGTACCTATACCAAAGCCAAATAACATCGCCTAATATACGAGAGACAATTGTTGAGAAGGAGATCCCATTCTAGAATACGGGGGAGAACTTACCTCGAAGATGAGCGCCATCAACAAGTGTGGACGCCACACAAGTCTAAACGGAGACGAGATTGCGTCTGCCCAAGATGCTCGATATTTAGTCATCTTGTAGCCCGTAATGCCTACAAGACTTTCGAAACGGCAGCGAAGACCTCCCTGAGCGGCTGGTTCGGGGACAGGACTGATTGCTCGATCATACATTCTGTAGAAGCGAGCGGTAAGTAATTCGCAAAGCGTCGCACGGAGAGGAACTGACGTTTCCTCCATGAAAAGAGCTATCAGCACACAGACGATGGCACCGTATATAGATGCAACCCCATACGCCCAGCGCCAAGAAGCTCTTGCGATCAAAAATCCAAAAGCGAACGGGGAGAGGAAGGGGCTAACTGCGGAATATGAGAACCATAGCTACAACGCATTGTAGTAGAGGGATTTTACTTATAAACCCTAGTGTCCAGATGTTTAACTGCATTAGGGAGTTAGTATCTAAGTTCATTCTCCGAAAACTGAACTGACCTTTCGAGCTTGGAGATGAAACGGGAAGAGGTCCGTTACTACATAGAGACCCTACGGAGATGCCAGAAATTAAGGAAATCCTCCAAAGAAACGGTCGAATGACTTACTGTCACTTGGGGCGCGGTTCTGACCGTACCGAGGAAACTTCAGTCCAAGAATGATTCCTACACTGGATACATACCCGAAAAAAGCTGTCAGACAACGCATCGCTGCGAGACAGTCACCACTGAACTCATATTCTGATCGAATATATGTACATACCTGCAAAAGTACTGAGATTGGGTGCAAATGTACAACCGACGAGAAAGGCCATGGCCAAGATCTACGTTTGGCAAGTCAAAATATTATACCGGTACCAGATTTCCGTGGTCCGTACCTGAGACCAAAACAAAACTGGAAGTCGCCCATAACGCCGGATCATTATGACGGCAAAGATGCCTCCCCAACCCAGAAGAAATATGCTCCAACTATATGTACGAAGATGGGAAGGTTAGTCGAGTACTAGCAAGGGAAGTAGCAGCCAATACCACCAGAGAGCAAACTCACTTTGATGTCAGGTTATTAATCTCTCCAGTTGTCGTATTATATTGGGCCGCAAGTGGGAAAAGAGCGGGAATACCTGTTGAGATGTCAGCCAAGCTCAAACCCGTTAGTAATAGCCTAAGGAAGCTAGAAAACAAACCAACTGCCGAGTCAAAATCTGGTACAATTGCGGCCAATGTCATTATAAGCAGATGCAAGTTCTTTTTCCTGTTGCTCCAGTTTTGCGGGTCGTAGGGCGAGTCGGTTGGTTGTGGCCAGAGAACTTTTGTTCCGTCTTTGCTGAGCTTGAGACGGGAAGCGAGGACTTCACCAAATTCGACCCGAGCTTCCCTATATACTTGCTCAGCATTCAGTCTAAAAAGAATCAGAGTAGAATATGCACTTTGGATCCACCACCAGTCGACCTGCTCTCTGCTCGTGGAATGTCGCCAAGTTAATTTCCTTCTCCTTCGAAATATCCTCACTCCGTGCTTCATCAGAAAGCTTCTCGTTGCCGTTATCCGACATGGTGTTGGACCTTACGCAGACTGGGCAACGCGTATAACCGAGATTTGGGGAAAAGACAATACGGGGAGGCCGCAGTAGACGCGAGACCCTGGCAGAGCAAAAGCAACAGAAGTACACTCAAGGAACGCCGAGCTTTTATGTATAGTTGTATATAATACACCCGACCCCGCCTGATTCAATCGATCCCGTCAGTAGTTATTTATTGAATGTAATTTTTTCAGACTAACGAGTGTATAGAAAAGTTAATGATCATGAGAGCCGTTGTCTCAGCTGGTGAGAGTCGGTGAGAGGCTCACATGAACATTCAACAAGACGAGACGTCGGAACTATGGAGTCTTGGCCTGAATAAGTGACCGACGACCGCGCCTAATTTACACGCGTCTGTGGCTGTTCAGCGTCACGTTAAAGGCATGTGCCAACTTTACTCGCCCACGTGATGTCCGTTCAAGAATCAAATCTGGCTGGCGTCCGCCTCATTCACCTTCATTCCTACCATCATGTACCAGCCAAAAACACCCTCCAGACATCGTACTCGCTCGGACGCTGGAAAGACACCTAAATCGCCCCTGACCCCTTCTGTTCTTTCTGGATTGAACAATATGTCTCTCGGCAGTTCGCCAGCAAAAAAACGAACCGGAAAGACTCACACAAAAAGTTCTTCGGTTTCAGGTCCTTTTGACAGCTCAAACCCTTTCATTCAACCTCCCTCTACTCGTCCTCGTTCTCGTTCTCGGCCACCCTCCCGTCCTGGTTCTCGTGCTGCGTCGCCTGTCAAGTTTGCCACCGGTAATATCCCAATTTCAGAGGATCTGAAAGGACAAGCTGGTGGTGGAATTATCCAGAAAGGCGGCGTGGAACTCAGTCGTATGAATGTCGTCAGCAGAGACTATATTCCACCAAAACCAGAAATCAAGCGCTCTAGATCCACTTCGACTCTGGCAAGTGCTCTTTTGATTTATCTATAGAACCGTCTTAACCATGCATTCAGAATCGGGATACCAGAGACCGCTTTATTACTAGTCGTGATGCGGAAAATGATGTTGCAGCCACTCTCGAACAGCTACACCTAAATCCGAAATCGGCCTCCCCTGGCCATACCGCTCGTCTTGCAGCCGCAACTGGGGTGCCTCTCAATCGTCGTATTCTCGGGTACCATGAACCTCCACCGGCCGCTTCCTCAGATAAGTCGCTCGCTCAACAGCGAGAGTTTGCGAAGCCTCTGTACGCCAGACCAGGGGCTGTCCCTACTTCCACTGGTTCCTCGACCAATAAATCACGCAAGATCCCAACGCAACCGGAGCGTGTCCTCGATGCACCCGGGATGGTGGACGACTTTTATCTCAACCTTCTCAGTTGGTCTTGCCAGAATGCGTTGGCCGTGGGACTGGAAGCTTCGACGTACATCTGGCGCGCAGACACTGGGGCAGTGACACTGGTCGGTGAAGCTCCGGAAGGCTCTTACGTTTCTTCTGTCGATTTCTCCAACGATGGAATGTTCCTGGGTATTGGTTTGGGTCAGGGCGACGTTGAGCTCTGGGATGTCGAGACTGGTCAGAAGCTGAGGACAATGAGCGGCCATCAGGCGCAAATTGCCACTCTGTCATGGAACCAGCATCTCTTGACCTCGGGTTGCGGCGACGGGAGCATCTGGCATCACGATGTGCGTATTCCGAGGCACAAGGTTATGGAACTTCTGGGTCACACTGGCGAGGTTTGCGGTCTGAAATGGAGAAGCGATGGAGAACTTCTAGCTAGCGGAGGGAACGATAACGTTGTGAACATTTGGGACGGGAGATTGGGAGATGTTGGTGAAGGTGCGAGAGGTAGCGCAAAGTGGACAAAGAGAAACCACACTGCTGCCGTTAAAGTACGCAAAAGCTTTTCTTCTGTTGACTGATTTTCTAACCAAGCTATCTGTAGGGTCTTGCTTGGTGCCCATGGCAGCCCAACCTCCTCGCTTCTGGTGGTGGAACGAATGATGCCACTATCCACGTCTGGAACAGTACCACCGGCGCTCGTCTTCACACTCAAAAGACCCCTTCCCAGATCACCTCGCTGCTCTGGGCTCCGCACAAGAAGGAGCTGCTCAGCACACACGGGTACCCTAATAACTCGATTATGATCCACGCATATCCAAGTATGGAGCGCATTGCCGAGATTCGCGATGCTCATGACTCGCGAGTGTTGTTCAGCTGTGTTGGTCCTGCGGGCGACGTCGTATGCACAGCCGCCGGCGATGAGAATCTTAAGTTTTGGAGAATCTGGGATGTTACTGGAGAGAGCGCTGGGAAGAAGAGGAAGGAGAATGAAGGCAGAAGGGTTAATTCAACTTCATCCGGACACATGTCCATTCGTTAAAAGAATTCGAACTTTGGACTGGAATGTATAATGATCTACTGCATTGTTTCGTTTTCGACACTGTACCTATCTCACCACATTGGACGTAAGTAGATACTATCCAAATATCAAATACTCCCCTTGCAAGTTGCAAGTCTGCGCCTCACTTGAGAACAGTTCAGTAATCGGGAATTCAATATTCAGTCGCTACATATACTTGTATATCCTCTACACGTACGTCGAAAGCTATGTCTAAATGAATGATCCAGCTCTGAAATCAGTTCGTACCCTGCGCAGTACATGTTTACTCAATACTATTACAGCTCTGCATTTGACCGGATGCTGGACCTGATCAATTAGCGGGTTTTTCATCCTGATTCTTTAGAGCCATGGTCCCTTCCCTTCCCTTTGCCTTCCTTAACTGCTCTTTCCTTTAAAACTGGTGGAAGTGCATCAGTACGGTTTTCTCCATCTCTAAGGATACACGCCTTTACTCAGGAGGCGGTACTGCTAGTAGGTCCTTAAATGTGCTCTTGCAATGGATAATCATTGCATACAGACTATCACATCAACCCATAGGTTTGGCTAACAGATGAAGGGCATATGCGAAGCTTTCTGTTCAAGTCAGAAGGCACGGCCGCGTTACAGAGTCAATTTGCATCCAATGTAAAAAATACATGCACATTACGAGTACGGAATGTAATGTAGTCCTCGTCTTTTCCTGGATTTCGCTTCCATAATTTTCCATCTTTGGTACTCCGTGGGACATTCTTTATATAAGTCATATGTAATCTTTTCTCACGTCGCTTGCCATTCCCTGTCAATGTTGCTCTCGTCCATCATACACTGGCAGCGACGGTGCCCATAAACAGATTAAACTTATTAAGGCGGAAGTATGAGTAGGAAATGGGGTTGAAACTTGAGAGTGATTGCTTGCTATTGGAAAATGTACATAGTCAGTGCA
The DNA here is from genome assembly GCA_000827265.1 of Collybiopsis luxurians FD-317 M1. Lineage (NCBI taxonomy): Eukaryota > Fungi > Basidiomycota > Agaricomycetes > Agaricales > Omphalotaceae > Collybiopsis > Collybiopsis luxurians. The sequence continues at coordinate 66,178 of KN834752.1, read as the reverse complement.
CTAATTAATGCCTACAGTAGGCTCCGGACTCGTACATGCCACGCGCAAAGCGCGATGGCCCACAACCCACAAGTGATGGTGGCAATTCCAAATCATTGGTAGATTGTGGGTTTTAGGATGCAGTTGCCAATGTCGTCAGTTAGCGGAGGCAAGCAACAGTTACTACTAGAACAAGGCAGAGTTGAGGCAGAGAAAAGCCATGAATGGACGAGCACCGACTGGAAGTAGTAAGGGCAGCTGGCAATCAGAAGCCGCATCATTCCGGATTCATGTGTTCTTGAAATCAAAAATGCCATCGCACAGCTCAAGTGAGGGGAATTGATTTGCAGCGTGCTGCGTGAGGACTATACTACTTTCAAGCTGTAGCCTTATAAATTATTCGTAAAAGCTAGCCTGAATAAGCATAGAAGCAGTTTCAAGAAATCATTGGCAGATTGTAAATGTCCTATCCCGTTAAATAGGGCAGTAGAAGCAAGCAACAACTACAGAGAACATAATATAGATGAACGAGCAGCAAATCTTTGGAGGTATAAAAATTTGAAACCGGGTTCCTGGAAGCGGAGTCCGCCACTGTGATCTGTATCACCCTCCTTCCTGCTACTTCTAGATTTGGGACCCCGCTGTGTACTACATCTAGATTAGACTGTTCCTGCAATTGACATTAAGTATAAAAGAACACATATGTTGGAATCGTTCTGCTGCAGCCATCATCCGCATGGGGTTGGTATTTCCCGAATCATCTATATTTTCTGTGCAAGTAATAGTTATAGGCCCAATTATTGCTTTTGCAGTGAGTGTCTATGCTGCGACTCTGTTTGCATTTATCTCATTTCCATACTGCATATTATCACAGCTTGCAATTGCTCTTTTTGGTAATACGCAGCATTTTTAAAGTTGCTGGTGCTTGTTATTAATGTTTTATCGAGGCTTCTATATCCTCCTCTTTGATCTCTCTTGTTACTTTCTCTACAAAGGGAAAGGAATCACCTATCGCAAGTTACACTTGACATGGATCATTTCTCTTTTCATTATTTCCACACTGGGAGGACTTATCAATGCCTCAAGTAACCTTGATGATCTAGTTGCCGCATACACTGCCCTGCTGACTCGGGATGATGGCCCTTTTTTCGAATTCCTCCAGCAGAGTGAAAGGGAAACAGTCATGGTGTAAGAGTTCCCCTTACTTCCACACCTACTTGTCGATATTCATCTAGTTCTGTTCAGAGGAATAGCCTATTCTTGTATGATACTTGCAAAGTAAGCGATCCCAAATAGTGGTCTCTCCGATCCCCTGTTTGCTCATTTGTATCTTTAGCGTTATCGCAGACTCTATTCTTGTGAGTAAACAGGCTTGATACCGAGACACAAACACGAAACTTGGAAGAACTAATTTATATGAACATAGATTCATTGGATGTTTTTGGTGTGGGGATCTAATGTCTGGATCATAGTTTTCCCAATCCTGACATCCCTGGTTGTCAATGGTACAAATCTTTTTGAGTGGTCAATGTAGTTCATAGCTTTTAAAGCAAATCCAATGTAGTGGAGGGTCTTGCAGCTACTATCATGCAAACTAAAGGATTTTCAAACACTGCGATCCCGGGAAACTTTGCACTGGAGCTGAAGGGAATCAACTATCATCTTGGATTCTACTATGCCAATGCTAGTCTCAATCTAGTTTTTACTTTGGTGATAGGTTAGTAGAATTGCCTTTTAAAAACAGTCCTTGAACTCTGTTTAACAGCAGGTCGGATTTGGTGGGTGGCAAGGCAAATCAACAGATTATTGGGTCGTGAAGATACCATCAAAAAGAAGTATAGACAAATAATTGTAATCCTGTATGTGATTCAAGTTTGCAGGATAAGTATAAGATGCCTGATTAATTTTAAGGATTGAGTGCGGGATTATTTATCCAATCACCTTGATTGCACATGCAGCTGTTGAAGGAAACAATAATAGAATTGTTATTCCTGTCAGTTTAACAGCTGCAGTGATTGAAATGGCAGTGAGGATCCTCACTGGAAAGCATATTTTCGCTTGTTTAATGCTTGTACAGGGTATTGCTCCAACGCTAATCATTTTGTATTCGCACCTAGGAAGAAGTATTAGCCAGCAAGCCATTGAATCACAAAATCCTACCTTTACAGCCTCTTCAATACAATTCTCATCATGGTGAAGGTCAGGGGCAAAAAGCTTTTGGGTCTTGTCAGTACCAAAACTCAGCGGAGAGAGACTCGCAAAGGCAGAATTGGTATAACGCTGGACTCGGACTCGTCTTGTTTGTGTCATGAGCAGTTCTTTATTTTGTCCCAAAGAATCAAATGGACATGGGAGGATTGACAAATTCTTTGGCCCAGCTTGAAGAAGTAATGGACACATTGGATGTATGGGAAAAGTCTCTTCTCCAAGCTTTACTTAACAGGCAATACTTTAATGCTTTAAAATCTTCTAAGTTCCGAGAATTATACACGGTTCTCAACTAAGAACATACTGTTTGAATAGAATACGAGGGAAAAGAGCAGAGGACTTGCAGCAATGAAGAATGTTCTTGAGCTCAGGTGAACAGGTCTCGAGGAGCTTCCTTTCCAAAACGGAAGGAGTACCGAAAAGTTGGACCTTTTCGACATTCTTCAATTGGTCGGAAGAACCGAGTCTAAGCCAAGCGCTCGTCGAAGCGGGAGTGAGCGTGACGTGCCGAGATCTCGGCACGGTGACAACGGATAAGGTCTAACATTGGCCTAACATGGCCTAACATGGTGACACAGATGGTTTCGTCCAATTTCGTCTGTTCTTCCGGCTTGGAAAGAGACTAATGCTCATCTGGAACTCTGTCCACAGACACCACTCAAGAAGTCTCCAATTGTCGTACGACATTGATATGGTAGTCCCTGGAATTCTGATTTTAAAAGCGCATCAATTGTCCTCCTCGATATCTTGAGCGGCGACTAGTAGTTCGGAAACCATCAAGAACTTTCAGGACCTCGGGGCCTCCTAATCACTCGAAGCTGATAGAAATAAATACAAGCTTACCGATTCCCAGCGGGATTGCCAATGCTTCTCCTCTGCACCTCCCGGGCTGTCGCCGTTTCTTCGATTTTAGTATTCGCCGAATCACCGTCTATTCTAGTGCATTTATTCCTAGCGATGCAGCTCCTGTGAACCCGTGGTTCGCGTCCGTCTTGGTTTTTGCACTCTTATGAAGGACACCTTGAGGACACCGGTGCGGCAGCTTGCATGAACGCTTCAAGTCTATCCTTAATGAACACGGTAGCAGTCTAACAACTTTAAAGTTATGGACTCAGTTTCACCTCCTGTCCGCCCGCATCCTTACGAGAGATGGACTAGCGCTTTCCGAGAAACTTGAGTAAAAAGAAACGTTTCCAGATTACTTTTTCGGGTCTCTATCCGACGCGTTCCTTTTCTTGGGTACGGTGGGAGTGATTTCGAAATCATGCTTCTATCCTGATTTCTTAAATGACCTCCCCCCAAGCACGCTCATAAAGCCGACTACTGGGCTGTTGCCTGACCTTTTACCTAACCCTCATTCCTTCGTTGACTTGCGATAACCCCCCCTTTACTTGTTCTGCTCGCACTTCTTCCTCCTTCTACTCGCCTTTCGAGTCATGCTAAGGTTTCTCCCCTGCAAGGTCAAGAAGCTCGCGGAGGCCCTTGCTTGGGGCTTCGCCGGTATCAAGCATCGTCATATTTCATCACTTTCACGGAATAGACGGCGTACTAGTCTCAGCTATAGCGTGCCTGAAGCTACCCGTCCAGAAATCTATCTCCCCAGTGACGTTTGGGACTCGCAGAACCCGGTTGAGAGATATGCTTCTGTCGGGGATCTTTGTGCGCACATTGGGGACCAGCTTCCCATGTATATTGTGAAACGTATTGCTCGGGACGTCTTGAGAGCATTAGCGTATATGCATGAGATAAACGGAAAGGCGCACGGTGGTGAGTTGACCTATACTCTACTTCCTTCCGTTTCCTAGTTCACGTCCAGTTTTATTTTTTTCTGCTTATACAGACCTCAATCAGGACTGCATCTTGATATCCCCTCGAAATATGAAAGCTCTAATATCTTACTTTCACGGCGACGGCGGCGATGAACAATCTCAGCAGACCACTATCCTTCAGCCTTCAGAAACTTCACAACCTGGTTTGATTTCTCAGCATACCACCAACGTCCAGTCTTCCGAAACTTCACATTCTGATACGACTTCTCAGCTCAGTACGAACACTTCAGAGCCATCCACAGTAAATGAAGAATCGTTCATATTTAGGCTTTGTTATGCTGAAGCTGGTAAGTCTTTTCCGATCAAAAGCTAGACAGATTTTATGATAGGTTGACTATGCCATTTCCAACTCTAGCTCGTCCTCGACATGATCCATTCTGCGATAGTTTCAGTATGCGGCCTCCAGAAGCTCTTTTAGATGCCCCACGGAGCATTCATTCTGATATGTGGACGCTCGGCTGCGTGGTAGGTGGGAGTTTACACCTATATGATTACGATTGACTCTGACTCGGCGCGTAAATTTCTTCATTCCTTATTCCTCATATAGCTATATGAACTCTTAACCGGCGAGAGCCTTTTTGATCCATTTTTCCAAACTGTCGAATTGGGTCTGACGCCTGAAGAATCACATTTAATTCAAATCATCGAGCTTTTGGGTGAGTTTCCTCAGGATTTTATAAAGTCGGCCAAAAATGGTCGTAAATGGTTTCAAGACGATGGTGAGTGCCCGTCTATTTGGAGTTTACTTTCTGTTTACTGAGAATGAGTACTTAATTGATCCGTTAAACAAGGCTCCTTGCGTCTTGAGACGACATACTTTCCTACCACGCTAGAAGAGATACTCGAGCTGCGCGTCCCAGACTCGTCGCCCTCGGAAATAGAGGAGACGGCGGATATACTTGGGGCGATGCTCAGGTTGCGTCCGAATGAACGCGCAAGGGCAGCAGACTTGATTTATCATGCATGGTTCGCCGATTTAGATGACTGAGGATCGAGATTTTGCCATTGGGTGGAATGTTTACCTGCTGGGATTGAATTCTATGCTCTTATTACTAGGTGTACATACACGACGACGTATAATAAAAGTAAATGGATTCTGTGAGGTCAAAGCTGAATGTACGAGTCTTCGGATATAACGGACCGAGGATCTTTGAATCCAACTCCGATGGCGATGCTGTCGTGTCCACTCCTTTCACATCTTGTTCCCATTTCTAACTTTGACTATGGCTTCACTACTAATGTTTTTCTACAAACTACCTTTACACAAACTAGTGCTCAGTTTGCGGACTCAGATTCACCACCTTCTTTTGGTACTTCATTCCGAACACAAAGCCTCGAATATGTCGATTTGACCAACGACACTGCTCTTGGAATTATTAAAGTCGCTTCTTCCCAACTTGGTCATCCGATTGTCATCCCTCCTCCAGAGTCAAATCCCGCAACGGATGAAAGCTGTACCAGTCAACTCACTGACCAGCTGAGTAGCTCAACCTCAAATTTGTCAATTGCCGCTTTGGACCTACCTTTACCTCCTCCGGAATTCGCCTGGGAAGCATTCTATCCTAATGGAAGCATCAATCCCTCCGGAGCGATACCCGGAGGATTTGGGTTTTATCTTAATGGGACTAAGGAATTTACGGATAGGTTGTCGAACGGAGCGACGGAAATTATCATGGGCTATCGCATGATGCTCGAGTCTGGGTGGGAATGGGTCAAGGGTGGAAAATTACCCGGCATATGTGTGTATTGACCGCGTTCTGGTTGGGAGTTTGATATATTGACTACAATTTCCAGTTGGGGGTATTGGGAGCAAAGCCTACGGCTGCAGTGGGGGAAGGCAAGACGCTCGGGACGCGTGTTTCGATGTTCGTCTTATGTGGAGGTATTTTTCTTTTCTCTATTGACTGTGTGCACAAATGTTTACTGTTTTCTGCAGAGCCGAAGGTGCTGGGGAACTGTATACCTACCTACCGCTCACTCAAAACAACACCGATCGTCTCTTGGCTGTTCCTCCTCTATCCATAGAAAACAGTGACTTTGGAGACTCTGTCGGGCGGGGAGCGTTTACTATCCCTGTTGGTCGGTGGATGAGTGTCGCGCTGAGGATGAAGCTCAATCAGGTTGGCTGTGAGGATGGTACGTGCTATCCTTTCCAACATCCTGTATCTTTCATTCACTCTCTGCGTATTAGGTGAAATGGAACTCTTCATTGACGGAGATTCTGTCATGTCCGTCTCCGGTTTGACTCTTGGCACGTCCGAGGAAGCTAGATTCATGGGAATGCATTTCCAGACCTTCTTCGGAGGTAAGTTTTCTTGTGTCAGACATAGATATCCGTGGATGGCGGTTTTAACTTTCTTTTTCTCGGCTGTGTTTTCAGGCAGCCAACCTGACTGGGCCTCCCCGAAAGATCAACGCGCTTGGTTCGCAGATGTAACGGGACTCATTCTTCGTTAGAAAGCTGGATATCGTACATTCGTTATTTCAATAATTAATTGCTTTTGCAACAAGTCTCTGACCTGGCCATTGGCAAAGCCTATAATCACTATTATCTAACAGTTTCGGACGCGTGCGTTCGGATAAAGAACTGGTTCAATCAGATAGAAGGTTAGCGCCAGCCGTTAGTTGTCTACAATCAAAATGTTCCATTAGACTCTCATTGTGAAGTTTATCTGACTAGTCTCATGCCCTGGATGCTTGTTCCGCGCGGCTTTTCGAAGCATGTAGTTGACGCTGGTCTCCAGGGCATGAGGCTGTTTATTTTTGGGTATTTTGTCTTTGTACTGGAAGACGCAAATCCTCATTCGCTGTACGAAGCAAGCATACATTACTTGTAGAAAATTTTGCGTGATTATTTAAGCAAGCAAGAAAAATAAGTTATGTACGTGAGATGTCCGTGTGCTGGTGCTGATACTATTACTAGCACCGATGAGATAAATGAATGACGAAAAGTGCACTCCCCTTCCTCCGCTGTAAATCAAGCATCTATATATCTGGCAAATATATCAAATCATGATAATCCCAAAGCTTTCCTCATCGCCTGATAATTCGGTGACCCCACACCGGTGACTGGGTCCCATCCTTCGAGTACCGGGAATCCTTTCGTGCCACATCCTGGGTTGCTTCCTGCAACAAAAAAATCATGAGAAATACAATTCAAACTAGTGCGGACAAAAACGGACCAGATTTAATATCATAAAATGCCTCCGGATGAGCGTAGATCCACGGATTCATAAATCCCAACGGAGATTTTCCTTTGGACAACAGCTCGTCATTGAGAAGTGCGACGATGGAAGCGAAGATAGGCGAAGAGGCGGAAGTCCCTCCTATGGAGATGACCTCGCCGGAGAGGAATATCTGGAGTTTCTCTCCCTGTGCAGAAACATCTGGGTATCCTCGTCCGGTCCGGTTGTAGAGGCCTTTGTACAATTGGGGGCCTATTTTGTTGAGGTAGGTTGATACGGCTTTTTGTTCTGGATAGTTGGGAGATAGTGAGTCGAGAAAGAACTTTGAAGGGGAGGAGGAAAGAACCACATACGCCACTGAGGTTGACCAAAGTAGTTGGAGAATCCTCCTGCCGAGAGATCTGCACCCTTTTCCGGGAAGTTCGCGGTAGCACCAACAAGTGTGGTACTGTACCATCCAATGTCAGTCACGGAAAAAGGTCGCTCTAATAAATGAAAAGGATCCAGAGACACTCACTAGGGGCAAGTTGGCCATGCAGCCAAGAATGGCTTTCCATCACAATTTCCATCGGGAGAAGAAGCAACACCGCCATCGCCAGTCGCGTACAGAATGCTCACTCCTCGTGAAGTGAGCTTCATGAATGCGTCGCACATTGCGCTATGAAACGAGATGAGTTTGAGAGGGTTTCATCAAACACGAAAACCGAGGATAAACTCACAAGGTCAAGGGCTTGGACAAGCCACTCTCGTCCCCAACCACACCGTAACTCGTCGTCAGCACCAACGGGGGGTTCTGTTCGGCCAGCAGATCATTGATGATATCGAGGAAACCGCCGTCATCTCCATCCTGGTTCTTGTCGCCAATATCAACGAATGTAGTCGGAATGCCATTTGCCAAACCGACAGTGTATTGGATATCGAGATTCTATTAAGGAAGTTGTTCAGTATGAGCATTCAAAGAACAGTCTTATTCGGAAATTGTATCACTTACAGCTTCTGTGCCAGCTTGTGAAATTCCCTGATCATTCGAAGCCCCGTCTAAGAGTTGAGTGGCGAACGTTGTATTGGAGGGCATGTCTGGCCTGAAAAGCTGTAAGAAGTTCTTCAAGTCGGCCTAAATATCATGTTGTCCCGTTAAGCACGTCAATGGCAACGGAATCAAAGCAGAAGTACAGACTTTATTCGCATCTTGCCCGCCGAACGCAGAAACACCGAGTGTGCTATTGGTGTATGGATTGACAGGACTCGAAGGGATGCCATACAGCTTTTGCAAGCAGGCTGGTGTCACGGTCTTGTTGCAGTTGGAAAATCCAGCAGTGGAGGTTGGGATAGGGGTCATGGAAGTCGAAGAGGCTTTGTCCAATGCCTTGTTCACGGATGAACCACCCTTGTAATGACCGCTGATAGAGATGATCTTGCCCTGATTATTATGGTAGAATCTACATATTCACTGATCAGAAATGATTAAGTCGAGGAAAGGAGTAAAGTCTCTTACGAGGTAGTAGGATGAATAGCTTTGATATGTTCCTGCAAATCCTGGGGAATACTGTACTCCATAGTACGCATGGACAGTGCACCTGTGGCTGTGTGTTGGTAGACGTTGTATCTCGCATTCAGCATTGAATTCGCAGTTCCGACGGGGACAGAAAACTTGAGCCAGTCTCCTGATAAAGACATTGTCTTCGCATCAATGTTGTTCGATGATAGCCAGTTCCGGACAGAACGAACGGATTCTGGGTTTGGTCTAGCATGGTATTCGACCTGTGGAGGGAGGAGGCGGGGGAGGAGGAATGTTATGTACTATAGTATACCGACACGATAGCGTTTTCCACTCACGTCTGCCCGAGATAACCATTTCCCATAATTTGCGTGTTCCGGATCACTGGCCTCTGTTAACGCGTTCTCGAGTCCTCCACGGTCATTCATGGCAAGATTAATCCGCATATGAAGCGTCTGGTCATTACTGGCCTCCTTTACTTGAGTATAACCTTTCGGAATCGAACTGCGACGATCGTGAACAATCATGGTTCGGCTTTGGATGGATAGGCCATAAGTGACCACCACTAAGGCGAGGGATACCAGCTGCAGCGCGTGCAGACCGGTTGATGAGAGCAACATGGCGCTGGTTCCAGAGTCTAGAGAGCGAGAGGTAAAGGGTTTGAAAAGGGGGCAAAAGGAGGTCAGAAGCAAAGGGAAAGAAAGACTAGAAGTCAAAAAGAAACGAGGTGATGAAGGTTAAGAATAAAAGAATTGATGTGACTTAGACGGTAAGGGTCGATAATATCGAATCGAGAAGACGGCAAATCAGTGCAATGCTCGGTTCTGCCAAGCCAGTTGGAAACGCTGCCAAAGAAACAGCGCCTGTTGTGCAGCGCATGTTTCAGCAAGTGGGTAGAAAGTAATAAATTGACGGCAAGGGCTTTGAAAGGCGCTGAACATTTTTGCAAAGCATGTTTGTGATCATTCAGGGATCGACGTCCCCTCAGGCTCTTTACACTACCTACCGGCGTACCTGTGAGTCCTGTGCTGACATTCACTAGACGCAGAGGTTATTAAGTAGTAGACTGCACGCCATATCATGAAGCTTTAGAAGCTTTAGAAGCAATGGCCGCTTAGATGTCTTCCTGGCGGTTAAGAATCAAGCTCAAGTTGCAACGATCAACTCTAGTCTGTCTTCCGCGGCGCGTCGGGAACGCGTTGTAATTTGAATTGTATATTATAATGCTGTGAAGTAAATGGAAGATCCACTTCGGCGCGAAGAGACCGTTATTGGGAAAAATCATCGACCTCAATCTACCTCAACTTGTTACCTTAAAGGCTTCTTTTTATCGGATGGGATACTAACCACTTCAAGCTGAGCAAATTTTTTGAGTGATCTCGGTGAGCTAAAAGAAGTGTAGCTTGTTCAATATATTCAGTGAATGAGAACGGATCCGTCCGGACGAGTCATGACAGCTTCAGTCGAGCGTGAGCGGTACTTACCGTGGTCTAGTCTTGGCATCTGCTGTAATACAGCAGGGCGAGCTAATCAAGGTATCCAAGTGCGAGACTCGAGCCGAGACCGAGTTGTTCAATGGTCAGCCACTTCAGAAGGTAAGGCCTTGTTCAATAGCGGAGCCTTGTGCTCTGAGGTGCACTAAGATTTAAGTACTCACGCGTCAAAGAGTATGCGGTAACGCGACCCTCTGTGAATGTGGCAAGGTTTAAGAATAATTAGATACCCTTGCATACAGTGGTCGGTTTTAGTCTGGACCCCGCATCCGGAAGAACATTTAATGCGTAGTATTCTAACTCAAGGCACAATTATCCAAACTTGTTCCCCAAGTCATCATACTCTAACACTTGCCGTAACAATTATTCCATTCAACTTGCAAAATGTACCCACTACCAATAAACGGCTTTCACCCAGCTGTGCACAATTTCTGGGCCTTAGCAAGTATTTCAGAATTCATTCTTGATCCTTTAAGACTTAATTAGATACATAATTGAGAAAAGTTTTTGAGAGAAAATACTATTAGGAACTATGATATTATGATACCTGTCACCACCCTGTAAAATGGATATCTAGTTGAAGAGAATATTGTATATTTGCAAATTTAGAGAAAACTTACATCTTTTCAGGCTGCCAAACACACTCTGCAGTTCATTCACCACATATTGACAGCTAAAGATGTCAATATCATATCATTGTATGTAGTTGACACAACTTTTCAGGGCATAAATGCAGTATTTATTTGACCTAATGCAATTTTGAGTTCAATGATGACAAAAATCCTCAAGTTTTAGTATAAGGACACAGCACTTGTAAAGATTTGTTGACATGAAGAATAAGTTACATGGAAAGTTCATTTGCTCTACTAGCTAGCACTGAATGAATAAATAAAGATGCACTTTTCTTGCAAAGAACTGAAAATCTATCCCAAAATCTGTATCATGACAACCCCAAAGCCTTCCTCATTGCCTGATAATTTGGTGAGCCGATGCCAGTCACTGGGTCCCAGCCTTCAAGTGCTGGGAATCCATCTGTGCCACATCCTGGGTTGCTTCCTGTAGCAAGTCAAAGTTGTTAGAGAGGAGTTCAAAAAAAGGTTTTTTTCAGTCAAAACGGACGAACCCGATGTGATATCATGGAATGCTTCTGGATGAGCATAAATCCACGGATTCAAAAATCCCATTGGAGGTCTTCCTTTGGATATTAGTTCATCATTGAGGAGTGCAATGATAGAAGCAAGGATTGGTGAAGAGGCAGAGGTTCCTTGCTCTGAGATGACCTCGCCGGATTTGAAGACTGGAAGATTTTGGCCCTGTGCAGAAACATCTGGGTATCCTCGTCCGGTTCGGTTGTATAAGCCTTCGTAGCGATCAGGACCGAATTTGTCAAGGTAGCCTGCTACGGCTTTTTTTTCTGAATGTTGCCACAAAATAGTAATGTGTTGGGTGAGACGGGGTCTTGAAAAAAGTAGATGAAAGAAATACATACGCCACCATGGTTGATCAAAGTAGTTGGAGAATCCCCCCGCTGAAAGATTAGCACCCTTTTCAGGGAAGTTCGCTGTAGCACCGACAAGTGTGACACTATACCATGCACTGTCAGGCAGGAGAGGATAAACATTCCAAGAAACTCACTAGGGGCAAGTTGGCCATGCCGCCAAGAACGGCTCTCCATCGCATTCTTCACCGGGAGAAGAAGCGACACCGCCATCACCAGATGCATACAGGATACTTACTCCTCGTGCGGTGAGCTTCATGAATGCGTCGCACCATACTCTTCAAACAACGAAATGAAACCTTGGAGGATTGAACTGAACATTAAGAAACGCACGAGGCCAAGGATTCAGAGAGGCTCCTTTCATCCAAGCCGTAACTAGAAGTCAGCACTAATGGCGGGTTCTCCTCGGCCGCCAAGTAATTGATACTGTCGATGAAAGTGATACCATCATCATCATTCTGGCTGCCAATGTCCACAAATGTTGTTGGGATACCGTTTGCCAAACCGACTGTATATTGGATATCGAGGTTCTGTTTGGAGAGATGATTGAGTATGAGGATTCGAGGAGTTAATATGTGGGAGTCGGCGTGAAACCAATTACTTACGGCTTCGACGCCAGCTTGCGGAATGCCCTGGTCGTTAGAAGCATTGTACAGAAGCTGAGTACTAAACGTTGTATCGGAGGACATATCTGGTCTGAAAACCTGTAGAAAGTTCTTCAAGTCGGCCTAGAGATTGGATCGTTCCAGTTAAAATGTCAACAGGAACAAGATATTGGAAGTTTAGCAACCTTGTTTGCATTCTGTCCGTCAAATGCAAAAACACCAAGTGTGCTGTTGGTGTGTGGATTGACAGGACTCGAAGGAATGCCGTATAGCTTTTGCAAGCACACTGGTGTCACAGCCTCATCGCAGGTGGAGGAGCTTGGATCTTGTATATGGCTTGATGAACTCTTGCTCTCTGATAACGCTTTGTTTGTAGATGAGCTGCCTCGGTAGTGTCCGCTGATAGAGATGACTCTGTGCTCATTGGAGATGAATCTGGATATTTACAAAAAATCCCAGTATCCGTATTGGTAAGGAATGATTAAGGTTTGAAGGGGGAGAACTAAATGTCTCTTACGAGGTAGTAGGATGGATAGCTCGGATATGCTTTTGTAACTCCTGTGGAATACTGTACTGCATAGTACGTAACGACAGAGCACCGCTGGCGGTATTCTGATAGACAACGTATTTTGCGTTCATCATGGGGTTGAGGACTCCGACGGGAGCAGAAAATTTGAGCACGGTCCCTGATTGTTCCGTATGATCGATGTTGTTCGATGATAGCCAATTACGGACATGATCAGCGGCCTCTGGGTTTGCTTCTTCGTAGGGTTTGACCTGTCATCGAGATGGGGGATTGGGGAAGGATGATAAGCACCACACCATAATTAAACATCAGATAGTGCTATAGTGTTCCACTCACACCTTCCTGAGATAACCACTTTCCATGGTTTGGGCTTTGCGGATCACTAGCCTCTGTTACCGACTTCTCGAGTCCTGCACGGTCATTCATGGGAAGATGAATCTGCATATTAACCATCTGATCATCACTAGCCTCCTTTACAGGAGTATGACCGTTCGGAATCGAACTGCGACGGTCGTGAACGATCATCGTCCGTTTTTGGATGTATGTACCGTAAGTAGCAGCCGCCGAAACGAGAGATACCAGCTGCAGCAGGTGCAAACAGATTGATAAGAAGAGCATCATGCTGCCGGACTAGGACGTCTAGACAGGCAGCGAAAGTGTTGTTAAAGGGAGTGTGAGCGGGAGTGGAAGGAAAAAAAAAAACTAGCAGGAGAAAAGAATAGAGCTGATGAACGCAACGAATACAAGAATTAATATAAAGTCGATGGCATGAACCCGGACAGGCACTGCCGAGACAAGTGAAAACTAAGGATTGTGCCATGCACGGATGTTTCGGTAGAACTGAAGGAGTGATAAATTGCTCTGAAAGCGCCCAACTTTTCATTCATTGGTTACCTGCGGCTTAGCGCTTATCTGTGATGTGGATACCAAATTTACGATACATATTCAAAGGTTTCAAAACAATAATAGCTTAGGGTTCTCCTATTCTATGTTGAGCGGCATCGTTTGAATGTTCCTCTTTCTGGTGGTCAAGAAACCATCAGCTCGATTTCGCCTTGGTTGATTTGCTTGTGAATAGTGTTGCCACCCGCTGCTCGTCGGGATATACAATCGACTCCCCACCAATCGGAGATATGCATTATGCCGACCGCTCATAATGCGATCTGATGTAATACATGCATGTTAACAAGGCGCCAAAGCTACTGTAAAAAAACCAGTGGTACCGATTTCGACTACCGTCACTTTGGTTTCTGGTCCTCGAGACGGATCCAAATAAAGCCAAGAGTGCGAGCAAATGGCCATCGACATCGTGAAGATACCGCCGGAGCGTGGACACAGTAAGTAATGAGCATAGTATCATGGTCGGCATCATTATCATTTCCGAGCGCTCTCTAGCTCGATATTTTGTTTGTAATATTTTTAAGAGGTGATACAAGAGGCGGTTAAGATTCAGATCAGGGATACGAAGAAAGGCCCCTTCCAAATACAGTTGACCACATAAGCCATACATTTGACACTTGGCTCAACGAAGATGTATAGAACTCCCCTAGATACCTATCATGCCGGACCAGTGTGTGCTCGATGTCCTTCGGCGTTGAAAGAGTTAGGCCCTAGAAAAGAAGCGGGAATCCGAGCAATGGTTGATCACTAATCAGGAAATTTGGCTTCACTTCTTGTCCGCTTCTGCATATTGCACTTCTAAATCTACTCCTAGTCGTCATAATTAAACTATTCTCTGAAACAGAGTCCAGAGAACCTTCCAAGTGCGAGAACAAGGTATCCAAGTGAAAGCATTGAGTGTACAGTCCTGGGATGATCGACAGTTTGGAAAGAATGTCTTGTTCAATGGTGGTGCATTGAATTCTGTACTCCACCCTTTCATGAATCATTCGATTTTGAAGTACATTGCAAAGTTTTCTACCTTATCGGTGATGGTGACGGTAAAGCTTTATTCCAAGTTTGGGCAAGTGTTGGGGTACTTACGAGCGTCTATTGGGCGTCAATGGTTGAATTGCGTTTCTCACGCAAAAAGGCTCCGTCGACGCACGACTGCCTTACACTCAACACTCATCGACGGCGACGACGGCCTGGCTTAGGTTACAGGTTACCAAGCCGCCGTCCAAGGCAGCAAGGCAAGTCAGAAATTTATCCTCAATTATCTCATGCTCACCGTCAGATAACAGTACGGCTTTTCATCGCTTTGTCTGCTCATTTCCGATATACCAACTTTATATACACGTTTGATACCAACATACTGCATATCTTTCTCTTATCATGACTTCAAAACATCCACCCCCACCTAATCGACCGGCCCCTCCAGTCCCCACTAGCTCAACACCTACTCCTTCGACCTCCGCAGCACCTCCTGCACCTTCTCTTCAAGAAAGCATCACTCTTTCGACCGAATCGTGGCAGCAGGACCTCCATACTTTGTTTAGAAATACAAAAGAATGGTTCCCGGATGTTGTTTGGCAAGTCGGTGTTGGCGTCGGAGTTGACGGTGAAGTCGAAGGCGTAGTTGAAGAAGTTTGGGGACACAAAGGTATGGAATGATTAATAAGTCCATCTATTTCCAATATCATATCGTATCTTTAGCCATTGTTTACGCCAGAGCACCACCTTCATTCCAATCACGATATTTTCAATTCCGCCCTTCAAATGCCAGCACTGGAGCCTTGTCTCCGTCACCTACTCACTCTCCTGCGCGTACACCAACACCTACATTACCTGGTAATTCCGCCCTCTCTTTGAACCTGGGTGGTCCAGGGCTGGGGCTGGACATGCAGCTTTCAAGATCTCCATCACCGTTACGCGCTACCAGCAGGACCAATGGAGGATCTCCAGTCCCTTCTATGACGGCCAACGGAGTACCGATAACCAGACTCCAGACATCCATAACCCCCGCCTTATTTTCCAATGAGCTGGAGTATCTATATACAGGTCAAGGCTTTGGAGAGGCTTTCGAGTTTCTTTTCGACGATAACGGCGGAGAACTCGGACTAGGCGCAGGCGACCTAGGTGATGGAAGGGAAGGAGAAGCAGCGCAAGAACTTCGTCTTGACAAGCTCCGAAAAGATCTGGTGTTTATGTGGAGGTCGAGGTTGTACAGTGATGTCAAGATTTCACTTACCATGTCCTCGAGACCGCAGTCAGGAGGAGAATTGACTTGGACTGGTTGGACTGGGAGCTCGAACAAGGATCATGAAAACACTACGGCCGTGTTTTCTACGCACAAGTTTATCCTGGTTTCGAGATCGAGTTACTTTAGAACACTCCTTCTCGCTAATCCAATCAACAAACTCTCTTCTTTGTCTTCTTCCTTATCCTCGTCAATTTCCTCTACTCCTGGCGCTCCCCCAGTTCTCACTCTTCCCTCACCTCCTTTCACTCCCGCCTCATTACACTTCACTCTCGGATACCTGTACACCGGAACCCTTGCCTTTTCTCACCGAACATATGATCTCACTACCGCGCTGCATATCTACCTTTCGGCATTACCTACGTACCTTAATCTCCCAAGTCTTCGAGACGAGGTACGAGGTCGAATCATCGTCGAATTATGCCATGGGCTGTTCCACGCGTTTTTAGAGTTTGGAGAGTATGAAGCCCTTGTAAGGGGAGTGAGGGGCGGCGCCACTTCGGCGGCTGCGAAACGCATGTCCACGGGTATAGGTGCCATTGGGGGATGTCGCTGTCGTTCATGTGCCCGTCGCGCACCGAGGATTTTACAATTCGTATCCTACCTCGCTGGGCTTAAAAACGTCTCGGATCCTTACCTAGACCGAGGTGCGAGACGGGCGCTGGTGGGTCTACTTGGCGATGGATGGGTGACTAACGAGTGGGCTAGCATGGACTCGAAACTACGGGATAGTGTGTTGAGAGGGGTCAAGAAACGCGTTTCAGCTGAAGTCGGAGGTGGAAGCGCGGGGACTGGAGACACTGGAGGAGGGAATATATGGAATATGCTCTTTGCGGTGGAGGGTGCCCTGGCGCCTCAGGGGAGACTTGCAAAAGCAATTGCGTCGGCTTCCAAAGCTGCAAGAGCCGACAAGGTCATGGACGACCCGGACGCGAGAGACTTGCGAGATCAGGGAGATAAAAACTGGTATCTGGTTGTTCGCGCGGACCTCTTTCGAGCGAGAGAGATGATCGATGAAACTCTTGCTGAGAGGGTCGTGGAATGTTTTACGATCCCCCCTCCGCCATCTGTAGAGGAAGATGTCCAGTACTCTGACTGGCATGAAATTCTTCTCAGAGCTTCCCCTACATATCAACAACATTCGCCGAAATCAGGACATACGAGGCATCATAGGCTCGCTTCCATTGTATCCTCGCTTTCGCCATCAACACTCACACCGTCAAATGCTTCGGATGTTTCCGTTCCAGTGCACAAGGGTACGTTGAGTAATGGGAATAGTCCAGCAACAGCATACGAAGACGCACATAATCTCTCCCTGATTCTCTCTTCTCTCATCCGTGGACTGAGACCATCCAACGCTCCGCTCGTCTATCAAACCCTCGTCTCTAATGTCCTCCTTCTGCGCGCCCATCCGGATCCCGACTCATCTGGATATCAATCGATGTCGATGTCAGTGTATGATGACGACCCGTATGGGATGGGAGGGTTCGGTGCGAATGCTCTACTGTTGCCGCCGACATCGCATGTGAGGATACAAGTGGAGGAAGTAAGGTTGGAGGTGTTGAGGTGGATGTCGGTAGGAAATAGGTGGAAGGAGGTTAGAGATCAGGGAGGATTTGTTGGGAAAGAGGGTGAGAAGGATGGGTTGATGGAGCAATGGGCGTTAAAGGAGATTGCTGATCGTAAGTCGGTTGTTTCACTCCATTTGGTTAATATGTGTTCTCCTTTGCTCGGCGTTCCTTTTCTTCCATTATCGAAATTCTGATCATCACTCTTCTATAACTTACCCGGCTTTGTTTCTGCAGATCTACAGGTGCCAGTGGACGAACTCCTTCAAGCACCATCGAATACACGCGCTGCAGGGTCATCCAGGGTCACATCCCCCACTCCATCTCGAGACCGTCTCAGACCAAGAAATGATTCTGACAGAGAAACAGTGTCGATTCATTCAACGAACTCCATATCTCCCTCGATGAGAGTATCCATTCTCTCAAAGAACTTGCCCGTGAAAAGTAGTGCTAGTTCCGTACGGAGTGTCAGTACAGTTGGTTCGGCCAATACGGTGGGGAGAAGGGTCGGTAGGAAAGCCACGACGCCCACAGCACAATTAGAAAAAGGAGAGAGGCCGGACTCAAAACTGACTCCCCAGGACATAAAGATCTCACTGGAAGAAGAGGAGGAGGAGGAGGAAGACAAAGATGGTGATCAAGATACAAGCATCAAGTCTACCCCGACACCGTCTACGTTAGTTTCAACGCCACCTCAATCCCGGGTTACTTCACGAGTTGTCTCTCCTTCCCCGTCGACCAAAAGGTCTGGAGTGACATCGCCCTCGCCTTCTGCCTCGAATAAAAGGCTCGCCAGTTCCCGTTCGAGTGTCAAGAGTATGTCAAGCACAACAAGCTCTATCTCACCTCGGGCCCCCGCTGCGCGTTCTCCTTCAACTCGTCCTCGTTCGACGTCATCGTCGCACTCCACACTATCCACTCGATCGACAGCATCGAAGGCTTCGACTACATCAACTGTTCGTAGACATAACCGCGGCGGAGGCGGAGCTCTTCAAGTTCCTCCAGTCCCTGTTCCGAGACCTATTAGTGCTTCTACTAGTGGTACGAGCGGAACCTCTGCTGCGTCAGGTAGCTCTGCCACAAGTGACTTTCATACTGCTCCGTCTAGTGGAACTCCTAGGCAGAGAGAGCGGACCGTCAGTGGTACTTCAACCGGGAGTGTGCGTAGTACAAGAAGTACCAAAAGTGTTACGCCGAGTACTAGGAGTACCGCTTCAACTGGCGCTAGAGCAGGGACAACGACCAAGAGGCCTTCGTCTGTTACCGGATCAGTCAAAAGCTTACGTGCTTCTCCGGCGGATAAAGCCCGTGCACAGGCTCAAGCAGCAGTGGCGGCGAACAAAAGTGGCGCCAAAACTCTTGGGACAAAGCCTCAGGCTGCAACCAAGACGATATCTAAAAAGGCTTCCAGTGATACCATCAAAGGCGAAGGTTCCTCCAAGTCTAGCAGCCGAAGTAATACTAAAAATGATACTCTTGCTCCCCCCGTTCCTCCGCTTCCTTCTTCTTCCTCTTCTTCACCTACCCCTTCTACATCCGGTACCTCCTCTCCTGCAGCTGCCCGCGACCACTTACCCTCTCCGCCAACGGAGACCGAAGGTGAAACAGAGCCCTATCCGACTCATCTCGGTGCCACACTGTCCATCGGAATACCTTGCATCGTCACCTCTAAGCGAAAACGGTTCCGTGCGTTTGCCAGATACATTGGTGAAGTCGAGGGTGAGAGAGGGCCTTGGGTCGGTGTTGAGGTGCCTATAAACGATTCGTCTGAAAGAGATAAAGACAAAGACGTAGTCATGGGTGACTCGAGGCCCTGGAACGACGGGAGTTGGCAAGGTATACGATACTTTGATCTTTTATCGAAAACACAGTCTGGATCCGGGGAGGCGGAGGAGGAATGGGGAGATGGTTCGTACGGGGATAGTGATCGACCTAGCACTAGACGGAGGAGAGATAGAGAGATGCCCTCTGCATTTACGAAGGGTACTAAACGCCGTGTAGATCAGTGGAGCGGAGATTCTCAGTCTACATCGAGATATAATACGATGTCGTCAAAGAGAATGCGTATGGGGATGGGGATAGGGAGGAGTGCGAGCCCTTCGATGAGCGATGGTGGATATGGAAGTAGTGGATACGGTATGGGAGCGACGGAGAGTAGGGGCTTATTCGTTAGGCCCCAGCAGGTGTTATATGTTGTCGATGCGATTGATGGGGATGACCTTTGAGTCGTGGAATTTTGGAAGAGGTATGTCGTTCTCGCTTTTTTGTGAAAGAATCGGGACTGACTTGGTGGTCAAGGCCAATACCCTGTAGCTGATCACACGTTTCTCATTTTTCTTTCTCTTACTGGGAGGATAATGTATCCATACACTCGTTCTTTTTTTCTTATTGCCCATTTCCATATACAAGTCCGACCTTAGACCGTACTCTCGTACATCTCGGTCTTTCAGTGTCTCAACCCGCTCTTTCCCTGACGATCCTTTCCTTTCCTTTATCATTTCTCTTCTCCTTTTCTATTTCTCTTGCCTCTTTCTGTAATTGCGTCCGCGTCTCAAATCCTTACCTACCGTAGTAGTATCATTTAAATGTCCTATTGGACGGATGAGTCCCAACCTCGCTTGCTCGCATTTTCATCATGATGTCGTACTATTTTTCCTTTTAGTCTTTCGTTAGCTCTTTTATGTATCTGATATGTTCGCTGCCTTCATAAATGATGATCATAGTGCGCGAAGCCTGAATGGTTGTCAAGGAGAGTTCTTAAACAGAATTCCCGTATTCTAATTCATAAATAACAAACCAACAAAAGATCGTCATAGTATACCTCAAAAAAACACATAATGTACATGACATCGCAAACTAATATGCTGTGGGCTGAAGGGTGGCTTGTGGTGCACGCAGAGGTTCCATTTTGAACGGAGGATCCGGATCTGTTTTCGAATGGAAATCTGCACTTGACGGAAGCGGTGCTGGTTCAGGAATAGGTGTTGTCTCCTCTGAGCTGACCTGATTCGGAGTTGCTGTATGAATAATCCCGCCGCAAAAATGAAAACAGGAAGCAGCAACTTACCTGCGTCGGCGCTTCCGCCGGTTCCTCCCAAGGCATTAAAAGCTTCGGACTAGTTGCCGATTGTAATAACATCGGAGGAAGCGTTAAATGCTTCTTCATTTCCTCGAATTTGGAGTCGTCAGTGTCAAGTCTGCTAACAGTCGGAGGGGTGTTGATTGAACTCTTTCGACTACGCAGACTAGGCTGAGATTGAGAAAAGTCCACAGTCGTTAGAGTATGTCTCTTGACTGATGGGATCCCAGTTCCGGGGGTCGACGGACTAGACGGAACGCTCGGAGTTGTCGCAGGCTAAGAGTTGAAAAAACTATCAGTATCGCATTACAGTGAAAAGTAGAGACGATTTTACAGGTTTCCAGGTCCAGGCTGAGTTCGAGTTTGAATCGAATCCAATACTAGGTGGCTGAGGCTGAGCGTTCGATTGCGGTCGGTGTTGAAAATAGTCGGGTGCCTGCTGCTCAGTCATCAGAGCATTGGCATAAGCGTCATGATAGTGAACCTCCGAGCCCTTCAAATCCAGTATCGAGCTTTTTTTTGGTGCAGCATTGAAAGAAAGCTCTGGATACCCATGGATCAGGGAGCCCGCTGATTGTCTCTTGATGTCCAAAATTGAACTAAAACTGGACCGGCTTCTCAGGGTGGCCTCCTGGACTTTGATTTCAATACTTGCAGGAAGAGTGCGATCGTTCCGGAATCCTTCGAAAAAGCTGCTGGAACTTGTAACTTCCTTGGCAACGAAGGTACTTTCTCGAAAACCTCGACCGTCAATGGTTAACCGAGCATTGAGGGTAGCCATTAGACAGTTTGCATACCTACGCACGGGATGAGTGATGAGTGCAGGCAGCTGGAAAGGGTGAACCACTAAACTTACAGTTTTGGCAGTGTGTAGAACCTGTATCGGGTCATGAAAGTTCACGTAACCTGCTCAGCAAAATCATGGGAAGATTTGGCACTCAAACTCACATAATGAAATGCACCAAAGAGTTTCGTAGACTTAGGTAGAACAGCAACTCGATGCAGGCTCCAATTGCAGTTATCATCCCGGTATCAACCGCAACACTCATGACTCTCTCTACTCTCGTTGTCAGCGGACTGGTTTGACCCAAATCTTTCATGATTCGATTTTGCTATGGTCAAGTAAGTCAACGAGCTTGAAGAAAGAACAGTGCTCTCACCAAATAGAGAATGGTGCAAGAGATAATAATGTCGCATACAGCGCTCCCGCCCAGCCATAACTGCGAACGATAAGTATGTTGAACAGTCAAGTCGAACGCTTTACTGACAATATTGATACAGAGCAGACTGGAATCGGTATAACTGGAGGTCCCCGCTCCCAGGATGTCCCCACCCGAAAATCTCTAGGCGAAAATGAATATGAGATAGTGCGTCCATCGTCAACGGAAAACTCGAAGACTCACTCCGAAACCAGATATCGACACCATCACGCATTGAGCCAGTGATATTATCATTATGAGAACAATAATTGCCCAATGCCCACCAAGGACGCGAATGCGCCAGCAGTAAAAGGCATGTACCATCGAAGAAGCTATAAAACGGATTGTTGGCAATCAATACATTCAAAATTTTTGGGAAATAGAGGAACGGGACTGATCATGATGATGACATACCAATTCCACATAAGATGGCCACAGCTTGAAATCCCGGCTCGAGAATGGAGTAGGATAGATATCCTTTCGAAATGATACTCCATATCACAAGTACCGTTGCAATCACAGCTGATATACATTCGACGAGAAAAACGGCGAAAACTGCGAAGGTAAGGTGAGGTTAACAGTAAGAAATGAGTGTGATTCTAGTAATTCTTACCTGTGATCTTCATGTAAAGTGGGTCTGTTTTTCGGAATGAAAGGTAGTACAAGACTGGAGCAAGGTTTAAAACGAGTCTGAGAGGGCAAGATGACGAGCGAGAACATACAGACTTGAACAATCAAGATGCCACTGAGGATATAGCTCAGCATATAACCAAGAAACTAACAATGTCTTGCAGTCAGTCGATAGGTTACCGTGTGGTGATACAGAGCTCACAAGAGGGACATCACTGTATGAAAGCCAACATTCAATGTATTTCGGAGCCTTAGGATAAAGGAGACGCACGTTAGAGCAGAGAATTCATCTACCGAGGAATTTGGGTCAAGATCCCTGTCAAGTATGACAGTCCCTAGATCTAGCCCAGAAAACCTTGGAATATACACCATCCCAATATAATCCCCCTGGGCTTATTCCACCAGTCTGCACAGTCCAGATGAGGCACTTGTCTCGTCGGTTACAAAAAATAGATAAAGAACCAAGCCCCAGCGCCAAGATTCAAAAGTCCGGACGAACAAGAAAGTGACTTCTCCAAGTTACAACAGAGGCACGTAGAAAGGGAATGCCGAAAATTTGCTGGCGTGGAATCTAGATGGGAGGGACTGGCCCTAACAAAAGAGAAAAGACCAGCAGCGTCAAGCTGACGAAGAACGAAGAAGGACAGCAAAAGCGTCTACAAGCGACGGCGAGTTGGGTATGAGTTCCCAGGCGAAAAAAGGGTTGAACGAAACAGGGCACCATGCTCTTTATAGCACACTGATTTCAGCTGATGATAAGACCAAAGGGAACCATTCAGCCTGCTGTGTAGATCACTAAATTGGAAAATGTCCAACAACACATCACAGATCTCAGCTTCCATGGTGCCTATTAAAATAACTTGCCGTGGAGCATCCGACTGGGCAGCAGGAATGAAAACGCGTCTCGAGGCGGCGGCAAGCGTTCTTCTCCCTCTTCTCCCATTTGACCGCGCTTGACTAAAAAAAGAAAAAGATCCCGTGGCGCAGTCATTAAAAATACTCGAGGAGAAACAGCTGCTGAGGGGTGAGATGAAAACAGACGTTCCTAGAATTCTCGAAGGGCTTGCAGGTAACCTGCAACAGTGCAAACACCGCGATGATAGCCTGCAGCCCGAACATCTCTTGCAAGAGCACCATATTCACCAGGTCAGAATTACCCGGAACGATCATGATCTCTTCCCCTAGAAAGATGCGATTCAGATACAATAAACAGAGCAAGCTGGATTAAACCGGAGCGTAGACCAATGAGAGGACGGGGACGTATGGTGACTACACTGCCAATCGAGAGACGATACCATCCAAAGGTGTCGAAAGTCACAGCGTCGTTAAGGGAATAGGAATAAACTGATGATCTTGAACTTGAAGCAGGTTTAAAGTTGGATCAAGGCTTGAGTCAAGATTCGAAAGAAAAGTAGAATATGTTGTATCTAATGCCAAACCTTGACGTTCTGACAGACCTGGGTTACTAGGGCCTACTTCTCGGTGCAAAATGTATCTACATACTATGTACACCTATCTCGTTATTACTGCGAGAGCAAGATATCATGTAATCCAATGAATACCGTTAAGTTGGGTCGAGCCGGGCTTCGAAGGGGTCGGTCCTGCAAGCGATGTCGTCGACCTGAAGGGAGGTATGATCTATTCAGTTTTTAATCATTAATATGATAGACGGGACTGCGAGACCCAAGAATGGAAGCAGCCAATGAGACAATTCCAGAGAAAATCGGACAGCGAAAATTGTCAGGGACAAAATATACCACAATCAGATTATCAATCCCCCTCCCGTCTTCCGTTTCATCGGCCGTGGTCATTTTCGATAGGTAGAACGTCTGGAAAAGTATGAAGAAGGGTTCTCGACGAGTTCAATATGTCAGCGTTAAAGCAACTCAGCAGGACAAAAAACCGATTGAGCGAGTGCGCGAATAGGGGCATAGCACTGTGATTCCGCTACCCATCCTAATGTAGCCTGCCTTAAAAGAGGAATAATTTTGAGTATTCAATGTTCGGCTACGGGACTCCCTGGTTCCCGGATTATTCGCCTGGAATTCTTTCTACAAATGAGATCTATTAGGAATACTAATACTAATAGGTATTCGCACACCTGGATACCTTGACCGAGACCCTGTCTGCTTCCCAGAAAGACCTAAAGTCCCAGCTATAAGAACGCACCAAGGAGAAATTACTCTGATGTCTTCCTATTCTGCAGACTTGTAGTGTCTAATCGGACTCGCGATCGCTGGACTTCCCAGCGGCGGCGGCATCAACACGTTGCCAATCTAGCTCAAGTTGTGCTTTCCTAGAAACGCGGTGCCTCGACCTAAACCGATTCTACCACTTCCCATTCTTCGGTTCCAGATCAATCGAATCTAAGCCCACGCTCGTTCTAAAATTCTGCACCTACCCATTTTGAAGCCAAGGTGTATAGAGCACTGGGGAAGATTATCCTTTCTCGGTCTCCGAGGTCGAGGAATGAGATAATTCAATGACCTGCTTCTGAGGCACGTAGCACATGCTTCTGGTCAGCCGAATCGCGACTTGTATACGTTCGCATGCGTCCATATTAAGGGCGTTATTAGGGCTATAGTCCAGAACGAATTTGTTGAAGCTGAGCAAGGTTTCATCGACTCGAAATTACGTTTGCGGTGTTCGAACGGCGTCGCAGCAGATACATAGATTCAATCAAGATGTACTCCCCTGTGGACCCTGTAAAGGCAAGGTTTACGAGCTAAAATGTAGATAAGGGTGGTTCACCGAAGAAAAATCACGAAAGAAAACGTACTTACAGGATGCATGTATGTCATGACACTGTCACAATAGTGCCCGTATTACTATCCAGCTGTCTAGAATAAATTGAGATACGTCAGTTTGAAAATTTACTTGGACAGCCCCATAGATTATCCGCCCCACTGGCGTCGTTAAACATAGAAGGATTGAAACTGGATAACGATGATATAGTCGTACGAGATGGTTTGAGCCAGGTTTTTCCAGATAATTTCCAGAAACTGGCGATGGACCGTCGGTATGTTCCGTGTCCCAGATGTGTATACCGCAGACGACATGGTCATGGGGAAGCGCAACGGCCAATCTGCGCGTACAATTGGGTGTATGTGAGTTCTTGTGAGCAACGTAACGAAGGGACCAGGAATTGCGATAAGAAATTTCAATATCTTGCCAACGGTTTCCGGGAGAATGAAAGATGAGAACAGAATCATTATTGATGTCGTCATGCAGATGGATAGTTTCACAGCGGAGTGAGTGATAAAATCTGAGCAATTCAGCGAGAGTGGCTTCACCCTCAGCGCCAGCTTGAGCAGCAATGAGGTTTTTCCAGGTACTTTCCAGTCTGCTTTACGTTGAGAAGGACTTTGGAAAATCTGATGGTTGAGTGATCAATTTAATATTACGTACTCGGAACAATTGATGCCGGGCCCTCTTAAAAGCAGTGTGCCGTGGCACTGGTTACCGCTGACCACCGCCACGCTTTCCTTCGTGCTCAACAGTGCTCCTCCATCGTCTTCGTCTCCCAGCAGCTCAAGTCTTTGACTGTCCCAGAGAGCTTTACCTTGCTTGGGTCTTCGATTCGGTCCCCCTTTTTGTTGAAGGAAAATGCACCTCCCAATCCCCTGCAGCTCCACTGTGGAATTGCCTAGTCTTTTAGGGTTTCCTCCCAAATTTTACTCGACCTCGACCTCAACCTCGACATGCTCATTTTTTCTGCTTTCCTTCGTTGGAATTGCGGTTTTATTGGTCATAACATCTCTCAGATTCGTTCTTTGGAAAAAGTCAAAATCTAGGACTTTAGAACGAGAGAAGGAGCAAAAGTCAGAAAAGGGTCCGGTTCAGGTTCAATCTAGGTCGTGGAGGTCTTTTCTTGGAGGATTGGATAGTGTTAATCTGCCTGTGACCCTTACAGCCTCATCTTCGAGCACTGTGGTCGGCCGAGGCGTCGGTCTTAATGGCGCTGTATTGGGAAAGCAAGTGCCAATGTCGCAACCAGTACGAAGTGGCCCTACATTCGAACAACCGTGTACGTGGCTTTCAATCGTTCGCTTAAAGTCCGGTTGTTCTTACTCACGATCTATTCAGTACCGGCTATTTACCAATCGAAAGAACCATTATCTATGGCGAAGATGATAATGTCACGGCATGTGAGTGTCATTCCCGGTCTGTTTTCCCGAGCAAGCGAATGACCGTGTTTCTCAGACGTTTCGCCGACCAAATCAAAGTCAAAGAATATCGGTGCCGCGACGCTCGACATCTTTACCACCAGCATCAAGCTCAAGACCACAATCTATGGTCTGAGCAATGCATTCTATTTATCGTGACGAGGTTTATCCGTATCTCGCATAAATCATCAATGAAAGAAAATACATTGAAAATACCATTGCATATCACGCTACGCTACAATTCCACGTATACTTAACACGCATCGATATTTCACGTTTCCGCACGAACTCACATCATGGAAGGACTTACAATCCGGCTAATACCCTTCCCCTGACTTTACTCCCACCGCTCGTACCTGTTTTCCACCCACTCCCACCCTTTCCTCCATTCCGTTGCGATACATTTCCTGCATTGATCCAAAATTCTTCCCTCCCCTTATCTTTATTTATCCCTTTTATATTCTCTTTGTCGCCTTCTCAGGGTCCATGTTCTTGTTTCTAGGGCTTTGCGAGGTAGAATTTTTTTCTTAGACTGTGGAGGGTATGTTACCCGAGGTATTGGTCTTTCTTTTTGGATGGGACCAATGGGCAGGCACTCTTTCCCTCACTTACCATGGAGGGCTGAACGTTTGGTTGGGCTGTAGCCAGGGCTGGCTGCTTCGGTTTATTGCTTTCTTGTCGATTACTT
The DNA here is from genome assembly GCA_000827265.1 of Collybiopsis luxurians FD-317 M1. Lineage (NCBI taxonomy): Eukaryota > Fungi > Basidiomycota > Agaricomycetes > Agaricales > Omphalotaceae > Collybiopsis > Collybiopsis luxurians. The sequence goes on along the minus strand of KN834752.1, from coordinate 38,888 downwards.
ATTCTTCGTTACTGTTTCTGTGGACACATATTCTTATTCTGCTCCATAAAAAGATTTTCTTGCTTCTCCATTGCTCGATGAAGGAGAGCTACATCATCACTAACCAGAAAAAATTGTATTCAATCGAGAGCCGTTATGCTTTATCCTTGCCAACCTTCGATAGATTCATTTCATGAAGCGAAATTAGTGAACCTGAGCCTCATACCACGTTGCCCACTGATTCATCGTACTTCTCCTGCGCTCATTCCGATCCAGGCCCAGGTAATATCAGCTGCAGGCCTCGTTTTGCTCACACTTCAACACTGCGGCGCTCTATGAGAAATGAAGATGTGGAACTGGTTGTAATCTTGCAGCTCTGTGCAGGGGGCAATTATGACGGGGGTACCACGAACCTGCACGCAAGTAATTATTACTATTGAGTAAGTTTTTGCGAAGGCAACTCGCTGTCTCGATGGATGTGTGCAATAGGTGCTATTTCGTGCCGTGATGGGTTAATAATCGACTGGTAGCTGCTAACCGACGTTCTCTTCGACCAACGTTCTATCTTTACGGCGGCTGTTCTGCCTAAATGAGTCGTTTCCAGATAATGAAGGCACGCCTGCATCAGCGACGACTTTTAATCTATCTTGCGATTCCTCCTGTGACAGATTCCATCCGTCGGCATCGTCGAAATCATGACTCGTGAGTTGAGGCACCTACTCTAGATCTCGTGCGAAGGAAGCTGTTGTCCTCCGTCGAGCATATGCTCTTCCATCATTAAGCTGTTCATTGCATCGAAATGATGAGCCAAACTTACACTTAACGACATTAATTTTGTTTTCAAGAGACAATGTGCGTTGTCTCAGCATGGTCTTATACCCTTGGCGACGTTATGGCTTTTTTTTCCTCCTTTCGTCGGTGTCTCTGCTTGGCTGCCAATCGCGTCCTCCCATTCATCGTCGCATATCCAACTTAATCCAATTACAGCTATTTCTGATGGTTCCCGCACATTCCATTTACGCATCCTTCTTGAGGATGATAGAGCGACGATGGAAGTATTCTTGTTCTGCTTTTCCGGCTGACACGTTCCGAATGAAGAAGTGGTTGTACTCTTGCGGAGATGCCGCTATTTTCAAAATCCCGTTTACTCTGTAATCTTCAGTTTCGCGGCCGTGTTGCGTATAAACGTCTTCTTCACTCGGCTTCGTGATCAGACCTAAGCGCCTAAGCGCTCAATCAACAACTTGAACAAATACCATGGAAGCAAGGATCTGTTATGTCTTTACTGTTGGACACTTCTCCATGTCATGGTATCAAGGTACCACTCTAATCCAGCACGCACAGCTAGCTCGCCATCAGTTGCAAACAGCCCTATCATCAAGTTCTATAAAGACCGTGAGGGTCTCATTCTTGTTGGCCGTTTGCTTTTACTTCGTAATAGCCTACGGCTTGCCAGCATTCGTCGTCGCGCTTGACACTTCTAAACCTTTTTTTCTGCTTGAAGCTGCCACTTCTCGATCAGGCTAGTCCTTTATATTTGATCAGATTTCGCCGCTGGTGAATTTTCGGCAGTCCTCTCCTACGTGACGTCTTCGTAATTTGGAGAGAGCATTTCATTTCAGGGCTCGCCCATCCACTCGTTCACTCCTTGTCTGCGTGAATCTAGGTGTCCGATACCGCTGTTGACTTTCTCCTGTGAACATTATAGGCAAGCACCTCACCGAGTCTCTGCAGAATTGTGATATAAAGTCCCGAGATATACAGGAATGGTATACATTCCGACATTTCCTGAACAAACTCAGGGTATACGTAATCTCATCGTTGGAAGGGGTCTAGACCCAGATTCCTCAGCAGATGAATTTTCCGCTCTAACGTGCGTCTCTTGTATCCTGAAAACTCCGGAGTACATGCTATATGTTGACCTTCAAACAGTGATGTCCCAGTTGTAAGCTCGGTTTCCCACTAAAATCTCACTCGAAACTTACAACGAGAAATTCAAATCAGTTTCTTGGATATCTGCTGAGCTACTTTCTCGGCGGCATCCTATTTGTTCAAGTTTGTAAGTTCTTCCTTTTCTCTGTCCAAGCCTTGTTATAAATCTTGCTGTAGTCACCTATTACTTTTCGTTCCGCCAAACTGACCCTTGTTGGCTGAAAATTTTTGGTACGAGTCAATAAGGTTTTGCTGCTGTCTCATACACTTACACTCACATTTGCCTCCCTAGTTTTTGTCATTTGTCTCGTTGAATGCGCATCAACCGTGTGTGCCACAGTGCTCGTGATATCGAGTCTTATTATCAAAGGGTATCTTTCTTACTCACTTCTGGACCCGGGATTTCAAGCTGTGGCCATCTTGAATGGTATCGGTATGTCATCAATCTCAGTCTGCTTGAACTTCTAGTTTTCGAGCTTCGGTTACCGACAAACCGTTCTGCAGCTTCTTCCATGATACATGCCTTTTACTGCTGGCGCATTCGCGTTCTTCGTGGACCCTGGGCCATAATTGTCTTCATCATGATGCTTTCACTGGTTCAATGCATAATGGTGTTGATATCTGGTTTCGGAGTGAGGTTTTCAAGTTTCCGTTTACAATGGACGCACCATCTCATATTCGTTTTCGCCTAGGGATTTTCCGGTGGGGACATCCTGGGAGCGGAGATCTCCAGTTATGTCGATTCCAGTCTGCTCGACATCAATGTTGTACGTGAAACTTTCAGATATGATCGTTCAACTTACTTATCGCTCGTAGTTATGGCTCAGTGTGAGCGCTGTATGCGACATTATCATCACTTCTACCATCCTTTATTTGGTGTGAAAGTTGTTATTTTTCTAATGAACGCTCCCTTACCAACTTGACCATAGCAAAATCGAATAATGAAAGACAGCGGTAGCAGTAATCCTTTGACAACGAGAGTGAAGAGTGTTGTGATTCATACTGGGATGATAACTGCGATTGGGGCCCTCATCGAATTGCTGCTCTACCTGACGTTACGAAACACTCTTGTGCATTTCATTTTGTGAGTATGAATGTCGAACCTTCCACTAACTTTTCTGAGTTTGGAGAATTGATTTATATAATCTCCATATTCCTGCAGGTTCTATGCGCAACCAAAATTGTAAGCATCATATTTCCTTTCTCTCCAACGATCTCTGTTCAGTCTATGAAAAGGTATGCAAACTGCGCCATGGCAGCCCTCAATGCACGGTCAGCCGCTCCCGGGAAATGCTTTCAAGAATATGTTAATGGGGAATTCACTGGGGAAGAAGCTGTGAGTCAAACGAAATCGACGACTGACCGGAAGATTTGGCGGATTTTCAAAACGGAATCCGATGACTGAACTGCCAGATTTAGTGATGTGGAAGCACTCTTAGATATCAGATACATGATTTTCGAGCATGCATCTGTTTGTATGCGTTTTCGTTCTGCCTAGTAGTGAACAGTTGTCCCATATTTTGCTCATAACTGGAAGGAAGAAATGAAGACAACATGACTTGCCATGAGTCGCTGACAGTTGCAAAGACCTCTGATGGATCAGAGGATTCCCCTGGCTTCCAGGGTTTCCTCGCGCTCGTTGCCCTGCTTGACTGAACTAATTAGTACTTTATGATGATCAAGGAAGGGGTACCAGGAAAGAAAAGATGTACTGTTCTCGAAACTCAAATCATCTCCGAAGCGGATGCCCATGTAGCACTGAATGGGTCTCGAGGTACTTGTAAAGTTCATTCCTTGAATAGATGGGTTGGTGTAAATACTATGCAGAAGGATGCGAAGCCCAGGGTCAAAGCCCTTCTATTTACGCCACTCTCATTATTGTACGCTTACTGGCAAGCAAGGGCTCTACACACATTCCTCAGTTGCGCACATCGCACATCATGGGGGCATGGTTATTTTTAGACTCCAAACACAGGAAGGAAAAGTTCAACAACAGAACCGCAGATGATGATGCATACCGAAGGAAGTGAATGCCGAGCGCTTAATCCTGTACTGAACCATGATCTATGATGCCTTCACTGTTGGAAACATTTCGAACATCGACGTCGTGGCAGGCTGAGGTATCACTGACATTGCTCAATCAAGAAAACAGCTAAGTCGTCATCGCAACGGATTCCTTCAACCCTGGTATCATCGAACACTAGGCTATAAAGACCATGAGGCACTCCTGTTAGTTCTTTGCTTCAAAATAGCCTGCCACTTCGCATCTATCATTGCTCTTGGCACCTTGAAAACTCTTTCTAGCTTGAGGCTGCCACTTCTCTACCAGGCTAGTCCTTTCTTTTCGGATTCAAACTCTAGCGAACTCTGCGATCCTCTCCGAGGCAACCGCATAAGCTTTAAGACTTGCCTACTCGTTCATTACTTGTTCGCCTGGATTTATTTAGAATTGCTCTTTATCTATTTGCTTTCCGTGAAATTACCACCAGCAGGCAAGTACTTACTCAGTGTGTGCGGAATGGCGATATCAAGTTCTATGGATATACAGGAATAATGTACAGTTCAACATTTCCTTTACAAGCGTCAGGGAACGTTATCGTTGGAAGGCGTCTTCCAGACCTACGTTCCTCGCCAGATGAATTCTCTGCTTTAACGTGCGTCTCCTTTATCCCAAAGCTCAAAAATACATGAGTAATCAGTACTGACCTTCGAACAGTGATGTCCCGCTTGTATGCTTTTACTACCGCAATTTGACCTATTAACCTACCATAAAGCTTAGTTTCTTGGGTATATGCTGGGCTATTTTCTCAGTGGCATCCTATTTGTTCAAGTTTGTATGTTCCCACTTGTCATCCTACCCTCTCAAACTCGACCTGAATATCGCCATAGATTTGTATTTTTCTTCATTCCGCCGTTCCGACTCTCGATTTTTGCAGATTACGGGTACGAGTCAATAGAACTTCAATTATCACGAAGTCTCAGTCCTACTTTCACAGTTCTCGTCATTTTTCTTGTTGAGTGTATATCAACTGTGATCGCCACAGTACTTGTGATATGGAGTATCATTTCGCAAGGATATCTATCCTACTCCATTCTCGAGCCGGGATTTCAAGCTGTGGCCGTCTTATGTGGAATTGGTATGTCATCATGATCAGTCCTGTTTCTCTATTTCCCAAAAATTTTGAGTGTATTGATTGCCAACAACCCGTCTTACAGCTTCTTCGATAGTACATGTCTTTTATTGCTGGCGCATTCACGTTCTTGGAGGGCATTGGGCAATACTTGTTTTTGTAATGACGGTTTCGCTGGTTCAATGCGTAATGGTGTCCATATCTGGTTTCGCAGTGGGGTTTTCAGTTTCCGTTGACAAATGACGCGCGGTCTCATATTTATTTTTTGCCTAGGGATTTGGGGACAGAGACGTCCTAGAAGTGGGACCCACTAGCCATTCCGATTCCAGAACGCTCTGTATCATTGTGGTCAGTGAAATATCCGAATTGAACCGTTAAGTGTACTTATCCCCTGCAGCTGTGGCTAACCGGCAGCGCCATATGTGACATCGTAATCGCTACAACCATTCTCTATCTGGTGCGATTGGATTGCTCTTCTCTCAAAAAGTACTTATTCACTTGCCTCCTTGATTGCAGCGAAATCGAATAGTAAAAAGTCTAGGTAAAAGTGATCCATTGGCGACAAGAGTGGAAAAGTTGATGCGGATTGCGATCGACACTGGGATGATAACTGCGTTCGCAGCAACAGCTCAATTGCTTTTATTTTTGATTTTGCGAGACACTCTGGTACAATTATGCATGTAAGTGTTTTTCTGTCTCCCTACATGAGGTTGCTGAGCTTGAAATTCAACTTGAATAGATTCTACGCGCTACCAAAACTGTAAGTGTCATTATCTTTCCCTCCAATGAATTGCGCTCATGTTGTGAAAAGCTATGCAAACTGTGCCATGGCCACCCTCAATGCACGGTTGGCCGTTCCAGGGCAATGTTTTCAAGAAGATTCCCCTGGTGACAGGAAAATTTCACGGTCCGAAGATCCAAATGTGTGACGATACGCGTCGAATATTTTTCGGTGCATTGTTTGGTCGTTGCTGGACAGGCCGGGCATTTGTAAAAGACTCTTGAAGGGTTTTGAAGTCCAGGAACATTGTGTTGTGATTATTTTTGTATTCAATGGAACAATATTGAAGAGTGGGTGCTTTCAAATCACGACTAGAGGCTCCGAACCTTTCAAAACGCGAGACTGAGATTAAATGTTTCTTATTAAATTTGATTCTTTCGGCCGGGTGCAACAGGAAGTACTCGATACTAGATCGTCTTGAATGTTCAAACATGTCACTGTACAGATTGTACAATCTGTGTCTCAAGTCATTACCCATTTGCGCGAGCGGGATAGAATTTAACCTACATAAGATTACTGAGGGTCTTCTAATCCTCTCGTTGCTTTCGGTACGTCCCGACGACTATCAGTTACCCTCGTTCTTTCCTGCAACCAGCTCGGGTACATCGCCTGGTCTATTCAATTTCCGTTGAGGCTCCCCAAGGACTAGTCGTTTGTATAAAACATCTATGGAAAGGGTGTCTAACTCTGAGTTAGCCTTGAATAATACCACCAACACGTACATCCAGTAACGACAATCATTGGGAAAGTCGTGAGCATAAGCCTTACGCGGCGTTGCTGGAGGGTCAAAGGTGGCGGTTTGGACATGAGAACGCGTCTGGGCGTCTAATTCAGGTACGTGCTTAATCTTTTACCACCGTCATCGTGCCGGACGATGATTGGTCTCAAAAGTACTTTAAATGCAAGTACAGTCAAGTCTTGGTATTTTGCTGAATTTACTAAACTACAGACAGGTCATAGACAATTCTGGCGCAATCATCGTCGAATGCGTCAACGTCCTCAAAAATAAGGTGAACAACGGCTGGGGATCCGTGGGCGACGAAATTGTGTGTGTCGTCAAAGATGCTCGACCTATTTCAGCTGCGGCTCAAGCTTCGTTGACCGCTGTTAAAGTCCGTCGAGGAGATGTTCGGAGAGCAGTGATAGTGAGGACGAAAAAGCCAGTAAGAAGACCGGATGGTAGGATTGTGAGGTTTGATGATAATGCAGCGGTTCTCTTGAATAATAAACGAGAGATGCTGGGGACGAGGATTGGAGGTGTTGTGAATGCGGATTTGAAACTGAAGGGTTGGGGAAAAATTGCTGCCGTTGCGCCAAAGGTATGTTGTGGTCATGCGGAGGGTTCGACGGGTAGCTTATATGTTCCTAGGCTATATAATACTGGCTGGCGATGTTCTCGTCCATGTCTAGACTACGCGCCGAACACGCAAACTATAACGACCTTTCACGGGGAGGTGGCGTGAGTCGGGACACGGTGAAACGAGAAGGCCTTTTCGTTCCTTGAATATTCGGTCGCGTCGTGTCATTTTGTTGGTTGGCCTACCTTGATAAAGGGACTGTAGGGTTATCTGAGCCTGGACATTGAGCAGTATCGTATAGCTAGTATCTAAAATTCCCTAATAGAGCACTGTGGGAACGTCGTGAAATAATGTTTATTGGGAATTTACTGTCTTTTCAATTTCCATCATGACTTCCATCCTCTCAGAGAGGCAGCAGGACGATCTGTAAGCCCTTCTCGCTTGAAAATCCGTATAATCTAACTTGTCTAGAGGCACAAGGCGATCCTCGATTACCTCCACACAAACGGTTTCACAAAAACATTCGAACAGTTCAAGCAAGAATTGCCCAGCGTAAACATCCCCCAATCAACCCAATTTCTCAAGCTCATTTTCATCCCTAGCATGCAGACTTTCAACCTGATCCAAGTGCAAAAACCAGTGGGCTGCTCGCGAAAAAGTGGACGAGCGTGATTAGAATGCAAAAGAAGGTATAGTGATCCTCGCCTAACATTAAAATTTTGCCTTACTTCCATTCCTTCCTTCCCAGATAATGGAACTGGAAGCTCGGCTGGCTCAAGCTTTGGAAGACCAATCCCATATGGCCTTAATACCCAATGGTTCCGGGGGCAAGCAAGCCAACGCCGATTGGTTGCCCACTGCCTCGAGTGCTAAACACACACTAACAGGCCATAGAGGGACCGTGAACGCTGCCGCGTTCCATCCAGTTTACAACATCGTAGCGACTGCCAGCGACGATTTCACCATCAAAATTTGGGATTGGGATGGCGGGGAATTGGAGAAGACGTTGAAGAGCCATACAAAGAGAGTTTCCGATTGCGAATACAACTCGACTGGAACGACATTGGGTGAGTACTCAACAAGCGACCATCGATATGGATTTGGATTTTCTAATACCGCGTCCCAGTGTCATGCGGATACGATCTTTTTATCAAATTATGGAATGTGGAGAACGATTATCAAAATTTTGCAACGTTGCGAGGACACGAGCATTCCATTTCTTCAGCTAGATTCCTTCCTGGTGACGATAAGATAATCAGTTCGAGTCGCGATCATACATTGAGGATATGGGATATTGCATCGACGTGAGTGACTGGTGTTACCTTCTCCGCCTTTCCTTTCTCACTCCTTCTCAGCCATTGCATCAAAGTCATTTCCCCGCACGACGCTTGGATACGGTGCGCTGTCCCCTCACAAGATGGAAAATTCATCATCACGGCGGCCGGAGATCATGTGCGTTGAACATTCTCGGTGTCTACAGAAAATTAACTCCATGTTCATAGACCTCAAAAGTTGTTGAGCTATCTTCAGGAGACGTAAAAGCTGAATTCCGTGGGCACGATAATGACGTTGAAGCAGCCGAGTTTTGTCCACCTTATGCAGAAGCTGCCGTGAGGGAACTAGTTGCGGTGAAAGTGCGTGGTCTGGTCGATTTTTTCCTCTACGTACTTTTTGATTGACTACTCTCCAGGCTCCTGTTGGTGCGCAGGCATCGGCCAGTCTAACTCCTGCGTTTGCGTTCACCGCATCCAGAGACAAGTTAATCAAGATTTGGGATGTCCATAGTGGACAGTGTCTACATACACTCGTATGTCCCACTCTTCCCTACCTCGCCGACACTGATTCTCACCCGCCCCTCTGTTCGTTCTTGATATGTAGCGTGGCCACGATGATTGGGTCCATGCAATCGTGTTCCACCCCAATGGCCAATTCCTCCTCACTGCGGGAGATGATCATACAATCCGAATTTGGGATCTGAAAACGGGTAGGTGCACGAGGAAGATTGAGGCTCATGTGCAGTTTGTTACGAGCATGTCTTGGGGAAGACAAGTCATTAGTGCTGGTGCTCAGGCTGCCGCTGCCGGTACGGACAAGGGTAAGACGGAGCCTTCCAATTCTGCGAACGCAGGACCGAGGCTGGTGAATGTTATTGCTACGACAGGGAGTGACCAGGTGAGTGGGAGAGTTTGTTTCGAATATCCGGAAGCGCTGATCCAGTTTGTATGTGCAGTCGTTGAAGATATGGGTTCCTATGCGATGATAAGATATACTACACACGATTGCCCATTAATATTATTGATGCGCGACGCGTCTGAGTTCCGACGAATTATATTCCATTTCTCCGTACTTTACGATGATGATTATACCACCGTTCCTTATTACTTATGCCCGAGGATTGTAGTTTTTCTTTCCATCCATTCATTCACACTCTTTTCTTTACGTTTTAGACTAAAAGATTCCAGTCTCGATTACATTAGTATTCTTTGAATAAAAACAGGTACCTCCTTAAAGGTGACAGGGACAGGAGACTTGACAGGGGGCGTAGGATCTTGTGGAAGTTCCACAGTGGAAGCGCTGTGTTCAAATCCCAAAGCTGTAGCTGATGTCAGCCTTTGCCCTAACGGTTCGAGATACGTGTGGCACAGGTTTTCTTTACTGCAATACATAGGCGAGGGCAATGCTCGGGTGAAAGCTGTTGTGTATGTAGAGGGTGAGTGGCATCATTATTCCAGGCAATACTTCAGATTATAGGACCTCACTGCCACTTCGAGGCTTGATTGACATTCTTAAACGTTAACGGTCTAGGGGCCGCCGCATTCGCTACTTCCACTACATCCACCACTGCAAATGTGGACTCTCTGAAATGGAATCGACGTCGACTGTCGTTCCTACTGTGATCGTGGACTCGGAATCAGCTCATGAAAGCACCAGTATCCAGGAAATTCTCCGACGTGCATTCTTAGAATACGACGCACACGAGCAAAACTGGAGTCTGCAATTTCAATGGCTTGAGCTGCAAACGGCCCAACAACTGGTAAATTACCTACAAGCGGTAAGTTCTTAGCCAATACCAGTCAATCCACAGAAAATCTGAGGTACTCATTTCACCTAGATCTTGGATTCCGGACAGCATAATTTGGAGAATCGCAACAAGTACTTTGGCCTATGTCGCTATCTGTCGCGAAGGTTCCAAATTTTACCTTTATCACTCATAATTCGTGGCATCAAACGAGTGGGACAAAATCCAGTCGCGGGCGGTGGTTTTGCAGTGAGTGCCTTTTCATTCACGCAGCACGACAAGTGCTGTTCTAAAAGAGAACTAATAGGATATATGGCGTGGAAGCTTGAACGAAAAACATGTATGTTTAAAAGTCCTCCGGCTTACCATCGAGCAGGATGAAAAAGCTCGCGATGAGATTCGTCAGGTTTGTCAATTCACATATTTATTCGAGATATAGCCACAGAAGGCTCTATTGATCTCAGCAATTCTGCCACGAAGCTTTGGTATGGCGCCAGCTACAGCATCCCAATATTCTTCCTCTGCTTGGTGTCAATATAGATATCTTTCATCCATCATTCTGCCTTATTTCACCTTGGATGGACAACGGCGATATCATCACATTTTTGAAGCGGAATCCACAACACGGCCTACCTTCTGTTGTACGTGCCCCGAGATTGTTTTTCATTCAAAATAGTGATTGCAGTGTGGTGTAGTTTCGTGAAATCGCAGCTGGTCTACATTATCTACATTCTAGAGAACCCCCTGTGATTCATGGTGATATACGTGGGGTATGTGCACCGCTACTTCTGGTTGATTATTCACTGACTGTACGTATCTATGCCTTGTTTCAGGGTAATATCCTGGTCGACAATAATCTCCACTGCTGCCTGGCTGACTTCGGTTTAACATTGGTCACTACCAGCTCACAAGTGTGGTCCCTTACAACTTCTTCGAATGTTAAAGGTTCTATGCACTGGCTGGCACCAGAACTTTTTATTCCCGGCTTAGTAGCGACACCTGTTCCTAATCACACATCCAGAGACATATATGCATTCGGTTGCACTATTGTTGAGGTATGCATAGTGTTTTGTTTGTGTTGTACTTTTTACCTTAAATTAATTTTCGACTTATGTTAGATCCTAACTCAAAAGATGCCCTTTCACGACTGTAAGAATGACTACTCTGTTATAGTGCAATTAATGCAGGGCAAAAGACCTGCGAGGCCACAGGATGTTTGGTGTCCAGATGTTATCTGGGATCTCACCACACGTTGCTGGGCTCAGAGTGCAGAAGATCGTCTCTCAGCAACTAAAATCTGTGATATTCTGCAGTGTCTACCTGGATCTGCACTTCCTATCGAAGCCGAGGTTTACGAAGTGGCAGTCAAGGAAAACCAACAATCAGGTCATGCAGCTACTTTTGGTCTGGGTGGTGCTACTCTTGAGCCTGTTGTGCTATTACCCGTAACTGGGAACAGATGGGATAGAAAGCTGACGGCAAGTGTTGACCCAGACTCGCCTGAGATTGTCGACCGAAAAGTCAAGGCCTTGCTTAACAAACTTACAATGAAGAAATTTGATTCCATTTCGGACCAGATTATTGCTTGGGCAAACAAGTCGGAAAAGGAAAAGGATGGACGAACTCTCATTCAGGTCACTGGACTCATTTTAGAGAGGGCTAGCGATGTAGCTACATGGCCGGAGATGTACGCCAGGTTTTGCTGGAAGATGATGACGCAGATTAGTCCCGAGGTTCAGGTTTACAAGAATTCTGAAGAAGAGTCAATTGCTGGTGGGCATCTTTTCCAAAGGTACCTGCTTGACAAGTGTCAGGAAGACTTTGAACGGGGATGGGGCAACAGGAAAGTTACAGGCGCTGCCGCTGATACAAAGACGCTGGATGACCGAGCTGCTAAAATTGCCAACAAGGCGAGAGGCGAAAAGATTGTCCCGTACTCCGACGAGTACTATACTGCGCAAAAGGCCAAACGTCAACGTCTTGGTCTCATCAAGTTCATTGGTGAACTGTTCAAGCTACAGACGGTCACAGATACGATCATCCACGAGTGTGTGAAGCAACTTCTTGGAAATGTAGATAATCCTGAGGAGGATGAGGTCGAAAGTTTGTGCAAGCTTCTTGCTACTGCTGGTCAAATGTTAGATATTCCTAAGGCGAGGGTGCACACTAATGTGTACTTTGACCGGATGAAGAAATTGGCCAAGAGTCAGAATATCAGTTCGCGTATGCAATTCATGTTACAAGTGGGTTTGATTGGTACTTTTTCGAGCCGGCGATTTTGACCCGTTGTACTAGGATATCATTGAACTGCGTGATCAAAGATGGCAACAGAGGAACGCCGTCGCTGCTCCTACTACAATCGTCAAGCTTCATGAAGCAGTCTGTTTTTTTTTTGTTCTTCCGTGTTTCATTCTCCCTAAGTGCTTTTGTTCTTTTCGTCTCATAGGCGGTCCAGGAGAAACCCACTCTGGAGAAAGAGGCTTATACCCGACAGATAACCATGCCCCACGGTGGTTCCCGCCGTGGAGAAGTCAGAGTCAAGCAACCCAGTGCTGATGGTTGGACCGTCGGTGCTAATGCTCCTCGGTCTCCTTTCAAAGCCGTTGATCAATCCAAGTTCGATCCGTCCAAGTTTGGACAGATCAGCAGGGGCAGGTCCATGACATCCGGTCCTAGTAGCGTTTTTTCAGGCAAGAAGGGCGGCAAGCGGGAGTTACCATTAAGGACCTCTTCAGCATCCGCATTAAGCACAAGCCCGAGAGGCGAAATTCCACCGCTCGCTCATGGCGAACCGGGTAAACTCTTGGTTCGTGGCCTCTTTATCCCCAGGCCTACCACCTCCAGACATGAGTTGTCTTCAACAATGAAGAACAGAACCGGTAACATGGTTCCTGTTTCCAGCTCACGCCCCAACGTAAGCCGCTTGGCTCGATACGGAACTGACTTCAGCGACGAAGGTCGATACGACCTCAGCGAGGAAGACGAGTATGCAAGTCAAGATTCGGATGCTTCCTCTAGTTTCGGTCTCAGTGGTTTCGGTCTCCCTGCACCGCAAAGACCGCTCTTGGGCGACATGCGGGCATGGTCATTCGACAGTGCGGACTACGACACTCCATTCTGTCCAGTATGCGATAAGCAAGTTGCTCCCAAACGCACAACTCAAATTGTAACTAAGTATCGTCCTGTAGTCACTTCAGGTAAACCCAACTCTCCTAAAAATAGACTTCTTCTCTAATTCTTCCCAGCTCGGTCACGAAATGCTGCTCAAAATCGCCCAGTCACAAAGATAAAGACCATCATCGACCAAGGTCCCTTGCCTTTGTACTGTTCAGATGAATGCAAAATGGCAGATAGCTTAGATCCTCGCCAAGACGCTTATTCTCCTCCCACCTATTATCTTTACGGTTTCAATGAGTCGGGACATTCGGAGGCTCCCTCTTCCCTTTCAGATGTCGAGTCCGATTCCGATTCCACTGGTGTCTCGTATCCCTCTCCCATCTCCCAATTCCCCCCAAACATCTCTACCACCACCACTCCTATCCCTTGCGAACCAAAACAGCGTTCAAGATCTTTTTTAACTGACCGCAAATCCCGCTCTTCAGGTCCTCGTCATGCTCCCATTACTTTGCCCACCACCTCTCCCTCCCTGGACGTGTACGAGTCTTCACCCAATTCCAATACTTATCTTCTTTCCGCTTTTCAGGGCTCGTTTACGCGACGCAGCAAATCCCGAATATTTATGTACTCTGGTCCCCCCTCCCCAACTTCTCGTTCTCCTCCTTTAGTATCCGCCTTATCCGCCTTAAGCACACGTCCGAGACGCGAAAGACCACTGCTGGCTCAAGGTGCAGAGGGTAAACTTTTGGTTCCCGATCTCCTTGTCCGCAGACCTACAGCCTCCAGATGCGAGTCGTCTTCATCATTGGCATCCATGACTTCGATTGCCTCTGCCCCCGGTCCAATGACAATGAGGAACAGAACCGGCAGCATGGCTTCTGTTTCTAGCTCACCCTCCAGTGTGACGAGTCCCTTAGCTCGATATGGAAGCGATTTTGGCGACGAAGATCGATATGACCTCAGTGAGGAAGACGGGTATGGTAGTGAAGATTCGGATGCTCCCTTCAGTCCCGGCCTCGGTAGTTTCGGTAACCCTACACGGCAAAGACCGCTCTTGAGCAACATGCGCGCATGGTCATTCGACGCTGCAGCAGGCGGTGCCTTTTCCACCATGACCCAACAGAAGGAAAGACGACAGAGGTACAACCCCGATGGGAAGAAGCTCTTCCTCTTCCCTACCGATTAGTCTCATATCCTGGCGTTTGTTTTTTGTTTTGCATTCGCATCGGATCTGGCACTATTCAACGCATCTTCCCTTTATCGTCTTTCCTACACTGGCGGTTGACTGGCGGTCAAAACTAATTGACCCCCCAAATCGAGTAGCGTTTTCACACGGGGCTCAGAACCTTCGCCTCGGGGGAAAAACTTGATATCGTAGTAGTATAAAATATATAAAAGGTCTTTATGAAAGAAGTAAGCAGGAGGTTGAGTTTGCTGCTTGGGAACTGCCAGCTCAGCGAACGTCGAGGAAGAGAAGGGTTTGAGACCCCGTGTGAAACCACCTACCCAATTTGGGGGGTCAATCAGTTTTGACTGCCAGTGTATATAGATAGTACATAGAATAGATAGAAAGATGTGACTGGGCCAAAGCGAAGCGCAATCGTCGTCGAGCTATTTTCAGGAGACGTAAAAGCTGAATATCGTGGGCACGATCATGATGTTGAAGCAGCCGAGTTTTGTCCACCTTATGCAGAAGCTGCCGTGAGGGAACTAGTTGCGGTGAAAGTGCGTGGACTGGTCGATTTTTTCCTCTACGTACTTTTTGATTGACTACTCTTCAGGCTCCTATTGGTGCGCAGGCATCAGCCAGTTTAACTCCTGCATTTGCGTTCACCGCATCCAGAGACAAGTTGATCAAGATTTGGGATGTCCATAGTGGACAGTGTCTACATACACTCGTATGTCCCAGCCTTCCCTGCCTCACAGACACTGATTCTCACCCGCCCCTCCGTTCGTTCTTGATATGTAGCGCGGCCACGATGACTGGGTCCATGCAATTGTGTTCCACCCCAATGGCCAATTCCTCCTCACTGCGGGAGATGATCATACAATCCGAATTTGGGATCTGAAAACGGGTAGGTGCACGAGGAAGATTGAGGAAGACAAGTCATTAGTGCTGGTGCTCAGGCTGCCGCTGCCGGTACGGACAAGGGTAAGACGGAGCCTTCCAATTCTGCGAATGCAGGACCGAGGCTGGTGAATGTTATTGCTACGACAGGGAGTGACCAGGTGAGTGGGAGTTTGTTTCGAATATCTGGAAGCGCTGATCCAGTTTGTATGTGCAGTCGTTGAAGATATGGGTTCCTATGCGATGATAAGATATACTACACACGATTGCCCATTAATATTATTGATGCGCGACGCGTCTGAGTTCCGACGAATTATATTCCATTTCTCCGTACTTTACGACGATGATTATACCACCGTTCCTTATTACTTATGCCCGAGGATTGTAGTTTTTCTTTCCATCCATTCATTCGCACTCTTTTTTACATTTTAGACTAAAAGATTTCAGTCTCGATTACATTAGTATTCTTTGAATAAAAACAGGTACCTCCTTAAAGGTGACAGGGACAGGAGACTTGACAGGGGACGCAGGATCTTGTGGAGATTGTATGAAAGCGCTGTGTTCCCAAAGCTGTAGCTGATATCAGCCAACCACAATCAGACTGGGACCCAGACTCTTATATTCTGTCAATTCAACCCCAGCCTTTCTCGACATGACGTCCCTGACCCCGGGCGACGGCTGACAGGACTATCCTTTGTAGTCAAATAATTATAGGTGGATACAGTACACAGCTCCGGGTCTTTCGCATAGATAAGCGACCTTGTACCCTTTCTTTCCGCCTTTCCTCAAGCTTCCCATCCCCGACTTCTATGCTCCTGCCAAATACCCGACAATTAACTCGTAACAATCAGTAATCAATGACCAAAGCTACACCGATCAAACTTGGCAGGAGCAGGAGCAACAAGACTAATGCTACAACTTTGGCGACAGGACCTACGGCAACAGCTGGGATAGGATCAGGATCAGGATCAGGATTGGGTGTAGGAACAAGCACTGGGGTAGGAACGACGACAGGACGAGGGTCGTTGCGCGGAAAGGGGACGTATGCTTCGAGGGCTTGTAATGTTTGCAAGAGAAAGTGAGTCATAGAATTGGCCGCAGTTCACACGAGTAGAGGAGGGGATGGTTCGCTAAACGTTTACGGTTTGCAGAAAAGTGAAATGCGACGAGATCAAACCCGTCTGTGGAACCTGTGAGGCTTCTGGACGAAGTGAAGAGGTGCGACTACGATCATCTTATCAAGGTATCATCGCGGGGAGCTCAGGAAACTACATATATAGTGTGCGTGGACAGGCGAAAGCGCGCGCAAGCCTAGGACGGAAGCCCATTTCGAAGCTATGAGGAAACGAGCGGAGGCTTTGGAGCGGTATGCGAATATTCTTGAATCTATGCTTGAAAGGTGTCGGAAAGAACACGGAGGGACGTTCTCGAAGGACGGACACGAGTACTTGCAGTTTAGGCCGAAGGAGTATGGGTATTATGGATCTGGAGATGTAGAGGGATTTGAGGAGGGAGAGGAGGTTGGTATTGGGACGGATGGAGAGGATGATGCGACTGCGGAGATCTGTGTTTCCACTGAAAACTTAACGGTAAGCGTGGATTTCCCTGTTCGCTTGTATAGTCCTTCCTCATTCCGAGTCTTGACAGTTGGATGAACGAGGTCTCGTACTCTACGGAATCGCCGCGCCGTTCCGTTTCGCCAATACCAACAAGTTTGATCATGTCTCCATCATACCTGATGTAGAATTAGATCTTGGTGCACGGTATATGCTCATGGTAGAAGGCGCAGACCTTGCACATTATAATCCTGATTTCGACTGGTCGAGGTATCTACCTCCCCAAGTGCCTTTGGATAGGAAGGAACATGATAGGTGAGGGAAGGTGTTACTCGATTCTACTAAGACATAACCCCGCTTTCTATAGAGTCCTCGACCTCTTGTTCAAATTCTTCACCTCCTGGTGCATGCGCATAGTCCCGGTTCTCTTCCTCCGGGACATGTATCGCTACCTCAACATCCCCCGTACCCAAACACCTCCCAAGACCTCCCACTACTCTCCTATGCTGCACAACGCCCTCCTAGCCCTTGCCACTGGGTTCTCAGATAATCCTGCAATCCGCGATTACAGGGCTAGAAAGTACTTTGCCGACGAGGCCAAACGACTTATGGAGTCGGAGGTTCAGAGGCCGAATGTCAGTGTTATACACGCGCTTTCGATCCTTGGCAGTTTCCATTCGTCGAATGGAGAGCAAGGGTTGGGATATGTATATTTTGGGATCGGGATTCGTGTTAGTCAAGCTTGTGAGTCTTTATTAACGTTTTCTGGACCCTATTTCTAATCAGATCCCACAGTGGGTTTGAGCGTCGACTGTTCCGCCTGGGTGAAATCAGGTCGCATCACTACACACGACATGTACGACCGCAATTTGACTTATTGGATGATGCATACTCAGTCCGCTTGTTGGGACATTTATGTTGGCCGGGATTTCAACGTCTTGAACTCTTCGGAAGGAAGCTCCATACCTGTACCCTACGTCGATGCAGCGTACGATCAACTTCCTTGGTCCCATCCTTCCGCGGAAAGGTATATTGCTCCCCAGCCAAGTTATCTTTCGACGACGTTTGCTGCGACTTGCGAGTTGATGAATATTGCAGGGAGAGTTATGGGTGTCATGTAAGTTGTTGCTTCAGTTTTGGAGTTCTGTTGATTTCAAAGCATTCTCCTGAACAGAAACTCGCTCCATATATCGAGTAATCGTCGGGAAGTCAAAGATGAACAAATAAGCAGCATCGAGTGCGTACACTTTTTCGACTACGGACCGTCTTTTTCCTTATACTTTTTACTTTACCCAGCCTGCAATTGCATGCGTGGAAAGGAGCGCTGCCCACCGAGCTCGATATCACTCTGGCAAACAAGAATACATCGACACCTCATAAGCTCGTGTTGCACTTGGCTTTTTGGTGGATGTTTATACTTCTCCATCGGCCATTCTTCCATCGCAAGAGGCGTACCACCCAGGACGCAAGTTCAAGGGAGATTGATCACGTCAAGGTGAATTCGATTCCTGTTAATTCACTGCTGTGCCATTTTCCAACTCCTCTAACACCTTTTACAGATCTGCAAACGCGCCGCAGACAGCATCATGGACCTCCTCGGGATCTATCGTTCCCTCTACACCCTCCGCTACGTCCCTGTCACCCCCGTACAAATTGCATTTGCAGCCGGAACGGTTTACATCCTCTTGGCGGTTCAAGCGACCACCGGACTCCGTGTTGCGAAGAAGGAGCTGGAGACCTATGTTGCTCAGGCGGAGTTGTGTATACAGTACTTGACGGAGATTGGAAAGAGCTGGAAGTGTTCGGAGGAGATTGCGGATATTTTGAGAGGGTTGGTGAGGACGCAGTTGAGGCCTGTGCTGGAGAGGAGGGCTATTAAGGATAGAGAGAGGGAAAAAGATAAAGGGAAGGAGAGGGAGAAAGATGAGGAGGTGCGTGCGCATGCGGGAACCGCGCCATCTGCGACTGGCAGAACAACGAATGCTATAGGACCCGGACAATGGAGTCCAAGTACCACAGAATCGCCTGAGGTCGTGGATAAGTTCAATTTCACTCCTTCCTCTTCAGGATCTGGATCTTTGTCTCCCCCAAAGATATTCGGAAGCTCGCCATCTCAGTCTATTGACCCAGCATACAGTACTTTCTTCTCCAATGCCACCTTATCATCAGCATCCGCTCCAAATTCACATTTGCGAACGTCTTATGCGACAACACCATCATCTTCATCTCTCCTGGCAGACACTTTCGCCAGTTCAACCGGTCTCCCAACACCTCATAACGATTTCTTCAACGACATGCTATTCGAAACAGATCTTTCTCCGTCATCTCCGCATGCTGGCATTTCTCAATCCACAGGTTCATTCATCCTACAAGGCCTACCCGGCTTCGGCAATACCTCACCGGATGCACCAGATACCCATACTCATACCCATACCCATCGTCACCCCAACACACCCTCCGATCCATTCAGCGGGATATTCTCCATGGAAACCGCAGGCTTTCTCGCCATGCTGGGCGGCGAGACTATGGGACATGCGCCGTGCATCCCTCCGTTCAGCTCGAGCCCTTCGATAGGCCATGCAGACTATGCAGATGATCCGATGGCTAGTCTGGAAAAGTATTTTTCGATTCCTACTGGCACTGGCACTGGCGCTGGAGATGGGGTGGATCCTTCCTCGATGATGCAGACGGATTCTGGTCGAGGCTTTTGAGTGATCAGCGCTGCGCGCTCATGCTTTATTCATTGTTGTTGAGGCAATTTGGGAATCTGACCGAACGGTAATATGACTTCTCATAGTGTTGTATTTGCGAGTACATTTGTAGTATATCCTTTTGACTCTCCATTTTTATGTACTGTACTGTATATCCTTACGACCATAAATGACAAATAAATCACTGTATGTAGTTTCTATACCTCACACCCCGGCTCAGCAAAAGTCGAGCTAACAGGTGCCTGGATGATAGCATCCCTCGTACCGTCCCTGACACCCTTTAAAAACTGCGCAAGATTCGTACCCCCGGTACCTTTCAGCGGAGCATCCTCGCCCTCCTTCTCCAACTGAACCCCGCTTTCTTTCTGCTCCTGCGCTGACCGCCTCGAGCTGGCAGCAGGCCCAATGATATACTTGGCGACGATCACGATATGGGAGTCGCGGAGTTTTTTGAGAGCCATGACGGCAGCGTTGTAGGAGTGGAGGAGGGCGAGTGCATCGTTCGGGTCGATCGCGTCAATGTTGGAGAATAGCGGCGAGGAGGACAACGATGGAGACGATGAAGACGACGAAGGCGAGGACGAGGTAGCAACACCGGTACCGTCAGTCGAAAGACCAGCAGAAGCCAGCGTATCAAGCACGAGAGCGCGGAGCGAACGACTTTGGTTTTGCAGGTGGTTCAAAAAGTTGCGGTGATGTCGAGGCATGTACAGCTGCATCCGGGAGAGGAAAGCCATTTTTTCTGATTGCGCAGTAGATTGTGATGGACCCGAACCTGAGTTCTCGGAGCCTTGACTTTGTCCAGTCAGATCCCTCGAATGTGAATACTCCTGCACCCCAAGAAACACATCCAACGCATGAATAATGGAGCTTTGGCCAGCGGAGGGGCCCGAAAGCTCCGTCGGAACTTCCAACATCTCATCCGTCTCAATACCATCGAAAATCCATGGCCTTTCGCCCTCTTTGAGGTTATTCGAGTCAATTCCACGGAACCACGGACGGATTTCCTCGTAAAACACTCGTGGGTCACATCCAGCGCTCATGTTGTTGAGCTCGATTTCCATTTCGCCAATGATTCCGCGAGAAGAGGCCGCGGTGGAGGTAGAAGCGTCTCCGCCACCACTCAGTTTGTTGAGATACTGCGTTATACGTCGGACGGCGATAGAATCTCCCACGAACAATTCATCGAGGGTAGACTGCATAAGAGCAAGTGCGCGAACGCCAATAAGCTCCATTCGCGCTGCTGTAAGGTAGAAATGCGACTCGGAGGGTGTAGAGGTGAATGTCGTGAGTACGCGAAGATTGTTCGGATCTATGGTGCCAGTTTCTGAAGATGAAGCAGCTACCTCGGGGTCAATGAAACCCCAGTTGTACAGGACATCATCGGAATAGGTTAACACTGGAGGGAGCTGCAGCTCGCGGCACACTTGAAGGAGGGGAAGTGTGAGGGGAGGGGGGATATGTATATCCGAAGATGAGACCGGGAGGGTGTGGATGTAGAAGTGCATGATCCATGCCAATACATGATGGGCCCTTCGGAGCAAAATTTCAGACTTAAGCAACGGGGTGATGGGAACGATTGGAAGCTGCGGGAAAGGATGAACATTGACGACGACGAAAATGAATATGTTGTTACCTTCCGCACACGTTCCCTCCATTGCTCACTACGCGCTTCCTCCTCTTGCGTAAGCCCGCTACGCTTGTCAGCAACCTGCAGTCCTGTCGTGCACGCATCTTCTAATAGTTCCTCCCAGCATCCGAACTCATGTTCTTCTAACAATGAGGGAAGACGCGCGAGTGGAGGCTCAGGGGGCATAAATCCCGTTCGAGGATCGACATCAAAGTCGTGTGCGGCAAGGGTGGTGGTATCAACAATTGGAGGAGATGATCCGCTTCCGTCCAGCAACACATAGCTAGTTGGTGGAGAGGACGATTGAGTTGCGGAAGGACGAGGGAGTGACAGAAAGTGCAGAGGGTCGAGCTGGCCGAACTGCGTGTAGTCAATATTGCCGCTCTCCGTCTCTTGTATCGTCATCGATGTGGTCGGAAAAGTGGACGCTGTCGAAGCTTCAGTGGACTCCATCTTTGCTTTGGAGAAGCTAAGGATATCGCGTTCAGATCGGGCTATCGAGGCGCGTTTATAAGAAAGTTGCTGTATAAGCAAAACTCGGACTCGGAATTGTATGGCAGAGTCTCTTGAAGATCAAATTGGACAATCTAGTGAATGTGATGGTAGTTGAGACAACATCGATCTCTGAAGAGATGAAATTTTAACCGCAGATGTCGACATAACGGGAAACAGGAAAGTTATCGGCGATATTACCAAACCTTGTCGGCGACCGTCGGAGCCTCGGAGAGCACCGGGAAAACGATCATAACAAAAGCACGTGAGCAGTCGCAGTGAACTTGGCCACACTTTACGAGTCCGGAATGGAATGAGATGGATACACTGTCGCGCCATACTCATTTTTCTTGCAGATGGAACAAATATATTGAAGGAATATTGTACGAATCATTACAAACATGAACAGCCATTAGAGGTTAAACAACTGGCAAATTCGGTAAAGCATCGCGGTGACTGCCACCGTGTCTATGATCGGTGAATGCCTCTGTGGGAGCAGTAAATATGGGGAAAGCAGCCTTGTTGGAATGTATCACTTGCCAGTACTAGAACCAGCTGAGTGGATAAAGTACGTGTGTATGATGAATGTAAAAAAAAGAAGATCAAAGTGTACAAGGGGGAAATCGTAGGGACCAGTTTCATCTATGACGAGCGAATCCTTTTAAAGGGATCTTTTCGAAACGAAACTAATCCTTGCGCAAGATCATAGATCCTACTGACCGTATGGACGTTTGAGTGTGGGCTGTTGGGAGCCTCGACTGATCCCGTCAGCGTACCTTCAAATTATATCAGATTAGGGGGATATCAGAAGGATGAATAGTGAACTACTCACATGGGGTCCAAAAGGACATGATAAACACCAAGGAATTTCACGGGACAGGTACCGAGTGACCTATCTGCCTCAAGAGTGATCTGTGACTCGCCCAGGTCCTTTCCTTTTTCACTCTCTTGGCCTTGACCCTCATCCTCCTCAATCTCTGAGGGATTGTGCAGCTCAACCTGAGCACAGTCCTTTCCTGTTCCACTCGCTCCCTCCCGAAGGCTCCGTGGTTCACACTCAGAGGGGGCCTCCAACACACTCCGGACACTGGCCACATGCTGTGTTGGATTCGCCCTCGCCCTCCTCGTAGGATTCCTTCTCAGATTTTTCACAGTCGAACTACCCGCGCTCGCATTGACCGCAGTAGAACTTCCTGCTGTCGTCGTTCCAGCCCTCATTTTGTTACCCTTTGTCTTTCCCGCGCCCTGCTTTATCGAGTTCTGGTTTTTCTTTTTGTTTACCGGAGGGAGTGACAAAGACAATTCAGAGAGCGTGGGGACGATCGTAGGGTATTGAACAACATCGGGATATTTTAGATCGGATGGTACCTCGACAGGCAATGGAATCGACACGGATTTTGTTAACAGCGGGGAGAGAAATATGTACTCCACTGTCTTGACTCCCAGTGCAGCGAGCCACTTGAGCCCTGTCATACTGACAGAATGCCAAATCGAGATCGTTGCTTGAATGATGACGACGTGATCTTTAGTTACTACCCACATAGAATCGAACGTTGAGAAATTTTGAGTCTGTGGAATGTAATAGGTATTCGGTTCGAGTTCGATGAGATAACTGATTTCGAAGCGCACGGAGCGTACATTGGCGGGTATAAAAAAAGTAGGGGGGTCGGGTTCTTCCTCTTTCTCGCTCTGGAAACTGGACCACATCCGCGTCTGTTGACCAGAGGTCGCGTCCTTTTTCACTGTCATGCGATAGACAGGTAATGGTTGACCAGAACAGAGATACATGTGGTAGTTATGATTGTAGTAGTGAGCCCCTAGCGTCTTGGCGGCAATGTCGGAACTTCGCATCAGTTGAGAGAAAGTATCGAACTTATTTCCTTCGTTTTTGTTGACGATCGTCGTCCAGATTAAGTCCATGACGTACGGTGATACTGGCCTGATATCGTACTCAGTCCTATCATTGTCAGTCGAAGGATATACCGACGCAAAAAAATGGGCAAGGTCGTCACAAATGGTGGATAACTCGATAGAGTTCTTGGAGGAGACGGAGTGGTTCTCGACGAGAATTGAGAGAGTGAAATGCTCTGTTAGGCTCGCAAGGGACTTCTTTAATGATTCGAGGTCCTTAGCGTGTTGATAAGCGTCTCGGGCAGATCCTCCAAGCACATCGTGGAATGCATGTAACTGCTCAACCGTCACCTCGTTATACGGTCGGAGTTGAAGTTGCCAACTGAAAAGATGTTTTCAGATTAATGTCTTGTAATTAGGTTTTAGCTTACGCAGCGGCGAGTTCAGGCTTTGACCATTCTCGCATGAAGAAAAACTTTGCGCCAGCTTTCTTCACCCATTGAATTCGATGTTGTCTCGGCGAGGATGCTTGTAAAATAAAGTAATTGAGATTGTATAGCATAGGTGGAACATCCGATATGACGCCATTGGAATCGAGGATACACCGTGTGTCTGGGTCGAGAGCATTGTGATAATCCTCTTTGGTCAAATCCTTAACTTCACAATTTGCCTCATAAAGTTGGTGGTCTTGCCAGAGATACACTGGTCTTCCTTCGCAGTATAGAGTCGGGAGATTCAAAGCAACCCTGAGTAGCAACACATAGCGTATAAAGCTTGTTTTCCCTTGTTGGTAAATAGAACAGAATGATTAGATGTTGTGATCGAAATAATTCTCACCAATTCCTGGAAGCCCGGCGATAACAAGTCGTTCCCTACCCTTCAGTTGAAACTCACGAAAAGGATTGGGGTATTCATCGGAAGGTGTGGCAAGAGTACTGGTGGCCTCAAAGGGAATCCGGTTTCGTTCACTGTGGACAGACAGAGTATTAAATTCATTGACATGATGGAAGTGGCTACATACCCTTTCTTAGCCCCCAGCCACTTGAGAATAGCGACAAGGGCGTCATGAAACTCTTGACGAACCATCAGTCTGGAAGGTTCCTCCACCTTCTTGGGCATGGACTTGCCCTTGCCCTTGTGAACGCTCGTATTGCTTGGATTTCCAAACGTCCACATGTGCGTAGGAACTCCTTCACTTTCATGTACAACTTTGGTCCATTCAAACTCTGTGCGCAACATGTTCTCTTTGATCTGCCAGGGACTGTCATCGTCCGAAGAGCTGTAATCATCCGAGAAGTCGTTATTATCACTGTCATTGGAGCTGCTGGCGGACTTGGAGGACTTGGGGGACTCGGTGGACATGGTGGACATAGTGAATCAGGGAAAAGCTCGAGGGCGTGGGAAACTTAGCGCCGAAAAGGCTCTTAAGCGCTCATAAACGCCATGCCGATTATTATAAATATCGTTTCCGGTTTCATTCCTATTCCTGATATTACTGTCTTATTCGAAGTTCGGCTCAACGAAGCATTTCAGCATATTTAGCTCTCAATTCTGCTTCAAGGAGAACTTCTTCCCTTTCGAGAGCGTCCAGTTCACTGAAAGGAGGAGATGGAGATTGCAAAGATAACGGGGAATTTGTCGAGACCGAGCTGGAGACTTGACCTCCCAACATGTTGTTCCCTAGACCACCAAGTTCGCTCATACCGCCATCGGGTCCATGCCAACAAGAAGTAGAATGACTTCTTAACAATTGTGAATTGAGCTTTGAAAAGCTAACATCATAATTTAATCCTCCTCTTCCGGTATTACCTGGGATAATATCGGGATTCCCGGAGCTATCGACAGATCGAAAAATGTCCTTTAATCTTCTACACAAATGGTTTGGTCGTCGGTGATATACACAGTCGGAATATTTGGCGTTAAATGCTTCATTGAGCTCTGCAAGGACACGAGACCCAGCGATGTCACGGTATCGATAGCGAGATATTAAGGCAGGAGCGGTAGGTAAAAAGGAGGACACTTGGTTAGCGGCTCTCCACTTGGCTGTTAAAAAACGTATCGTTAAAGTTTTTCTGATTCAGTTCTGACGAATCATTTTTTTTTTCTCGCCAATTCAGCTT
The DNA here is from genome assembly GCA_000827265.1 of Collybiopsis luxurians FD-317 M1. Taxonomy (NCBI): domain Eukaryota; kingdom Fungi; phylum Basidiomycota; class Agaricomycetes; order Agaricales; family Omphalotaceae; genus Collybiopsis; species Collybiopsis luxurians. The sequence continues at coordinate 13,203 of KN834752.1, read as the reverse complement.
TTATCATCAAAGCTTATGGTACAGTTCTCTCTGAAGTAATGAAAGTCTTCTCGGATGCGAGTGGTAGAGATGATCCTGCTCGTCGGAATAGCGTGCTTGCCCGGGCCAGTGCGCGCAGAGAAGCAGGTGGTTCCTCAGCTTACAAGTCATGTTTTTGGTCTACTCAAGGCACGGAACATGGATAATCAAAGCGAAGAGGACAACTCTCCAGGGACGATAGTACAGAATGGGTCATTAAGTACCGTAGGATTTCTGGATGGTGTAAGGGGTTATGACAAAGAACATAAGGCGAAACTATGGCGAGCAACTTCCAGAATATTATATGCAATAATGAGTTTTCCCAGCGGTTCACCTTACTACCAGGGGAAAAAAAATTCCACCATAGCGTTCTTGAGAGCCGACTCCTGAGACTGCCCGGCGGTTTTATCGATGGGGTGGATGAACCGTCGCACCATCTTCATTTTTCCCGGCTGAGGGAAAATAAATGTATTAAGCGTTCAACGAATATTTGTAGACAAGCTGATCCGGTGCTTGCCTGCTACACTAAAAGGTAGAATTATGAACTGTTACCAGTTCATAACCCGGATCGTATATATGGACTACAACGGGGTCTTGTGCAGTCGTAAACGCGCATATTTACAGTATTGTACGAATCATTGCAAACGTGAATAATGTAATGGCTACAATACGTGCTACAGAAATAAAAGATCCACTATAGGTTAAACAACTGGCAAAATCGGTAGAGCATCACGGAGACTGTCACCATGTCCATGATCGGTGGATGCATCTGTGAGAGCAGTCAAGATGGGGAAAACGCTCTTCCAAGTTTGTCAGAATGCTATTACTTACCACTGTACCAGAACCAGCTGAGCGGATAAAGTGTAATTCCCCATAAACGTCACCTATTTGGTAGCGCGTCTGCCGCGTTGGTTGATAGAAGGCTAAGACATTGGCCAGCGCGTCTTGAAGCTAAACATAAAACTCTGTTGGTCTAGAGTTACCTTGATATGACTGATAGTGACATACCAAGACTTTCCCATCGGTTCCAGGTCGCCAGCGATATCTCAACCCATCGGGGCCAATGAATGTCCGCGAACCCTACGGGAGAAGTATCAGGGACTGCAGAAGTCATAGTTTGGAACAGACTTGGCTCACGTAAATGTGGGGATCTGGTCTAACCAGATCAGACATTGGAAGAGTTTTCTGAGCACGAACCAACGTTAGCCAAAAAAAGAAACCAACGGAGCAAGGATAAACGACTAACTTCTCCGATGATGACGCGCCCTAAGCCTCCGTTCGAACCCCATTCAAGCCTCGCCACACGGTCTTCCTTGTTCGCACGTATGGCGCGGTATAGTGAAGTGACACTAGTACCGTTCGCCGACACAGTAGTCTGAAAGTTTTACAATGGTGTCAATGACGCGACGATGAGAGGTAATCATGGGAAAACCAACCTGGAAGCGATAAAGGATGCCCGAAGAGTTGAATAGCTGGCTTTCGCGGGGGTCCTGGTTAGTCCAAGACAGGACATCGGGTGAAGGGGCTATTGCGAAGGAGGAAGAAGAGGATAGGTTGTTTAAGGGCGAGAATGCATTCGTCGGCCTCTTGGGAGTATCATCAGGGTTGAGGTCCGATGAGGTGCTCGTTGCCATTCCTTCTGCTATCAAAATGTCTCCAAGAGAGGGATTTTTCGGCGATATGATTGCCACTGCAAGTAGTAGTAGTAGGAAAACTCCGGTGGCAAGATAGACGCTCGATGATTTATTGAACCCGGTCACGTCGTGGTCACGTTTTGAACTTTTCTTGCTTGTCTTCGTCATTCACCAGGAGTCGCCAGAGAACTTAGCTCCCCGCTGCGGCTCAGGTTTCTCTCGCTTACTCACTACGGCCACCCCAGACCCTAGACCTATCGTATCGCGAAGTCAATGTTTTACGCGTTAAGGTTCTTCCTTCGCTGTCTTCGCGTTCGTGTGTTGAAATGGATCACGGCGGTCCCACTCCCTCGCTTCTTCTTTAAGAGCAAGGTACATCACAAATCCTATGAGAAGCATTCAACTGAGCTATACCCTCCAGACGCTTTCCATGGCCACATGGCAAGAAGTTGGATCCACCCCAACTAATCGCGCGAACATTTGGTTGTCCTACTAGTATTACTTCAGATGCCATGGATATACTCTGTGGAAAGTGAAGGATATCTCTCATACACCCCCCCTTGATGTTCCTCGTGCCCCCGACGGCTTTAGCCACGAGAACGAGTACAGCGCCAACCATGATCATATGTTTGCAATTCCGGTGAGTTTAATCCCCGACATTGAACAGATCTCGTTGGCTTAGGATTAGAACGCCCTTCACTTTCCCGCTCGTACTGATGACTCTCGAGATGTGCTCATCGCTCTCATCAGCGATGGCGTTGAAGGTAACAAATGCCTGGATATTTTACGCGAAATAGCAACCGGAAAAAATGCTGGCATCGATAGAAACCACTCTTTGCCTATGCTTCAGGAGCTTCATTACAAGAATCTTGTATTCGGAGTTTTTCCTCTAGTTGGATCTTTATTTTCTGACCCGTGGTTCCCAACCGTAAATGATGTCCTCGAGGCAATGAGCCAGATTATGGAGGTGCGCTAAAGTGTTGTTAGCGACTCCGATTTACAGTGATGATTGCCTTCAGGGAGTAGCGTTCTTACATGATCATCTTGTCGCGCACCGTGTTCGTTACTCCTGTTGCTCAAGTTTCTAAAGCTCACTTCGAACACAGGATCTCTTTATTAGCAACTTCCTGACCTCATGTCGCGATGGACGTCATCCTCCTGGACATGACACGTTTTTTTGTCCTCGTTACTATATTATTGATTTCGAGTTTGCTGTCCGGTTTCTGCCAGACTCCAATCCAGCAACTCGGACTGTAACTGGACCGCCCATCGACTGGAAAATCTATAGACGAGCAGCCCCTCCGGAAATGCGAACTAGCCATCCTTACTGTCCATTTAAAGCAGATGTGTGGCAATTAGGAAAATCGCTGGGCAAATGTGTGCTGGTTAGGACATTCCATTCTCATCTTGCCCTGATCTCACCCTTCTTTCTCAGGATGTTCGGCAGATTCCTGATATTCTCGATTTATTGCAAGAAATGTCGGCTGATGACACTCAGATTCGGCCCTCAGCTCGTGAAGCAGTGAATCGTTTGAATGATCTACGCAAAAACCTCTCCCCTCACATTCTTCAGCTCCCACTGGAAGAACCGTGGTTTGAAGATGAGGAATCGTTCGAATTCTAGATCTCTAGAAGTTCGATGGGCGATGACGCAGGATTGCAAAAAAAAATAAATCTGAGTTTGTCCATCTCGGTTGACACGTTCACTCATCCTCGAGAAGCCGAGGACTGGGTGAGGTAAAGTTACCCGTGGACCGTTACGCCGCAGAGTGCGCCGTTCGAATTCAAAGCTACTAGATGTACATCATAAGGCAAGACCTCGAGGTCAATGATACCCAGCATCAGGGACCCCGGGTCCCGGCTGATTTGGCCCCGCATTCTTCCTCGTCGTGGCCTTCACAAAACTTTCAGACGGCCAAACAAGTCCATGCCTCAACCCATCTTTCGGCTCCCCTCTATCCTCCACTTTCAACGACACCCCCCCTCCTTCTCGATGGACGACAACCGACTCCAGATAATCTTGATATTCCATCAAGTTGGGACAGGCTTGCGCTAACGCACGGATGCCATCGGCAGTCTTGTTGTTTAGCTTCTCGTTTCCTGGTTTGGGGTCCAAGAATAACCCTGTCCCTCGCATGTGCAATGTGCGCAACTCGGGGAATTTTCCTAGAGCTTTTGCCCATGCTCCCTATGAGTAGAATCATCTTAGCATTAGCGTAAACGAACACAGAAACGCAGACCCTGACCTTAGTTTTCATATCCTTTCGCACAGTACCGACATCGATCGATCTAATCTGAGGCATGATCTCCGCGAGTACTTCGAGATCTGTCGGCCCTTCGCTCTGGTTCAGCGCTATATGAGTAATCTGCTTCGATGTCTTGAGTTTCGAGAACAGCTCGTCCCTCCATGGCGCAGTAACCGGTCGATCTGCTTCATATGTGTCAACCTCCACGACCTCCTCTCCTTCGTCGTACGCATCCTGCTGATCGTTATCAAAGTACTCAGACAGTCTGATTTCCTGCCGAACATCTATTCCGGTCAAACAGAACAATGGGCGTGAAGAAGCTTCCGATCCGTCTAGAATCTTTGCAGCTTGGAATGGGGAGCAGTTGAGGTGCATGAGATTCGGCAGAGAGCCTGCAGGGAGGGAAATTTGCTCCCATCGCCGTCCCGCCATCATCGGTGACAATGACAGGCTAACAATGGTTGGGTGGGCGGTGAGAAACTGACAGAGGGATTGCGGAGTACAGGAGGCTCCGACAAAGGTAATCTCTCGTAGACGTTGGAAAATAGTCTTGGATAAGATTTGAGTAACGTCGACATGAGCCTCCACATTCAGGAAGGTAAGGTTGAGCGACTGAGCATTCTTAATATTGAGCGAGGGGAAGCTCCGCTTGAAGGAAGACGTACCTCGAGAGTTTCAGCGTTGTTTTCGAGCAACTTGACAAACGGCTGTAGGTACTTTTTGTCATCTTCAGCATCGAAACCGGCGAGAAACTTGGTTTCTAGCTCGAGCGATGTGAGCTTTGTGTAACTGAGGAACTACAACGAATATGTCAGTTAAGAGAATCAAGGGCGTTGACGAAAATATATACCGCGTCAGACTCGAAAACAGAACGATACTCAATGGACCCAGTGGGCATTCCGGCGAAGTCCGTTAGCTTATGGTCGACTATTCTGATCGAAGGAACGCCCAGATTCTTCAGGGTAGACCAAAGTTCCTGGTCGAGTACCGGCCCAGCTTCGTATCTCCAAGTGAAATGCTTCAGACTGCTCATCTTCTTCAAAGCCGCAATCAAATCCCTCTCCACGTCAGCTTGTTCTTCAGCGAAGTTGATGCGTACTGCGGTGCTAGATGAGATTCCTGGGGGGAGGATTTCGGGGAGACTCAGTGATTCCGAGAGGCCTGGCGAAACGGGAGGTATTATGACGGATGTGATATTCTGAACAGTTTCAAGCTGAAATGCGTGTGTTTGGCAAACGTACAGCGCACCGTCGAGGCTTTTGGGGGCGACATGATGAAAAAGGGGGGCATTAGGAATGGGTCCATGTATGACTCTTGAATAAGCGGATCTGGACTCGTTCGATATTTATTAGTTGCGAGGCTGTCGACGCTTCAGCGAACTCCATTTTTGCTTGGGAGAAGTCAAGGATATCGCGCTCAGATCGGCTATCGAGGCTGGTCTATAAAATAGCGATGCGAACAGAAAGGCAATGGGGAGAAAACAACACCCGCAGATGTCGACATGACGGGAAAAGTGAACGGAAGGTGAACGGAGGGTCATCGGTGATAATACCAAACCTTTCCGGTGATTGTCGGAGGCTCGGGTAACTATGGGCTGTGAGGCTTGGCAGCACTCATTTATTTTCATCGGTCGGCGTTTATGGTATTGGCTTATGTGTTTTTGAAAAATATTCGCTAGCTTCTTTGGCTCTCCAGAACTTCCTAAAGTTTCTTCTGCATCAACGCAAGGTATCTAGATGGTCATCCGAGTACCTGCGATTCTTTTAGGATATTGTCACCGAACTAGCCAACAGCAGGCCACAAATCGCAAGTCACCCGGTCTCCCATGTCTGCGGACACTCCCCAATAATACTACCTCTATATTCTCGACGCTATCGATATGAACATCATGGTGCTTAACATAGCCGGCAGGCGGATTCAAGTATTCAACATCGATGATTTAATTTAGTGGCTGCTCGGCTATTCCATGCTCACTGCATTTGGCGTCCGACAGCACTTAATGCCGTACTCTCACCGTTTCTTCGCTCATTCTTCTTGCAATCTCCTCATAGTTGTCGTTGCTTAATTCGCCTTTGAGCTCTCCAGCTGTCGACGCGTCTGTTTCCCGCTCCTGCGTGCCATATCCAGATCAAGAGACTTCTTGATTGACGTTTGGCATCTTTTCGGAGATCGATACCATTCCCGATGCCTTCGTCACAATATCCGATCCAAAGCCCGCTCTGACACTTTCTCAGACGCCGCGACTTGTAATTCATCCACTTTTTTTCAACTGCTTTGCCAGTCACCTCGGTTCTGCTCACCCGAGGACGGATGTTTAGGGGTCCTAACGTACGTAGAAGTTTTGACCCGGACGGCTTAGCACCGCTGCCGCTTTGTACTGTAGCGTTTGCTACGATAATGATATTGTTACCCCTCCTCATTCCTCTTTCTACCCTCAGTGACGCTGTTCAGTGTGGTCTGAGGGTGGACACGGGGCTTTCATTTGTTTTAAGTTTGCCGATTGGGACGTTTCCTTTCTGATCTGCGCATTCTAAATGAACGTGTAACATGCATGAAAATGCGGACGCCATGCAGCAACCGTGCATTACACTGATATGAAATCATTCCCGAGCTCCAGGGATATAAATACCTGTACTTCGCATTCCCCAATTGCCCAGCCTATACTCCTAGTCTTGAGATGGTATCCCTGTAAGTACTAACACCGTCCCTGGTCCAGTGCCAGCTGTGGCAATTATAGAATAACTGATGCAATATAGTTCCCAAAACTCCCTCAATCAAATCCCCGGTATTGAAATGGTGTCCCCGTCAGTTGTAACGTTGATAATTATGGTAAAAATATAACTAAATTAATGCAAAATATAGGCCCCAAATACTCAGGGAAGCAGAAAACTTTGAGATCAAGCAATCTACTTTTATTGCTGCAACCAATGTCTATCTTGAGGAAAAAAGCACTCAAAATACAAATCATGGTATTCAAATCAGTAAAATCTGATAATCAATAATGCTGATTTTACTTTCCACATATAATTAGGTCCGGTCTTATCAATTTCAGATGTTCTTAAGTGCCCATTTCCCAGCAAGAACTTTGTTGGGCGAGAGAATACACTTAAGCGGCTTTCGGAAATTTTTGCTGGCCCAATAGTGACAGTCTTTGGTTCAAGGCCTCAACATGATCTTAGGAAGGATATAGTAGAGCGCTTAGGGTAAGAAGCTCTACTTGTCCTTAAATTATATAGTGGCTCATTTAATCTAGGCGGTCTACTATTTTTCTGGATGCAAGTTCAGATGAGGCCTTGACCACTACACTTAAAAATAAGGTCAAAGAGTTCTCATCACTTCCTTCAAATACGCTGTTGGTTCTGGAAAATGCGCATACCTCCCTAACAGTGAAGGACCATTTTCCTCCCGACCTTGGTATTCCTCTTCTGGTTACAAGCACCAGTTACTCCGTTTCCAATTTGGCATCATCTGCAGCTTGTGCATTTCAGCTTCCTGATGTTGCAAGCTCAGATGCAATGAAAGAGTTGCTGGAATCCATGAAGAAAGCTTTTATTCCAAGGCAACAGATTGTAAGTCTAGTGGCTAGTGGAGGAACAGGAAAAACCCAAGCGGTTCTTAAATTTGTTTCTAATAACTTGTCAAGGTAGCATTTTTTTTATTTTAGCATTGCAGATGACAAGATTTAAATACTATTAACAGGTTTTCAAATATATGGTTTCTTAATGCCACTTCTGAAGCTACATTGCAGGCCAATTTCAAAGAGCTTGGCAGAGCTGCAGGTGTTGGGGAAGATCCCAAGCATGTAAAGGGATTCTTAACAAGGAGCCATGAGAACTGGTTATGCATTTTTGACAATGCAGATGATAAAGAGCTTCAGCTCAAGGACTACATTCCCAATTGTAATCATGGTGGCATCATCATTACTAGCCGTCTTGTGGAAACTTCACAAGTTAGCTCTCCTGATTGTCATATTCACTTCAGTGATCTTGACAAGGTTAATGCCACTGAGCTGCTACTAAAGCATGCTAATCTTAAAGAGGACTCTGAAATGAATAGGAATTCGGGGTATAAAATTGTTGATGCTCTTGGATGTAATGCTCTTGCTGTTTCAACAGCTGGAGCATACATTCAAATGACTCCAACATGTTGTCTTGAGGATTACCTGGACCATTTTAATAAAAAACGGGGTAAAATTCTCAAGTCCAGATTTAAGGCACTAGATAGTCAAATGCCTATTTTCAGTGCTTTTCAACTTAGCTTTTACAAACTGTCAGTACCAGCTCAGTGCCTCATGCAAATCTGTTCTTATTTGCATCCAGCTGCCATTCCTATGAAAATATTTTCTCATGCAGCTGCCTTTAATGGTAGTGATATTTGCCCCATCGATGAACCACTATCTCAGGGTTTGAGCTTAATGGAAAAATTCTTGTCTTTATTTACAGAAGGAGGTTCATGGGAGGATCATAATATCCAGGATAGTATCAATGAACTATGTCAATTTTCCCTTGCTTTATATGATCCTGGGAAAAAGACACTTGCATTTCATGCAGTAATCCACACTTGTGCCCATGAAACTATTGACCAGGAAGAGTATATGAGACAAGCAGCAATATTGCTTTTGGGGCGTGCCATCCCTTTGGGAAGAAGTGCTGAGGATTTTCAATTTAGGCATCAGTTAGTAACACATACTGGCTATATTGGGGTCAAAAATTTGCCAACTATCCATGTCCAAAACTGCTTTGCAAGAATTTTCAGAGATTGTGGCTTTTGGAAAGAAGCAGAGTGGCTAGAGAAAGAAGTTCTTTTGCAATACAAAAGAACACAGGGGACCCACCACCCAGATACACTGACTGCCATGAGCAATCTTGCAGAAACATATCGGGCAGGTGGAAATTTTGTTGAAGCTGAACAAATGGAGAAGGATGTGCATTTTCATTATAAAGAAGCTAATGGACCTAATCACCCCGCTACCCTCACTGCTATGCACAATTTATCAGTTACATACCGTGCAGGTGGGAGGTTGCATGATGCTGAAGCATTGGCAGAGGAAGTATTGCGACTGCGCAAGGAGGTGATTGGGGACCTTCACCTTGATACATTGACATCTATGTCTAATTTAGTGGCTACATTCTGGGCATGTGGAAAGCTAGATGATGCTGAGAAGTTAGGGGAGGAAGTACTTCACCTAATCAAACAAATGTTTAAAGAACATCATCCTGATACTTTAACTTCCATGGCAAATCTTGCAAGAATATACTGGGCTCGTGGAAAGCTACAAAAAGCTGAAAAGCTGCAGGAGGATGTGTGCTCAATAAATAAGCAGACACTTGGAGATCACCATCCCTCTACATTAAAATCCATGGCTCTTTTGGCAAGTATATATCAGGCACAGGGTAAATTCAATGTGGCAGAAAAATTGAATGAAGAAGTATTTCCATTATGCCAGAAAGTACTCGGAGAGGGCCACCCAGATACTTTAACTTCTATGGTTGCTCTTGCAATTTCACATCAGGCATGTGGAAGGTTAGATGCAGCTGCGGGGCTGAGTGAAGATGTACATTCAATGCAAGTCAAAATACTTGGAGAAGATCACCCTGATACATTATATTCTAGGGCCAATCTAGCATCCATCTATCGGGAAAAAGGAAAGTTAGATGCAGCAGAGAAGTTGGATATGGAAGTATACATTTCACGCAAAAAACTGCTTGGAAAAGATCATCCTGATACATTGCATTCCATGATTAATCTATCAGCTACATATCAAGCATATGGGAAGTTGAAAGCAGCAGAGGAGCTTGATAACCAAGTAGTTTTACTCTGCTATAAGAACTTAGGAAAGAAACATCCTTATACTTTGGCTGCAGTAGAAAACCTTGCAGCGACATACAGGGCAAATGGAAAACTAGGTGATGCTGAACAATTAGATGAATACGTGCTTTTTCTACGCAAGGAGTTGTTGGGGAAGCACCATCCTGATTGCTTGAAATCCATGGCTAACATTTCAGCAAATAAATTGAGCCAAGGAAAGCGGGATGAAGCCAAGAAGTTAATAGATGAAGTGCTTCCATTGAGTGAAGAAATGCTTGGGAAGTCTCACCCCGCTACATTGAATAACATGGCAACCCTAGCAGCTATTCATCAGGCAGATGGAAAATTCAGTAAAGCTCAAGCTCTACATGAGGAGGTGCTAGTCTTGCGTAAGGATTTACTTGGGGAGCATCATCCTGATGTATTGCATTCTATGGCCAGTCTTGCAATTTCATATCAGGCACAAGGCAATTGGAATGGAGCTAAAAAACTGGAAGAGAACATATTTCAGCTGTGTAAACAACACTTTGGAGAGTGCCACCCCAATACATTAGCTTCAATAAATAACCTTGCAGTAACATATCGAATATGTGGAAAGCTAGAGAAAGCTGAAATATTAGCAGAAGAAGCATATAAGAAGCACGAACAACTTTTTGGGGAGCATCATCCTGATACATTAACCTCTAAGGCAAATCTTGCAGTCACATACCGGGCATCTGGAAACCTAACTCATGCTCAGCAGTCAGAGGAGGATGTGCTTACACTGCGGAAGGAATTGTTTGGAGATCATCATCCTGATACACTGACTTCCATGGCAAATCTTGCATTTACATATCGAGTATGTGGAAACTTAGTTGCTGCTAAACAGCTAGAAGAAGGTGTACTTCCACTGCGGAAAAAATGGCTTGGAGATTGCCACCCTGATACATTGACTTCTATGGCAAATCTTGCAGTCACATATCAGGCATGTGGAAATTTGATTGCTGCTCAAGAGCTAGAAATTGATGTGCTTGAAGCTCGGAAAAAATTGCTTGGAGATCACCACCCTGATACATTAACTTCCATGGCAAATCTTGCAGTCATATATCGGGCATGTGGAAATCTAGTTGCTGCTAAAAAACTAGAAGAGAATATGCTCCCACTGCATAAGGAAGTGTTTGGAAATTATCACCCTGAAACATTGACCTTTCAGTCTAATCTTGCAGTGGCATATTTAGCAAATGGAAAGTTAGTTGATGCTGAGAAATTGGAAGAGGAGGTTTTCATGCTACGTCAAACTGTGCTTGGAAAGCACCATCCTGACACATTAAATTCTGTTGTCAATCTTGCTTTAATTTGTCAGGCATCTGGAAGGTTAGATCAAGCCGAGAAATTAGGGAAAAAGGTTATAGATTTGTATGAAGAAGTTCTTGGAGAGCAACACCCTGATACAACAGATTGTACAGAGGACATAACAGAGAATTTGAATAAGAAAATCTTTCAGCTTTGCTGCGATGTGCTGCAAGATTACAATCCAGTTCATCCCTATACTTTGGCTTCTATGAGTAGACTTGCAGATGTATATCGGGAACATGAAAAATGGGATAAAGCCGAACCCTTAGATAGAGATATCCTTCAGTGGCGCAAGAAAATGCAGGGAGAGAGTCATCCTGATACATTGAATTCTATGGCTAATCTTGCAGCCACATATCGAGTGCAAGGAAGGTTGGATGAAGCCGAAAACTTAGAAATGAAAGTGCTTTTGCTCAGTCAGGGAATGCTTGAGAACAGCCAACCTGTCACATTGAATTTTTTGGCTAATCTAGCAACTATGAATTGGAAAAGGGGAAAGCTGGACATAGCTGAAAAGCTAGCAGAGGAAGTGCTTGCACAAAGCAAAAAAAGGCTTGGAGAGCATCACCGTGACACATTATATTACACAGCAAATCTGGCAGCTATATATTGTTCTCATGGAAAGTTTGATGTTGCGCAGAAGTTAGAAGAAGCACTATCTGCACAGCAGCGAGAAATGCTAACTGTACGGCATCCAGATATGCTGACTGTAATGGCTAGTCATGCAGCTACATATTGGACCTATAAAAATTTTGATATAGCTAAAAAACCGCATGACAGTAATGTGCTTGCCCTGCGCAAAAAATTGTTTGGGGAGCAATTTCCTGATACCTTGCCTGCTATGGCTAATCTTACACCAAGTGCAAGCAAATCAATTTGATTGCTGACTTGATCTATCTCATCTGTGAAATGTATGACTGTGACTTTGCCTTCAAAACTTTTTCAATTTTGCTTGCTATACTTTGTAATACCTACTTGTAGGAGAAAAAAAGGAAAGAATGTTATGAATATCTCCCAGCTGTTGTGAATGGTGGAAAGAATATGAATCTCCTAGTGCTGTCATGGGCAAGCATTTGTTACTATGTTTAGGGAATTTTCAACAACAAAAAGGTATGAAAAATAACAAGTTGCAATTTTCATTATCAATGTTAACAGCCACTTACCTGAACATATCAGTAAAAATGTAAGTATGATCTCTCTGTTTTGTATTGACTAGTCTCGCTTCATGCCCAGGTTCTCATAACAAAACAACATGTGAAAACCGCTGCATTATTTGGCATGTACAGCTCCGGAGAAACTCTAGAGTTTGACATAACAGTTATTGAAGGCAAAAAGTCTCCGAAGAAATATAAGCTAACCACATATAGGCATTGTATTGGCCATATACTGACACTAATTATACAATGAGACTGGTTACAACCAGTCTTACATTATTTTCAATTACCATTAATCTTTTTTTTTATGACAAGTCAGTGTCACTTGTGTAGCCCTGTCAGCTGTGATCAAAGTCATTCTTGTGCAGTCATCACAGCTCTGCATGGTACTGAGTCCATGTAGTTCTTGCTCCAGGCCCCAAGTCCAACTTGATGCAAAGTGGGCCAATGCTAATGTGCAGTGGAACTGCAAAAAATACTTTTTTCCCAGGCTGCCAGGGCCAGCCCAAGAACACCCCCCCAATCCTAGGCTATTCTGAAGCAGCCTGGGATCCCCAGGGACACTGAGGTCAACTCAAGTTGCTTCCTGTCACGAAGCGGTTTACAGCGGAGTGGCTTTCAAGAACACGGTAATCAGTTTAGGTAGAGTCTGGTCCCAATCGACAGAGTTAATTAAATAGTCTACTGGTACAAGCAGGATACTCACCTGGTCCCAATCGACAGAGAGGTCAAGATAGGGACTCAGGTTATAGGTGGTAGGTATATATACTGTAGTAAGCTGTAAGAGAGACTAATGCTACTGGAGGATAAGACGAGAAACTAATGCTACTGGAAGACAATAGCTAAGTGACAGCTACGAGAATAAAAGGTATGGAGCATGTGGTCATGCGACAGATGCGAGAAGAGAAACAAGGACAGTTCATTAATAAAACAATGACAGTGGGAACGAAATAGAAAAAGAACAATGATACCGTGTGGAGTGGAGATAGGGAGGAGTTGTATGTCCAAAAG